>JARYGA010059765.1:2855857-4055857 GCA_030545235.1 Helianthus tuberosus | reverse complement strand
CATGAAACAACAAAGTTGACCATTGATAGATATTGTCATTTAGTCGTGGAAATGGAAATATTGAAAATTAAGAAAGATAATGATGAATGGATTGATAAACTTGCTGATGCGTTACCACAGCATAAATGGGGAACTTATTTGATGATAGTGAAACACATGAGGAAATCTGAGAATATGAATCTGGCACAGTTTATTAAGAAAATTGAAGAACATGAGTTGGAAGCAAAAGTAGAAACTGACAAAGCAGAAGTTGAAGTAGAAAAGGTTGTAGAAGTTGAAAAATTTGATGAAGTCGAGAAACTTGTTGAAGTTGAAAAGATAGTTGAGGTTAATAAACCTTGTCAAAAATGTTCAGAATCTTGTAAGAACTGTGATGAAAAAGATACGAAGATTGCTGATTTGGAGAAGATAAAAGAAGATTTACTGTCCGATGTGAAGTATGTGAAGGAATTTTATGATGTGTTGAACAACACAGTTGATCGTCTGAAAAAGACAAATTCAGAAATCGAAAAGGCGATGGATAAAATGAGTGCAACATTAATGACAAACCAAAGCGTCATCAATGATTATATTGAAGACTGTGCTAAGTTGAAGAAAGAAGTGGAACTTGAGAAAATTGAGAGTGAAAGGATTAAACGATTACTATTGAGTTACACTACTTGTGATTATTTTATTGATCGTGTTTATCCTACTGTTGCAGGTTTGGAGGCATTCAAGGAGAAAAAGACTGAAGATACTGATACTGGTAAGAAACCAAGTGTCAAGTATAACAGATATCCGCCCCCGATCCATGAAACTTATTCTCCAAGGAATCCTAATGAGGAGCGTCTAAAAAAGGCAGTCAACATCAAGTTAAAGTCTGAAATCATTGATGAATTACCAGACAATATTGATGTTACATTCACAGAGTCTGACACTGGTCATGAGTCTGAGTTAATAAAGAAAGTTGTTGATCAGGTGTTGGATACGGATGAAGAGTTAAAGTCGGAGTCTAAATCTGAAAGTTCGAGTTCATCAGAAAAGAGTCCGAGTTCACCGGTTAACAGGGTTTACAATAGAGAATTCCTGTTATCAAAATCTAATTTGAATGACGGATCAATCAAAGTGGCTTATACTTTGTATGATTCAGACAAATTATATTCTGATGAGGAATTTCCAATAAGAAGTGTCAAAACTGAAATGATCAAACAGGTTTTCAAATTAACAGAAATTAATATTTCTGAAATAAAAGATTTAAATCTTGCTGAAAAACCTAAAAAGTACACTTCAAGAGTTCAACAGAGATTGAACAAGAAAAAGGGTTACAGTTCTGGTTCAGGTTATCGAAAGAAACAGAACCATAACCGTAATTACAAAAAGAATGGATTAGGCTTCAATTCTTCAGAAAATTATAAAAATCAGAAAACTTATAAACCAAAAACAAAATTTGTTTCAGGAGGAAGCTCAGAGGATGAACAGAAGAAACCATTCTGGAAGCAGTCTAATCAGGAGTTTCTTGCTGAAGTAAAGAAGAATGTGAGAAGGTTTGCTGAAAGAGTTGACAGAAGAACCTGTTTCAAATGCCAAGAAGTTGGACATATAGCTTGGAATTGCCCCAAGACCAACTACAAAAAACAGGAAGTTTCTTCTAACTCTGTTTTGAGAAAGACTTGTGTTGATAAGAAAGAACAACCTGTGAAAAATGTTAAAAAGTTTGAAAATTCTACTTCTGAGGAAGGAGAAAGTTCAAAAAGGTTTTATAAAAGAAGAGGTGATTTGAGTAAACAAAAGTGGGTGGTTAAATCTGAGGGTAATTCTGACAATGAATCTGATTCCATAAAATCAGAGGAGTCTTTGGTTGAGAAAAAGGTTGTGAATTCCGTTCCTGAGGTGAACGATGAGAATTTTCCTCCATTGTCAAAGGAAAATTTGATGAAGAAAGTGGGAAAGGTAGAGATCTCAAATCAATTCTTCGCTGATAAGGGAGAATTTGATGTTGAGAAGGTTTTTAATGGAAATGTTAAACATATTTTTGGAAAGATGGTTGACAGGAAAGTGAAGGATGCTAAAGAATTTTACAAATCAAAATGTTGGTGGGACAGATGTTTGCAACCAAAATCACCCAAGGCTGGTCAGGCTTGGGTGACAGCATTTTCACCATAAATTCCTGACTTGCCGGAGCTCCCAGGTTGGTAAGAGTGGAGCAGGAATCGACATCTTTCTTAGTATTTGATCCTACAAGTGGTTTGGTTGGTAAATCTACAGGTGGTATATTTAAATTGTTATATTTTGATGTGCAAGTGGTTATGATTGATAAGTAAACCTGTAAGTGGTTGAAAAAGGTTTTCATTGACAAGTGGTTAATCAAAGTCATTAAGTTGAACTTGATTGGACCATGCTTACAAGTGATATTTTGAAAGACAATGTGATGAGCCACACCCCTAACCTACAATTGGTAAAATCAAACTTATTTTCCGGAAAAACCATTTGATTAAAACAAACTTAAGTGTTTTGAAATCACAATGGGAAAATAGTTTGTTGTAAGGGGGAGTTCTGATTGTTTATGCCAAGTGGATGGCGAATTGAAGTGATTTGATATCGGTTGTCACTTTATTGTAGAATTTGTTTTCAAATGTGTTTGCATTTTAGGGGGAGTAAAAATTTTCAGAAAATCCAAAAACATTTGAAAATTTGAAAAAAGCCAAAAACATGATAAAATGAAAAAGAGTTTTGTTGTGCAAAAAGAGGAAATGATAGTACATCAGTGGACTATCACAACATGCTAAAGAAATGGAAAGTCAAATATGATAAACGATCTCACTGTGGATGTGTGAGTAGGTTTTTGCACATTTAGTAGATTGTGACGAGATATAAACCTAAATTTCAAACTTGCTTAATTCATGGGTAACATCTCTCGGATATATGGGTAACCCCCGAAATCTTGTTTGAAAGGTCTCATAATCTGATATACTAGGTCTTTATACTCAATGATGTCTGGGGTATTATTCTAGGACTTCTGCTGAACGGTAGTTCTGACCTAGTCCTTGGATAATACTTTCCGCAATGCTTGAAACATAGCATAAACCCTCAGCATGCTGATGAAACAATAAAATTGATAGCCGCTGCTGTTGTAGCTAAAAGATCCTCTAAAGGGGACATTCCTTAAAATCGAAGCTGATATCTCTCTGCGTATATGGAAGTATCGACCTGAGATCCCTCGGCCCTCGCATTACCTAATTTATATACAGATATCATTGGTGTCATAATTACCTGTAAGACTGATTATTGGGATCTGGATACCGGAGTATATTCTGAGGTGGGACACGCGAATAAGTTTAAGTATCTAAGACATTAATCTCGTATCTCGAAACAATTGAACTTTGTGTGAAAATTTAAGTGGATCAGTATACTGACAATCTAAGTGAATCGTTTAGAACTTAAAATGTTTAAAGCTTAACGGTGTTGGTGATTTGTCTCAAAAGTTGATATGATCCTCTAACACAAACTCACAAAAATATTGTTTGTAAATATTTCATTTCTGCATTTCATTTCTGTTATATAAAAATCCAAAAAGAGTTTCAGTGTGTTTTAGCATAAATTTTGAAAAATTCAAAAAGATTTTTGACAACTGGTGTTGAAGAGCTAATTTTCAAAATTCCGAGTGCTAGACATGATGAACAGATGGTTTGGGAGAATGTGTTGTTTTGAAAATGAAATTGATATTTCTGCAAGTGGTTCATCAATGACTATAAATGTTGAATCATTTTAAAATTTGCTCTATAAATGGTCATCAGAAGATTTATTGTGGGGTAGAGTATGTGCAGATTAGAGTGAAGATTGATTTAAAGGTTGCAGATAGCGAATTCCAGACAGCGATCCCAGCATATCGAAAGGGGGAGTCTGAAGATATCCGAGTAGAGATTGTTCGTGGGGAGTTTGTTAATGCTGAAGAGAAAAGAAAAGAGAGAAGATTTGAGGATGCTTTACAACGTCAAATACTTTAAAGAGTTCAAAAGGACTGATGAAGATTGAAGATGCGAAGACTCGACACTTAAGACTCGTCAACATTCGAAGGGGAGTCTGTTGGTGCATGCGTCTGTCGACTTCGTCTTGTATCGAGTCTAGGACTAAAAATGTTAGATATGTTATACGTTTTAGAATGTGTTTAAGGTAATTTAGCTTGAACGTGGTGATTTCCCTTGAAAATGTCACATGACAGTTTCAAGCTAAATCAACATGTTGATTTCCCTTGAAAGTGGCATGTGTCATTTCAAGCTAAATCAACACCACTATAAATAGCCTTCAAGCTAAATCATTTGTAACTTTCAGAGATTTCTTCTGGTTTGCAACGAAGTGCTGCCGAAGTGTTGTCAGGTTGTAAATGTCATCGAATCAATAGAAACAACAGTTTAAAGTGTAAATCTTGCTGAATTGAACTCGGTTTGTTCGTTTCCGCCGCTCAAACTGAGATAAACTCTTCTGAACGACTCGTTCGGGTCTGCAAACGATCCTACAGTTTCCTGGGGTTATTGTTTGAGTGATGATGGTGAAGCTCCCGCGCTGACCCCCAGTGTTGGCTACTTCGATTTCGCCTATTTCTTCAACGTGTTGGGGTTGGATGTTTTGATTATCCACCCCCAACGCTGCATTAGAGTTTGCTCCAAGACCGACAAACTCAGGAATGATTCCTTGACCAGCCATGATCGAAGGAAGAAAAAAAAAACCACGAAAACTCAGAAAAAGAAGATGAAAGTGATTTGTAGAAAACCGGTGGGCGCCAATGAAGAAACACGTAACTAATTAAGGGTCTAATCAGTTTGGTTTATGTTCCTTTCATAGTGGTTAATCTTCTTTGTGGTTTCTTGAGCTCCTTCAATTTATATCGTTTTCTTCACATATATTTAGATAACCTATCATTGACGTTAGTGTTAAAGTTAAATTGTGGTCGAAGTAATATATCATTTAGTAAATAAAACGATTTAATGACATTGGGACTTCTAATATAACTTAATAATTGAATAACACTGTAGTTTCCATATCACAATGTAGTATATGAGATCTGGTAAAAGAAGAGCAAAGTAAAATTGTTATTCTTCATGATGTAAATGGCTACCGTGACTTTTGGTGACTCTTTTACGTGTTGTCGTTGAATGCGTGCGACATGAATAAGTTGAAATTTTGAATTTGCTAATTCTTGACACAACATCAAAATATATGGCAAGTAATTTTAACCCATATGATTAAACACGTGAACAAAAATATTAGATTATTATGGTGCGTTGTTGTTGATTTATGACCATTTAATCTAAATGAAATACAACATCATATATTTTTTTTTTGGAAAGTCTTCCTTTATTTTCATCGTGTAAGACTAAAGTGTTTGGTTGTTATTGTCATCTGAAACGCATTTTGTGGGTTGTGGTATAAATATTCAGTGAGAATTTAGGATGCGGATATGTATTATTGAATATTACGTACATATTTAATATATATTTTTTCGATACAATTTGCCCAATCATAACTTAACTAGTAGACTTCCCCAGCGCGTTGCGGCGGGAAGTCGGTTGGTATCATCGTTCGATTCAATAAAGTATCGGTACCGTAATTCGCACATTGTATAGCGATCGAAAGATAAACCCAAATAAATAAAGTCATATCAAAAGGATATTGACACATGTTTTACATCGGTAAAAACTATAAGAATGAATATCGATAAAGGTTTTAAAAGGAAACTGACATGGCACCGATGTTGTTTGGATGGTATCAGTTTTGTTAATCACCGATACTCGCTATAGCTTATGATATAAAAAGTACTCTATACCGCTACCGAATGTGTTCGAACAGTATCGGTTTGGGTTTTCATGGAAAAGAACAAAAAATATAATTGACTTTTTCAATTTTGAACAAAACTTTTATTAAAACGCAGTTAAAATAAGTATGTTACAACGATATATTGAGAGTTTAATATAACATTGTACTATATTATTAGCATAACGAAATGTATAAAGCATTATATTATATTATTAGAATAACGAAAAAGGGTAAACGACGTTAATTTATAAAACATCGTATTTTATCTTAAGAGTTATTAAAGAAAAACAAAATATGTTTAAAATTAGTTATAATAATAAAATAATAATAAGAACAATAATATAATTATATTTAATAAAAAGTTAGTTAATTAATTACCTAATTAAGTTAATGATAATGTATAAAACCTTTTTATGGGTCATTACAATGCAAACCAAAATCACATTATTATTAGGCTGGATGGTGTGGGGGCGTCACCCCCGCCATCTCAGCATGTATAGCGCCTATATGGGCTCCATCACCACACCCTCCAAGTGAAGAGGGGGGCGCCATCTTCCATTCGCCACCATGGTAGCGCCAACTTTGAAATGTTCAGGTGGGGCCCACTAGTTTTAGTCCAATCAATTTTTTTTTTTTAATTTTGTTCAATTGGGGCTCCATCCACACCTTCCAAATTAAAGGGGGGCTCCATGGCTGACGTGGATCCTATATGGTTTGATGGGGCTCCAACCACACCCTCCAGCCTTAGCAATAAAATATTGCTTTCTATAATGATGGTATAATTTAAGAAAATCAAAATTTATGTTACTGTTCATAAAGACTTAAAATTAATAAGTATATAATAATAGTGGTAACTTCTAATTTTGTCTTGTTAACAGATTGTGAATTTGAGGTTAATTGATTGAAATTGATAAACCCAAGCACGAATCATATATTAGTAGACATCAACTATAAATCATGCACACTCTTAATCCATATATACACGATCTGTGTAATCCATTTATATAAAGGTTTAAACCGGTTGTGGGTTTAAAATAGTTTTGCAATCAAGGGGCAAATGGGTTAAAACGTCGTAATAAATTGTGGACCGATTAAACATGTCGTAGACAGATTGAAATAATCAATTTTTATTTTTATTCTTATAATTTCAAACGAGCTGGTCGTTTATTTACAACTCAACACAAACATGACTTCTTTAGTAAAAGAATAAAACGAATCTAACTCGCTTAAATCAAACCGAAACGTTATTAGTTGATATGCTATAAAGAAATATCACCCTTAATATAATCGCATACAAACACTTGGTATGAAATTATAAATGTACCTCACATGGCAGAATTCAAATGCCTAGTAGTGGAATAATAATAAATATAATGCGATTGCCAATAGCTAAACTACACAAACTAAACAATAATTAGGTGCAATGGTTTAAAAAAAAATTAAATTAAAAAAAAAAACTTGATTGATTGAAAGATGTAGTGGCGCCACTTCTTTTACTCTCGCGCCCGCGGTTGCAGTGGCTGAAAGCCCTTGGCGCAACCCCATCTTTGCACCCGTAATGTATTGACGATGGTTAAGAGGTGACGTGGAGGCGTTGGCAGTCTTAATGACAATATACTTATTAGATATATTCATTTCTTACCGTCACATTTTACAAAATTCAGTGGCGAAGTATAGAAGGGGCGGGGAGGAGTGCCCGACCCCCTGAACTTTTCGCTCAGTAGTGTTATATATTTAGTTTTTGTATAGAAATTTGGATATATATGTTTTCAACCCCCCGGTTCTATAGAAATTTTTTTGTATATACGTTTTCGACCCCTCCGTCATTCGGGTCAAGTTTCGCCACCAACAAAAGTAACACCGCTTTTAAACTGCGACTAAATTTGACCTATCCGTTTTTGCATAATTTCATATGATTTTAATTCTTCACAATCAATCACAGCGTGTTGGTATAGAAAATTATTTATACAGAGTTGTTTATACGTAGTTGTCTTTTAATTTCATATCATTAATTTACACTATTCTCATATGTAGAGAACGGTCGGAATCCCATAAAGAGTTGTACATAGTGATGACAATATATTTAGTATGAGATAAAAATGAGTTTATATTATACAGTTATATAACTATTTTATGTATTACAATGGAAACAATATATAAGACCATTGTAAATTAGAAGAATTTTTTTTAATAAGTTGACATTTCATGATGAATAAGTATAGTTCATGTTTTAATAATTTGTGTTATGAGTTATTTAATTAAAGGCCCAACGATATTATTAAATAACAAAGGTAAATTCGGAACCGCTTGTCTGATTTTATACAAACTATTGCTTAAACACATAACGTAAATGGTTGGAATTGAATAAAATTACAATCTAAGTATTCAGAATCATGCAAATTAGCTACGTGTCTTCTATCTCCTCAAACGAAGATCATTACGTGAAAAGACAATAACAAATTATAATCTTGACTTTTGATGATTTTTGAAAATGACAATTTGGAAAAATTTCCATGATTTTGATAGTGAAGTGCGAATTCTAGAGACAATTGATTTATTGTCCACCATTAGGAAAAAAAATTATCGTCAACTGAAATGTTTTTTTATGGGTTTTGGCATAAATAGTTAATATTGATACGTATTATATATTATATTTAGAATTAAAGTTTTTTTTTCCATATAGTTTGCCAGTTAAAAAAAAAGTAGTAATCGTTTTGCGTTGACGAGTTAACGGTTTGTCGATCCAAGCTCTAATATCATGTGTAGTGGTACACATGAATAAGGGAAAATAGCCAAAATGGCAAAGTTATGGTCAACTTTTCCAAACTAGCCAAGTCAAACGTCTTAGGGAGACGTCACAAACATGTTCAAACGTCTTGGCGGCTGACCAACCAAAAGCTGCCACGTGTCCGACACAGCTCAGACGTCTTAACGTCTTGGCTGAGACGTTTCAGACGGCTGCTTGAGACGTTTTAGAAGTTGAGCCGATAAGCTGATAGTTTTGCATGGCTTGAGACGTTTGAAGCCGGCTTGAGACGCCTCAACACGGCTTGAGACGTCTGAAATTATCACGTTTTTAAAAAAACTTTAAGACGTTTCATTAAAACCTTAAGACGTTTGAGACGTTTCACGGTCTCTAAAGTTCTTTTTAAGTCGTTTCAAAAAGTTTTTGAATTTAGATGTTTTAAATAATATAGTTTAATATAAGGTAACGAGTATATAAATACAATATAAGTTCAAGTTATATCAGCTCCGAGACTGAGGATAAACTGATTAAGACGTTTGGGTTATACACGAGTTGCACGGGTTCGAATCTAACTAAGGGCCGGTTCTTTAAAGAAGACCCCCTTTTTCATATTTTTAAGTTTTTGAATATGTTTGTTTTAAATAATATAGTTTAATATAACGAGTATATAAATACAATATAACTTCAAGTTATATCAGCTCCGGACGAAGGATAAACTGGTTAAGACGTTTGGGTTATACACGAGTTGCGCGGGTTCGAATCTCACTAAGGGGCGGTTCTTTAAAGAAGACCCCCTTTTTCATATTTTTAAGTTTTTGAATATGTTTGTTTTAAATAATATAGTTTAATATAACGAGTATATAAATACAATATAACTTCAAGTTATATCAGCTCCAGACGGAGGATAAACTGGTTAAGACGTTTGGGTTATACACGAGTTGCGCGGGATTGAATCTCACTAAGGGCAGGTTCTTTAAAGAAGACCCCCTTTTTCATATTTTTAAGTTTTTGAATATGTTTGTTTTAAATAATATAGTTTAATATAACGAGTATATAAATACAATATAACTTCAAGTTATATCAGCTCCTGACGGAGGATAAACTGGTTAAGACGTTTGGGTTATACATGAGTTGCGCGAGTTCGAATCTCACTAAGGGCCGGTTCTTTAAAGAAGACCCCCTTTTTCATATTTTTATGTTTTTGAATATGTTTGTTTTAAATAATATAGTTTAATATAACGAGTATATAAATACAATATAACTTCAAGTTATATCAGCTCCGGACGGAGGATAAACTGGTTAAGACGTTTGGGTTATACACGAGTTGCTCGGGTTCGAATCTCACTAAGGGCCGGTTCTTTAAAGAAGACCCCCTTTTTCGTATTTTTATGTTTTTGAAGAATATGTTTGTTTTAAATAATATAGTGGGTAAATTACGCTTTTCGTCCTTTATGTTTGTAGCGGGTTGCAATGGATAGCCTTTAACTTCAATAATTACAGTCACAATCCTTTATTTGGAAAACACATTACACCTTTCGTCCTTTAGCACTAACCAAGTTAAAATTTTCAGTTTTGTCTATCCAATTAAGGGTATTCTAGTCATTTCATGTTTTTATTTAAAATATTCATTAATAAATAAAACCTAAAAATTAACATATGTATATAACATCTTCCTCCCCAATTCAATCATCTCCTCAATTCCCAAACCCTAAAACAAAATAACCATCTCTTCCTCAGACATTCTTCAAAGTGATTTGGGTAAAAAAAATTCAATTGAGTTCGTTTAAATCAACTCAAGTTACACAACGGCCGATCTAAATCTACTCAAATTAGACAACACTTTGAAAAATGTTTAACTAACCATAAAATTGTTGCAGGTTGACTTGTTCAAAGTGCTGGCAAGATGAAGCTAGAAGAAAAACCCTTTGACTTGGTCAAAGTGCTGGAGAGTGTAGTTCTTGTTCTATCCAGTTGGTATAAAAAAGGAAGTTGATGTGATTTTGGACTTGTTCACCTTCACCTTCGTATTCTTCAGATCTGATTTCGAACCACTATTATCATCCACAGTTCTTCCACTAGCCGCCACTAACGCCGGAATAGATCCATCACCGACGTCACTTCCTTTCGATCGATCGACTGGAGGACGAAGGTGAACCAGAGGCAGAAACGGCAGCAGCTGCCGCGGCGGTTGCGGTGTGGTTGAGGACGATAGACTGGATGAGTGTTGTTGTAGATTTGCGATTTGCTTGCCGGAAAGGTAGTGTTTCCGGTGGCGTTTGTGATTCCGGCGGGTTGTTTAGCAGAAGGATGATTTAGGGGTCTGGTTATTGAAAACAGAGAGAGACAGAAAGAGGGAGAGAGACAGCTTGAGAGAAAGAAAGAGATAGGGTTTAAGTTTATTTATAATATATTTTAAAAAACAAGTAAAATTACTGATCTACCCTCATGTGCAAGTCACATGATCAAATTTAACTTAAAATTTTAACCTGGTTAGTATTAAAGGACCTAAGGTGTAACGTGTTTTCCAAATAAAGGACTATGACTGTAATTATTAAAGTTAAAGGCTATCCATTGCAATCTGATACAAACGGAAAGGACGAAAAGTGTAATTTATCCTAATATAGTTTAATATAACGAGTATATAAATACAATATAACTTCAAGTTATATCAGCTCCGGACGGAGGATAAACTGGTTAAGACGTTTGGGTTATACACGAGTTGCGCGCGTTCGAATCTCACTAAGGGCCGGTTCTTTAAAGAAGACCCCCTTTTTCATATTTTTAAGTTTTTGAATTTAGATGTTTTTTTTTAATGTAATGTTTTTTTTTTCTTTTTATATTTTCTTTTTTTAATGTAATGTTTAGTATGCATTTTATTTTTTTAATATAATAATGTTTTATATTTTCTTTAATTACCGGTTTAATTATCACGTTTTTAAAAATTTTTTAAGACGGTTCATTAAAACCTTGAGACGTTTGAGACGTTTCCCGTTTTCCAAAGTTCTTTTTAAGTCGTTTCATTCAAACCTTGAGACGTTTGAGACGTTTCCCGTTTTCCAAATCTCTTTTTAAGACGTTTGCCGGTTTTCAAAGTTATTTTTAAGACGTTTGAAACCTCTTTTTAAGTCGTTCACAATTTTCGACCCTGTTATACACAACGTTTTCTTCTTCACCATATATTCTACCCCATTGGTGTTCACGGCTTCAAAAAATGGGCAGACCCCCTGATTCAACAAACGGTTCTAAGAAGTCGTCTACAACGGGTCTAAGAAGTCATCTACGACGGACACAGATCTTCTCCCTTTTAATGGGATGAGATCGGATATCCCCTTCCACGTGCTATGCGGGGTCGATCCGGTTCAAGAACTCATCTACAACGAACACGTGAAGGGTTAAACGGGTTGTTCGGGTCATGACGGTTCTGCCCGTTTAGGGTGGTTGATGAGAGTTTGGCTAACACAATGGGCTCTCACCAATGTGTTTGCCAGGTCCTCTAACATCACCGAAGCCGCAGAACCGCAGAACCAAATGTGAACAACCCGTTACATATCACCTAGGCCAAAATAAATGTGGGTTGATGGAACTTACCACTTCACGACCCATATTTATTCCTAGGTGTTTCGATGCAAATTCCGGAATCAAAATCCGGATCTCCTACCCCATTTTAAATTTATGGAAGTAGCGGTATGGTGTATTCTAGTTCAAATGATTATATTTGTATGTTTTTGTGTTATGTTTTTTATGTACTTTGTATTCAATGATAATAAAGTTATAAATTTTACTAATTTACGTTTATATTCTTGTTCAATTCAGTATAATTCAATGTTTAAAGACGTTTCAACAGCCTATTAAATGTTAAGACGTTTCAACAGGCAATTAAATGTTAAGACGTTTGAATCTTATGTTAAGACGTTAGAATTTTTAAAGTTATATTAAATTAAATATTCATTTAACCTACCCCACTATATATACCCCTAATCCTAAACACACAGAAACACACACGCCGTTCTTCTTCTTCTACTTTCTTTGTTCAACTTTCTTCTACACCCAGAAACACACAAGCAGACATGGCTTCTTCCTCGTGGACCGAAATTGAGGACATTGCATTGGTGGAGGCTTGGGAGGAGGTGTATACCAATCCTCCTCGTCGAGGGCAGGGGGGTCTATGGGTCCAGGTGCAACAATATTTTGCACAACTCCGTGGTCCGGACCACGGCCGCACCGTTGATGCCTTATCTTCAAGGTTTCGGGTTATACGCTTGGAGTGTAAGAAGTTCGAGGGTTACTACAAGTCTGTGGAGGATCATCCCAGGGCCTTAGCGAGGAGGACATCAAGGCGGTTGCCCTCATCAACTTCCGCCACGATGAAGGACATGATTTCGAACATGTCACGCAGTGGGAAACGATTAGGGTTTGGATTTAGATCTTTGTTTTTTTTTTTTGAATGTAATGTTGTTTTTTTCTTTTGTATATATTTGTTTTTTTAATTTAATGTTTAGTATGTATTTTCTTTTTTTTTTAATATAATGTTTTATATATTTTCTTTAACGGGTTTGGGCTTACGGGTTTCGACTTACGGGGTTTTCTTTAACTGTAGAAATAAACTTAACTATTTAAAACTGTATAAATAAACTTAACTATTTAAAACTTGAACCTTAACTACTAAAATTATAAATTATAAATAGGGATATTTATTTTGTTAAAACCGTCATTATTTGAAAGTACTATTTTAGGTGCTAAATTGTCATTTTTGAAACTATATAAATACAAGGGCTAAAAGTGCAATTATTGCAAACTACAAGTTTAGGGTTCTTTTGGCCATTTTTGAAACTTATTTATAAAAGAAAATAAATAAATATATATTTTGTTTTATAAAGTCCAGGGTTCATTTGGTCAATTTCTTGAACTTATACTCCAGGGACTGAAATTGATATTTTATAAACTTATATTAACTATAGACACTAACCGGGTTAGTGTTTATATAAGAATTTCTTTTTAAAACAATAACTCAGTTAAGATTTCTTAACTGAGTAGGGACCAAACTGGTAAAGTTGGAAACTTATATTAACAACGACGTTTTATAACAAATTTCGAAACCTCAGGGACCATTTATGTAAAATATGTTAGTACAGGGACGAAAAATATAATTTTTAAATGAGATCTTAAAAATGGGGTCTTCTTTAAAGAACCGGCCCTTAGTGAGACTCGAACGCGCGCCACTCGTGTATAACCGTAACGTCTTAACCAGTTTATCCTCTGTCTCGGAGCTGATATAAGTTGAAGTTATATTGTATTTATATAGTCGTTATATTAAACTATGGTAGTACAAGGACCAAAAATGTAATTTTTAAATCAGATCTTAAAAAGGGGGTCTTCTTTAAAGAACCGGCCCTTAGTGAGAATCGAACCCGCGCCACTCGTGTATAACAGAAACGTGTTAACCAGTTTATCCTCCGTCTCGGAGCTGATATAAATTGAAGTTATATTGTATTTATATACTCGTTATATTAAAGTATATTATTTCAGGGTCACGTTTTAGTGGCTTTTGATATGTTGGTTAAATATTGACTTTTAAACAATAATAACCTTTAAATTACCAAGGTTATTACATCCTAAAAAACGATACAAGATAAATTTAAATAGCATCCTAAAAACGCTAGCTAAATATAATATTTCAAGGTTTCAAACACTGAAATGTGTTCAAAGTCCTCGTCATAAATTATTGCGTAGTCTAGCAGGGCTTCTTCAATGACCTCTTCTTCAGGCAGGTTGTTGTGCTGATTTTTTTTAACGTTCTTGTACCTTCCTAAGAAACGGCTACATTTGAAGCGTAGGAAAGCACACCGAGTGTTGAGGTCATTGGCGCTACGGGTCGTTTGTTGCACGTGAATGCAGAAATAGTTCATAACCTGACCCTAGAACGCAGGATCGGAAATTGAGTAAGTGCCTTCATCACGAGCGGCGGCGTAGGAGACGGCAATAGCAATGTCTTCTTCGTCGGTCCAAGAAGAATCCATGATTTTGTTAACAAATTTCAAGTTTGAGGTTAAATTGTGATTGGATGTGGTTGAATGGCAAGAATGCCTATGCCTATTTATAGTGGGTTCATTGATCACTATTCATCAAATTAATAAAATAAATTAAAAACATGTATTTTATTGCATAAACTATACAGCATTTGGACGGGGTAAACACCGCCAAAAATACAGTTTTTCTGCAATGAATTGTCTGTACGACAAAAAAGTTTTACAAATGTCTCCAGTTATATTTATTGGTTTATCCATAACCAGTTGCTCCATAAGCATACACAGGTAGACAGCTTCATTCCCTGTGATTGATGTGTTAGATACCATGTAGTTGTCATTGAGCTCGGCAGAGATACATTTTTCTGGTTTTCCCGTTTTTTTCCAATATTGCAAATGCACTAGTAATGCTCCTAAGTAAACTTTTAGCTTTGTCAAACGGGGGTGAATAACGTTTATGTATTTATTTCCGACACAAACATTTTCGCACGGGTAATACACCAACTCCTGTGACGATAAATCTAGTCGAGCTAGGAGCCACTCGTTTTTTTCTAACGGTAACGGAAAGAAGACGTAATCCACTTCGAAGAAAGAAGGAAATGGGTGTAATTTGCCATTGGCATATTTAACAACGTTTTTAGGAGTAGAATCAAACAACGTTTCATATAATTGTGGTGGAAGAATTGTCCACCGCAAGTTTAACAACGGATCCCTTTGAATCTTTCTATTCTTCCATGCCATTAGCATTCCCACCCATCCTTCAATATGCTGTATAAGATGTAATTTAAAAGTTGATTAATAACGGGAAAAAAATTCTAGATTTAATAAAAATATTAGGAAGAATAATTAAATGTTGACGTTAGGTAGCCGCCACAGCGAAAACCTAATAGAGTCCCCCAAATTTTTTTGTCCAACTCTATTGATCTTGTGAAAACTGCTGAATAACAGAACGGCGCATCACCATTTCTGTAGAATGTTTCCACGTCTTTTGACCAGTTCTCACTTTCGTCGTCTGGAATTGCCCATGTACCAGCCCGGTGGAGGTGAAAACTTTGTCGATTGTGTACAAAGTGGCTTTGTTCTGAATCATTTCGTTGTGGAACTTCAGAAGAACTTTCACCCTTGGAACTTCTCCATTTTTTCAGAATCCAAGATGATGATTTGTTTACTGGTTGCGAGCAGTATACATCATTTTTATTTTTTTCAGACATTTTTGCGAGCTCCAGAAATGTACTCAAATACTATACTTAAAGGGACGAATTCTAATGGGGCCCCATTCTAATTTATTAAAAAATAAAGGAGAAATGCTTGGTCAAGACGTTTCAACCGAAACGTTTCCGACATGCAACCGACACGTGGCATGCATGCATAGACGTTTCAGTACACATTTAAGACGTCTCAATATTTAAGACGTTTCAGGACATTTAAGACGTTTCACGACATTTAAGAGGTCTCAGGATTTGACACGTGGCATGTTAAGACGTCTAAGACGTTTCATTCTGACATTCTGACATTTAAGACGTCTAAGACGTTTCATTCTGACATTTAAGACGTTTCCCACATTTCGAGACGTTTTGTTTATTAAGACGTTTCCCACATACTTGAGACGTTTCCCACTTAATCTTGAGACGTCGAAACTACTACTTGAGACGTTTCAGACATGCAAACCGTTTGATGAACGACACGTGTTCCAGTTCATTTCCCCGTTTAGCCATCGTGTGACACGTGTCGGGGAAGGGTTTTGACATTGGGAGTGTGGGTTCATGTGTTTCATTTTGACCGGCAAACGTCTTTGGGACCACCATTCTCTTTTAGGACCATCTTGAAGAAAGACCCGACGACCATTGAAGATCCGAAGAAAGACCCGGCGACCGTTGAAGATCCGACCAAAGACCCGACCCGTGTTGAAGACCAGACCACCGTTTTGTTTCTGCTGCCGAACTACCACGTTGCCCGTTGACTCAGAATGGATCCAAATTACTACGGTTACCCACCCATGGGTCGTCCAGAGCACATGCAACCTGATCACGTCATGTAAGACGTTGGAGAAAATATTGTCCCACGTGTAGCGGTGATACTTTATACTTTATCTCTTTTGTTTCCTTTATTATACTGTTTTAGTATTTTAGTATATTTTCAATTGTTTTTTGTTTCATTTGTTACTTTACAAGGCCAAAAAGATCAAAGTTCGGCAAAAGTGGAATATAGTAAAGACTTTGAACGAAAGAATGACGGCACCTATTGAGTCCCAGATTAGGCGGACATGTTTTGGGCCTTTTTTGGATATTAAGTGTGTTATGTGTGATAGCCTACTCTTACTCGGTGTTGCACAATTACAAGTGCAGACACCTACACCCAGATTAGGGATTATATATCGCCTAGGCCAAGAAATTTTAATGTTTACCCCGAAACAATT
Source organism: Helianthus tuberosus (assembly GCA_030545235.1). NCBI lineage: Eukaryota > Viridiplantae > Streptophyta > Magnoliopsida > Asterales > Asteraceae > Helianthus > Helianthus tuberosus. Next base: position 4,038,882 of record JARYGA010059765.1, on the reverse strand, counting down.
TTGTCTTATAACGGGGTTAAGGTTTGGGTTCACTAACTGGACACCGATTGACCACCCTGACTCATTTAAAAACCGACATTTCCCGGGCCGTGAAAGTATTGCTTTCAAACGAATAAGAGATAAGTTTGAAGGTCCGATGCGATATAGCAACGAAGATTGCACAAGGATATGTCTACTGATGCTTTTGGGCCAAGGGTTTTTAGGGTTGCAGGATTCAAATGCAATCGATAATAAACTGTTACACCTGGTGGATGATCTGAATGACTTTAACCAATATCCATGGGGTAACTATTTTTAGGAGGGCACGTATACGAACGTGTATGATATGCACGTTCGTCAAAAGGAAGACGCTAAGGGTTTTTCGTTAGACGGATTTGTTTGGCCCTTTAAGGTACGTGGGAAATCGTATATATATTTTATATTTTAAGTGCAATGTTCGTTTTAATTTGTACACTAATACCTATTAAATATGCTAATGCATTTACAGATGTGGATTCTATAGGTATTTCCGGAATTCAAACAAAGGAGGGGGTATTTCAATGGTCAGACCATTCCGAGATTTTTAGGATGGCAAGAAGGACAAAAGCTGATGAAGGGTAGTGTTGATGGCATCTTAGCGAATGCAATAAAGGTAAATTGCTATATTGTGTCTGAAATTGCTGACAAATTTTATAAAATTATAAAATTTGATTTATAAAAAATTAGATTTTATAAAAATTATAATTTTTAAAAATTTGATTTAAAAAAATTAGAAAAACCGATAAATAATAAAATTATAAAATAAAATCTGTTAAAAGTATAAAATTCTAAAATTATAAAAAATATTTCCTACCGTTAATAGATTTTGAAACATTTTTAAATTATAATGTTATCAAAAAAATTGTTAAACGTTGAACTTCATACTACCAACGTTGTTTGAGGCGTAGACACAGTGGTACGTTTCAAGCTCGGATTATTTGGAACGTGAACGTCAAATTTATCATCCTGCTATGGCGACTGAATTACCCCCTCAAATGCAACATCCAATCGACCCGAGTCAAAACTGCGGCCAGCCAGTGAAGGACTACATTGCCGACCTGTTCGGCGATGATGAAGTACCGGTTTAGGTGCCTCAAACGCACAGATTTGCACCTGAAGTACCAGTTCAGATGCATGATATTCCGTTAAACACGGCTGACTTGCAACGGGATGCTGCTCCCGGTCAGTTTTCATCCGGATTTTATTCTAAAGAGCAGCTTGTCTCTAAATTTCAGTCAGTGATGTTCTCAAAAAACCGGGCGTTGACTGACATGATCACGTCGGAGTTTTTGCAAACTTTTCGCATGGCTCCGGTTAATACTCCAAGCCACATACGAACACCGATGGAACAATCGCAAAAAGAAGATGATAATGTATTCATCCAAAAATCCCGTTTATTTGGTTATAAAAATCTAAAAAATAAATTTATTTAAAAATGTTTCTAACATTTTTTAAAAATTTGTAGGCGGCAACTGATTCCTATTTTAACTTCGATAAGGATGTGTATCATGTGTCTCCAAATCCCGAAAATGTTACCGAAGAAGCCGTAAGTTTGGGATGCGTATATGTTTATTTTAGTTATCCATGTACGTTTTGTTAATTTACCTCATAAATTAATGTTATTATAGAATGAGGATCCGGAGATGATGAAACTGAGGTGGTCCGAAAGGCTTGTGAAGCCCGCCAAGGCTATGCTATCACCGTTTGTAGTTTACAGAAACATCAAGCGGAAGCAAAAAAAGATAGCAAATGATGAAGATAATTTATTAAAAAAGATACAAAATTGGGCACCAACTAGCGGCGATAGACAACTAACCCTCACAGCAGGCGGCTATGTTGGTCCTGATTTCTGGGCGGCATTGCTAGGCACTGACGGGACTGGCTGGTTAAGCGATGGGGTAAGCAGTATAAATTTAATTTTGTTAATACTAAATATACTAAATTTTCCTATAAACTTTCCCTAAAATTGTCCAACCTTATTACAGCACCTTTTTGGATGGATGCTACACATGTATCATTCAAGAAATCCATCCAACCGTTGGTCCATTTTACCCCCATATTTCCAGATGCATTGTCAAACTTTGGATCAGAAGTTCGAAGGTTACTTCAACGGGGTTGTCGAGCCTTTTCCTCCGATAGTTAGCGTTGAGGAGGTGTATGTACCGTTATTTATACCATCAATTCACTGGTTTTTAGGAGTTTTCAACCTGGTTAACCAGACCCTCACTATTTACGACAGGTAAAAATTTATAAACGCTGGTTTTTTGTAGCTGATTATTTAATAGTTTTACTTAACGGTCTCTCAAAAGGTATGACTTTAAAATTATCAATGTTCCTTTTTTTGTAGCTTGATGGGCATGCAAGAATTGGGCCAAGGAAGAACGGAAGTGGTTTGTTTTATAAATTTTGTTTTTGACCATCGGCTTCGTATGCATGGTTACTATGACAACAAACCTTTACCGTTAAAGTATCCGTTTAAAATAGTATATGCAGAAGACGTGCCACAGCAGTCAGGACCATTAGGGGACTGTGGGGTTTGGGTTTGTATATTTCTAGACCGGTTGATTAACAAAAAACCACTAAATGATGGTGAAGACACATGCATAACGGCTACAAGGATGAGGCGCCATCTTTCGATACTTTTCTACAACTCGCTTATTCCTAAACAATCAGTCGACGAGATAGAAGAGGACGATATTGAATGTATTTAATGATTTGTATTAATTTATATTTTATAAAACAGAATTCATTATATATACTTATTTGTATATATGTTTTGATGACATATTAAGTAGGCAAAACTTCATTTATAATTAAATATTATATTATATTTATATATTTATTGTGAACATGTGTGTGTATATATGTGTATACCCTCACTATGTCAATAATGCCACACCGGATGTCTTAATCAAATATTCCTCATTCCGTGCAACGCACCATCTGGATAAACCAAAATGATCGGTTTGAACATTGGTCGCCAAATATTCTAGAGTTTTACTATGACGGCGATACTCCAACTTGCTACTCAACCTACATGGGTAAAAAACCTCTCGGAAAAGAATGGTGGGGCGGATTACTTGGATTTTGTGGAAACGGATTTATTTCGGAAACGGTACCTTCGAAATACCTTTCCTGTTAATGATAGTGTTTTTTTTTAGTCAAAATTTAACCATATTTTCCTCAGCATATCAATGCATGGTGTAACAAGCTAATGTATCAACGGGAGCTTCACATACGGTTAAGGGCGATGTCGTCAAAGGATTATCGATGGACAGTAGTCCCCCCTACTTTTTTTAACATGATAAGAGAACAAAATAGAGAGGCCTACGGATTTGGAGACGGTTCAAAAGAAAATTTTCCTCCCTTTTGGGACGTTGATACGGTACGTTGTGAAATATGCTTATTCGGAATGTACGCTTTTTATAAATTTGCAGACCTTTATTTAAATAAATTTTAAAAGAAACTTTCTATTTAAAGAAATTCGCAATTTTTATATTTTATGTTATATAAAAAATATTGATTTTTTAAATAATTTGTAGCTTGAAAAATAATTCCCTAAAAATAATACATTTTCCGGGGCTTATTTACGTTTCATTTTTTTGCAGATTTACATGCCCGTAGCGCAAAATGAAAACCACTGGTTACTTCTAAAAATAAATATGCGTTCGCTTAAAATATATGTTTATTTTCCCGATAACTGTAACCTAAGTAATTGCGGAGAAGGATTTTGCATACACAGGAAAATACATCAAATTCTTTTAGAATTTGAATCTTCATTCATATGGTTTCTGGGTCGTATATCGTACTGGAAACACTCGGGGATAGAGAGTGTAGAAGCCTTAGAGTATTGCGGTGATGTTGTGTGGCCTGACCACGGAGCTCATATTGGCCGAAACTCAGATGTTATCATATGTATGCTATTGGAAAATCTGGTTTACAACCGTTCATTGACATGGAACGAAGTAAACATGCAGGATGCTTGTGTTAGATATAGACGCTATATGGCTGATGAACTCTAAGCCGGGCGCTACATACCTACTAATTTTTGAAGGCTGGACGTACGCATTGTAAAATTTAATTTTTACATAAATTAAAAGTACTAATTACTATTGCGGTTATGAGAATTTGTTACATGATTTTCCTAATTAAAAGATAAAAAAACTAAGCTATTATTAAAATTCTGCTAAATTATAAGATGGACAAATGTCATCCATTGGACTCTGGGTTTCTGTCTCTTTCCCTTTTCCTTTGCCTGATGATTTACGTGAACGAATCTGTGATGGCACTGGATCTAAACAAACGTCACGACCATGGCCGTATGTTCGACACAGCGAACAATATATCTGAACGGGCTCTTCCCCACGAGACAAGATTCGGGTGTTTTCTTTTGGACGGCCAGATTGACGTTTTGTAATATGCGGCGGTAATACACTGCCAATGCCTTGTGGTATCACCCATTCAGACCTATGAGGCAGAGGATTAATCGATTCTTCATACGTTTTTTTGTATACTTCGTTTGAATAACACGAGAATGCATAATGACTGCAGTCAGGTTCACCCAAAAATCTTGAAACAACAATCACATGCCCACAAGGTAGACCAGAAACTTGCCAGACACGGCAGCTACACGAACGATTTAAAAAATCAACTAAACCCTTTTTCCCACCGTCTTCAACAAGAAAACTGTTTGCCCCGATACCTGCAACATTCCAGGTTCTAGACCCTTCAATTTTCTTTAAAATTTTCTTATGTGCCCACTGAGTCACTGAGTGGCTCTTCTGCATGCCCTGCAGTCGACGGTCATAAAACCATTTTTGTACGGACTCACGGAAGAATTCGATAAGTTGCGTTATCGGCATCTTACGCGAGAATCTAGACAAAGAGTTAATAGACTCCGCACTATTAGATGTCATATAGTGGTATCGATTGCCGGGACAATGAGCTCTTGCCCATCTACCAAACCCAATATTTGTTAAAACCCGGCGTATTCTAGCAACGGCAACACACAAAGCATTGAATGACTCGTTAAAGCCAGACATCCGATAAGATTTACATGCCTTCCACCATAGTGCCTCATATTCTTTTTTTAGACGATGGCAAACGTAAATTCATCATTAAATGACGACAACACAACCCGTGGTAAACACGTTTCTAACACCTACATGTATAGAATTCGCCCTATCCGAAATGATCGCCATATCTGCTATTTCACCAACACAATCTCTAAGCTTTGAGAGAAACCATGTCTAAGATTCACCATCCTCTGATTTTCCTATGCCATAAGCAATTGGTAAAATCTAATTATTTCCATCCATGGCCACTGCTAAAAACAACGTCCCTTTAAATTCACCCTTTAGGTGTGCCGCATCAATGATAACGACCGGTCTTAGATTAAACATAAAGCTACGAATCTGAAAATTAATGATAACAAAATAAGATCAAACCCATGTTATTCTAAAAAAAAAGAACAAGTACAAACGAAAAGGTGTAACTTACGGCAGCACCTAACGCAACAAAAACCATTTCAAAACGACTCTTCTTATCAACCAAGATGTGAGTAACGCTTCCAGGATTTGCAAGCTTCAAATTGTTACAGTATATTGGTAGTTCGGCAAAAGAGTATCGGGTTGTTCCTTGTAGAAGTTCAAGTGCATGGCTTTTACCACGCCAAGCTTGAAGGTTTGTTATCTCAACCTCGAACCTTTGTGTAAAATCTTTGACGATCTCTTTCGCTCGATATATCCTACCACTGTCTTTTAGTTGTTCCTTTAAAAAGTGACCCAAAACCTTTGGGTTAGCCTGACGGAAATGTGGGTGTGTTTGCGTCTTTGAACAGGTGTGTCTATCATTCATATGTTTAACAAAAAATAAACTACCACCAGGAATAGCATATGCCTTAAATCGCCATTCACAACCATCACCCATGCATGACACTTCATACCGTGTCTTAGATGATCTATCAACTTTAAACTCGAAATGCTCTAACAAACATTTCTTTCCCAATTCAAGTTTCATCTCTTCTTTGTTATTGAATATATGACCGTGTCACGGCCCACGACCCGGTTTGACCCGTTTCAGGAGCCGCGGAACAGAAAATCCCGTGGTATTTATTTAATTTAGTTGACAGCGGAAGTTTTTCTTTAGGATCTTTTTATTTAAAACTGAAATTTCCGGATTATTTTATTTCACAACTCGGGATAAAACCCGGTAATTTACAATCATATGATTTCACGGAGAAATCAAAACATGTTTCTTTATTTTATATTGAGCCACTTCCTTAAGCTTGTAGTGCTACGCGGCACTTTTCCTGGATCATAACAGATAACCTGAAACATGTTTGAAAAATGTTTTGTTAGCGGAAAATACTGGTGAATCATTCTTTTTACTAAAACTACGCGTTTGTAGAAAATTTACAGTATTAAGAGCGATTACAATGTTTCCATATATCAACCAACTACCCACGATATTTGTCACTCGAACATCCATTGGTAACCTCAGAGTCCAATGGTATCTGTGACTATGGTCATATCACCCCTTGGCTAACTCGTTGTCCAATGGTGACGGTTATCAAGTAATGTATACAAAACCCCACATACCGGCTGTAATTTGGTGACTACAAAGACTTAATCCCTGTAATTATAACTTTGAAAATATTTAAGAATTTATAAAGCACTTTGATAAAAAGAGAATGACTCACATTGCAGATTTATATTGAACAGAGCTTAGCCTACTGATTTGCCTTGTTAACCTAGTTTAAATAACAATGCACACAAACTAGGTTAGTAACTAATACAACATTTACGATAACTCACGAGATTAAACCTTCACAACGAATGACAAAGTGCGATACTTAAACATCCATCGAATTAACGATGAATGACAAAGCATAAACCCTAATGTGGGCAGCACTTAAACATCCATTGGATAGTTTAACCGACCGGACATTGAATCGTAGCAGCGATCGAGTTATTACCCTGTATTGTGGCAGCACTTCGTGATTTGCGTGTGTTTTGTAGTAATTATACAATATCTCAGCGTATACTTTGAATTTTTACGTCGAACTAATGCAGAATGTCAAGTCCCAAGCCCCTGTATTTATACTTGAAATTTGTCCCCCCCCCCCCCGCGTGTCGCGACAGGATGACTTGTACCTGTCGCGTGGCGCGAGGGACCCCAGTCTACCATAGGGTAGCCCCGTGTCCAGGTAGCTCAGGTGAGTTGGTCATGCATGCATTTTCAATTTACACGTTAAACTGTTGAGATAATACTAACTAGGGTTTACCCCCCTGAGTTTTAGGGGCCCTGATCCTGATTCCGATTGTTCTGAAAATTTTAGGGTTTATGCAGAATCACTTGGGTTTCTTAATTAGGGTTTCCTATTGGACAATTAAAATAATAAATAGGACTTTTAATGAGAGTTGTTACATCCTCCCCACCTTAATAAAAATCTCGTCCTCGAGATTTATTGGAATAAGTGAGGATACTTTCGTTTCATCTCTGATTCCAGCTCCCAAGTGTATTCAGGTCCTCTCTTTGAATCCCACTTGACTTTAACTAGCACTAGTCGTTTGTGCTTGAGAAATTTCACCTTTCTGTCTTCTATCTGAAGAGGTTTCTCAACAAATTTTAACTTTTCGTTTACATCTATATCTTGAAGAGGTACTACCAAAGATTCGTCTGATAAGCATTTCTTGAGGTTGGATACATGAAATACGTCATGTAATCCAACTAACTCTTCTGGTAGTTATAAACGATAAGCAACTGGTCCTATACATTGGATCACTGAAAATGGTCCTACGTATCTGGGACTTAACTTTCCTTTCTTACCAAATCGAACTACTCCTTTCCAAGGAGAAACTTTTAATAGTACTTTGTCTCCCACTTGGAATTCCAACGGCTTCCGTCTATCGTCTGCATAACTCTTTTGACGATCTCGAGCCGTCTTCAATCTTTCCTTGATTTGTGTAATTTTGTCTGTAGTTTCTTGCACAATCTCTGGTCCTGACAATTGACTTTCTCCTATTTCTGCCCAACAAACTGGAGTTCTGCGCTTTCGTCCGTACAGTGCCTCAAATGGGGCAGTTTCAATATTTGAATGATAACTATTGTTATAGGAGAATTCAATTAGAGGTAAATGATCGTCCCAATTTCCACCAAAATCTATCACACATGCTCTGAGCATGTCTTCCAGAGTTTGGATTGTCCTTTCACTTTGTCCGTCTATCTGAGGATGATATGCCGTGCTTAAATTCAGTCGAGTTCCCATTGCTTCTTGGAAACTTGTCCAAAAATGGGAAGTAAAACGACTATCCCTATCTGAAACAATAGAGAGTGGAACTCCATGTAAGGATACTACTTCATCTACAAACAACTTTGCCAACTTTTCCATGCTAAAGGTTTCTTTCATAGGTAGAAAGTGAGCTGATTTGGTTAATCGATCCACAATTACCCAAATCGCGTCATTACCTTTTCTGGTTTTGGGTAACTTAGGAACAAAGTCCATTGTTATGAGTTCCCATTTCCATACAGGCATTTCTAATTGTTGTAGTAGACCTGAAGGTTTCTGATGTTCTGCCTTAACTTGTGAACAAGTAAGACACTTAGAAACATATCTAGCTATATCCTTTTTCATTCCTATCCACCAAAAATTATTTCTTAAATCTTGGTACATTTTATTGTTTCCAGGGTGCATGGTATACCTAGATTTATGGGCTTCTTCTAAATTTTTATTTCTTAATTCTCCTTTTTAGGTACCCAAATTCTTCTTTTGTGGAATCTCCAAATTCCATCAGTTCCTTGTTCTAATTCTTTTATTCGTCCTTTCATTCCTTCAGCATCATCCTTGATTGTTGTTTCTTGAAAATGCTTTAGTTGTTCCATTAAATCTAACTGTAGATTTAATCTAAGAGCACGAATTCGTCGTTGTTTCTCATGATACTTAAGACTTAAGGCATCTGCAACTACATTTGCCTTTCCTTCGTGATACTGAATATCACAGTCGTAGTCACTTAGTATTTCCATCCATCTCCTTTGCCTCATGTTTAACTCTTTTTGCCCAAATATATATCTTAAACTTTTGTGATCTGTATAGATAGTAAATTTACTTCCGTACAGATAATGTCTCCAAATCTTAAGGGCCAAAATCACGGCTCCTAATTCTAAGTCATGAGTTGTATAGTTTTCTTCGTGCTTTTTCAATTGCCTTGAAGCATACGTAATTACCTTTTTGCGTTGCATAAGCACACATCCTAATCCTAGTTTTGAAGCATCACAATATACTTCAAAATCTTATGTTCCTTCTGGTAAGGCTAGGATTGGAGCATTTGTTAATTTCTGTTTCAAGATCCTAAAGGATTCTTCTTGTTTAGGTCCCCATTCAAACTTAACTGCTTTACAGGTTAGCTTGGTTAATGGTACAACTATCTTGGAAAAATCCTTAATAAACCGTCTATAATATCCAGCTAAACCTATAAAACTTCTAATTTCCATTGCGGATTGTGGAACCTTCCATTTAGTAATTGCCTCTATCTTAGCAGGATCTACGTGAATACCTTCATGATTCACCATGTGACCTAGAAATTGCACTTCCTTTAGCCAAAATTCACACTTCGAGAATTTGGCATAAAGCTTTTCTTTTCTTAACAAAGTTAAGAGGGCATGCAAGTGCTGACAATGTTCTTCCTGATTCTTGGAATAAATAAGTATATCGTCAATGAAGACAATTACAAATTTATCCAAATACGATTTACAGATTCTATTCATCATGTCCATGAATGCGGCATGTGCATTCGTTAATCCGAATGGCATGACTGTAAACTCGTAATGACCATACCTAGTTCTGAAAGCAGTTTTAGGTATGTCTTCTTCTTGTACTTTCAATTGATGATATCCGTAGCGCAAATCGATCTTAGAAAAATATCTAGCTCCTTGGAGTTGATCGAAAAGATCATCAATCCTAGGTAATGGGTATCGATTCTTAATTGTAACCTTATTCAATTCTCTATAATCAATACACATTCTCATCGAACCATCCTTCTTCTTTACAAACAACACTGGTGCTCCCCATGGGGATGAACTAGGTTGTATGAAACCTTTACTTAGTAACTCATCTAATTGCTTTTTCAGTTCTAACATTTCTGTAGGTGCTAACCGATAAGGTGCCTTAGCTATCGGTGTAGTTCCTGGAATTAGATGAATTCTAAATTCTACTTCCCTATCTGGTGGTAATCCTGGTAACTCTTCCGGAAATATTTCTGGATATTCTGAGCCTACAGGAATTTCCTTAAGTTCTTTACCCTTAGTACTAATGATTACTGAAATCATATATACTTTTCCTTGCTTTCGTTCATAGCTAGCAATTTTCATTACTGATATGAATTTCATGGGTTTACGTGGTTTATCTCCTGTAATCATGATTACTTCTCCAGTAGGTGCCTGAATTTCTACAGAATTTTTTTCACAAAGGATTTGAGCATGGTTGGCTACTAACCAATCCATTCCTAACACAACATCGAATCCGGCTAATTTCATAGGTAACAGGTTTACAGAGAATTTATAGCCTAACAGTTCTATCTTTCCTTCTTGCACAACCTTATCTATTTTGACAGAATTTCCGTCTGCCGTTTCAACTGTAAAAATCTGCCTAAGTTGGGTTAAGGGTAAGTTAAGAGCTTGGCAGAATGAAGTATTTATAAAACTTTGGTTTGCACCAGAGTCAAATAATACTTTTGCGTAAATGTTATAAACTAGGAACGTACCAGCTATCACGTCAGAAATTAGCTCGGCTTCCTGAGTAGTTAACTGTAAGGCTCGAACATTCTTCTTGGTAGCTCCGTCGGCCATCTTAGCTTTGTTATCTGCTGGTTTGATCAATTTAGGACATTCCGTTTTGAAATGCCCATTTTCTCCACAGTGATAGCAGATTCTTGTTTTCTTTCTGCAGTCTTCTTCGCGATGTCCTACAGCTTTGCAAAAGTTGCAGATTACATTACATCTTCCATAATGTTTCTTCCTGCAATTCCTGCACAACGGCGGAGTTGAAGATTTCCCTGTTCCTCTTCTCTTGAAGCTATTATTATTACCCGTACGAAATCCTTGGGTAATTTTCTGAGACAATTCCTTTTTCTTGTTTTCATCTCTTGTGCGTACCAGTTCATCAGTTAAGGTGTTAGCTAATTCCACCGCATCGTCAATAGTACGAGGTCTCGCAGCTTTAACGATATTACGGATTTTGCTAATTAATCCCCAAATATAGCGAGAAATGAGTATCGGTTCTGGCGAAGCCAGTGTTGGTACCACTCTAGCATATTCAAAGAATGTCGTAGTATACCCGCGACAATCTACACCCATCATTCGATGATTTAAGAACTTATTTGCCATTTGATCTTTTTCATATTCGGGACAGAATTTTCTTTCTACAAGATTCTTAAATTCTTCCCAGTTCATGGCATAAGCCATATTTCTTCCTTTGGCTTGAAGTACGGTATTCCACCATTCTAGCGCCCCTTCTTTGAAAAGATTTGACGTGTACATGACCTTGTCGTCGTGGGCACATTTACTTATTGTAATCACTGTCTCGGTTTTCTCTAACCAACGCAGTGCCGCAGTTGCTCCTTCATTGCCTGCAAATTCAGCGGGTTTACAGGCAAGAAATTCTTTGTAAGTGCAACCAGGCGTGGCAGCTTTCATTTTCTTAGGGAGCGGAGCCTGCCGTGAATCATTATCATGATTAGTATGATTACCGCCTCCGTTTATGCTATTACTGAAGTTATCTTCAGAAATACGTTTACTAGGAATGATTTGTTGAGGTTCAACAGGTTTCTGGGCAGCAGCAAGGATTGCTGGAATAGCATTGGCTATCCCTTGAGCAATGATATTTTCTATATCTTGCCTAATCATAAATTGACCCTCCGGATGTTGCTCAGATTGGTTAACCTCATTAACTGGTTCATTATTAGCATTTTCCATTTGATAATTAATATATATAATTTATTAGTATCGAATAAATAACAGTCATACACAAAATAATCATATAAATTTCACAACACACATATAGCAAAAACTATCGATTTCTCGATTCCCATTTTTATATTTTATAATAGGCTTCAATACACACCACTTATCTTACATAGTTTTATTTGTAGTTATTTTACAGACTGATTTTATTACTATTTATTATACAACCACATTCTCACAACCCCACTATCCCTCGTCTGTTGGTACTTCAGTAACGACGTTCCCTCTCATCGTATTTCCAGGAGATCTGTTCTCCTACTTCCCTGATCCTATTTCTGGCATCCACCAGCTCCTCGCCAAGGTGGCGGAGTTCAGCTAAATTCTCATTGCACATCGGTGGGTTTGGTATAGGTTCTGGGTCGAACTGAGGGAGAAAAGTATAAGGATTGTTGAGAAGGTTTTGGAACTGCCAATCATTGGTCCACCACTCATCCATTCCTAAAGGTTGGGTATGGATTATAGGTTCTGGGATTGTTGGTTCGAAGTTCATTGGGAGTTGATTTTCAGCAGGATAAGGGTAGAAATTATTATTGACAGGCCTGACGATATCACAGCTTGCCAATGCGCGATCTAATTCATCCTGAAATGGTAACTCCTCAACTTGTCTAGAGCTTTCCCCAATTTCCAGCTGGGTTTGCCTAGAACCTTCCCCAAACTCCTTTTCCATCTGCTTTGAACTTTCCCCGACTTCAATCCCCTTTCCTTTATCTAAGGGATTTTCTATTTTGGGAATCCTCCTAGTTGTGGGTTTCCTCCTGCGTACACGCCTCCATCCTACAAATCTTCTCCTTTTCTTAGGTTTGGGTTTCTCCGGTGTGACAACTCGAGTTTTCGACATTTCACTTTCGCATTTATTGCGCGTTGACTGTTTAGTTGTTTGCTTATTTGCCTTGTAACTGTACACTGGATTATAATTCGAGATGACTATTTGATATGCTATGTATTTTACATAAAGTGTTTTGGTTTGTGAACTTGTAAACTGTTTAAGACTTGAACAATCCGACGAAACATAATTGTGTTTCGCCATAACCCACACGACGAAACAAGTAGCGTTTCGCCATACCTCATGCTGACGAAACGGGTGATTCGCCGAGCCCAGTTTCGCCAAAGCCCAGCTTGGGCCCAGTACGTAAATTCGCATATTATAACATGAACCAACTTCCTGTTTCACACCTTTGGCAAAAGTTGAAACCCTAGAGCACTTTCTCTCCTGTGTGACGGCAGTTTGAGGCCCCCGAACATATTCTTAGCGATCAATTCATTATTTCTCTTATCTCGGCTAGTTGCGTACTTGTTTAATCGATTTCTTAATTCTGTGATGACTCGATATATGCTTGTATATGCTTGTCCGATTTCTGGAATGGTATGATTGAACGATTTGCTTGATTTAAACTGTGATGTATATGGAATATTATGATCGACCATGTGCGCCTAATAATGATGTTTCATGTGATTTGTGTCAAGAGATAATGTGATCAAAAGTCAAGGGTATCACTTCATATAAATTGGTTGTCAGGTCACACATGATAAAGTGATTTAGATTGCATGAGAGGTCCAATTAGATTTTGATTAAATCATGTTTGTCGGCCATAACATACACATTTGCATGAGGGTTCATATTGAAATATAATGGAATGATGATTCTGGTTGTTGTAATGATTTAGTAAGTTACATGATTATTTGAACTGATGTGTTGGGCGGTTGATTGATGAAGTCGGCATGATGACTAGACGATCATTAGGGTTCTTTGTTTGTAACTGTTGTTGATGATTACTGATAACGACGTAACTGACTTTTGACGAAACCGACTCACGGTGAAACGGATCCGACGAAACAAATGCGTTTCGCCGGAACCAGTTATGACGAAACGAAGGGCGAAACAAGAGTGTTTCGCCGAGGTTGAATAAGACGAAAGGGAAGCGTTTCGTCGAAGGGGTTCACGGTGAAACAAGGGTGTTTTGCCGATTGGGTAATTGGCACAGTAACTATTTCTGTTAAAACTTAACTGAGTTAATTAACTGCTGTTAGATGCTATGCCTGACTTGTATGATTATTGAATATGTGTAATGTGCTACTCGGTGAATATTAATGCATTGCCCACTGTGATTGTACTTATACGTGAACTTCGTGAATGCGAACTGATTATGTACACATGCGTACTTTAGGACGTGATTGATTAACTGTGAGCACATACTTAGCATACCGAGCAAACCAAGGTGAGTTCACACAGCCAAGGCATGGGGTTCCCAGGGTGGGAATGGGTTTGGATTATTTACTTGTACTTACCTAGCTTATGGAACTTAGTTATATGGTCCTCGGGTGAGGAAGGATTATTGATAAGATACGACTAGACTAGTGATACTAATAGAACTGATCTTCGCACACACGCCGAGGTTGGCTGCGATAATATGACTAATCTTCGCACACATGCCTAGGAAGGCTGCGAACTATACGCTAAACTTCACACACATGCCGGGTGGCTGCGATACAAATATACCTAGTCTAGAATACTCGGGAAACTTTCCCTAATCTTCGCATACATGCCTAGAGGGCCGCGATACGAACTAACACGATACATGACTTAATGAACGAACACAAGGCTTACTATACTATTACAATTACTGAACTATTAACTGTGAACTCGCTCAACTAGTTGTTGACTCTCTGCTGCATGCCTTGCAGGACCTTAGGTACATATGGAGCTTGCACAGGGAGGAGCAGGTCGTTGTGGGACATGGATCGAGGATGCCATGTTAAATATTTAAACATTTGAACTTATGATTTACATTGGGTTTACATACTTATGCTTCCGCTAAACATTGATACTATACTTTGGTTTTTGGAACACCTTTCATATTGTTTGGTTGAATTACACTTACTATTTACGTTGTTCAATATGATTGGTGGCTTGATCCTGGTCAGTCACGCCTCCAAGCGGTGATACTCCGCGTGTGGATTTTGGGGGGTGTGACAGATTGGTATCAGAGCCATTGGTTATAGAGAACTCGGTTTTAATAAGGGGAAAATGTTTTTATTAAAACCAGACTATAACCAGAATAGTGCTCAACGATCCACAACGACGCTTCGCTCCACGTGCAAGACTCAACATTCTAGGTAATATGGTCCATGTTTTATTGCCTACTTGCTAGAATTGCATAGAACTTTGGTCAGGGTATGCTTAGATTAACGTAACACTATTGCATGAGAACACTTGTGTGCTTACTCTCTTCTGTCATCGCACTACTCGCGAACCTCTCTCACTTATATCATATTTGCTATGAAGATCATGGCTGGACGCATTAACATGACACAGGCCCAGTTGACGGCTCTCATCAACGAACAAGTTGCTGCGGCACTTGCAGCTGCACAAGCAGGAGGTATACCCTGCAGTTGTAACTCACACTAGGATCTTTAGAATCCTACATTCCTCTTGTGTTTAATCTTGTCCTAATTCTTATACACAACAGGTCAACCACCTGTTTGCACCTTCAAGACTTTCATGGACTGTCGTCCTAGCACATTCAGTGGCACGGAAGGAGCAGTTGGACTCCTCCATTGGTTTGAAAAGCTTGAGTCAGTATTTGAGATGTGTGAATGCCCTGAGGCACGCAGGGTGAAGTATGCTACCGGTACTCTCGAGGGTTTAGCCCTCACATGGTGGAAAGCTCAGGTCCAAATGCTGGGGTTGGTTGATGCTAACGCCACCCCATGGAACAATTTTAAAGAGATGATCAAGGAGGAATACTGCAGTCGTGACGACATTCATAAGCTGGAGGTCGAGTTCTTCAACCTCAAGATGACGGGGTCAGAAATTGAGGCGTTTACAAAGAGATCAAATGAGCTTGCATTACTGTGTCCTACTATGGTGGACCCTCCAGTTAAGCGTATCGAACTTTATCTTAAGGGTCTAGTGCCGGAGATCCAAAGTCATGTGACTTCAGCAAACCTTGCCACCTACCAGCAGGTTGTTCAGTTGGCTCACCGTCTCACTGATCAGGCGGTGGAGCAGAACAGGTTGCCTAAACGTATCAGTGCTACTACTACCGTTACCACTTCAGCTACTCCTGCTACTCCCAGTGACAATAAGCGGAAATGGGAGGGGGGATTCCAGCAGGGGTTCAGCTACCGTTCAGTCACAAGCACAGCAGCAGCGCAAGACCAATGATTACCAGAGTCCGAGTCAGCAGTCGTCTGGTGGGTAGGGGCAGGGTGGATATCGGGGAATTCACCCACTATGTTATAGGTGCAACAGACATCACAGTGGACGGTGTCGCAAGGAACGTTGTCAGAGATATCACAAGATAGGGCATGAAGCTAAAGACTGCAGGAGTGCGCGACCTGCAAATCAGAATCAGCAACTCCCACTACCAGCTCCACAGAACCAGCAACAGCAGCCACAACGAGGAAACCGGGGGTGTTTCCAGTGTGGGGCTGAAGGTCATTTCAAACGTGATTGCCCCCAGTTAAACCAGAATCAGAATAACAACAACAATAATCAGGGCAATGGGAACAATAATGGGGGAAACAACAACAACAATGGTGCTAGGGGTCGTGCATTTGTGATTGGTCAGGGTGATGCAAGGAATGATCCTAATGTGGTTATGGGTAAGTTTCTTCTCGACGACTTTTATGTTACTGTATTATTTGATTCGGGTGCGGATACCAGTTATATGTCTCTGAAAGTTAGTCAAATGCTTAAACGCGCACCAACACTTTTGAACACCAAACATGTCGTAGAGTTAGCTAACGGTAAAAGTCTAGAAGCCACACACATAGTTCAGGGTTGTAATCTTATCCTCGCTGGTCAGACTTTCTCTATCGACCTCATTCCTATAACTCTGGGTAGTTTCGATATCGTCATCGGTATGGATTGGTTATCCCAACAACAAGCAGATATCCTATGCAAGGAGAAGATCATTCGTATTCCCCGTACTGGCAAGGAACCTCTCGAAGTTCAAGGCGACAAGAGTGGTGTCGTGAGTGGCATCATCCCCTTCTTGAAGGCTCAGAAGTGTTTGCGAAAGGGCCACACCGCAATACTAGCACTTGTTACAGATACATCGACGAAAGAGAAGAAGATTGAGGATATTCCAGTAGTACGCGATTTTCCTCAAGTGTTTCCTGAAGAGTTACCTGGGCTACCACCTCATCGTCAGGTCGAATTTCAGATCGAGCTAGCTCTAGGAGCAGAACCCATAGCTCGAGCACCTTATCGCTTAGCTCCAACGGAACTGGAAGAGCTGTCTAAGCAATTACAAGAACTATTGGAAAAGGGATTCATACGTCCTAGCTCTTCGCCCTGGGAGCTCCAGTACTATTCGTAAAGAAGAAGGACGGTACCTTCCGCATGTGTATAGACTACCGCGAACTGAACAAGGTGACTGTGAAGAATCGCTATCCTCTTCCACGCATCGACGACTTATTCGACCAGTTGCAAGGGTCGAGCTACTACTCGAAGATTGACCTGAGGTCAGGGTATCACCAACTGAGAGTCCGGGATGAGGACGTCTCCAAAACAGCATTCAGAACACGCTAAGGCCACTACGAGTTTCTAGTCATGCCATTCGGATTAACGAACGCGCCTACGGTTTTCATGGATCTTATGAACAGGGTGTGCAAACCCTATCTTGACAAGTTTGTTATTGTTTTCATTGACGACATCCTGATCTATTCGAAGAGTCGGGAGGAACACGAGCAGCACTTACGACTTATTTTGGAACTCTTACGAACGGAACAGCTATACGCTAAGTTTTCAAAATGCGACTTCTGGCTTCGTGAAGTCCACTTTCTAGGCCACGTGGTAAACAAGGATGGGATTCATGTCGATCCATCCAAGGTAGATTCGATCAAGAACTGGCCTGCACCTCGCACGCCGACAGAAATACGCCAATTCTTGGGTTTGGCGGGTTATTACAGACGGTTCATCAAAGACTTCTCAAAGATTGCACAGCCACTCACATTACTGACACAGAAAGGTGTTGTTTATCGTTGGGGTAATACACAGGAAACAGCATTTCAGCACTTAAAGGATAGACTTTGTAGCGCACCTATCCTCTCATTGCCTGAAGGCACGGACGATTTTGTAGTCTACTGCGACGCGTCTATCCAGGGTCTTGGATGTGTGTTGATGCAGCGAGATAAAGTCATTGCTTATGCTTCGCGCCAACTTAAGATTCACGAACGGAATTACACCACACACGATTTAGAGCTGGGAGCTGTTGTTTTTGCGCTCAAGATATGGTGACATTACCTGTATGGCACTAAATGCACCATCTACACCGATCACAGGAGTCTCGAGCATATTTTCAAGCAGAAAGAATTGAACATGCGACAACGTAGATGGGTCGAGCTACTGAACGATTACGAGTGTGCCATAAAGTACCATCCGGGCAAAGCCAATGTGGTGGCCGACGCCCTCAGTCGAAAGGATACTACACCTAGGCGTGTACGAGCGTTGCAACTCACTATTCAGTCTAGTCTTCCTTCACAGATACGAGATGCTCAGGTAGAAGCATTGAAACCAGAAAACGTCAGGGCTGAAGCCCTACGCGGCTCAAGGCAACGGTTAGAACAAAAGGCAGACGGAGCCTACTATGTAACAGGACGCATCTGGGTCCCACTCTATGGCAACTTACGCGAGCTTGTAATGGAAGAAGCTCATAAGTCTCGCTACTCAGTACATCCTGGTTCGGATAAGATGTACCACGACCTCAGAACTACATATTGGTGGCCTAGCATGAAAGCTCACATAGCCACTTACGTTAGCAAGTGCTTGACTTGTGCGAGAGTTAAAGCGGAATATCAGAAACCTTCAGGCCCACTCCAACAACCTGAGATACCACAATGGAAATGGGAGCAAATTTCCATGGATTTTGTTACTGGCCTACCTAGATCTCAGCACGGAAATGACACTATTTGGGTGATCGTGGATCGACTCACTAAGTCTGCACACTTCCTGGCTATTAAGGAAACATACAAGTTCTCTACCTTAGCAGACATCTACTTAAAAGAAGTGGTTTCAAGGCACGGGGTGCCAACCTCTATTATCTCTGATCGTGACGCACGTTTTACTTTAGAACTGTGGCAAGCAATGCACAAATCTTTTGGCTCTCGTTTAGACATGAGCACAGCTTATCATCCTCAGACAGATGGGCAGTCTGAGTGCACTATTCAAACTCTGGAAGACATGCTTCGTGCATGTGTAATCGATTTCAGCAATGGCTGGGAAAAACATCTGCCACTTGTGGAATTTTCGTACAATAACAGCTACCACACCAGCATTAAAGCTGCTCCATTTGAGGCATTGTACGGGCGTAAATGCCGATCACCTCTTTGTTGGGCAGAGGTGGGTGACAGTCAGATCACAGGTCCAGAAATGGTAGTTGATACTACTGAAAAGATTGCTCAAATACAACAACGCATGGCGGCAGCTCGTGACTGTCAGAAAGCATACGCAGATAAAGACAGGAAACTACTCGAGTTCCAGGTTGGGGATCGAGTGCTACTCAAAGTTTCACCCTGGAAGGGTGTTGTTCGTTTTGGAAAACGAGGCAAGCTCAATCCGCGATACGTTGGACCGTTCGAAGTCATAGAGAAAATAGGCAAAGTGGCCTACAGACTGAACTTACCAGCTGAACTCAGTGCAGTTCACAACGTCTTTCACGTGTCGAATCTGAAGAAGTGTCTGTCAGATGAGACCCTCATAGTTCCTTTGAAGGAGCTCACTATCGACGAACAGTTACATTTCGTCGAGGAACCAGTTGAAATCACGGACCGGGATGTTAAGGTCCTCAAGAACACGAGAATCCCTCTTGTACGAGTTCGTTGAAACTCCCGTCGCGGCCCAGAGTTCACCTGGGAGCGTGAAGATCAAATGAAACTCAAGCATCCCCAGTTATTCGGAACCAATGCAACTACTACTGAGGCTGAAGCTACTACTACAGAATTTCGGGACGAAATTCCAAATCAACGGGGGGATGATGTGACACCCCAGGGAAACCAGTAAACGATACAACTTACCTTGCTTCCTCAGTAACCGCATGCTAAATTTCGGGACGAAATTTCTTTCAAGTTGGGGATAATGTGACAACTCGAGTTTCCGACATTTCACTTTCGCATTTATTGCGCGTTGACTGTTTAGTTGTTTGCTTATTTGCCTTGTAACTGTACACTGGATTATAATTCGAGATGACTATTTGATATGCTATGTATTTTACATAAAGTGTTTTGGTTTGTGAACTTGTAAACTGTTTAAGACTTGAACAATCCGACGAAACATAATTGTGTTTCGCCATAACCCACACGACGAAACAAGTAGTGTTTCGCCATACCTCATGCTGACGAAACGGGTGATTCGCCGAGCCCAGTTTCACCAAAGCCCAGCTTGGGCCCAGTACGTAAATTCGCATATTATAACGTGAACCAACTTCCTGTTTCACACCTTTGGCAAAAGTTGAAACCCTAGAGCTCTTTCTCTCCTGTGTGACGGCAGTTTGAGGCCCCCGAACATATTCTTAGCGATCAATTCGTTATTTCTCTTATCTCGGTTAGTTGCGTACTTGTTTAATCGATTTCTTAATTCTGTGATGACTCGATATATGCTTGTATATGCTTGTCCGATTTCTGGAATGGTATGATTGAATGATTTGCTTGATTTAAACTATCATGTATATGGAATATTATGATCGACCATGTGCGCCTAATAATGATGTTTCATGTGATTTGTGTCAAGAGATAATGTGATCAAAAGTCAAGGGTATCACTTCATATTAATTGGTTGTCAGGTCACACATGATAAAGTGATTTAGATTGCATGGGAGGTCCAATTAGATTTTGATTAAATCATGTTTGTCGGCCATAACATACACATTTGCATGAGGGTTCATATTGAAATATAATGGAATGATGATTCTGGTTGTTGTAATGATTTAGTAAGTTACATGATTATTTGAACTGATGTGTTGGGCGGTTGATTGATGAAGTCGGCATGATGATTAGACGATCATTAGGGTTCTTTGTTTGTAACTGTTGTTGATGATTACTGATAACGACGTAACTGACTTTTGACGAAACCAACTCACGGTGAAACGGATCCGACGAAACAAATGCGTTTCACGGGGACCAGTTATGACGAAACGAAGGGCGAAACAAGAGTGTTTCTCCGAGGTTGAATACGACGAAAGGGAAGCGTTTCGTCGAAGGGGTTCACGGCGAAACAAGGGTGTTTCGCTGATTGGGTAATTGGCACAGTAACTATTTCTGTTAAAACTTATCTGAGTTAATTAACTGCTGTTAGATGCTATGCCTGACTTGTATGATTATTGAATACGTGTAATGTGCTACTCGGTGAATATTAATGCATTGCCCACTGTGATTGTACTTATACGTGAACTTCGTGAATGCGAACTGATTATGTACACATGCGTACTTTAGGACGTGATTGATTAACTGTGAGCACATACTTAGCATACCGAGCAAACCAAGGTGAGTTCACACAGCCAAGGCATGGGGTTCCCAGGGTGGGAATGGGTTTGGATTATTTACTTGTACTTACCTAGCTTATGGAACTTAGTTATATGGTCCTCGGGTGAGGAAGGATTATTGATAAGATACGACTAGACTAGTGATACTAATAGAACTGATCTTCGCACACACGCCGGGGTTGGCTGCGATAATATGACTAATCTTCGCACACATGCCTAGGAAGGCTGCGAACTATACGCTAAACTTCGCACACATGCCGGGTGGCTGCGATACAAATATACCTAGTCTAGAATACTCGGGAAACTTTCCCTAATCTTCGCATACATGCCTAGAGGGCCGCGATACGAACTAACACGATACATGACTTAATGAACGAACACAAGGCTTACTATACTATTACAATTACTGAACTATTAACTGTGAACTCGCTCAACTAGTTGTTGACTCTCTGCTGCATGCCTTGCAGGACCTTAGGTACATATGGAGCTTGCACAGGGAGGAGCAGGTCGTTGTGGGACATGGATCGAGGATGCCATGTTAAATATTTAAACATTTGAACTTATGATTTACATTGGGTTTACATACTTATGCTTCCGCTAAACATTGATACTATACTTTGGTTTTTGGAACACCTTTCATATTGTTTGGTTGAATTACACTTACTATTTACGTTGTTCAATATGATTGGTGGCTTGATCCTGGTCAGTCACGCCTCCAAGCGGTGATACTCCGCGTGTGGATTTTGGGGGGTGTGACATCCGGAGGTGGAGCGTTGAATTCCATAGGTTCTTCTATATCTGGTATGTAACCAGTAAAATCTCTAGAAACCTCTATTTTCACTGGATAGAGATTTAGATTTTGAAGGGCTTCAGACAAGTCATTCATGCTATTTGTTATATATGCAAAATACACAAAAATTGCTAAGTTAAAATTTTATAACAAAATTTCATAAATAACCTTTAAATATTATTGCATACCGTGTGACTAATTTAATACAAATAACAACTGACAATTAAAACATATTAGGGTTTATTTTAAACTTATTTATTTAATGGGTAAGATTTCTGGCTTGTAAGTGATAAGGGTGCTAAAACTTTAAGTCGGAGTATTTAAAGATTTGCATTTACTGCTACAGTGGCTAGCATATAAAGATCTGCCCATTTTTCATCTAACTTGTCTTCCCATGGTGGTTATTGCCTAATTCTTGGGTTTTCTGATTAACTCTCTTTTCTTGTGATTTCTTTATTTTCTCCTGACTTTTCCTAATAATCAAACTTCTTTTATTAGGAGAAAGTGGTTCCTCGTAGTGTGCCTTTCGAACAAATATTCCTTCATCAATATCTGTTGGGTATTTTGAGGAATTTGTTTGGGATGAACTTCCCTTCTCTTTTGATGACCTATCTAATTTAAGATAGATGTTTGAAAGCTTTTGCTTATCCATACTGTAAACAAATATTCAAATAATAAAACACGTAATCACAAAAATGGCAATCAGTAAAAAAAATTAAGTATTTTCTAAATACTTAATAGGCTTAAATCAGTGGCTCTGATACCACATTTTTCTGTCACGACCCACGACCCGGTTTGACCCGTTTCAGGAGCCGCGAAACAGAAAATCCCGTGGTATTTATTTAATTTAGTTGACAGCGGAAGTTTTTCTTCAGGATCTTTTTATTTAAAACTGAAATTTCCCGATTATTTTATTTCACAACTCGGAATAAAACCCGGTAATTTACAATCATATGATTTCACGGAGAAATCAAAACATGTTTCTTTATTTTATATTGAGCCACTTCCTTAAGCTTGTAGTGCTATGCGACACTTTTCCTGGATCATAACAGATCACCTGAAACATGTTTGAAAAAGGTTTTGTCAGCGGGAAATACTGGTGAATCATTCTTTTTACTAAAACGACGCGTTTGTTATAATTTACAGTATTAAGAACGATTACAATGTTTCCATATATCAACCAATTACCCAGGATATTTGTCACTCGAACCTCCATTGGTAACCTCAGAGTCCAATGGTATCTGTGACTATGGTCATATCACCCCTTGGCTAACTCGTTGTCCAATGGTGACAGTTATCAAGTAATGTATACAAAACCCCACATACCGGCTGTAATTTGGTGACTACAAAGACTTAATCCCTGTAATTATAACTTTGAAAATATTTAAGAATTTATAAAGCACTTTGATAAAAAGAGAATGACTCACATTGCAGATTTATATTGAACAGAGCTTAGCCTACTGATTTGCCTTGTTAACCTAGTTTAAATAACAATGCACACAAACTAGGTTAGTAACTAATACAGCATTTACGATAACTCACGAGATTAAACCTTCACAACGAATGACAAAGTGCGATACTTAAACATCCATCGAATTAACGATGAATGACAAAGCATAAACCCTAATGTGGGCAGCACTTAAACATCCATTGGATAGTTTAATCGATCGGACATTGAATCGTAGCAGCGATCGAGTTATTACCCTGTATTGTGGCAGCACTTCGTGATTTGTGTGTGTTTTGTAGTAATTATACAATATCTCAGCGTATACTTTGAATTTTTACGTCGAACTAACGCAGAATGTCAAGTCCCAAGCCCCTGTATTTATACTTGAAATTTGTCCCCCCCGCGTGTCGCGACAGGACCACTTGTACCTATCGCGTGGCGCGTGGGACCCCAGTCTACCATAGGGGTAGCCCCGTGTCCAGGTAGCTCAGGCGAGTTGGTCATGCATGCATTTTCAATTTACACGTTAAACTGTCGAGATAATACTAACTAGGGTTTACCCCCCCCCCCCCCTGAGTTTTAGGGGCCCTGATCCTGATTCTGATTGTTCTGAAAATTTTAGGGTTTATGCAGAATCACTTGGGTTTCTTAATTAGGGTTTCCTATTGGACAATTAAAATAATAAATAGGACTTTTAATGAGAGTTGTTACAGACCGGCCTCAAACACTATAGATGAAGAAGCTGATTCGTTTTTAGACGTGGATGATTTTTCAAAATTATTTTCTAAAATATGACAGTCATCGTTTAAAACATCAACACTTTCTTTTACTGAAATATTTAGATATGGAGTTTTGAAGTTGTTTAAAGAAGAAAAACCAGAGGAACCAGCACCAGACTCTTGAATAACATATAATTTATATAATTCAAAAGGATTCTGCATCGCTAAATCAAAAAAAAATCTAACATCTAGATCATTAATTATATCGATCGGATCAGTAAACGTAGACATCCGGTATGACAACCGTGTAATGTTTGGAGTATCACACATCTTAGAAACATAGTTTAAAAAACTATTATATGAATGATCTGTTTCAATTTCTAAACCACGTCTCCTTGAATCCCATCAGTAACATACTCAATGTTTTCGTTAATGACATCCCACTTCCCCCCCAGTATAAACTACAAACTTGACCCTCATGTTGTGAGATAATTACTAAAAAACAAACTTTTTGAATCTTAGATTTAAACTTCAAATACGGTTTTTCATAATGTATAGTATTTATAAATAAGGGATCGCTATAAATAAATGGAAAACGTCTTAAATTCCTAAAAAACGTCTTGAAATCGTACTACAAACGTCTTGAAATCGTACTACAAACGTCTTAAAATAAGAAATCCGGCTCGAGCTGATGTAGCCGACTAAAGAGAGAGAAATGGCTCAAGCCGGGCGGAAACGTCTCAAGCCGTCTGGAAAAATGGGCAGCCATAACGAAACGTCTCAAGCCGTCTGAAACGTCTCAGCCAAGACGTCAAGACGCCTGACTTTTCTGTTGGACACGTGGCAGCTTTTGGTTGGTCAGCCGGGAAGACGTTTGAACATGTTGGTGGCGTCTCCCCAAGACGTTTGACTTGGCTAGTTTGGAAAAGTTGACCATAACCTGGCCATTTTGGCTATTTTCCCCATGAATAATGCCCTCACCCATGGGCATTATGCGACACGTGTCATCTCAATCAGCAAAGGGGCGTTATGGGTGTTTTTCACAAATGGGCGTAGTGGAATAATGGCCCATCAATGATTACCCAATAATTTTTTTCTTGTTTTTTTTAATTTAAAATTAATGGTATTTGAGTTGGAATGATCTCATTGGTCAAGCATATTGAAGAGAGGCGTTGATTGAAGCACGCCTTGAAGGATTTTTTGAAAAAAAATACGCCCTAAAACGCCAAGCGGGGTGTGGCTTGAGCGTGGTTAAGCGTGTTTGACGGAGAAAAACGCCAAAATTTTACCACTACGGATGGTCTAACCATTTATTTATTTGTCTTTAAGCATGCGTAGACCATGCATGCCTGGCAAGATTCTTCTTGCATATTTTTTTTTATTAATTTCAATTCTAAAGAGTTGACGGGTTGGGCGTTTGCATATTTTTTTTTTAATAATTTCAACTAGAATTACCACCCGTCTCAATGCGACGGGGGATTCATTAGTTATATACCATGTTAGATGAAAGGCAAATGTTTCTTACATGACCACGAGCCTATGTGTAAAACCGATAAAAAATAATTAATCGCACGTTGCGACAGACCTATCAAACTGGAAAAATAGACGTGCTGCGACGGACATGTCAAACAGGAAAAAATAGATGAAAAAACGTTGGACTCCACACGCACGTTACGACGTGTTAACTCGGAAATTTAGAATGACACGTTAAACGGATAACTTATGAAAGATAAAGAGTATACAAGAGACTAAAGTTGAAAGTAAAAAAAGTGTTGAGATTAAATTCCGAAAGATGAAAAGCTTTGGGTTGAATGTAAAAAAAATTAAAGAGGTTAAATAGCAAAAGATTAAAACCTTTGAATTAGAAGTGAAAAATCAAATTAATCAAAGGGGTTAAAATATCAAAGATTGAAACTTTAGACTTAAATTGCCAAAGATTGAAACTTTAGAGTTAAAAAAGAAATCAATTTCAGATTATGAAAACAAAAGAGATAAATATATTTAGTTAAATTGATGTTTATTATTATTACTAGCTTACAACCCCGTGTATTACACGGGTTGAATGACGAAAAATGTAAATTATAAACTTGTATATAATCATTATTAATGAAATGACTTATTTAGATAAATTAGTAAAACAAAAGAACAATTATATTTTCGTTAATTGTACATATGATTTGATACTTTATTAGTAATTATTGTTTATATCCAAATAATATATTTTATCTTAACAAATATATATGGTTAGGGTAAAATAAAAACTTCTACGAGTTGTGAAAACTTAGAGAACTCAACCTTACAAAATGTTTTTGAATTTTTTTACAGAGGGTGTGAATGAGCGGTTAGAGACTCAGGACGTTAAACTTTTTGATTTTGGATTCAAGTGGTTAAAACCACTAAAACTTAGGGACTCAAAAAGTAATTTAGTATTAATTAAATTTGAAAATATACATTTGATCTCTAACTATATTAAATAATATTTATATTATTTGATACATTTATATTTGTTATAGATAATTAATTAATATTATATTATATTATGTGTATAAAAATTAATATGTGATACTATTATTAAAAGGGAGAAGGCACCAGAGAGTGACACGTGTACAAAAAGATTTTCATTTATTAGTATAAGAAGATTATTATTATTATTATTATTATTATTATTATTATTATAAAAAAATAAAGGTGAGAAATTACCAGTGAATGACACGTGTCCAAAAAAAGATTTTTATTTATTAGTATAGAAAGATTCTAAAGAGTTGACGGGTTGGGCGTTTTATTTTTAACCCAACCTAAGCCTAGTCCATTTATTAAGCGAGGTACAAACGAACCAACCCAATCTAGATAATCTAATTATTTCCTTTGCCCTCATATAAAAAATTTGTAGAAAACTTGGTATATATAAATTATAGATGGATGCCCGCATGCAAGATTTTAGATACATATGATCAATGTTTTAAAATCCGATTTTTATACCGTACCAAATTTGACTCATAAACGGTTTAACTGAGTGTATCGGGCAGTTCAACCAGGTTTACCGGACGATTCAACCATCACATGTATTATAAGAGCATCCACACTACACGAGTCAAAAGAAACGTGACAACAGATGTTACACTTTAAAAAGAGTAAACTGCCATTTTGGTCCCTGTGGTTTGGGCAGTTTTGGCATTTTAGTCCAAATCTCAAACTTTTTAAATCTGGGTCCCTGTGGTTTGCATTTTGTTGCCATTTTAGTCCAAATCTCAAAAACTCTCATTTTTTACTGTTCCGACATGTCTTTTTGTCTTTTTGTGCAGGGGTATATTTGTCCAAATACATTTCATTAAACATTTTCTTAATTAAAAAACTAAAGTAAATAAATTATTAATTCCTTTATATACCCTTATTAATATTCAATATTCATAGAAAAACCCCCATCCTTTAATAAAATCCCTGGCCTCAAAAGATAAAACCCTAAAATCCTTTATCAGCCGCACACCCTTTCTCCCTCATCTGATCAGAACCCTCCGGTCACCGGAGCCGGAGTTCCGGCCAAGAGCTGGTGCTCTCTACCTGTTCGACAAGCAAGCCTTAACCCCCCTTTTCTTCCTTGTACATACCTGCACCCACCCATCTCTCACCCAAAACCCTCTATCCCCTCTCTGTCGTTCAGCTGATTATACACACTGATGTCCCACAGATGATGCGAGGAAGAAAATGGCAAAGAAAGAGAGAGATGATATGTGAAGGAAAGCCGGCAACGGCGGCCGCAGTAGAAATAACGTGGGGACGATGATGAATAGGACCGATGATGATGACCGATGGTGATTTTGGAAGACAGTGGCAGTGGTGGGGGCTTGTTCACATTGTTCATTTATGTCAGCATCTACTTCAGCATAATGTTCATATTGTTCTACTGTGGGTTAGGGTTTTAGTTGGGGAAGATGATGTGCCGATCTACTGTGGGGTTTTTTTGGGGTTGAAGATGATCTCTGGTTAATGTTTTATCTGGGAGGTTGAAGATGATGTAAATGGGGAACAAGAACTGATAGGGTATTTATTTGTGGGTTTTTTAATTAAGAAAATGTTTTAATGCAATGTACTTGGACAAATACACCCCTGCACAAAAAGACAAAAAAAAAACATGTTTAAACAGTAAAAAATGAGAATTTTTTTGATTTGGACTAAAATGACAACAAAATGCAAACCACATGGACCCAGATTTAAAAAGTTTGAGATTTAGACTAAAATGACAAAACTGCCTAAACCACAGGGACCAAAATGGCAGTTTACTCTTTTAAAAAATAAAAACATTGGATTGCTTGTATACTTGACTTTTTTTTGTCGGGCTATATCTTCTTTCACGGATGCTCTACGGATTTTTGTGGAACATTAAATTTTTAAGCAAACCCTTTTTTTTCCAATTATGGCAATAATACTCCTTTGTTTGGAAATACAAATTTGTGAATTAAGACCACTGTGTTCATTGTCTCTTGTGATATTATTACACCTGATTAAAGATTTTGTTTCGATGATTTGGAAATTGCTACGTAGCTTGTATATGTTGAAATGCATGTCACAGTGAAAGTTGTAGATATGATCAACGACAAGAAACTCAATATGAACGAGAAACGTGATCGTATTGGTTGGTTAAACGGCCTTACTCAACTCTAAAATCCAAAGTTTCTTCATATTGAGTCTTATTTAATTGGATTTTGTTTTTAACGAGTTGACGCTAACCCGCACATTGCGACAGGGCGTTGATTTAACCCAATAATACTCTTGTTAGCAGATTTGAAAAAAAGAAATAGCGATAAACATGGAAATGGCATAAGGTTGTTTTTTTTTTTTTGACATAAGTTAATAATCTAAATTGAAATTGTTACCCAAACTACAACTCAAAAAGGATAACAAAGACAATCATAAATAAGGCATCATATTAAATCAATTGAACAAAGTTTAAATATTCACATGCTTTCGTAAACTGTTGTAATACAATATGAAATACAACATAATTGTGATTTGACTTGGTTAACTTTTGCTCAATATAAAAGTTATTAATCACCTTGTTTTATTTTTCTATTTTTACGTATTATTTTTGTTTGTGTGCGTGAACTGCCTCTTCTTCACCATATTAAAGAAATGTTTACGTCTAACTTTTCAAAACTTTAACTTCACCCATGTTAATCAATGACAGCCGAACTCTCCCCAACAAACTCTCAATCCATCCACATAGTGACGAATCCATAATTTTGTAGTACATGAGTCACAATTTCAATTAAAAACTTAAATAAATAAAAATAGTAAAGATATTCTCTTTTGGGAAATTATAGTATATGTACCGAGTACAAATCCTTACAAATATAATGTATAATACAACATATGTAATTAAATTGCTTCAAACTATGGTCTTCAACAAGAGTTTTAACCGCGTCTTCTTGTATAGTCCGTTGTGTTTTCAGTCTTTTGTGTATGCTTCAACGAGGTCTTGAACCGTCTTCTTGTACATTAATTTCCTACAAAAATAACAAACAAATATTGACGGTTGTGGCTGAGATACGTGTTCAACCCGCTTCCCTTAAAACAGATTTCGGGCCTCTACCAAAGACGACGCGTCTGTCTCCCAGGGTACAACAGCCGAAGCAGTCTGTACTACCGGAGAAGGCCACCCGCCCGAGGTTACACCAGGTAAAATCACAGTGTTAGACCTTTTGGAAACTAAGAATAGAAATGTAGTTGAATCGTGTAGATAAATTTATCTCTATATGTTCCTAACATATGGGTCATCAAGTACGCCCCGCTGGCGGTATGCGCATATAATGCATATATGTGTGGGCGCTCGGGGGGCAAAAGTGAAAGTGCACTAATTTTAACGTTATTTTACTAATTTCGTGAAAATAACGTTAAAAGAGGGGGATGGTTAATCATGCATCATGTGGTGGCGTTGATAGCCGAAAGACAAGGGAGTACATGCACTAATCGGCCTTTGTCTTAATTGTTGAGTGTTATGTGCCTTATGTCCAAGGCTTAGGGCTGTAAACGAACCGAACGTTCAGCGAACAGTTCGTGAACCGTTCGGCGGGAAGTTCGTTTATGTTCGTTCGTTTAATAAACGAACGAACATGAACAAGAAATTCCGTTCGATTAGTTAAATGAACGAACATGAACAAAGGTCTCGTTCGTTCAATTGTGTTCGTGAACGTTCGGTAAGGTGTTCGTGAACATTTGTTCATTTGCGTTCGTTTATGTTCGTGTTTTAATTAAAGATTTTTATACTTTCATATATTTTATCTATACTTTTTATACTATTAAACTTTTATTTATATCATTACCTTAACAATTAAACTAGGAAACCTTCTTTCACCTTGTTTATGCACCAATTCCCTTTCTTTCTCATTATTTACATCGATGAATATGATCTACCTCCGTTCCACAATAAGGGATTCAAGTTCTAGTGCTACTCTCTGGGCCATCCACCTTTATCCTTCATCGCGTTCGCCAAATTTATTTGTGTTCGTGAACCGTTCGTGAACACACTCATTTCCTTAATGAACGAACACGAACATAAAATCTCGTTCGGTAAGTGTTCATGAACCGTTCGTGAACACATTTATTTCCTTAACGAACGAACACGAACAAGGCCTCGTTCGTGTTCGTTCGGTTCGTTTACAGCCCTACTGGCAAGGCTTGATGCAAAACTACTATCGAGTCGGGGGTCTCATCTCACTGGAAGCAGTCTCTCTATTCCTAACGGGTAGAGGTAAGGCTGTCTACATCTTACCCTCCTCAGACCCTACCTTAGCTTTGCTATTGGTGGGATTTACTGAGTATGATGATGATGATGATGATATGGGTCATCAAGTACTTCTTCTCCAAGGACTCTTCATGCATACATCTCTCTTTCTTGTATCTTTTTACTTATATTTTTTCTTTCCTCTAACCCCATCAAAAGAGGCACATAGCTTACTAAGTATGTAAGAGCCATGGGTGGTGAAAAGTCCAACATAATTAGAGACTTAATTTTGCTATAAAATCTCTAATCAATTGCCATAAAAGAAACTCTACTAAAGAGTTGTCATCAATACACCACATGAAGAGTTTATATAACATTTAGAATTTCACTAAATTATAAATTTACTAAATATCCATTCACCAAATTTCCAACAATCCCCTACATGAATGGAGATTGACCAAAACACACAAAAATCCGAATGCAACCTCGACAGTTGAGTATTGCAGGATAGGTAGGTTTTAGCTTTGAACCTTCCTTTGTGAAGCATACTTAGTATCCTAGCGGTGTATAGACTCGATGTCCTTGAACAAACCCCCATTTGTGTAGACGTCAATACACTTCACACAATACTCTCCTTAGCCGGGTCATCCCTTCATTGTCGTGTCCAATAATGGTGTTCTGTGAGAGCTCTAGGAATTGTGCCCCCAATTCCATTCGAAACGATCCCACTTCTCTCTAACATAGGCGATTCTCCTTAAATCATTAAAAGCATCGTGGTTACCATGATCACGCAAAATATTTACCACATAATATGCTTAGCCTCACAATTTGTCACTGAATTTCATAGGAATGAACTAGGACGTATTTAAACACCGTTTTATCATTTCAGGGGTATATATGACCATATATACTAGCTTATGCATATCAGCTATGCCCTCACAGTGACCACCCTTAGGTATATGAATTTGTTGTCCTATTGAACTTAGATCTTGGGATCTCCAGTCAACTAAGGTAGGTTTCCTTCGCACACCCTTTTTCGATGGGCTTTAGTCTCATTCCACAACTTGATCTCTAATAAACCCTCCGGTTGTTGGATCCATAAAATTATCTTTGTCTTTGACAAGTCACTAAAGATAACTTTGCAGTTGAGATGAATTGTCATGACGTGTTCGTAACCCGAAAGTTAACATTGCCTATTGTCAACTTCTAAGACTATAACCTCAGCGGCCACCTGAATCTGGTTATAATATTTGTCTTAGAATGATATATTTATCATTTAAGGCAAACACATCTCCATTATGCACTGCGACATTTGTGTCCTACACTTAGTCTTCTATTTACAATGTTATATTGGATTACAAAATCCTTATTGCCAAAATATTATGGTACAAATGCAAGACACCCCCACATTTAAGTGTTATTGGATAACATCCAAATGGGTAGTGAAAACCATTTCTACATACCCTCATAGGGTTGTTTCTTAAATGGATCCTCCCTTACATTTCTTGCCATTTGATCAACATTTCCATAACTTCACTTCACTTATGACGACATTTATACACATATGATTGAACAAGATCAACCTCATTGGGTCAGTGAATTCAACTCATATTGCATTAGCTTACATAAGCTTCCGAGCTGACCAAAGCAACACATGCCATTGTAATAAGTTTGTCACCAACTTAGAATAATTCTAATTTAACATCTAGAATAAGCCTAGATAATAAGCTCTCGTCATTAGCTTTTTGAACAACCTCTACAAAAGTTACATGTCTTTTCCTTATAGTGAATGCAAATTCTCCCTCAACTTTGTCTATGCACAAAGTCTTTTTGTGTTCAATCACATTTGAATGTTTAGAGTGAATTAGTTTCCCTCAAGACCCATAATTAACCAAGTACTAGTCTAGCATACTTTAGACTACAATACTTTAGCATGTGAACAGAAGATACATCATTCTGATTCTTCACAGCCCTAAGGATATCTTAATATCACTTTGCAACATTCATCCCTTGTTAAGACAAAATAATGAGACTTATTCATAATCCTAAAACATCAATATTTAGGAAGGTCCCACAAATTATTGTAATAGCACATAGCTAAATTTTATCATTCATTTAAGGAACATAACTTGTTTACCTTTGATCTCCAACACTGTACCATTGACTCAAAAGGACTTAAACATAAGTCTTAATCCAAGTCACTTGCTGAACACATTCATCACCAACAAGATGAACTTTTCTCGTCTACAATCATTATTATGTGTGAGATAGAGTCAATTAGATCGACACTCAACAACATGACATTCATAATTTTTCCATAAGCCCATAAGTGATTTGCACACATCTATTATTGTTCATTAGGAGATATGTATAGTTAGGATGCTTTCCCAAACGAAGGTAAAATATCCATATAGATCTAACAATAATCAATTGGTAGACGCATCTACGCATAAATCACTTGGAACAAATCTCACAAGATTTATTAAAGGTAACAATAACATATAATACTTTTACTTCCATATGTTAGAATTCACACTTGTGAATTTTTCAATGACTTCTAATGAAGTATATCGACATGTATCTCGTTTGTGTATTTCATCTCAATACACTCACTACATTATGTTATTACTCACTCATGATGTGGTTATATGTTTGATGTTCCGCCTTTGACTTTTAGTCAATGTAACAACTCTCAAGTTGTTTACGTCCAAGTATTTTCATGTACTATCCGTTTAAAACCGTATTCTTTTAAACAATGTATAACTGGCGTTAAAATTTTTTTCCACAAAAATTATTTATACGTCACAAACATTAGTGATTTATTTCTTTGTAAAAAGTTGCATGTGTTATCCGAAGATATTGAACACAAAACAATAAAATACATTGGAAATTAAATCATAAGTGCCGAACACTTTTGAAATTTAAACGAAAGCATAGACGATATGTAGACATCAAATATCAAAGTGTTTTGATCTTCAACACTTTATAATCTGACTGAAATCTTCTCAACAATATCGTCCCATGGCATGTCTTGAGGTACTCCCTCAATAAGACTCCATGCACTTGTAAGTACAAGTTCCCCATTTCATCTTGAAACTTTAAACTGGGACAATTATGCTCAAAACAACACCAAGTTGTTACAAAGACTACATTTAAGTAGTAAACTTGAACAATTAAATTTGTTCACAACAACACCAAGCTGTTTTCAACAAATAACATCCACGAGACTGTTACTTTTTTCACCATATACGACTTCTAGCAAGAGTAGCGAACCATTTAAATTATCAATGTTATGCAAAACTTTGTTTTAAAAATCATTCAAAAAAGTTTCTTAGTTTTGCAATATAAAATATTAGTAATATCAATTAGGGTTATGAAAACATAGATCAAAACCCAAAATATCAAATGGTTTTATATTGTTTAGTCTTACTACACATGTACTAAACATTTTCTAACACGCATGTTAAAAAAATGTTATGACGAGCACATTATAGAATCGAACATTTTCATAAAACATTTTCCAAAGATATAGTTTATAAAACAAACCATTTCTCATCATTTTTAAAGCACACATAGGTAATTAAATGTTTACATAAAACATTTCAGTTCATTATGAACAATCTCTAACCGTGTATTCGTGATACACATTTTCTAACACACGTGTTAGAAAATTTAAGTCATTTTATATATACAAAACATGACCAATTAGATTTAGAAATCACAAATTAAAGTTGGTGATAAATCTCACACAACTACACCATCACTTTATGGTGATTTAATTCTTGAAGCCAATCAAACATTGTCACACCTCAAAAACGTCGCAGCGGAATTTAAAACGTAGTGGTGACGGAAGTTGGTGCCCATTTATATCTTGTTGAACGATGCACTTATTTGTTGGACATATTGACATATTTTAAAACATAAGTTATTAAACATTACATTTTAAAAACCACGACACAACCACATAAGTTAAGTTGTCTTTGATCCTCGCGGATCTTATTACATTCGTCCCAGAAAGTTTAAAAAGTTAGTCCAACATTTTTAAGTAACTCAAAATGCATCATTAAACACAAGATACACCATGATTCCCGAAGCCGAACTCGAGTACCAGTAGAACACGTTTAAAATCAAGTGTCAACACAAAGGAAGGTGAGTTCACATATTCAAATTTAAACAATTTGATCCTAAGGAAAAACTTTCAGATTATATGTTTATTGTAAAACATCCATATAATTTTTAAAAAGCCCACTTATTTCCTTATTAAAATCCATGGGTCATCTGTCGTAAGTTTAAAAACCCGACATTAAGGCATTTTCCCAAGTTTTGAATATTAAATTCATAGCGTCACCGTTCGGACTCGTATGTTAGCTAGACAATACGAACTATATATTTACCATGCAGGGATAATCAATGCTAGACAATAACCAGAATTTAAATTCGTCGTTTGACTTGACATGGGGCGACCGGTCACGGTGGGGTTGTCAACCTGATAGATCTACCAACAATTCATCGCGTACAATACTTAATCGATTAAACGACATCATTGGCGCATGGTCCATATTGAGACCATATATGATGTCTGCCTCATGTACAATATATATATATCCTACTAATATGACAAATTTAATATACGATGTTGTACGAATCCCCTGAAATCCCCACCGAAATGTAAGCCTATGCTGTTACTTACTCTTTTGAGACCAAGCAATATTCGTTCCAACTATACAGTTGTTTTCCCCCAAACATATATTCATCAAAAACGTTTTATCTCGAAACGTATAATTTATCAAACACCATATATTTTCAACGAAAATATATAATTTATATTAAAAGGTATGTTTTAATCCAGAAACATTATTAAACCCTTTTTGGCGTGTTCTACCCCCAAAGCATATACAAAGCTGTAGGATCGTTCTGTGACCCAAACGAGTCAATCAGAATAGTTCTTATCTATTTCAAAGGCGGAAACAATGAAATAGACTTGGAAAACAACTTGATTCACACTAAATTGTCTTGTATTATTGATATAACACGTTTTCAGATCAATAGACACATCGGCAGCACTTCGGTACCGGAAATCTCAATGTTACAAATGATTTCGTTTGAGAGGCATTTATAGAGTTCTAATTCCGTTTGAGCCGGTTCCAAACGAAATCACTTTCAAGCGGAATTAGTGATTTCGCACGGAATTAACCAAACAACACTTTCAAGCAGAATTACCTCCTTCAAACGAAATTACCTCTAAACCTAATTTCTCGAACTACGTGCCCTGATCTAACAATTATATTATAAGACTCGATACAAGACGAAGTCGACAGACGCATGCACCAACAGACTCCCCCTTGGATGTTGACGAGTCTTCAGTGTCGAGTCTTCAACGTCTTCAGTCTTTTTCAGTCTTTGGGCTCTTTCAAAATATCTGACAGAGTAAGCATCTTCAATCTTTATCTCTCTTTTCTCTTTATCAACTTATCTCCCCCTCAGATGTTGATCTAATCTTCAATTCTAGAATCACAATCTGGATCTAGAGTCTTCTAATTCTCTTGATTCCTTAAGTTTATCAGCATCAGCAGTTCCAGGACCACAACCTGGCCTACCTGCACAAACTCTACCTCACAATAAATTTCACACCTTTAACATTTGACAAATTTAGAAATTTAAACTCTGCTAACCACTTGTAGACACAAACTAAACACATCTCGTATAAAATGATTTAACATATTAATCTCTGATGAACCACTTGTAAGAATTTTTTTTAAATCACACACTCCCAAACCTGTTCGTCATGTTTAGCACTCGGAATTTTAAAAATCAGCTTTTCAACATCAGTTGTCTAAAATATTTTTGTATTTTTCAAAATTTATGTTAAAACACACCGAAAATCTTTTTGGATTTTTTTATATAACAAAAATGCAATAAAGAAATATTTACAAACAATATTTTTGTGAGTTTGCGTAAGAGGATCATATCAGTTTTTGAGACAAATCACCAACACCGTTAAGCTTTAAACATTTTAAGTTCTAAATGATTCACTTAGATTGTCAGTATACTGATCCACTTAAATTTTCACACAAAGTTCAACTGTTTCGAGATATGAGATTAATGTTTTAGATACTTAAACTTATTCACGTGACCCACCTCAGAATATACTCCCGTATCCAGATCCCAATATTCAGTCTTACAGGTGAGTATACCTAGATGATATCTGTAAGGGGTTAAATTGCGAGGGCCGTGAGAGCTCAGGTCAGAACTTCCGTTCAGCAGAGAGATGACGGCTTCGACTTTTGGTGTGTCCCCTTTAGAGGATCTTTTTATAACAGCACATGATTAGCATTTTTCAATGTTTCATCATTTTTTATGCTGAGGGGGGACTATATTTCAAGCAAGTGTAAAGTATTCTCCGGGGACTAGGCCATTGCTTTCGCAAAATCAGAAGTCCCGGGATAATACCCCAGATATCACTAAGCATAAAGACCTAGTATCTCAGAAAGAGGGGTCCTTCAAACAAGATTTCAGGGGTTACCCATATATCCAAGAAATGTTACCCACAAGATAAGCAAGTTTGAAATTTAGGTTTATATCTCGTCACAACCTACTAAATGTGTAAAAACCTACTGACATATCATCAGTGAGACCGTTTATCACATTTTTCTTTCCAATTCTTTAGCATGTTGTGAACGTCCACTGATGTACTATCATTTCCTCTTTTTGACAACAAAACTCGTTTTGAATTTTATCATGTTTTTGTTTTTTTCAATTTTTCAAATGTTTTTGGATTTTCTGAAAATATCTTACTCCCCCTAAAATTCAAAATCATTTAAAGGAAATTTTGAAAACAAACTGTACAAGGAAACGTGACAACTGATATCAAATCACTTCAGATCGCCATTCACTTGGCATAAACAATCAGAACTTGTAGGTCCCCTTGATGTGTAGGATCTTTCACAGAATTGTAAATCTAATCAAGAGTGCGGAATCCTCTTGATCAGAATATAGCAGAATGAGTAGAAATAGAAATCAACAATTCACTTTCAAACCGGATCTTTATTGATTAACTATCAAACTGATTACAATCAATCAAGATCCCTAACCAACACTCAAATTCGTCCAAGCCTAAGCACTCTCACGAATTCTCTCTAAAATCTGTTTTAGCTGATTAACCTCAACCCTAAAGCCTAACCTTGTTTATATAACACAAGGTTACTACTTGGGCCAAGGTTTCCAACATGGACTGCGAATTGGACAGGCCCAATTCGCCCCCCACACACCTAATTCGTTGGGTTTGGTTAGCCCAAACATTACAACTCACTAATACAAAGCTAAACCCGCTAACTGTTTATCGTTTAACTAATTACAAGATATCCAAAGACCAAATCTAAGCTGTTGTCACAAACATGCACCAACAAACTCCCCCTTGACAATAGCTTCATAAAATAACTTTGTCTTCAGTCTTCTTGCAATCTTCATGTAGTCATGCACTGTCTTTGGTCTTTGGATAGCTTCAGCTTTAATAGCTTCTGTCAGCAACAGACTCCCCCTAAGCTGATGCATCCAATCACCAAATCTTCAAAACTTTAGCGGTTGAGTAAACTCCAGTTCAGCATATGTATAGCAATCTTCAAACTCTTTAACTTTGTCTGCAATGTAGAAAGGAGGTTCTACCATGCATCCAATCAAACTCTCATCTTCACATCAACTCATCACTTTAACTTCTCAACAACATATTGCTTCAATCTGTATACTATAAAACAAACATCTCGAGAAACCATAAGAATTTTTCAACACAGTTAAATAATTATTACTATTCAAGAGATTATATCACAGATTAAGCATTTTCATAAAACTTTTTAATCACACCCTATAACCCGCATGATTTAAAATTTTGAACTCATTTTCTAACACCGTCTCCCCCTATTAGTAACAATTCCTCCAAGAATAACAGTCTTCCGTACGTTAAGAATTTTAAACAGAAAAAGACACTATTTTTGTATTTTTGTATTTTCTGAAAGCAAGTAAATAACAAAAGCAATAAACACTCTATTTTTGTGAGAATCACTGGTAAGAAGATCATATCAGCACAATCAAACTGTTTCACACAATTATTTAATTCTTTATTTAATTTTTCGTGAAAAGCAGTACAAGACGATTACCAGTATGTTTGTCCACTTAAACAAAATGCATGAACATTTCAAGTACCATTACCGTATGATACGTTAAGGTAATTTTAATTACTGATATACTAGCGTGTCCCACTTCAGGATATACCCCCGCGATCAAGGTATGCACAAAGATTCATCGTTATAGGTGAGTATGCTGAATTCATCCGTTTTATTTTTCAACGTTTAGATACTTGGTGAACAGGTCAGTACTTCCGTACAGCAGAGAGACCAAAATATCTAACGAGGGCTAAGACAAATACCATTTTTGGTACGATTTGTGCTTTTTGCACTTTTTGAATGACTCTCTTTGAGAGCTTCTTCATTTAAGGGTTTTGGCATTTTTAGCTCTTTTAAGATATCCTGGGTGTGTCTAGGTCAGCATATATCTGGATGCAGCAGAAGGACACCCCTGATATCCCCAGATGAAATAACAGTATAAAGACCCAAAACTTCAGATTTTGGCAATCTATCAACGCAAGATTTAAGGTCATTAAACCATACACCACTGATGTGTTCCCCACTCATACACAGTTAATTTAGGTTTATATCACATTGGTAAGTTGATTATTTCATGCTTTTTGCCTACTGGTACATCATATGATGAAGCTGCTATCACATTTAAGCAATTTAATTTCAGTTTCTGTGTGACAGTCTAACTTGCTGATGTACTATCATTTCTTCTTTTTCACACAATGAAATCTCATTTTTGATTTTCTATTTTTTTATGTTTTTTATTTTTCAATGTTTTTGTATTTTGATTTTTAAGAAAAACAGTAAACTATTTACAAAAATTCTTATGAAAAACCAGTTATTCAGGATTCCTCATCCCGTTGAGTTCGACTAAATGTTCAAAGCGAGCCCTGTCAAAAGATTTAGTATAAAGATCTGCCAGGTTATCTAGTGTGACGACTCAACACTTTGAACTTCAATTTAAATCAATCAAAATATATATATCAACAATCTCACACCCCCCTTCATGTGCCTAGAGCAGCCACTATCAACATAAGTTGATAATCCTCCTTAGCAGCTCCTGCACACACCAACTAAGAAATTAGTTAGATTGGGGGACCCAAGCCTTAATGGTCTTAGGTCGTCCAAATTCACCAACTACTGGAACATCTATCCAATATCCATTACTCCTAACTAGAGTCTTGGATCTCAGACCTGTTGATGAAATTTGATTTTGATTTCCATTTCCATAAGGTCTCTGGTCCTGAGGGTTCCTATATGTGTTTGGACTGTTTGACCTTTGAAAATTTTGGTTTTGATACCTTGAATTTTGATTCCAGGAAGCATTATTGTTGTAATTTCTAAAGCCATTGTTATAAAAAGTTCGACCACCATTATTTTGGTATCGATTTTGATATTGACCTTGACTTTTGAAATTACTTGAATTTCCATTAAAATTGTTCATTCTAGGTGAACTGCTTCTAGGTCTGTCATATCTGCCTGGTGGAGATCTAGGCTGAAATCTTGGTTGATTTCTTTGAAAACGAGGAACTTGTGGAGTTCCTTTTTCAGCCTTATCTTCACCAACAGCAATATTCTCTGGTTGTTTGGGAGCAGATTTCTTTGGAGAATTTGAGCCTTTCTCCTCACTATCACCTTTCTTCTCTGGTAATTTCCCTCTCTGTTTTTCACTAAGTTGTGCTTCACTCTTTTTGTTAGGACAACATCTAGCTACATGTCCCTTTATGTGACACTTAAAGCACGATCTCCTTTTCAAAGACTTCTTAGTTGGAGTCTCTGAGGTAGATCGCTTATCAGATGGTGATGATCCCTTGGATGAACCTTGTTTAGTTTGCTTGGGTTCAGATTTTTCTTTGTTTTTATTTTTAGCAAACTCTACATTTGATTCATTTTCAATAACAGTTGTTTCATTTTTCATATCACTACCTTGAACAAAATTAATCTTTTTAACAAAAGCTTGATTTTTATTCTTAGGCGGTGAATTTTTCTTTTTCAAAGGTTCCCTGTTATTGTTCTTCTTAGTATCATCACTCTCAGATCCATCACCTTGACTTGATGTGGATGGAAAACTACTTGGAGCAGATGCCATAAAGTCTGCTAGCTCATCTTCACTAGGCAGGAATGAATAGTCATGACTAAGAGGAGGTGGAACTTCATTAAAGCCCTGGAAACCCACACTGGTCTTGTCATTACTCTTCTTTAACCCACCCATCATGTGTTTCATTACAAAAGACGAATCTCTGAATTGACTCAATTTCTTTTCAAGTTCAACAATTTTGAGTTGTGCATCTGACAACTCTTTGCATTTTTCAGAGATCTCTTTTGTTTTCTCAGCCATCATGTCATGAGCTAAGTCTATGACTTGAAGTTTTTCATTTAGTTTGCAAGTTAAAGCTTCAATTTCAGCTTCATAACCTTTTATCTTCTTCAAGTATGACGATTCATTTCTTTTAGCAAAAAAATTTGATTCTTTAATATTAGACATCTCACTTACCAAACTTTGGTTTTGTGTTGACAACCTGTCAACATCACCCTGTAGTTCACGACATCTCAAACATACAGAATTAGATTGTACCTCTTTCTCATGAACTTCTGAGGTTTCATCAGCAACAACCTGTTCAGCTTCACTCTCTTTCTCTACTTCAGCATCCACTTTTGCTTCAACATTTTTCACTTCAGATTCAGCATCACTCACAGTAGTTTCAGCCTCATCAACTGGCACTATCTTTGCCATGAATGCCTGAGTGGCACTCTCATTCCCTTGATATCGCTTTTGTAATGCATCCCACATATCCTTTGAATTAGTGTACTTTGTGAAGGTATGCTTGATGCTATCAGGTAAGGACATCTTTATCGCAGCCAAGGCTCTCTTTTCAGCCTCATACATCTTTTTATCATCCTCTTTCATGTTCACATAGTCTGTTCTACGTGGTCTGCCCTCATAATCATGTGTTGGGTTTATGTACCCATCTTCAATACAGATCCACATGCGTACATCCTGAGATTCAATGAAGGATTTGAAGTTGTCCTTCCATGTAAGATAATTCTCCACCTTCATCATCTTAGGTGCATTCAAATTCGTCATGTTTGACATTTTAACGCAACAGACTGGTAAAACCGTACAAAATATCTCCGAAAACAGTGGATTATGAAAAACAGTCAAAATTTTTTTTGCCTTAAAAATAAGAGGAATTCAACGGTGCAGACGGTTCTGTCAAACGAGCTACGGATCAATTTCTATTTGAAAAACAGTCAAATTTTATCGACGCTTGCCAACCAAGATTCCACCACTTTAAATTTGCTGGTTTTTAAATTTTCTGTTAATTTCGCTGGTAAATCAGTTAAATTTGCTGGTCAATTTCGCTGATATGTTAAATTTGCTGGTCAAATTCGCTGCCAATTTCGCTCAGATTAATTTCACCGGGTAACCAGTTTGCTATTACAACGACTGGTAAAATCGCTGAAACGGTGATAATTTCGCTGTGGAAAATTATACGGTTACCAAAGTCGCCTTTGGATTTGATTTCGCCGGTCACCGAGATATTATGTCCCAATTTCGCTGGTCAGTTAAATATGCTAGTTGAGTCTGCGAAGTTGTTAAATTCGCCGGTACTACAAATTTGCTGGTCCAGAAAATATGGAAACTTAATCTGTTTCAATTTTCTGAGATTTTCCAAGATTTCGTAACAATTTCCTGCAAAATCGAAACACCAAAAACTGTCCAATTTTTCGAAAATTATGAAGAACACGAAGAACAGTCTTTGAAACTTCAAATCTGTGCAGCCGAATTTCTCAACCAAACAACCCGAACAATCCTGAA
This sequence comes from Helianthus tuberosus, assembly GCA_030545235.1. NCBI lineage: Eukaryota > Viridiplantae > Streptophyta > Magnoliopsida > Asterales > Asteraceae > Helianthus > Helianthus tuberosus. Next base: position 3,995,741 of record JARYGA010059765.1, on the reverse strand, counting down.
AACCTGCAAATCAGCAAATAAACAAACCAAAAGATCAAAACAGCCAAAAATTTTGAAAATTTTATCAAACAAAGAAAAATTTCGAAACCCTAATTTCAGGTTTCAACAATTTCGAAAATTTTCCTGTTTCTGCAGCAAACAATTCTGAACCGAGCCTTTAAGAGCCTAACGCTCTGATACCAATTGTAGGTCCCCTTGATGTGTAGGATCTTTCACAGAATTGTCAATCTAATCAAGAGTGCGGAATCCTCTTGATCAGAATATAGCAGAATGAGTAGAAATAGAAATCAGCAATTCACTTTCAAACCGGATCTTTATTGATTAACTATCAAACTGATTACAATCAATCAAGATCCCTAACCAACACTCAAATTCGTCCAAGCCTAAGCACTCTCACGAAATCTGTTTTGGCTGATTAACCTCAACCCTAAAGCCTAACCTTGTTTATATATAACACAAGGTTACTACTTGGGCCAAGGTTTCCAACATGGAATGCGAATTGGACAAGCCCAATTCGCCCCCACACACCCAATTCGTTGGGTTTGGTTAGCCCAAACATTACAACTCACTAATACAAAGCTAAACCCGCTAACTGTTTATCGTTTAACTAATTACAAGATATCCAAAGACCAAATCTAAGCTGTTGTCACAAACATGCACCAACAGAACTCCCCCTCACAACAAACTATTTTCCCATAGATTTCAAAACACTTAAGTTTGTTTTAATCAAATGGTTTTTCTGGAAAATAAGTTTTGTTGAATTTATAAAAACACATGTAGGTTAGGGGTTTCATCACATTGTTCTCCAAAATATCACTTGTAGGAAAAACAAGTACAATTTAATGTCCTTGCTTTACCACTTGAAAGTGAAAACCTTTTTCAACCACTTGTAGGTTCATTTATCAATCAGCACCACTTGTAAAATCAAAATATAACAATATAAAGATATCACCTGTAGATTTACCAACCAAATAATTCAAGAATGATGCCGATTCCTGCTCCACTCTTACCAACCTGGGAGCTCCGGCAAGTCAGGTTTTTTAGTTAGGAAGTACTTTCCCCCAAGCCTGACCAGCTTTGGGAGATTCTGGTACACATCTATCCCACCAACATTTTGATTTGTAAAATTCTTTTGCACCTTTAACCTTTCCATCAACCATCTTCCCGAAAATATGTTTAACTTTTCCGTTGAACACCTTTTCAGCATCAAATTCCTTTTTACCAGTAAAGAATTGATCTGATATCTCAAACCTACCTTTTGATTTCAGATTATCTTTTGACAATACCGGAAAGTTTTCCTCGTTCATTTCTGGAACGGAATTCTCAACCTTTTTCTCAACAAACGACGCCTCTGATTTTATGGAATCAGATTCATTGTCAGAACTACTCTCAGATTTTACAACCCATCTTTGTTTGTTTAAATCAACTTTTCTTTTATAAAAACATTTTGAACTTTCACCTTCTTCGGAAGTTGAATTTTCAAACACTTTAGATTTCTCAGTTGGTTGTTTCTTTTTATCAACACATTTCTTGTTTGTTTCAAAGTTAGAAGAAACTCCCTGTTTTGTATTGTTGAGCTGTTGGCAATTCCAAGCAATGTGACCAACTTTTTGACATTTAAAACAAGTTCTTCTGTCAACTCTTGGAGCAAATTTCTTCACATTCTTCTTTATTTCAGCAAGAAACTCTTAATTTGACTGTTTCCAGAATGGTTTCTTCTGCTCTTCTTCATAACTTCCTCCTGCAACAAATTTTGTTTTTGGTTTATAATTTTTCTCATTTTTATAATTTTCTGAAGAAGTAAAACCAAGACCTTTCTTTTTGAAATTACTGTTATGGTTTGGTTTCTTTCGATAACCTGAACCAGAACTGTAACCTTTTTTCTTGTTCAATCTCGGTTGAACTCTTGAAGTGTACTTTTTAGTGTTTTCATGAAGATTTAAATCTTTTATTTCAGAAATATTAATTTTTGTTAATTTGAAAACCTGTTTAATCATCTCAGTTTTGACACTTCTTATTGGAAATTCCTCATCAGAATATAATTTGTCTGAATCATTCAAAGTATATGCTACTTTGATTGGTCCGTCATTCAATTTAGATTTTGATAACAAGAATTCTTTATTGTAAACCCTTTTAACTGTTGAACTCGGACTCTTTTCTGACGAACTCGAACTTTCAGATTTAGACTCCGACTTTGACTCTTCATCCATATCCAACACCTGATCGACCACTTTCTTTAACAACTCAGACTCATGATCAGTGTCAGACACTGTGAATGTGACATCAATATTGTCTGGTAATTCATCAATGATTTCAGACTTTAACTTGATGTTGAGAGCCTTATTTAAACGTTCTTCATTTGGCTTTCTGGGAGAATAACTTTCATAGATCGGGGGCGGACACTTGTTATATTTGACATTTTGTTTCTTACCAGTATCCGTATCTTCCTTTTCTTTATCTTGAAACGCTTCAAGACCTGCAACAGTAGGATAAACACGATCAATCAAATAATCACAAGTAGTATAACTCAACAACAAACGTTTAATCCTTTCACTCTCAATCTTTTCAAGCTCTAAATCCTGCTTCAGCTTAGCACAATCTTCAATATATTCATTGATGACCTTCTGCTTTGTCATTAAAGTAGAACTCATCATCGTCATTGCAGCATCAACTTCTTTGTTTGTCTTGTTCAAACCATCAACCGTCATGTTCAACACATCGTATGACTCTTTCACGTACTTCACATCAGACAACAAATTTTCTTTCAACACTTCAGTTCACTAATCTTCTTGTCTTTTTCTTCACAATCTTTGCAAGATTCTAAGCATTTCTGACAAGGTTTAATGACTTCAACTATCTTTTCAATCTCAACAGTCTTTTCAACTTCAACAAGTTTATCAACTTCAATAACTTTTTTCTATCTCGACGATTTTCTCAACTTCGACTATTTTTTCGACTTCAACTATTTTTTCTACCACTTTCTCCACTTCAACGATTTTTTTCTACTACTTTCTCAGTTAGTTGATCAACATTAGCTTCTCCAGCTTCTGTCTTTGCTTTTTCATCAGCAAGGATTCTTGTTGCTTCCAGCTCTCTCCTCAATTTGGCAATCTTCTTCTGATTCAGCAACTCAACTTTATCTGCAAAAAACAAATTAAAACTGTTAGGATCTATGCCTTTCCTTGCTTTGTTAAGATATCCTTCCTCATCATCGGTATCAATATCACTTCCTAGATCTGGAAAAATCGGGATTCTTTTCTGACTAGCCTCATCTTCACCCAGAATTCTAGCAACAAGACCTGAACCTGGTGGAATGTATTTATCCCAGCTAAATCCCTCTGCAACAAATTCATCATCTTGATCAATTATACCAAACAAAGCTCTTTTCTCTTGAATGGTACGAGCATGAGGAGTTTGTGGTTGCTTATCAATTTGCGGTTGTTGATCAATCTGATGAAAAATTGACTTTTGATAATAATCATTCTTTCCATCTTGTCTTCCTGTTGCTTCTTTGTTTTTGCATTCTCGTTTAAAATGTCCCTTTCCTTTGCAACGAAAACAGGTGACTTTCGATTTGTCAAACCCTATTGGAGATTCACTCATTCCCCGAAAATCATCTCTACCAGTGATTTGTGTAAATTTTTCTGCTCTTCGAACAACACTGGCTAAACACCACTTTACATCCATCAACTAAAGTTCTTCTGCATCAATCTGGTCATAATCCTCTTTGGTAAGCATCGGATTTCCAATTCTGCCACCAATCAAGCTTTCATATGATTCCAACATAGCAACGAGTGATGCCATGTGTTGCTTTGCTATTTCCGGAGACAGATTTTGACCATTTTGAATGTTCAAGGTAACATTGCACTGCAGATTTGTAGAATTCTGTTGTTGAGGACTTGGTGTAGTAAAATTTGGATCAAAACTTGAATATGAAGATGAAGATCCACCACTCTGTGTCACATTACTACCCTTTGTTCCAGACGGACTATCAGCACTAAAACCAGTTTTAATCTTTGGGCTAGGGCTGGGGGTAGCCTCAAACTTGATCCCTCTGTAATATAAACTGACATCTTGTTGAGCATTTGGATTCTTCATGATTGCCGTTTTCTGAATATCCAACTCGTGCTCTTCAATCTTTTGAATAAACTGTGCCAGATTCATATTTTCTGATTTTCTCATGTTTTTCACAATCATCAAATAAGTTCCCCACTTATGCTGTGGTTGCGCTTCAGCTAGTTTATCAACCCATTCCTCATCATCTTTTTTTATATCCAATATTCCCTTTTCCAAAACCAGGTGACAATGTCTATCAATGGTCATCTTAGTTGTTTCATGATCGAAAGCTACAAACATATCAAATGATTTCTTCAATAACGCCTTTTTGTTTTTAATCATATCTGCACTTCCTTTGAACTTTTGAATCAACGCATTCCAAATCGATCTAGCAGTACCCTCATGTTGAAGCAAAACAAAAATATATTCCTTTACTGCTTGTTGTAGAAGACTAATCATCATTTCCTCACTTGTATACTTCAATTTATCACTCTCTGAAAAATCACAAAAAGCTTTTTCAAGCCCACGCTCGTTTTTCGGTTTCTCATAATCTTTGTTTAAAGCACACCATGCGTCAAACTTATATGCTTGCACCCAGTTCTCAAATCGATTTTGCCAACCTTTAAAATCTTCAATGAACATTAGCTTAGGTGGTTTTTGGTAAGTTCCTGTTTCATTCTCACTGTACAATGTTTCGGCAGCAGTAACAGGTGCAATCGATATAGCAAACGCATTGTAGAATTCTTCTTCCATGTTTCGAATTTTTTTTTCACAAAAATTCAAGTTTCAAACGGAATACAGTTTCAACCGAAATTACTTTCAAACGAGATCACTTCTCAAACGAAATTCCCTCTCAAACGGAATCACCCTTCAAACGGAAACACCTTTCAAACGGAATAACCTGATTTCGTTTGAACAAGCACACTTTCAAACGGAATACCGATTTGAAACGAAATTATCTAATTTCGTTTGGAACGTCTCAAACGGAATAACACCCTGAAACAGAATAAGGTAATTTTAAGCGGAATTAGGTGAATTTTTCAAGCGAAATACCAAGTTCAAGCGGAATTAAGTGCTAATCTCGTTTGAAATGCTGCTGACGTCATCTTATACGATCTAATTTTCAAACGGAATTACAGTTTTTACCAATTTTAAGCCGAATTAAGGTCCAATATTTTCAAGGATCCGTTAAAACATTGTTTCGCTTATAATATGTGAAATTCAGACCATTTTGACCGTTAAATTTTGTGAATTTTGTAAAAGAAGGTGTAGAAGTCAGAAAATAAGGCTGTTTTGGCAAGAACTCTTCCTCCTGAGCTCTGATACCACTTGTAGGATCGTTCTGTGACCCAAACGAGTCAATCAGAAGAGTTCTTATCAATTTCAAAGGCGGAAACAAGGAAATAGATTTGGAAAACAGCTTGTTTCACACTTAATTGTCTTGTATATTGATTATAACAAGTTTCCAGATCAAACGACACGTCGACAGCACTTCGGTACCGGAAATCTCAATGTTACAAATGATTTCGTTTGAGAGGTATTTATAGAGTTCTAATTCCGTTTGAGCCGGTTCCAAACGAAATCACTTTCAAGCGGAATTAGTGATTTCGCACGGAATTAACCAAACAACACTTTCAAGCGGAATTACCTCCTTCAAACGAAATTACCTCTAAACCTAATTTCTCGAACTACGTGCCCTGATCTAACAATTCTATTATAAGACTCGATAGAAGACGAAGTCGACAGACACATGCACCAACAAAAGCAGTAAAAGAGGGGTTTAGTGACACTCACCTTTGGGTGCGTATTTTTAAATAGCGCAATCCCAGAGATTGATTTCTACACGTCCTATTATCTGTAGGAACAATTTTTAAATCAATATGTATCACAAAAATCCTAAGTTTCTCCGTTTCTTAGAATTGTCACATAACTTTGAGATTTTCTCGAAAAGTTCTTGTTTTTGATTATGTTGGCATGTTAATATATATATATATATATATATATATATAAGATTTTGCGACTTGAATGATTTTATTGGTGACCGTTGTCATGTAAATCCATTATCACTCCTGTTTATACGTAATATATCTATGATTTGCACGTCGTAATGTATATACATAAACGTTCACATAAATAAATATCGAAACACGCGTAATTTTGTTAACTTATCTATTTTGTCATTTTTAAGGCAAGTATACATAAAATATCTTATATGTACCAATTTTCATGCTCGACAAACAAGTTACACATTTAACGCAATTTTTTACCGTTTCTATTGCATAAAACGCACAAGCATACATGCATAATCTAAATTTCCAATATCATGTTAAAACTTAACATATTTTCATATCACATTTTTAAATCACATAACACATCTTAACACATAAGATTCACCCAAAAATTACACATACTAGTGTTTATTGAAAAATGCGTATTTTAGCGATTTGGTAACATTTTCGGGCGTCGGAAGTCACGTATGACTAACCAAACACCAAGTAAAATTGAAATTAGTTAAATTACTTGTTTTTAAACTAAAAGTATTAGTTTAATTACTGATCTAAATCAGTTTTATAAAAATCAATCGAAAAGCCGATTTTCGACCGTTTTAACGCATAGTTTTGCGTTAAACGTTACTATAATCATCCCAACTCAAAATGACTTGATATTTTAACAAAATACATGTTATTTACTGATTAAAATAGTGGTTATAATCAGATTAGTGCAGTTTTTGTGTAAGTCACATAAATCATGCGATTTCACGCATTTTAAAACTCCTAAAGCACCAAGTACAACATGCAAGACTAGTAAACATCATGACAAATTTATATGTCACTAAAAACTTCAAAATAACTTTATTTTAGTGTTTATAATCTGATTAAAACTGTTTTTTATTAAATCATACTCATATGATCATTTCATGCCTTCACATCATCACGAAAGTTCACATATGTGCATCTGCACTCATACAATATCATTATCATCACTTATGATTTAATCATACTCTAGAACTTACTATCATCATTGTAGGATCGTATACGGACCTGAACGAGTCGTTCAGAGGAGTTTTAATCAGTTACAGGTGCGGAAAACAAGTAACTGATGTAGAAACAGCTTAATCTTTACTTTAAACACCTTTTGTATTGATTTAACAGTTTGTACAATCAAATGGAGAACCGGCAGCACTTCGGTATCCGATTACACAACTCATCTAACTCATTTATAGGCCACTTGATTTCGCTCGGAAGTACACAAGACAGTAGGAACGGAATTAGAAGTTTGTGATTTCGCTCGTAAGTGACCACTTGACATTTGGAGTGGAATCACAATGATGTGATTTCAAATAACTATTTTGTCTTCTTATGATGTTTAAATTCTGTTTCACGTGCATATGTTGTAGTGATGATGCAAGCACTATGTCACAACCCCCGATCCCTTATTCCCGGGAACGGGCGGACGTGAGCTCAGAGTTTGGTGGTATCATTTTGTTTAGTCTCGCAGCGGAAATTTCATCAGGATCGTAGTTAGGAAATGTTTATCAGAGTAAAACCACCATAATTAATATTAATAAACACATGGGTAAAACCCAAGTTTCTTATTACAATACATTTATAGGGACAAACCCTATTTTATTTAATTTAAAACATCGTTTATTAGGTAACTTTTATAGCCACATTTTCCCAAGCCTTCAGTGCTCTCCAGCTGGCTTTTCACTAATTGGCTGTTCACATTGTGTTACCTGTAACGTGTTTTAAAAACATTTGTCAGTCGGAAATACTGGTGAGTGAATCCCAGTTTAATCAAGAACATTTTATCAATTAAAACAGTATTGAGAGCGATCACATTGTTTATTTCTACACAATTACTCATTCAGTATTTGCCACTCGACCGGATCTATGGCTATGGTCAAATTACCCATTGGCTAACTCGTCGTCCAATGGTAATGCACTGTCATTCAGACTTACTACTACTCGTAGTAAATTTTGTATACAAAACCCCATAATACCGGTAGTAATTGAAGAACTACAAAGACTCAATCACCGCTTAATCACATTGTAAAACTTTTAAGGTTTTGTAAAACATTCCAAAAACATTAACAAAAAGAGGATAAACTCACATTGCTGTCTTAGGCTTTTCGTAAGGGTTTCCTGAATATAATCTATAATTTATACAAATGTACATTGGTTAGTATCATAACCCTTTGAAAATATTAATAATACCCTCCCCGAGACGGCATTCCAACAACTACGTCGGGCAGAACCACGACAGTTGTTACGGAACCCTAAATCAATCGGGCAGCGTAACTGTTACGAAACTGGGGTTATAACACTTACAACGGAGTAGAACCTCGCTAATTAGGGGTATAATACCCAAAATATTATGTCTATAACTTCAGAATTCGTGAATGAGGTTTGAGAATGAGCGACGGAAACTGAAAACTGATGCCTGCTATTTATAGTGGTGATATTGCATCCTGTCGCGGCCCGCGTGAAAGACAAGGTAACCTTACGCGGCCCGCGTCAACACCAGTCAACACTATAGCTTAGCTGATTCGCCACTAGGCTTGACACGATTACGACACGTGTCGGCTTCTGGTGCGATCGCGTGTTATGAGTCCGCGCGGCCCGCGTCAACTTAGACGAGGTTTTATGCGGCCCGCTTGAACTAAAGGATTTAGCGGAGTCCGATCATCACTCCCATACGGCCCGCGTAAAATGTTGGGGTGGGTCTATGCGGCCCGCCTCAACTCACATTTCAGGTTTTTATTTTATTTTTATAAACTATAACATATATCAGGCTTGATTTTCACATACGGGGTATATTATAAGACATATTAGAATATTTTAAGATATAATAAGGTGTCGGAATTATTATAAGGGTGTTGGTTTTTTACCGAGGGTTGTTACATTCTCCCCACCTTGTTTTAGAGCTCGTCCTCGAGATCTATTGAAATAAATGCGGGTATTTCCTTTGCATTTCTGACTCTAGTTCCCATGTATACTCTGGTCCTCTTTTGTAGTCCCACTTCACTTTAACTAGAACTAATCTCTTATGCTTGAGATTCTTGACTTTCCTGTCTTCAATTTGCAGAGGTCTTTCTACGAACTTGAGTTGTTCATTTACCTCTATATCCTTCAGAGGTACTATCAATGATTCATCAGCTAAACACTTTTTAAGATTAGATACATGAAACACATCATGTATTCCTGCCATTTCCTCTGGCAATTGTAGCTGATAGGCTACAGGTCCTATTCTTCTAATAATCTTAAAAGGTCCAACATACCTGGGACTTAGCTTTCCCCGTTTGATAAATCTTACCACTCCTTTCCAAGGAGAGACCTTTAACAATACCTTATCTCCTACTTGAAATTCTAAAGGTTTGCATCGGTTATCAGCATAACTCTTTTGTCGATCACGTGCTGCTTTCAGTCGTTCCTTGACTTGAATAATCTTGTCAGTTGTTTCCTGTACTATCTCAGGTCCAGATAATTGTTTTTTCCCAATTTCTGCCCAACAGACTGGGGTTCGACACTTTCGTCCATAAAGTGCTTCGAATGGTGCAGCATTGATACTTGTGTGATAACTATTATTATAAGAAAATTCTATTAAAGGTAAGTGTTCGTCCCAATTACCTCCAAAGTCAATTACACAAGCTCTAAGCATGTCCTCCATTGTCTTAATTGTTCTTTCACTTTGTCCATCTGTTTGAGGATGATAAGCCGTGCTTAGCTTTATCTTGGTTCCCATTGCCTTTTGGAAACTTGACCAGAAATGAGATGTAAAGCGACTATCTCTGTCAGAAACAATTGATAATGGAATACCATGTAAAGAAACAATTTCATTTACATACAATTTAGATAATTGTTCCATACTAATTGTTTCCTTCATTGGTAGAAAATGAGCTGACTTAGTTAGTCTATCTACAATCACCCAGATTGTATCATTTCCTTTCCTAGTCTTGGGTAATTTAGTAACAAAATCCATTGTTATAAATTCCCATTTCCAAACTGGCATTTCTAATTGTTGTAACAAACCTGAGGGTTTCTGGTGTTCAGCTTTAACTTGTGAGCAAGTTAAACATTTAGAAACATAGGTTGCTACGTCCTTTTTCATTCCTATCCACCAGAAATTTTTCCTTAAATCCTGGTACATTTTATCACTTCCTGGATGCATCGTATACTTAGATTTATGGGCTTCTTCTAATATACGATGACGTAAGTTTCCTAATTTAGGTATCCACATTCTCTTTTCATGGAATCTCCAAATCCTATATGTTCCCTGTTTTAATTCTTTTAACATACCTTTTAATTTTTCAGAATCATCCTTGATTACTGACTCTTGTGCTTCTCTTATTTGATCATTTAAATCTACTTGAAGATTTAATTTAAGAGAACGTACCCTTTTTGGTTTTTCATGATACTTTCGACTTAAAGCATCTGCCACTACATTTGCTTTTCCTTCATGATACTGAATATTACAGTCATAGTCACTAAGAAATTCCATCCAGCGTCTTTGTCTCATATTCAACTCCTTTTGCCCGAAAACATACCTTAAACTCTTATGATCAGTGAATATGGTAAACTTACTACCATAAAGGTAATGTCTCCAAATCTTAAGAGCAAAAATTATAGCTCCTAACTCTAAATCATGAGTTGAATAATTCTCTTCATGATTCTTAAGTTGTCTAGATGCATAAGCTATAACCTTCTGTCGTTGCATCAATACACATCCATAACCTAATTTAGAAGCATCACAATAGACTACAAAATCTTCAGTTCCTTCTGGTAATGCTAATATAGGTGTATGGGTCAATATTTGTTTAAAAATTTTAAAGGCTTCTTCTTGTTTTAATCCCCATTTAAACTTAACAGATTTACAGGTTAACTTAGTTAAAGGAATGGCTATTCTAGAAAAATCTTTAATAAATCTTCTATAATAACCGGCCAATCCTAAGAAAATTCTGACCTCGGTTGGTGACTCAGGGGTTTTCCATTTAGTAATTGCCTCGATTTTGGTTGGGTCTACATGAATTCCTTCATGATTGACTAGGTGTCCAAGGAATTGTACCTGTTCTAACCAAAATTCACACTTAGAAAATTTAGCATAAAGCTTTTCCTTTCTTAACAAACTTAAAAGTGCGTGCAAATGTTTTGCATGATCTTCTTTATTCTTAGAATAAATTAGAATATCATCTATAAAAACAATTATGAATTTATCCAAATATGGCTTACATATTCGGTTCATCATGTCCATAAATGCAGCTGGGGCATTGGTTAAACCAAATGGCATGACAGTAAATTCATAATGACCATACCTCGTTCTGAATGCGGTTTTAGGAATATCCTCTTCCTGTACCTTTAATTGATGATATCCTGACCTTAAGTCGATTTTAGAGAAATATCGAGCTCCTTGCAGCTGATCAAATAAATCATCGATTCTCGGTAATGGGTACCGATTCTTAATCGTGAGTTTGTTTTATTCACGGTAGTCAATGCACATACGCATTGATCCGTCCTTATTTTTAACAAACAATATCGGCGCTCCCCATGGCGACGAACTTGGCTGTATGAATCCTTTTTCTAACAATTCGTCTAATTGTTTCTTCAATTCTTGCATTTCTGCAGGTGCCAAACGGTAATGTGCTTTGGCAATTGGTGATGTTCCTGGTAGCAAATGAATTCTGAATTCAACTTCTCTATCTGGAGGTAGTCCTGGTAATTCTTCTGGAAAGACATCTGAAAACTGAGATACTACTGGAATATCTTTTAGTTCTTTTCCTTTAGTGTTAGTGATTATAGAAATCAAATACACTATCGAACCTTTTCTTATACAACTTGCAGTTTTCATCACATATATGAATTTTGTAATTCTAGATGGTTTATCTCCTTTGATTGTGATCGTTTTACCTTTTTGTGAATTTACTTGAATTAACTTTTGATCACACAAAATATTAGCTTTATTGGCTATTAACCAATCCATTCCTAAAACAACATCAAATCCTACCAGATTCATGGGATATATGTTTGCAATAAATTTCTGATTTAAAATTTCTATGCTTGCTCCCTGCAAGATTTCAGAAATTCTTATAGTTTCTCCATTAGCTGTCTCTACTACGCATTCTAGTGGTAGTTTAGTTAATGATTGATTTAGAAATTTGCAAAACGATGTATTAATAAAACTTTGGTTTGCACCAGAGTCAAATAATACTTTAGCAAAAACATCATTAACTAAAAACGTACCAGCTATAACGTCTGGGACCATCTTGGCTTCTTCTCCAGTCAGAACAAATGCTCTAGCATTTTTAGTATTCTTGTTGTCTGGAGCTGGAGCTAATTTTGGGCAATTCAGCTTGATATGACCTTGTTCTCCGCAATTGTAACATACCCTACTGTTAGCTTTCTTTCTACAGTTTTCTTCTTTGTGTCCCGACATTTTGCAAAAGTTACAATATATGGAGCATCTCCCTGAATGCTTTCTTTTGCAATACCTACAGTAGGGTGCAGAGGTAGAACCTATATTTTTCCCACGGTTAGAATTTCCAGAACGAAATTCTTGAGTCAATTTCTGGGTTAGATTCCTCCTTTGATCCTCTTCTCTAGTACGGACTAACTCATCAGTCAAGGTATTGGCTAATTCTACAGCTTCTTCTATGGTTTGAGGTCTAGCTGTCTTGACTACGTGTCTTATCTCCCCAATTAATCCCCAAATATAACGGGAGATTAACACTGGTTCTGGTGAAGCAAGAGTTGGCACTATCCTAGCATATTCGAAAAATAGCTTTGTGTACCCCTTGCTATCCACACCAGTCATCCTAAGGTTTAGGAATTTGTTTGCTATCTGTTCTTTCTCATTGGGTGGGCAGAACTTCCTTTCTACCTTGTTTTTAAATTCTTCCCATTCCATATTATAGGTTTGATCACTTCCTCTTGTCTGGAGGATAGTGTTCCACCATTCTAGTGCTGCATTCTTAAACAAATTAGAAGCAAACAATATTTTATCTTCTTCAGCACACTTGCTTATCCTTAAGACTGCCTCAATTTTCTCTATCCAGCGTAATCTTGCAATGGCCCCTTCGTTGCCCGAGAATTCCATTGGTTTACAAGACCAGAATTCTTTATAAGAACAACCGTTAGGCACGGTTCTTCTTCTTTTGGGAATAGGCATTTGAAGTATAGGCCCATTGTTTACACTGTTTTCTGGTTCAATTGGTCGCTTACTGCTATGTTTACTTTTATTATCAGCATCCTTAACAGTTTGAAGAATAAATGGCATTGCATCTATAATTCCCTGTGCTACTATGTGTTGGATAGCACTATTATCCACTTGATTTCCATTGTTATTGACACTCGGGTTATCATTAACCACGTTAATGTTACTCTGGTTATCGTTATTCAGATTTCCTTGATTTCCTTCGTCGGCCATCTGAATTTTAAACATTTATCCCATATTAATATCACAAGATAGTAAGTAATATAATTGATCACATGACACACAATCTAACCAAAAACGTAGATCATTGCTACTTTACTCTTTTCATATACTTATGCGTCTATTACACACTAGTACAGAAATAAAGATTACAATACCCACAGAAATAAAATAGTAATATGCATCCGTACACACATATTTTTATTTTATTTTATATAATTTTTTTTTATTATTATTACTACCACTTCTTTAACATTCACGGATATGGATTTATCCAAAAATCCATATTACGTTCATCGTACTTCCATACGAGACGTTCTCCCACCTGACGCATTCTCTCACTGCTCTCTAAAATTTCCTCCCCGAAGGTCCTAAGTTCTTGAACGTTTTCTGCACTCATTGGGGGTACAGGTTCTCGGACTGGGTTTGGAATCTGGGGTGCATTTTCCTGATATGGGGGTGACAGTTCATGAAATTGGTAAGGATCCTCTAATATTTCCCTAATATATTCATCTTGGTAATAGGGATCTAAAGGGTCCATACCTGGGTAAGCTTCTATGTTCTGTATGGGTGGATAATCCTGAATAGGGTAACGTTGCACAAAGTCCCTATTATCGTCCCACCAGGGGTCGTAATTCGGGTCTAGTGGGTTTGGTGCAGGTACCCTTGGGATTTCTTCTGGGTTAAAATCGTGCATCTCTACTTGGTTCTCCGGATTTTCTATCTCCATGGGTTGTTCTGGGTTTTGTGGTTGTGGGGCTACTAGTTGTTCCAGACCTGGGTCAGCAGCAGTTGTAGCTAAGATATGAAAATTAGCTAAGCTTCTATTTAGCATATCTTGAGTATGAGCATCTCTCTCTCGCTTAATGGCTGCTAAAGCCCTTTGCTGTTGCAATTTTCACATTCTCTTCCTACGAGCAAAAGCTTCTTTACTGAACCATCCTCCTTTCTTAGTAGGAAATGGTTCTTCAGATTGAGCTCTAAAGGCAAATATTCCCTCCTCCTGATCAGCAGAATACCCTGAAAGGGCAGGCTGTGATGATGTACCTTCACTCCTAGGTGAATCAGCTAACTGACGATTCACATCTGATGGTCCTTGATCACTCATACTGAAAACTAACAAATAGTCAAATAACACATAACACATAATTACAGTTATGCATGTATTTCCTTATTTTATTTCCTAACATAAATTCAAAATTTAAGTGTCAGCAGAACACTTCTTTGGCTTAGACCAGTGGCTAGGCTCTGATACCACCTTCTGTCACAACCCCCGATCCCTTATTCCTGGGAACGGGCAGACGTGAGCTCAGAGTTTGGTGGTATCATTTTGTTTAGTCTCGCAGCGGAAATTTCATCAGGATCGTAGTTAGGAAATGTTTATCAGAGTAAAACCACCATAATTAATATTAATAAACACATGGGTAAAACCCAAGTTTCTTATTACAATACATTTATAGGGACAAACCCTATTTTATTTAATTTAAAACATCGTTTATTAGGTAACTTTTATAGCCACATTTTCCTAAGCCTTCAGTGCTCTCCAGCTGGCTTTTCACTAATTGGCTGTTCACATTGTGTTACCTGTAACATGTTTTAAAAACATTTGTCAGTCGGAAATACTGGTGAGTGAATCCCAGTTTAATCAAGAACATTTTATCAATTAAAACAGTATTGAGAGCGATCACATTGTTTATTTCTACACAATTACTCATTCAGTATTTGCCACTCGACCGGATCTATGGCTATGGTCAAATTACCCATTGGCTAACTCGTCGTCCAATGGTAATGCACTGTCATTCAGACTTACTACTACTCGTAGTAAATTTTGTATACAAAACCCCATAATACCGGCAGTAATTGAAGAACTACAAAGACTCAATCACCGCTTAATCACATTGTAAAACTTTTAAGGTTTTGTAAAACATTCCAAAAACATTAACAAAAAGAGGATAAACTCACATTGTTGTCTTAGGCTTTTCGTAAGGGTTTCCTGAATATAATCTATAATTTATACAAATGTACATTGGTTAGTATCATAACCCTTTGAAAATATTAATAATACCCTCCCCGAGATGGCATTCCAACAACTACGTCGGGCAGAACCACGATAGTTGTTACGGAACCCTAAATCAATCGGGCAGCGTAACTGTTACGAAACTGGGGTTATAACACTTACAACGGAGCAGAACCTCGCTAATTAGGGGTATAATACCCAAAATATTATGTCTATAACTTCAGAATTCGTGAATGAGATTTGAGAATGAGCGACGAAAACTGAAAACGGATGCATGCTATTTGTAGTGGTGATATTGCATCATGTCGCGACCCGCGTGAAAGACAAGGTAACCTTACGCGACCCGCGTCAACACCAGTCAACACTATAGCTTAGCTGAGTCGCCACTAGGCTTGACACGATTACGACACGTGTCGGCTTCTAGTGCGATCGCGTGTTATGAGTCCGCGCGGCCCGCGTCAACTTAGACGAGGTTTTATGCGGCGCGCTTGAACTAAAGGATTTAGCGGAGTCCGATCATCACTCCCATACGGCCCGCATAAAATGTTGGGGTGGGTCTATGCGGCCCGCCTCAACTCACATTTCAGGTTTTTATTTTATTTTTATAAACTATAACATATATCAGGCTTGATTTTCACATATGGGGTATATTATAAGACATATTAGAATATTTTAAGATATAATAAGGTGTCGGAATTATTATAAGGGTGTTAGTTTTTCACCGAGGGTTGTTACACACTATGTCACTTGGATGATGTCATCATCAAGAATGATGACATCATTCTTGTTCCGAACTGCAACGAACCTAAGACTCGATATAAGACGAAGACTACAGATGTATGCACCAACAGACTCCCCCTCAGATGTTGACGAGTCTTAAATGTCGAGTCTTTACAATCTTCAGTCTTTATCAGTCTTTGTGCTTCCAAAATCTTGTCCTGATTCTTGTCTCACTCTACATTCTTCTCTCTCTAGTAACATCAACAGACTCCTCACGAACAATGTGCTGGCAATCCTTCAGTTCTTCAGCATCATTTGCTTCAGGATCGTAGTCTGTCTTACACACTTTCAAGATCTTTGCCTGTCTCATGCTTTGTCTTCAGAGTCCTCAGATATCGGAACCTGGCTTTTCAAACATAAGCTTCTCAGAATCGATCAATCTGACTTACATCAAGCTTTTCCTTAAACCTGCACCATCTCTACCTCAAAGTAAATTTTACAATTTTAAACATTAACATGTATACATCAACTCAAATCCTCTTTCAAATCAAACAGAAAATTTTATCAATGATAAACCTGATAAACCACTTGTAAATTAGATTAAAACACATTTGATTAAAACCATAAACTCCCCCTCACAACATGGTCATCATGTCTAGCACTTGGAATTTTAAAAATCAGCTCTCCAACACCAGTTTTCAAAAATCTTTTTGACTTTTTCAAAATTTATGCTAAAACACACTAAAAATCTTTTTGGATTTTGAGATATTAAGAAAATGCAGTAAAGAAATATTTACATACAATATTTTTGTGAGTTTGTGTAAGAGGATCATATCAGTTTCTGAGACATATCAACAACACCGTTAAGCTTCATTTCATTTTAAGTTCTAAACAATTCTCCTAGATTGTCAATATATTGGTCCACTTAAATTCTCACACAAAGTTCAACTGTTCCGAGATACGATATTAATGTCTTAGGAACTTAAACTTATTCGTGTGTCCCACTACTTGAATATACTCCCATATCCAGATCCCAATGTTCAGTCTTACAGGTGAGTATACCATAGATGATATCTGTAAAGAGGTTAAATTGCGAGGGCCGTGAGAGCTCAGGTCGATACTTTCGTATACGCAGAGAGATGACGGCTTCGACTTTCGGTGTGTCCCCTTTAGAGGATCTTTTCTTCAACAGCAATGACTATCAATTTTATTGTTTCATCAATTTGCTGAGGGCTGCGCTATGTTTCAAGCAAGCGGAAAGTATTCTCCGGAGACTAGGCCATTGCTTCCGCAAAATCAGAAGTCCCGGGATAATACCCCAGATATCACTGAGCATAAAGACCTAGTATCTCAGAAAGAGGGACCTTTCAAACAAGATTTCGGGGGTTACCCATATATGCAAGAAGTTGTTCCCCACGATATAAGCAAGTTTGAATTTAGGTTTATATCTCGTCACAATATACTAAATGTGCAAAAACCTACTGGCATATCCGCAGTGAGATTGTTTATCACAAATTAACTTTACATTTCTTTAGCATGTTGTGACTGTCTACTGATGTACTATCATTTCCTCTATTTCACAACAAAACTCATTTTTGATTTTATCATGTTTTTGGCTTTTTCAAATTTTCTAATGTTTTTGGATTTTCTGAAATTTTCTACTTCCCCTAAAATGCAAACACATTTTAGGAAATTTGAAAACAAACTGTACAAGAAAAATGAACAACCGATATCGAATCACTTCAATTCGCCATCCACTTGGCATAAACAATCAGAACTCCCCCTTACACAAAACTATTTTCTCATTATGATTTCAAAACACTTAAGTTTGTTTTAACTAAAATGATTTTTTCAGAAAATAAGTTTTGTTAAATTTACCACTTGTAGATTCGGGGTTCATCACATCATTTCTCAATCAATATGTAGGAAAAACAAGTACAACTTAATGTCCTTGATTTACCACTTGTAAGTGAAAACCTTCATCAACCACTTGTAGGTTCACTCACCAACTATATCCTCATGTAAATCAAAATATAACAATATAAAGATATCACCTGTAAATTTACCAACCAAACATTTCAAAAATGATGCCGATTCCTGCTCCACTCTTACCAACCTGGGAGCTCTGGCAAGTCAGATTTTTCAAGTAAAGAACACAGACACCCAAGCTTGACCAGATTTGGGTGTAACCTTCTCAACTTCACTAGGAGTTGGGCTGTAAGTAGCCTTCTTTGATTCGTAAAATTCTTTTACCCATTTAACCTTCCCATTAACCATTTTCTCAAAAATATTTTTCACATTTCCATTAAAAGCTTTCTCAACATTAAATTCATTCTTTTCAGAATAAAATTGGTTTGAGATTTCAACTTTTCCAAACTTTGATTTAAAATTCTCAGCACTCAATGGTGGAAAATGAACATCATCCATTTGAGACACTGAGTTTTCTGCTTTAATCTCAACCTGTGGCTCATCTGACTTTGTGGAGTCAGATTCATCGTCAGATTTTACATCTGATTTCTTAACAACCCAAGCTTGGTTGTCAAGATTTCCCCGTTTCTTGTAAAATCTTTTGGAACACTCACCAACTTCATATGTAGAATTTTTAAACACTTTAAATCGTTCAGTTGGTGGTTCCGTTTTATCAACAACTACTTCTTTAAGTTTTTCTGAGACTCCCTGTTTTGTGTTGGTTGCCTTAGGACAGTTCCAGGCTATGTGACCAACTTCTTGGCATTTATAACAACTTCTAGTCTCTTTTCTTTGATGAACTTCAGTTTTCTTCTTTTCAGCAAGAAATTCCTGATTTGGCTGTCTCCAGAAAGCGCTTCTCTTTTCTTCCTCAGCAGAAGGACCTGAAACAAATTTTGTATTTTTAGAAATTTTGTCATTTTTATAATTTTCTGGTGGTATAAAACCTAATCCTTTCTTTTTATAGCTACCATTATGATTTGGTTTCTTTTGAAAACCAAAATCAGAATTGTAACTCTTTTTCTTGTTTAAACGTTGTTGAACTCTTGAAGTGTATTTCTTAGATTTTCTAGTAAGATTTAAACCTTTTAGTTCAGAAATATTAATTTCTGTCATTTTGAAAACCTTTTTGATCATGTCAAAATGAACACTTCTTATTGGAAACTCTTTATCAAAATATAATTTGTCAGAATCACTCAAAGTATAAGCAACTTCAAGTGTTTCGTCATTCAAATTAGATTTTGACAACAAAAATTCTTTACTATAAACCCGTTTTCCCGATGATTTTGAACTCTTTCCAGACGAACTCGAACTCCTGACTGACTGACACGAACTTTCGGACTCGGACTTTGACTCTGACTCCTCATCCCTATCCAACACCTGATCGATCATTCTTTTTATTAATTCGGACTCATGATCTGTGTCGGACGCTGTGAACGTGACGTCAATGTTGTCTGGTAATACATCGGTTAACTCGGATTCTAGCTTTATATTAACTGCCTTTTGGACTTGTTCCTCATTCGGTTTTCTAGACGAATACCCTTCCTAAATTGGAGGCAGACACTTATTGTAACAGACACTCTGTTTCTTACCAGTATCCATTTTCTTCTTTGACTTCTTGTCTTCGTCTTTAAATGCCTCAAAACCTGCAACAGTAGGATAAATTCTATCAATTATGTAATCACAACTTGTATAACTTTTTAGTAAACGTCTGATTCTTTCGTTTTCAACTTTTTCACCATCCAACTCTTGCTTCCATTTCGCACATTCTTCAATGTAAAAGTTTATCTCTTTCTGCTTCGACATCATTGTTGCATTCAACATCTTCAAAGCAGCTTCTCTTTCTGTGTTTGTTTTCTGTAAACTAGTCACTGTTCTGTTTAACACATCGTATGACTCTTTCAAGTTTTTCACATCAAACAACAACTTTTCTTTCATCTTTTCTGACTCACTAAACCTCTCGTCTTTTTCCTCACATTGTTTGCAAGATACTGATCATGTAAGACATGGTTTTGTGACTTCAACTATCTTTTCTACCTCCACAATCTTCTCAACTTCAACTACTTTTTCAACTTCCACTATCTTCTCAATCACTTTGACTTCCTTCAATTCTTTTGCAGCTTTTCTCTCTTTGAATTTCTTCAATTTATCTGCAAGATTTATCTTTTCAAGCTCTTCATCATCACTGTTATCTGTTGAACTGTTTTCAGATGAAACAGATTCTTCATCTTTCTCTTCATCATCAGATAATACAGCCATCCATTCCTTTATCAACTCTGGCTTTTGAACAATAAAAGCTTTAACATTTTGATCAGCTGGAATGTACTTGTCCCAGCTAAAACCTTCAGCCACTTTCTCGTCATCTTGATCAATAATGCCATAGTAAGCTTTCCTGTTTGCATCTTCGATCATTTTTCCATGAGCTGTTTGTGAATCTTTTTGTTGATGTGGTTGAACAGTGATTTGTTGATATATAGACTTTCTATAGTAATCATCTTTTCCAAAAGGATTCTTTGCTCCACTTGCTTCTTGGTTCTTGCACTCTCTTTTAAAATGTCCTTTCTCCCTGCATTTAAAACAAGTAACTTTATATTTATCAAAACCTAAAGCCGAAAGATGAGCGTCCAAAAAATCATGTCGTCCTGTAATCATTTTGAACTTTTCAGCTCTTCTCAGGACACTAGCTAGACACCATTTAATGTCCATGAGCTCTAGTTCTTCTGCATCGATCTGGTCATAATCTTCCTTCGTTAGCATCGGATTACCAATCTTTCCAGCAATCAACCCTTCATAAGATTTCAATGCAGTAACTAATAAACCCATATGATTTTTCACAACTTCTTCCGAAAAATTTTGACCATTTTGAAGATGCAATGCCACATTGCACTGAAACATATGCCCATTACTAACACTCGCACTTTGAACACTTGGAGGATTAACACTTGAAAATCCACTAGTGTTAACTGAACTTTGAATGCCTGTTCCAGATTGATTTCCTGCACTAAATGCAGTTTGGATCTTTGGACTTGCTTCAACAGTTTGAATATTTCCTTTGTAGTACAGTTTAACGTCTTGTTGATTGCTTGAGCTACTCATTCTTGCAATCTTCTGCTGTTCAAGATCTTGTGCCTCCAGCTTTTCAATAAACTGACCAATTGACAATCTGCTAAACTGTCCAGAATTCTTCAGAATCATGAGATATGTACCCCATTCCTTTTGTGGTAAAGCATCAGCAAGTTTTTCCACCCATTCTGCTGGAGTTTTAGTAATCTTCAACTGAGACATGGTGCGCACAAGATGACAGTATCTCTCAATGAGAGTTTTTGTAGTTTCACCAGGCATGCTAGTAAATAACTCAAACTCCTTTTTCAGCAACGCTGCTTTACTCTGTAGCATCTCTGTACTTCCTTCAAATTTCTTCTCAAGAGCTTTCCAGATCGAATACGCATCTCCATCATGTTGAAGCAAAACAAATATATCCTCTTTGATAGCTTGCTGCAACAGACTTATCATCATTTTCTCTCCTTTATAACTCTCTCTCTCTCTCTTGATCTGAAAACTCCGAGATAATTTTATCAACATTCATAGCAGTCTGTGGACTGATGTATGCTGTTTCATTGCTTTCCCAAGCTCTTAGATGGTTTGCCTGAACCCAATTCTCAAAGCGATTCTTCCATCCATGATACTCCTCAATTCCCATAAGTTTCGGGGTTTTTGCATTGTTCCGGTTTCGTTTTCTGCGTTCATGTTCTGAGCAATGGTAGTCGGAGTAATCGGGGTTGAAGCAAATGCGTTGTAGAATTCAGAATCCATGTTTCGGTATCGAAGAATTTCTTAAACAAGCTTTCAAACGAACTGGTTCACCTCGTAAATCACCTGAACGAATAAACAAAACAATCAGTTTAAACGAAATGAATATGTAAAATTGTGTTGATGAAATCAATCTATGACTCGTGTCGAAGATTTGTGGACTCGTTTCAATGTTGATGACATGAGATCACTGAATGAATGAACTTTGCCAAAAAGATATGAATTCAATTGAGCCGATTAAACTTGACATAGAACACTTTCAACTGGGCTGACAACTAACAAATGATTGGGCTGTTAAAGATGATGAACCTTGGGCCGAAGACTTTCAATCTTTAAACAAGTATCGAACAATTAGATTGGGCCGCATATAAGAAATGTCAAAAGACTATGATTGGGCCGAATAATGTAGCAAGTCGACAGCGCATGAAAGGATCATTACACTTTATGAGAATCACATGCAATCTGACACAAACATGAATTCCAAAATGACCGAGAATAAGACTTTATCACATCTAGTATATCACGTGATTTGTCAGCTCACTAATTCTCTGACCATTACCAAAAAAAAAAAATAACCAGCTCTTTTTGATAAAACAATTCTATCCAACAAACCAATATTACATGCAATTCTTGAACAAAACCAACTGACTTTTTCATATGCAAACTTTGAATGAAACACTCATGTGACCGACTGACATCCTTTAAAACTTTCACAATACACGATGCACTTTTCAAACGGTATGTCATTCTCGATAAAGACTTTAATCACATGTACTGACACACGCATTTATGATTTCACACAAGATATATCTTTCAAGTCTGGAGCGAAATCAGAAGTATGGCAGTCTGGAGCGGAATCAGAAGTATGGCAGTCTGGAGCAAAATCAGTAAACACTTTGGAGCGGAATTAACATTTTTGTTAATTTTTGGAGCGGAATCAGACCAATTCAAACAAAAACAGTTCGAGCGGAATCACTTCGGACATCATTTTTACCCATTTTAGTCTGAATTTTAACGTGTAACTTTCAAGGGTTTGTTAATATGTAATTTTACACAATTTGCGAAAAAAATGAACTGATTTTGACCGTTAAAAATGTCTGAAATGAAGAAAGAATGGTGTAGAAGACAGAAAAACAATGATATCCAGCTGAATTCGACAGAACTCCTCGTACTTGGCTCTGATACCAATTGTAGGATCGTATACGGACCTGAACGAGTCGTTTAGAGGAGTTTTAATCAGTTACAGGTGCGGAAAACAAGTAATTGATGTAGAAACTGCTTAATCTTTACTTTAAACACCTTTTGTATTGATTTAACAGTTTGTACAATCAAATGGAGAACCGGTAGCACTTCGGTATCCGATTACATAACTCATCTAACTCTCTCATGATTTCGCTCCTAATAACTATTTATAGGCCACTTGATTTCGCTCGGAAGTACACAAGACAGTAGGAGCGGAATTAGAAGTTTGTGATTTCGCTCGTAAGTGACCACTTGACATTTGGAGCGGAATCACAATGATGTGATTTCAAATAACTATTTTGTCTTCTTATGATGTTTAAATTCTGTTTCACGTGCATATGTTGTAGTGATGATGCAAGCACTATGTCACTTGGATGATGTCATCATCAAGAATGATGACATCATTCTTGTTCCGAACTGCAACGAACCTAAGACTCGATATAAGACGAAGACTACAGATGTATGCACCAACAATCATGTTCTTACAAGTATTACACATATCACCATGATCATTCCAATCATTCATATTCATTCATGCTTATATATTTCACATTTAAGATTATATGACAATTTTTATATGCATGCATACATATATACGAAATACATACATACATATACTTCCAAAAATTTACTTTTCAACACATCACTTTCAAATCTTAAATCTTTTTAGAACATTCTTGTATGACACCTAGAAATTCCTTCATGCATCCTACTTTTCAAGAAATCAAATAATTCAAGAAATCTTTCAACAAAAATCAAAATACAACATATACACATACACACACACATTCACGGCCATATATACATATATGTATACACCCATTTTTATTTCATTCAAAAACCCGTTTGTTTTTAGTTTTAAGTTAGTGTTTAGATTCAAGAACAAGAGAAACTTTCACTGTCATCTTCATCACTATGAATCAAGAATAAGATTTAAAAGAAAATATGTTATACCTTCAAGATTCTTAGTGGGTTTTATGATTTATGATGATGTGAAGCCTTGTTCTTGCTCAAACCTCCTTGAAATCACTTCTAAACCTTCATGTAAGCTTGAAATCACTTTGAAATCGACATGATTCTTCAAGATTTGGATATGAAAATGAAAATGGTAGTGTAATAGGGGGTGTTCGGCTGAGATTGTTTAACGGAGAGAGAAAGAATGATTTTGAAATGGATTTCTTGAAAAGTGGAAGTGTATGGATCCATGCAATGGTCTTAATCATCACATTCTATTCCCTAATTATTACAAGTGTCTAAATTGCAAGAATCAAGAGTGTTTTGGCAGCCCTATGTGCCACCACATACCTCCCCTCTCACATACATTATATATATATATATATATAAACTTATATATGTGAATTTGAGTTAAAACAGGTATTTTATCTAGCGTTATAATCCCGTTTTAGTGCGTTTTAAATTATTTTTATCACTTTATAAAAATAATCACATAAAATTATTACTGAAATAATTACCAGTTGCCTTGACTGGCTGCGTTGACAGTATTTTTGTGACAACCCTCACCAAACCAGGTATCCGTACGAATTAATTAATATTTAATTAATGCTGATTGTTGTGCTTGCTTACAATTGTGGTTAAACTGATTCTTGATTTCTGATACATACATATACATGCATCATACCTTATTACTGTCACTCCATTATTTACACAGAACTATAGTGACAAACTTGATGCACAAAAGCACGGTTAGCACAATAAACGGATAACCCAGTAAACATGCTGACATAGCCAGCACTAGACAGACACTGTCTCTGAGGCCAGTATGAGCCGGGAATAGTTTACTACACTAGTAGGGAGTGTAAGGAGGTGAGGATTGTTAAACTGCGTCACTAGGTGATAGTTATAGTGATCGGATGTGCCTAAAACATGCTTTAACAACAAAATCCTACACTTTATTACAAAATTCAGCATTTAAGTTAACTAGTAAAGTGCAAAAACATGGGAAAATAATACTAGACACTTTCCAAAGTGTCGGGAATTCATTGTCACTAAAAATAATACTAAAGACACTTTAAATGCTTATTTAGCACTTTAACGGATTAATATCCAACCGAACAACCGGACTTTACCCGGAACATAAAAATATTGTCAATGACATTGTTATTGCTTTTTTGAGCCAGTAGGGTCCCCGAGCACCCTAACACCCGTTATATTACATAACACACTATTACACTAATTTAGATACCTAACTAAACTAACTAGTTACTAACTAAATGGTTGAAATCAAACCATAACCCCCCCCCCCCCTAACCGATCGGTTTCCCCATGTGGGACACCCTCCACCAATTTTTGATTATTATAATAAGGCTTGTCTAATATCTTGATGACACCTTACCTATTGGTTAAACATATAACATGGGCTATAAGTATACCTAGAGGTTAACCATCATTCACTTCAAAACACCAACACAAAATTGCTCTCTCTCTCTCTTCTCTCCTTTGGATCGGCCGAAACCATCATCCATCCTCCACCCATCATTCAAGTTTGATCTTGCTATTCCACTTACATCCCAAGGTGCAAGAGATCATACGAGGAGACCCGGTGCTTTCGGAATCTCAAGAACCTCACTACGTTGCTTTTATCCACCTTGTTTTCGCTTTGATTCTTCCTTAGCCTCGAGCTAGTTGTAAGTGCTTCTAAACACTTCCTTGTTCATGTTTAAAGTGGTTAATAAGAGATTTAATGGATAAAAATCAAGAACATACAAGATCAAAACTAAAAGTCTTGATAGAAATATGAATATGTTGGTTAAAGAATAACTAGTGGTGTAAATCTTATGAAACTTGTTTAGTTGTGATTATTTTATGTTGTTTGATGCTAGTAGTGGGATAGATCATCATCTAACCATGCTAGATCATGTTCATGAAACATGAACTAGCAATATGTAAAGTGTAAAAGATACAAGATGATGAACCTTTCCACACATAAACATGAACTTGTGTAAAAATGATTTTTCTTGTAAAATAGAGTTCTAAACTAGTAGATCTAAAGATCTACAAGTGGTATTTTCGAAGAACCAAGTGAAAGATGCAAATCATGTTTAAAAGTCGGATCTTTCATGAACTAAAAGCATTTTTGTGAACAAACAAGTGTGTAAACACTTGTGTGACAAAAGGATTTAACAAAGAAATAATTTCGTAATTTTTGGACTAGAAGTTGTAAGGTTACATCTTCTTTAAAAATAAAGTTTTTTCAAGAAACCGATTCATTTTTAAAGATAGAAAGATCTACTAAAAATGTTGGAAGGTTACTACACAATGTTACACGACTTACAAGTTCATGTGTTTGCGATCTATACTTATTTTTGAGTAGTTGAAGTTTGAATATTGAATATTGATGTTTGAAAAGTTGTTGGTTGAATTTTTAAAAGAAAATGATACGCTAGTAAGCGTGGCCACCTCCAGTTACAGAGGAAACTCTGGCGAAATTTTTCTAGAAAATGACACTTAGAAATATTTTTGTGACAAGTGTTATGAATATACTTTTAACTTGTTTTTCCAAATAAACTTCGCCAAGATTTTTATTACAAAATAACCAAGTGTCGGAGGTGGATTTTCGTAAATAAAACTTGTTAAATATATATTTAGAATATATATTTCATAGTAAAACGCTTGTGTGATTTTATGATTATTTTGTGAACTACACATATATTATTTTTAGGGTAAAAATAATATAACTCGTATACACTAAAAAGTAACGACTATAAAATAATACCAACGCTAGCACAAATAAATATCTAAGTTACACCGGTATTATTATTATCACCCGAACTTTAAATGTAACTTATGTATTTTCAGAAAAATACTCTTAAATGCGTATTTTGATAAAAGTATTATTTTGGAAATCGTATGGAATAAAATATAATATTTTTGGGAAAAATATGTATATTTTGGAGATAGAATATTTTAGACAAATGAATTAAAATATATTTTATTAAGTGAGACTTAATAATATATTTTTGGAATTATAAGAAAACGCACATGTGTTGAAACCCCCATCCTTGGGAAGGAGTATAATTAATAAATAATTGAGAAGTGTTAATACGAAATAGTTGTCTAACTATTTCCCAAAAACGTTAAACCATAAGCCAAGGCACGGCCGTCCGTCTAATAGAAGTTAGTACGTGTAGGTCGTCACGCAGCAGGTTATTTTGGGACGGACTATTTCGAGACGCACTTCTGTGAGTTCATGTCCCCCTTTTCTCTTAACTGTTTTCAGTTTTTATACTTCGGGGGTGAAATACATGTTACTATGATTACGAATACTTTTTACATGGTATGGTTAGCGTAAGCAGGGTTACTACTTAGATCATGTGAGTGAGTAGGCGGGAACTGGAGGCCATTAATCCTCGTTGTAGGACCGAGAGTCATTAGCGGTAGATCTATCTGGGTGTAGCGAGCCCAACTCCAGGCCCAACAGAACGGACCTCGGGGTGACTTTGAGCCCGACGCAAAAAACTGCTAGGTTTGAGTCTTCCTACTGCACTTCACACATATCAATGGCCTTGCAAACCATTGGTGATCTCTTTATTTCTTTATTTGCTACATACCAGGGATTTTATCCTTACAAAAGTATTACAAAGGTTTTTACATACTCACATTCACATGAACTCGCTCAACATTTTTGTTGATTTTTCAACTTACATGTATTTCAGGGAATTAGGGATCTGGCGAGGTATGCTACGTTATCATGCTGCGTAGGAGATATTTTTGTGACAAGTGTTATGAATATACTTTTAACTGGTTTTTCCAAATAAACTTCGCCAAGATTTTTATTACAAAATAACCAAGTGTCGGAGGTGGATTTTCGTAAATAAAACTTGTTATATATATATTTAGAATATATATTTCATAGTAAAACGCTTGTGTGATTTTATGATTATTTTGTGAACTACACATATATTATTTTTAGGGTAAAAATAATATAACTCGTATGCACTAAAAAGTAACGACTCCAAAATAATACCAGCGCTAGCACAAATAAATATCTAAGTTACACCGGTATTATTATTACCACCCGAACTTTAAATGTAACTTATGTATTTTCGGAAAAATACTCTTAAATGCGTATTTTGATAAAAGTATTATTTTGGAAATCGTATGGAATAAAATATAATATTTTTGGGAAAAATATGTATATTTTGGAGATAGAATATTTTAGACAAATGAATTAAAATATATTTTATTAAGTGAGACTTAATAATATATTTTTGGAATTATAAGAAAACGCACATGTGTTGAAACCCCCATCCTTGGGAAGGAGTATAATTAATAAATAATTGAGAAGTGTTAATACGAAATAGTTGTCTAACTATTTCCCAAAAACGTTAAACCATAAGCCAAGGCACGGCCGTCCGTCTAATAGAAGTTAGTACGTGTAGGTCGTCACGCAGCAGGTTATTTTGGGACGTACTATTTCGAGACGCACTTCTGTGAGTTCATGTCCCCCTTTTCTCTTAACTGTTTTCAGTTTTTATACTTCAGGGGTGAAATACATGTTACTATGATTACGAATACTTTTTACATGGTATGGTTAGCGTAAGGAGGGTTACTACTTAGATCATGTGAGTGAGTAGGCGGGAACTGGAGGCCATTAATCCTCATTGTAGGACCGAGGGTCATTAGCGGTAGACCTATCTGGGTGTAGCGAGCCCAACTCCAGGCCCAACAGAACGGACCTCGGGGTGACTTTTACGACGCAAAAATCTGCTAGGTTTGAGTCTTCCTACTGCACTTCACACATATCAATGGCCTTGCAAACCATTGGTGATCTCTTTATTTCCTTATTTGCTACATACCAGGGATTTTTTACTTACAAAAGTATTACAAAGGTTTTTACATACTCACATTCACATGAACTCGCTCAACATTTTTGTTGATTTTTCAACTTACCTGTATTTAAGGGAATTAGGGATCTGGCGAGCTATGCTACGTTATTATGCTGCGTAGGAGATATGAGGTCATCCAAGTTTAGGGGTTGTGGCTTTTACCTGGACGAGTCACAAGTCTTAAGCTGTGTTTATTTCATGTTTGTGGTTGTGTCTATTAAACAAGGTTTTTATTATGATGGGTTGTAAACTCGTTGCATGTGCCAACTTTAAAACAATGTTGTCATATTTTACTTTTAAAACTTGAGGTAATGGATGATCATCATGGTTTTACTTTCATATAGCTTTGTTGTGATTAAGCTATGGTATTAAGAAGTCACACCAAATAAACCCACACTTCCGCAAAGCCAGGGTGTGACAGCTTGGTATCAAAGCTTTGATCATAGCGAACTAGGATTCCTTCTCGAGTCTAGACTATGATCACTAGGGCTCTCATGAAAACATTTTTACATTGCATACACTACGTCCAGATCCAGAGTGCAAAATATTTTTACAAACAAAAGTATGAGCATTCTTTTTAAAAGTTATGGCTTAGTCTGAGAGACTGAGGGAGTAGTCTAGTGGGACTAGAGGGTTCAGTCTGGGAGGCTGAGAGGTTAATCTAGTGGGACTAGGAGGTTCAGTCTGAGAGGCTGGGAGATTAATCTAGTGGGACTAGGAGGTTCAGTCTGAGAGGCTGGGAGGTTAGACTAGTGGGACTAGGAGAATTACTTGATTGCTTATTGGTGACTAACATGTTTATTTGATTATATGATTGATTATTTGTGCATGTGTGTGTTTGTGTTACAGACGTCATGCCTTCATCAGGTACTGGGGAGTCGAACACTACAGATCCCATGGCCATAGTATCAGACGACATAGTTTCATCGGAGCACGAGGTGTACACTTCCGATACTACCAGCACAGACGATGACGACTTCCAGCCCTTTGCGCTGCCTGATATCGTAGCAGAGCCTGCTGATGGCCATCTTGTTGGGGATTTGCCACTCGCGGTGATCCCTGCTCCTGTGCCCCTTGCCGCTTATCCTGTTGTTGATATGCCCCTCGACGTTGTCTCTGACGACGATGTCGATCTATTAGAGGAGGACCCACTTGAGGGCGAGGCCCATATTGCTGCCGGTGATATCCTACTTCTTGCTGATGCTCCTGCGGAGGAGGCTCCCGTTCATTCACCTGTTCCAGACTCCTTTGAGTCTGTGGCATCCGTACCTTCGCACACACAGGGAGTGCAGCACCACTCACACGACGCCGACCCGGACATGGCGTCATCCACTGCACCTGCTCCTGTGCACAGCTTTGAGTTCGATCATGATGTTGATTATGATTCAGATCCTCTTTTTCCACCTGGCTTTGATCCAGACCAGGACATTGAGTTCGTACACTTAGACCAACACTTGGAGGATCCTGTAGCCCCTGTCGACCCCATGTTTGCTGATCCAGCTGATTTTGAGATGGAGTTTGTTGATCCGGAGCCTACTGTGGCCCCTGAGCCAGGCGTTGCTCCTGACCCCGCATTGGAGCATGACCCTGTTCATGCCGATGCACCTGCTGTTGCTCCTTTGGCTGATGATATACATGTTGACGATCATCTGTTGTTGTTCCACAGTTGGGGGATGATCATGTTGCTGTCGATGCTCATGTTGATGCTCCACTTTTGTTAGAGGATCCTGTTGTCGCACCACTTCCTGATCCTATGCCGGTGATGTTCGACCGTGCACCTTTCGCGACCCATATTGATCCACGATACGCGCACACCCGCAACGGGTGGATAGACGTTGATGACGATTACCCACCTTTCGCGATATCAGTTACACCCCCTGTAGCCCCCGTTTCAGCCCCTGTTTCAGTTCCTTTGCTACCCACACACACCACAGATGCTCACCGCACCGACTTGCCTATCACGTTTCTTCAGGACATACCTCCCCCACGTCCTGGAGAGGGTTCATCCCGACAGCCGTTTGGTTATACACCTTTCATGACAGGAGGAGATCAGTTTGTACCTCAGGTTTCTTACCCCACTGTTGTTCCCACTGTTGCACCATTTACTGTGCCATCCTTCGCTCCATCTAGTGAGCCGTTCCTCTAGACTATGCCCCCCATTATGCCACCATCTGATCCGTATCACCCATACCACGTGGGGTATTCTACGGAGGATATTCTCACATCTTTTATGATACAGTAGGAGGTGCTGACCCGTCGCGTACAGGAGCTGGAGAGAGCTCAGCAACTCCCGTGCCAATGCCAGACTCCACCTGCAGTATCTCACCCTCCACGTCCACTGTCCCCGGATTCTACCGCTCGCTTTTGGACTTCCGAGCAGCAGTTAGCATACCTACTGCGCCTATCGCGCTATGGAGGAGGATTGGCTTCACATGCGTCGTCTACTCTTTTCTCGTTTTCCCCCTCCTCCACCGCCATCAGCTTAGGCCTTTTGTACGACGCAGGTAGACAGTTGATGAGAGGACCGCGATTGCTCAGATTGCACAGCTTTTGGGAGACTGCATTTTGACTATGACTTTTGATGTTTTGTATATTGGATGTTGTTGACATTGGTTAGATAGTTTGGACTAGGGAAATGTGGCCCATAGTTGTTGATGATGTACGATACAATTATGTACTTGTAAATCTTACATTGTGGTCTTGATTTATAACAGCGCAATCGCAGTATTCTCATCATATGTGATGTTTGATTGATTGTTTATGTTCTATAACATGAGATGTTATGTGGTTGATTTAATTATAACATGAGATGTTATGCGTCGATATTATTGCTACATATGTACACTTTACTTATCATGACCTAACCAACATGAACCATCTTTTAGAAGATGCCTCCAAGATGCCAGATGCGTATGCCTGCCAACGAGGCAGATTTCCAAGGAATCATCGCTGCCGCCATAGCGCAGTATGCAGCCTCACAGGGAGGAACCAGCGGAAGCAATTCACAGAACAACGGCAATAACAATCCACCACATGGTAATGTTAAGTCGTTGAGACATACTACGATACATCTGGATATCTTTAGCACATTTGCTAATACCATTTGTATATTCTAACGTATGTGCAGGGTGCACTTACAAGCAGTTCCTCGACTGCAAGCCCGTGAACTTCGACGGCACCGGAGGTGCTGTTGCTTTTGTAAGATGGGCCGAAAAGACGGAGTCTGTTCTTCGAATGAGCAAGTGCGCTCCAGACCAACAATTGACTTACATTTCTGGGCTATTTTTGGACGGAGCCCTGTCCTGGTGGAACTTACAAGTGCAAACTCTTGGCGAAGCCGTAGCTTACGCAATGACATGGAATGAGCTAAAGGAGCTCATGCGAAGAAAGTACTGCTCACGTGCGGAGATTCAGAAGTTGGAAACTGAATTCTGGCACTTGAAAATGGAAGGACCCGAGATTGCTGAGTACGTTCAGAGATTCCACGACCTGTCTCATGTGGTACCATATATGGTTACACCGGAATTCAAGCGAATCGAGCGCTTTATCTGGGGTTTAGCTACATAGATCATGAGTATGGTCACTACTTCCAAGCCTGCAACAATCACAGAGGCCATCGATCTGAGCGTAGCGCTTACTGAGGAAGCCATCCACCTGAACAAGTTCTCGAATGTTGAGCCAAAGAAAAAAGAGACTCACGTAGAGTCGTCTGGTGAGAATAAGAGGAAATTCTCGAACTTCAAGCAGGGAACTAGCAATGTTGGCAAGAAAGGAGAATCAAGCGCACCGGTCCAAGCTGCAACCGGTGTTGGAAAGAAGGGGAAAGGATATATGGGTACTCATCCCAAGTGTAACACATGCCAGCGTCATCATTCTGGCCGGTGTGGGCCAAAAGTATGTGAAGCTTGTGGAAAAGTTGGCCACCTGAAGGATTCTTGCTGGGCCAATGCTGGCCGGGGAGGCCAAGGAGGTTTTGGTAGTAGGAACAATAATCGTGGTGGTAATGGAAATCGTCCACAAGGGAATAATGGAGGCAATGGAAATCGAGGGAACAATGCAAATCAAGCTGGGGACGCGAATCGAAATCAAAACAACAATCAAGCGGGGAACGGAGGAGGTAATGGTAAAAAATTGGGTTGTTTTAACTGCGATGACATTGGGCACTTTAAGAGGGACTGCCCAGGATTGAATCAAGCCCGCGAAAGAGTGTTTAACATTGAGGCGAGGGAAGCGCGCCAGGATCCCAATGTTGTTACTGGTACGTTCCCTATAAACCAATGCTTTGCATCCGTTTTGTTTGATACTGGTGCCGATTATAGCTTCGTGTCATTAGAATTTAAGAATATACTTGGGTTGACGCCTAGTAAGTTAGACGTTCCGTACTCCATCGAATTAGCAAATGGGAAACTAGTTGTGACCAGTGAAGTTGTCCGAGGATGTGTGATTGAACTAGGAGGGCACGAGTTTACGCTAGACTTACTACCTGTCGAGTTGGGAAGCTTTGATGTGGTAGTGGGAATGGATTGGCTAACGAGTAACAAAGCCGAGATAGTTTGCCATGAGAAGACCATCCGCATCCCACTGACGGGTGAAGAAACGATTGTAGTTCATGGAGAAAAGCGCGATACACCTCTAAGAATTATTAGCTGCCTGAAAGCTAGAAAGTGCTTGAAGAAGGGATGTGTCGCATTCTTAGCACACATCGTGGATAAGGAAGTTGCTGAACCAAATATTGAAGACATCCCCGTCGTGAAAGAATATCTGGAAGTCTTTCCAGAAGACTTGCCAGGATTACCGCCTCAAAGGCAAGTTGAGTTCCACATTGATTTGGTTCCAGGTGTCGCGCCTGTAGCCAAGGCACCCTATAGACTTGCGCCATCAGAGATGCAGGAGTTGTCGACACAACTCCAGGAGCTATTGGATAAAGGATTCATCAGGCCAAGCTTCTCACCTTGGGGAGCTCCAGTACTGTTCGTTAAAAAGAAGGACGGTAGTTTCCGTATGTGTATAGACTACCGTGAGCTTAATAAGTTGACCATCAAGAACAGATATCCCTTGCCAAGGATCGATGATCTATTTGACCAGTTGCAAGGCTTAAGCTTTTATTCAAAGATCGATCTTCGATCTGGATACCATCAACTTAGGATACAGGAGGAAAGTATCCCAAAGACGGCCTTTAGGACTCGTTATGGACATTACGAGTTCCTAGTTATGCCGTTT
This sequence comes from Helianthus tuberosus, assembly GCA_030545235.1. NCBI lineage: Eukaryota > Viridiplantae > Streptophyta > Magnoliopsida > Asterales > Asteraceae > Helianthus > Helianthus tuberosus. The sequence continues at coordinate 3,961,436 of JARYGA010059765.1, read as the reverse complement.
GGGCTAACAAACGCACCTGCAGTTTTCATGGACCTTATGAAACGATTCTGCAAGCCGTACTTGGATAAGTTTGTGATCATATTTATTGACGACATTCTGATTTACTCGAAGACAAAGGACGAGCACGAGCAGCACTTAAGAGCTATTCTAGAGCTACTTAAGAAGGAGAAATTATACGCCAAGTTCTCGAAGTGTGAGTTCTGGCTACGCGAAGTCCAGTTCCTTGGACATGTGGTAAATGGAAATGGAATCCATGTTGATCCCACAAAGATCAAGGCGATCAAGAGTTGGGAGACCCCAAAGACGCCAACCGAGATCCAACAGTTCTTGGGTTTGGCTGGTTATTATCGAAGATTCATTGAGGATTTTTCTAAAATTGCTCAACCTCTGACCGCGCTCACACAGAAAGACAAGAAGTTTGATTGGGGAATCAAGCAAGAAGAAGCGTTTCAGTTGTTGAAGAACAAGCTTTGTGACGCACCGATTTTATCGCTACCCGAAGGAACGAATGACTTCGTGGTATATTGTGACGCCTCGCGTCAAGGTTTGGGTTGCGTGCTGATGCAACACCAAAAAGTTATAGCTTACGCTTCACGCCAATTGAAAGTTCATGAAAAGAACTATACCAGGCATGATTTGGAGCTAGGCGCAGTGGTATTTGCGCTGAAAATTTGGAGACATTTTTTGTATGGTACGAAATGTACAATCTTTATGGATCATAAAAGTCTGCAGCACATATTCGACCAGAAAGAGCTGAATATGAGGCAGAGACGTTGGGTCGAATTGTTGAACGACTACGACTGTGAGATCAAGTATCATCCAGGGAAGGCGAATGTGGTCGCCGACGCCCTAAGTCGAAAGGAAAGAATCAAGCCCATAAGGGTTAGGGCTTTAGAGATGATTATCCAGACGGATCTTTCCCTGCGCATTCGTGCCGTGCAGAAAGAGGCTCTGAAGGAAAGAAACATCGAAGAGGAATATCTCAGTGGGATGGAGAAGCAATTAGTGCCAAACGAGGAAGGAACGTTATGTTTCATGAGTAAGTTATTTTTGATGAAGCTCACAAATCACGGTACTCTATCCACCCAGGAGCGGATAAGATGTACCAGGACCTTAAGGATTATTATTGGTGGCCTAGGATGAAAGGCGACGTTGCTGTTTATGTTAGCAAATGTTTAACGTGCGCCAAGGTGAAAACTGAATACCAGAAGCCTTCAGGACTTCTGCAACAACCTGAAATTCCCAAATGGAAATGGGAACAGATTTCAATGGATTTCATAACGAAACTGCCCAAGACGCCCAGAGGTCATGACACTATTTGGGTAATAGTTGGCCGCCTGACCAAGTCCGCACACTTCCTGCCAATCAAAGAGAAGGATAACACTAGTAAACTGGCGGAAATATACATGCGAGAGATTTTTGCACGTCATGGAGTGCCTCTCTCGATCATCTCTGATAGAGATGGACGTTTCATATCAAGGATTTGGCAATCCTTCCAAGAAGCTTTTGGCTCACAGTTAAATCTGAGCACTGCATTTCATCCGCAAACTGATGGCCAAAGTGAACGAACTATTCAGATATTGGAGGATATGCTGAGAGCATGTGTAATGGATCTAGGTGGTAGCTGGGATAATCATTTACCATTGGTCGAATTTTCGTATAACAACAGCTACCACACAAGAATTGGAGCCGCGCCATTTGAAGCTCTTTACGGACGCAAGTATCGATCACCACTATGCTGGGCTGATGCAGGTGATTGGCAGCTTGTTGGTCCCGAAATAGTCCAAGAGACGACAGACAAGATTGCGCAAATTTGAAAACGCATCGAGGCGGCTCGCGACAGACAGAAAGCCTATGCAGATCCAAAGAGGAAACCTTTGGAATTTCAAGATGGGGATATGGTTTTATTGAAAGTTTCACCCTAGAAGTACATATCGACGACACGCTCCACTTTACCAAAGAACCCATCGAGATTACGGATTGGAAAGTTAACAAAACTTGCAGGAGCAGTGTCAGATTCATCAAAGTTCGATGGAATGCAAGACATGGGCCTGAATTCACGTGGGAACGTGAGGATCGTATGAAGGAGAAGTACCCCCATTTGTTTCCTAAGACCCCTCCAACTAGAAGCAGAGCCTAAAATTTCGGGACGAAATTTCTTTAACGGGGGGGAGAATGAGACAACCCTCACCAAACCAGGTATCCGTACGAATTAATTAATGCTTGATTGTTGTGCTTGCTTACAATTGTGGTTAAACTGATTCTTGATTTCTGATACATACATATACATGCATCATACCTTATTACTGCCACTCCATTATTTACACAGAACTATAGTGACAAACTTGATGCACAAAAGCACAGTTAGCACAATAAACGGATAACCCAGTAAACATGCTGACATAGCCAGCACTAGACATACACTGTCTCTGAGGCCAGTATGAGCCGGGAATAGTTTACTACACTAGTAGGGAGTGTAAGGAGGTGAGGATTGTTAAACTGCGTCACTAGGTGATAGTTATAGTGATCGGATGTGCCTAAAACATGCTTTAACTACAAAATCCAGCACTTTATTACAAAATTCAGCATTTAAGTTAACTAGTAAAGTGCAAAAACATGGGAAAATAATACTAGACACTTTCCAAAGTGTCGGGAATTCATTGTGTCACTAAAAATAATACTAAAGACACTTTAAATGCTTATTTAGCACTTTAACGGATTAATATCCAACCGAACAACCGGACTTTACCCGGAACATAAAAATATTGTCAATGACATTGTTATTGCTTTTCTGAGCCAGTAGGGTCCCCGAGCACCCTAACACCCGTTATATTACATAACACACTATTACACTAATTTAGATACCTAACTAAACTAACTAGTTACTAACTAAATGGTTGAAATCAAACCATAACCCCCGCCCCCTAACCGATCGGTTTCCCCATGTGGGACACCCTCCACCAATTTTTGATTATTATAATAAGGCTTGTCTAATATCTTGATGACACCTTACCTATTGGTTAAACATATAACATGGGCTATAAGTATACTTAGAGGTTAACCATCATTCACTTCAAAACACCAACACAAAATTGCTCTCTCTCTCTTCTCTCCTTTGGATTGGCCGAAACCATCCTCCATCCTCCACCCATCATTCAAGTTTGATCTTGCTATTCCACTTACATCCCAAGGTGCAAGAGATCATACGAGGAGACCCGGTGCTTTCGGAATCTCAAGAACCTCACTATGTTGCTTTTATCCACCTTGTTTTCGCTTTGATTCTTCCCTAGCCTCGAGCTAGTTGTAAGTGCTTCTAAACACTTCCTTGTTCATGTTTAAAGTGGTTAATAAGAGATTTAACGGATAAAAATCAAGAACATACAAGATCAAAACTAAAAGTCTTGATAGAAAGATGAATATGTTGGTTAAGAATAACTAGTGGTGTAAATCTTATGAAACTTGTTTAGTTGTGATTATTTTATGTTGTTTGATGCTAGTAGTGGGATAGATCATCATCTAACCATGCTAGATCATGTTCATGAAACATGAACTAGCAATATGTAAAGTGTAAAAGATACAAGATGATGAACCTTTCCACACATAAACAAGAACTTGTGTAAAAATGTTTTTCTTGTAAAATAGAGTTCTAAACTAGTAGATCTAAAGATCTACAAGTGGTATTTTCGAAGAACCAAGTGAAAGATGCAAATCATGTTTAAAAGCCGGATCTTTCATGAACTAAAAGCATTTTTGTGAACAAACAAGTGTGTAAACACTTGTGTGACAAAAGGATTTAACAAAGGAATAATTTCGTAATTTTTGGACTAGAAGTTGTAAGGTTACATCTTCTTTAAAATAAAGTTTTTCAAGAAACCGATTCATTTTTAAAGATAGAAAGATCTACTAAAAATGTTGGAAGGTTACCACATAATGTTACGCGACTTACAAGTTCATGTGTTTGCGATCTATACTTATTTTTGACTAGTTGATATTTGAATATTGGATATTGATGTTTGAAAAGTTGTTGGTTGAATTTTTAAAAGAAAATGATACGCTAGTAAGCGTGGCCACCTCCAGTTACAGAGGAAACTCTGGCGAAATTTTTCCAGAAAATGACACTTAGAAATATTTTTGTGACAAGTGTTATGAATATACTTTTAACTTGTTTTTTCCAAATAAACTTCGCCAAGATTTTTATTACAAAATAACCAAGTGTCGGAGGTGGATTTTCGTAAATAAAACTTGTTAAATATATATTTAGAATATATATTTCATAGTAAAACGCTTGTGTGATTTTATGATTATTTTGTGAACTACACATATATTATTTTTAGGGTAAAAATAATATAACTCGTATACACTAAAAAGTAACGACTCCAAAATAATACCAACGCTAGCACGAATAAATATCTAAGTTACACCGGTATTATTATTACCACCCGAACTTTAAATGTAACTTGTGTATTTTCGGAAAAATACTCTTAAATGCGTATTTTGATAGAAGTATTATTTTGGAAATCGTATGGAATAAAATATAATATTTTTGGGAAAAATATGTATATTTTGGAGATCGAATATTTTAGACAAATGAATTAAAATATATTTTATTAAGTGAGACTTAATAATATATTTTTGGAATTATAAGAAAACGCACATGTGTTGAAACCCCCATCCTTGGGAAGGAGTACAATTAATAAATAATTGAGAAGTGTTAATACGAAATAGTTGCCTAACTATTTCCCAAAAACGTTAAACCATAAGCCAAGGCACGACCGTCCGTCTAATAGAAGTTAGTACGTGTAGGTCGTCACGCAGCAGGTTATTTTGGGACAGACTATTTCGAGACGCACTTCTGTGAGTTCATGTCCCCCTTTTCTCTTAATTGTTTTCAGTTTTTATACTTCCGGGGTGAAATACATGTTACTATGATTACGAATACTTTTTACATGGTATGGTTAGCGTAAGCAGGGTTACTACTTAGATCATGTGAGTGAGTAGGCGGGAACTAGAGGCCATTAATCCTCATTGTAGGACCGAGAGTCATTAGCGGTAGATCTATCTGGGTGTAGCGAGCCCAACTCCAGGCCCAACAGAACGGACCTCGGGGTGACTTTGAGCCCGACGCAAACATCTGCTAGGTTTGAGTCTTCCTACTGCACTTCACACATATCAATGGCCTTGCAAACCATTGGTGATCTCTTTATTTCCTTATTTGCTACATACCAGGGATTTTATACTTACAAAAGTATTACAAAGGTTTTTACATACTCACATTCACATGAACTCGCTCAACATTTTTGTTGATTTTTCAACTTACATGTATTTCAGGGAATTAGGGATCTGGCGAGCTATGCTACGTTATCATGCTGCGTAGGAGATATGAGGTCATCCAAGTTTAGGGGTTGTGGCTTTTACCTGGACGAGTCACAAGTCATAAGCTGTGTTTATTTCATGTTTGTGGTTGTGTCTATTAAACAAGGTTTTTATTATGATGGGTTGTAAACTCGTTGCATGTGCCAACTTTAAAACAATGTTGTCGTATTTTACTTTTAAAACTTGAGGTAATGGATGATCATCATGGTTTTACTTTCATATGGCTTTGTTGTGATTAAGCTATGGTATTAAGAAGTCACACCAAATAAACCCACGCTTCCACAAAGCCAGGGTGTGACAATTTTGTCTAATACACGCAGTATCGCGCGGTACGCACTCAAACTCGAAAAATAGAGTTTCTTAGTGTTTTAATTTATTTTTCCTCATGGATATGATTAAAATTACTATTCTAATCATAACAGACTATTTTTAAGATTTTAACACTGATTGGGTGGTCACCGATGTTTGTTTCGCATTTTAATCGTTACGCGTTACGCGTTTATTTTATCATTGCCAACATAATTTTTATAAACATTTGGATTTACCAACACACTAAATATCATACATAAATATCATAATGAGTCACATACAGCCTTTTTATATGTTCATTACACATATTGCTATCGTACGGTACGGCCTGAAAAGCCGGGTGTCACAGTCTCCCCTGTTTAGGGAATTTCGTCCCCGAAATTCTACTTCACAGTTTTCGTTTTCACACTCGGTGGGAAGAGATGAGGATATTTATGTTGCATTTGGTCCAGTCGTTCCCAAGTGAATTCGGGTCCACGCTTAGAATCCCAACGGACCTTGACCAACTTAATCCTACTCCTCCTGAGTTTCTGGGTTTTCCAATCCAGAACCTCCACTGGTTCCTCGATAAACCTCATTTTATCGTCCACTCGAACCTCTCCAGGGGGTATAATTAGTGTCACATCCGATAGACACTTTTTCAGGTTGGAGATATGAAATACATCATGGACTCCACTCAATTCCGGAGGCAACTTAAGCCTATACGCGACTGGTCCAACTCGAGATGTGATTTCGAAAGGACCTATATAACGTGGGCTTAGCTTTCCCCATTTCCCAAACCTCACAACGCCCTTAAATGGAGATACCTTCAACATGACTCGATCACCGGCCTGAAACTCCAGCGGCTTCCTTTGGTTATCTGCATAACTCTAATGTCGATCCAAAGCAGCCTTCAACCTGTTCTTAATCTGGACGACTTTGTCTGTAGTCTCTTGGATAAGCTCGGGTCCAGTCACATGCTTCTCGCCGACATCAGCCCATCAGAGTGGTGATCGACACTTTCTTCCATACAGGGATTCGAACGGAGCTGCCTTAATACTAGCGTGGTAACTGTTGTTGTAAGAAAACTCTGCCAAAGGCAAGTGAGTTTCCCAACTTCCACCGAAATCAATCGCACACGCTCTCAAAATATCCTCCAACATCTGAATGGTCTTCTCGCTCTGACCATCCGTTTGAGGATGATATGCAGTACTCATATCTAAATGAGAACCCAACGATTCTTGGAGAGATCGCCAAAACTTGGAGTCAAATCGTCCATCTCTATCCGAAATGATTGACACTGGTACTCCATGACGGGCTACGATCTCGTTAAGGTACAGCTGCGGTATCTTCTCTGTACTGTCTGTTTCCTTAAGCGCCAAGAAATGAGCAGACTTTGTTAATTGATCCACAATTACCCAGATCATATTGTGTCCACGCGACGTACGGGGTAATTTGGTGATAAAGACCATCGTAAGATGTTCCCATTTCCACTTAGGCATCTCTGGTTGCTGCAGAAGCCCAGACGGCTTCTGATGCTTAGCCTTAACCTTAGAGCACGTCAGACATTTACTCATGTAGATCGCAATATCTCTCTTCATCTTCGGCCACCAGTAAAACTCCTTAATGTCCTGATACATTTTGGTAGAACCTGGGTGAATGGAATACTTGGATTTATGAGCTTCATTCATAACAAATTCACGGAGGTTACCTCTAAGCGGAACCCAGACTCAGTTCATGAAGTACATCACTTCATCCGCTTTAGGTATCAGTTTACATTCTAAGCCCTTCAAGCGTTCTCTTCTCAGAGTTTCATCCTTCAAAGCTTCTCGTTGTGCATTACGAATTCGATCGGTCAAACTCGCCTGTATGGTCAAACCCAAAGCACGCACACGTAGAGGCTTCTCCCGTTCCTTCCTGCTGAGCGCATCTGCAACAACGTTTGCTTTTCCTGGGTGATAACGGATATCAGACTCATAATCGTTGAGTAACTCTACCCAACGTCGTTGTCGCATGTTGAGCTCCTTCTGATCAAGTATATGCTGGAGACTCTTATGGTCAGTGTATATCGTACACTTCGTGCCATACAAGTAGTGTCTCCAGATCTTCAGGGCAAACACAACAGCTCCAAGCTCCAAATCATGTGTTGTGTAGTTCTTCTCGTGCACTTTCAATTGTCTGGATGCATAGGCTATCACTTTGTCTCTTTGCATTAGAAATCATCCAAGGCCCAAACGTGAAGCATCACAGTATACAATGAAATCATTACTTCCCCCAGGAAGGGAAAGAATAGGTGCACTGTAGAGCTTTTCCTTCAACGTCTGAAAAGCTTCCTCTTGCTTCTCCGTCCAATCAAACTTCCTCTCTTTCTGGGTTAATAACGTCAATGGCTGGGCTATTCTGGAGAAATTCTCAATGAATCTTCGGTAGTACCCAGTAAGCCCTAAGAATTGTCGCACCTCCGACGGAGTCTTTGGCGCTTCCCAATTCTTGATCGCTTCGATCTTAGACGGATCCACATGTATACCTTTCTCAATTATGACATGTCCGAGAAAATGAACTTCCCGAATCCAGAATTCACATTTAGAGAACTTTGCATACAACTTCTCTTCCTTCAACAACTCCAAAATCAACTTTAAATGGTGCTCATGATCTTCTTTGGTTCGTGAATAGATAAGTATATCGTCGATGAATACTATCACGAATTTATCCAAGTAGGGTTTGCCTACCCTGTTCATGAGATCCATGAACACAGCTGGCGCATTAGTTAGGCCAAAAGGCAACCTTCAACTGATGATACCCTGAACGCAGATCTATCTTCGAGTAGTAGCTGGATCCCTGTAGCTGGTCGAACAAGTCGTCAATCCTCGGTAAAGGGTACCGATTCTTGATAGTCAACTTGTTCAGCTCCCTGCAATCAGTACACATCCTGAAGGATCCATTCTTCTTCTTCATGAACAAGACAGGTGCACCCCATGGCGAAAAACTCGGTCGAATGAAACCTTTGTCTAGTAGCTCTTGAAGCTGATTCGACATTCCTTTCATTTCAGACGGTGCCAATCTATAAGGAGATTTTGCAATCGGTGCAACACGAGGTACCGGATCGATTCGGAACTCGATCTGTCTCGCAGGGGGTAATCCAGGTAAGTCTTCAGGAAAAACTTATGATTAGTCACGAACAATAGGAATCTCTTCGATCTTCCTACATTCAGCCTTCGTATCCACCACGTTGACTAAGAACGCAGGATAACCTTTCCGCAACATCTTGAGCATCTTCATAACACTGACAACACTCAACACATGACTTGATCGATCTCCGTGGACAACTATCACTTCACCACTACCAGGACGAGGTATCCGCACTTGCTTCTTCTAGCAAACAATCTCCGCTTTGTTCTTGGACAGCCAATCCATTCCCACAACTACGTTGAAGCTTCCCAGCTCTACTGGTAATAGGTCGATACTAAACTTATGATTATCTAACTGAATACTGCAGTCACGAACGACTTCGCTAGTTTCTATCAGTTTACCATTTGCTAGTTCTATCGTGTACTCTTACTTAGCTTACTTGCAGGTGAACATAAAAATGGTTCAAAGTTTTTCGAGACAAAACTTAAGTCAGCTCTGGTATCAAAGAGTACGAACGCATAATGGTTATTGATCAAAAACATACCAGTGACAATAACAGGATCGTCACGTGCCTTGCCAGCGTTTAGCTCGAATGCTCTACCCTTGGCATTCTGACCTTTCGCCTTAGGACAATCCTTCTTGAAATGTCCCTGTTCTCTGCACTGAAAACATCCCTCAAGCTTCGTTCCTTCCAGAGTAATTTTGGCATAGCACTCGCGGGCAATATGTCTATTTCGTCCGCATCTACGACATTTCTTTTGCTCATCCTCGTGAGTCTTCCTCTCAGAACCACTTCGGCTATCTCTGGCGTTATCCTTTCTAGAGCCGCTAGAACTGGCTACATACACCTTCCTCGAACTGCGTTTCTTGTCGCACTTCTCGTCAGTTTCCTTCCTCGAGCTCTCGGACTTGTGTTTCTTCGAATCTTCTGCCTTAGTCTCAGAACGCTCCGACCGTTCAGATTTTGCGTTTACTTTGGCCTTGCCTGATGACTTCCCGGTTTCCTCCTTTTTATCAAGACCACTTTTGCGAGCAGCGTCATCGGCTAGCGATTTTGCCAATGTAGTAGCCTCTAGGTAGGTGGTAGGTTTCGCGGATGTAACCATACTGCGAATTCGTGGTGACAATCCCCAGATATACCTTTCTACCTTTACGTATTCGGGAGTAACCATTCGTGGAACTAACCTTGCCAAGTCGTTAAAACGAGAAGTGTAAGCTCTGACGTTTAGACCTTCCATGGTCAGGTTCCAGAAGTCCGTCTCTATTTTATGAATTTCAATGCGCGGGCAGTATTCTTTCAGGAGCATCTCTTTGAGTTCGTTCTAGGTTAGACCGTAGGCAGCGTCCTCACCCAAAATTTAAACTTGCGAGTTCCACCAGGACAGCGCTTCATCAAGAAAAGAACAAGAGGCATATCTCACCCATTGATCAGCAGCACAACCACTGATTGCCATGACAGATTCCATCTTCTCAATCCATCAGGTGATATCTAAGGGTCCTTCGGCATCGGTAAATGGTCGTGGGTTACAGCCCTGGAATGTTTTATATGTACATCCATGCACTGTTCAATAATGTTAAAGAAAATCAGGAATATGTTTCAATGATATCGTAACACATGAACTACTAAAACTTTCCGATCATATTTTACCTGGAGGATTTCCAATATGTGCCCTACCAAAACCTTGCCTGTGGCACCACGTCCACGTCCCTGACCATTATTTTGGTTAGCATTGAGCTGTTCCATGGCAGTATTAACATGTTGGGCTATGAGTTGAGCTAAATCTTCCGGTGTGGTAGGTAATCCAGAACCCTGTCTTGCTTTTGGCGGCATTTCGTCGTTTCTATTATTACAACAATAATATTCACATAAGACGATAACCAAAAATAATTCAATCATTAAATGTTAGTGGACCAAACATTGCGCAAGTATAATATCCACATATTAATGAGAACAACTTTTAAACCAAAAGTAAATCATCGATATTCATTATAGAAATTATTTAAACTTGTTTTTAGTACAAATTGACTATCCTTGGCATGTCTACGTCGACACCCATAACAAGTTCACACAAAATTCCCAAATAATATCCAAAAAAGAAACTGGCACGCATGCCCTAAACAAAAGGAGTATCAAAAATGTCTAACAATACAACCCATCAAAACAAACAACAAACAAATAATAACGAACATCAACGCTTCAAACCTAGAAACTCTAACATCTCCTTGACAAGTTTCTCTAGATCCACTATCCTCCAATGCATCTGGTCTCTCGCAATATCATCTAAAACCTTCAACTCCTCGTTTCCATCCATCTGTCCCTCGAGGTCCTTCGCCTTACCCTTAGCCGAGTCCAGATCTCTACGCAGAGCGGCGAGCTGTCGGTCGCAGTGACAATATCGGTCTACCCTATCTCCTTTCTGCTTCTTGGAAGCATATACCGTCTCAGCACATGACGTAGATGCGATATCCCCAGCAGGCCTAGTCCTCTTCCTACGACGATAATAAACCAGAAGCGGCGTAGTAGGAGAGCGTGACTCTAAGACAGGTAAAGAAGACTCAGACAAAACATGTGGAGGGATCTCAACAACAGGCTCGATCACAGTAGCAAGTGGGACTACTAATGGCTCTAACGGTCGAGCCGTGACAATAGTGGCATCCACCACTGGTGCGATACTGAGAGATCCTCCGACATTAGAGACACCTCTAATCACATCACCGAAACTGGTACAATGCCAGATGATCGTCCCGTCTCATGGATCGAGAGAGGAACATCATCATCATCATCTATCTACCCGTTGCTAGTGAAAGTGTATTGAGGGTCTACCTGGCTGGCAAAGGCAGCAGGGTCGACGTGGAAAGATGAGGTAAGCTCGGTAGTACCAACCATCTGTGGAGTCGTGATAGGCATCTCTGGTAGAATAGATCTAGGTGAAGTCTCGAAATCTGGCTCGTAACCTGAGTCGTGGATCTCGATGACCTCGTGTTCGTGTGACATCTGTGACACACATATAACCGTACAAGTAAGTGCGTGATCAAAATGAATAGTAACACATAAGGCCAAATAAACAGAAAATCACGTATGCACATAAACACATAATGGTTTTCATACATGATAAAATTTTCTATGTTTATTTAAAAATTTTGGCTTCGAGAATTTTGGACTTTATATCTCAAAAATTCTTCGGTTGAAGTCTAGTGTTTTCTCCCAAAAACATCTAGTTCGCTAAAAACCATTGGCTCTGATACCAACTTCTGTCACACCCCAAAAACGTCGCAGCGGAATTTAAAACGTAGTGGTGACGGAAGTTGGTGCCCATTTATATCTTGTTGAACGATGCAATTATTTGTTGGACATATTGACTTATTTTAAAACATAAGTTATTAAACATTACATTTTAAAAACCACGACACAACCACATAAGTTAAGTTGTCTTTAATCCTCGCGGATCTTATTACATTCGTCCCAGAAAGTTTAAAAAGTTAGTCCAACATTTTTAAGTAACACAAAATGCATCATTAAACACAAGATACGCCATGATTCCCGAAGCCGAACTCAAGTACCTGTAGAACACGTTTAAAATCAAGTGTCAACACAAAGGAAGGTGATTTCACAAATTCAAATTTAAACAATTTGATCCTAAGGAAAAACTTTCTGATTATATGTTTATTGTAAAACATCCATATAATTTTTAGAAAGTCCACTTATTTCCTTATTAAAATCCATGGGTCATCCGTTGTAAGTTTAAAACCCCGACATTAAGGCATTTTCCCAAGTTTTGTATATTAAATTCATAGCGTCAATGTTCGGACTCGTATGTTAGCTAGACAATACGAACTATATATTTACCATGCAAGGATAATCAATGCTAGACAATAACCATAATTTAAATTCGTCGTTTAACTTGACACGGGGCGATCGGTCATGACGGGGTTGTCAACCCGATAGATCTACCAATAATTCATTGCGTACAATACTTAATCGATTAAACGACATCGTTGGCGCGGGGTCCATATTGAGACCATATATGATGTCTGTCTCACGTACAATATATATATCCTACTAATAAGACAAATTTAATATACGATGTTGTACGAATCCCCTGAAATCCCCACCAAAATGTAAGCCTATGTTGTTACTTACTCTCTTGAGACCAAGCAATATTCGTTCCAACTATAAAGTTGTTTTCCCCCAAACATATATTCATAAAAAACGTTTTATCTCGAAACGTATAATTTATAAAATTCCATATATTTTTAACGAAAATATATAATTTATATTAAAAGGTATGTTTTAATCCAGAAACATTATTAAACCCTTTTTGGCGTGTTCTACCCCAAAGCATATACAAAGCAGTAAAAGAGCGGTTTAGTGACACTCACCTTTGGGTGCGTATTTTTCAATAGCTCAATCCCAGAGATTGATTTCTACACGTCCTATTATATGTAGGAACGATTTTTAAATCAATATATATCACAAAAATCCTAAGTTTATCCGTTTCTTAGAATTGTCACATAACTTTGAGATTTTCTCGAAAAGTTCTCGTTTTTTATTATGTTGGCATGTAATATATATATGAGTTTGTATATATATATATTTTTAAGATTTTGCGACTTGAACGATTTTATTGGTGACCGTTGTCATGTAAATCCATTATCACTCCTGTTTATACGTAATATATCTACGATTTGCGCGTCGTAATATATATACATAAACGTTCACATAAATTAATATCGAAACACGCGTAATTTTGTTAACTTATCTATTTTGTCATTTTTAAGGCAAGTATACATAAAATATCTTATATGTACCAATTTTCATGCTCGACAAACAAGTTACACATTTAACGCTATTTTTTACCGTTTCTATTGCATAAAACTCACAAGCATACATGCATAATCTAAATTTACAATATCATGTTAAAACTTAACATATTTTCATATCACATGTTTAAATCACATAACACATCTTAACACATAAGATTCACCCAAAAATTACACATACTAGTGTTCATTGAAAAATGTGTATTTTAGCGATTCAGTAACATTTTCGGGCGTCAGAAATCACATATGACTAACCAAACACCAAGTAAACTTAAAATTAGTTAAAATACTTGTTTTTAAACTAAAAGTATCAGTTTACTTACTGATCTAAATCAGTTTTATAAAAATCAATCGAAAAGCCGATTTTCGACCGTTTTAACGCATAGTTTTGCGTTTAACGTTACTATAACCATCCCAACTCGGAATGACTAGATATATTAACAAAATACATGTTATTTACCTATTAAAATAGTGGTTATAATCAGATTAGTGCAGTTTTGTGTAAGTCACATAAATCATGCAATTTCACGCATTTTACAACTCCTAAAGCACCAAGTACAACATGCAAGACTAGTAAGCATCATGACAAAGTTATATGTCACTAAACACTTCAAAATAACTTTATTTTAGTGTTTATAATCTGATTAAAACTGATTTTTATTAAATCATACTCATATGATTATTTCATGCCTTCACATCATCATGTAAGTTCACATATGTTCATCTAATGCACTCATATAATATCATTATCATCACTTATGATTTAATCATACTCTAGAACTTACTATCATCATGTTCTTACAAGTATTACACATATCACCATGATCATTCAAATCATTCATATTCATTCATGCTTATATCATTCACATTTAAGATTATATGACAACTTTTATATGCATGCATACATATATACATACATATATACGAAATACATACATACATATACTTCCAAAAATTTACTTTTCAACACATCACTTTCAAATCTTAAATCTTTTTAGAACATTCTTGTATGACACCTAGAAATTCCTTCATGCATCCTACTTTTCAAGAAATCAAATAATTCAAGAAATCTTTCAAAAAAAATCAAAATACAACATATACACAAACATTCATGGCCATATATACATATATGTATACACCCATTTTTATTTCATTTAAAAACCCATTTGTTTTTAGTTTTAAGTTAGTGTTTAGATTCAAGAACAAGAGAAACTTTCACTATCATCTTCATCACTATGAATCAAGAACAAGATTTAAAAGAAAATATGTTATACCTTCAAGATTCTTACTGTGTTTTATGATTTATGATGATGTGAAGCCTTGTTCTTGCTCAAACCTCCTTGAAATCACTTCTAAACCTTCATGTAAGCTTGAAATCACTTTGAAATGGACATGATTCTTCAAGATTTGGATTTGAAAATGAAAATGGTAGTGTAATAGGGGGTGTTCGACCGAGATTGTTTAAGGGAGAGAGAGAGAATGATTTTGAAATGGATTTCTTGAAAAGTGGAAGTGTATGGATGCATGCAA
The DNA here is from genome assembly GCA_030545235.1 of Helianthus tuberosus. Taxonomy (NCBI): domain Eukaryota; kingdom Viridiplantae; phylum Streptophyta; class Magnoliopsida; order Asterales; family Asteraceae; genus Helianthus; species Helianthus tuberosus. The sequence continues at coordinate 3,946,295 of JARYGA010059765.1, read as the reverse complement.
TGGTCTTAATCATCACATTCCATTCCCTAATTATTACAAGTGTCTAAATTGCAAGAATCAAGAGTGTTTTGGCAGCCCTATGTGCTACCACATACCTCCCCTCTCACATACATTATATATATATATATACACACACACACTTATATATGTAAATTTGAGTTAAAACAGGTATTTTACTGAATACGTGGTATTTTATCTAGCTTTTTAATCCCGTTTTAGTGCGTTTTAAATTAATTTTATCACTTTATAAAAATAATCACATAAAATTATTACTGAAATAATTACCAGTTGCCTTGACTGGCTGCGTTGACAGTATTTTGTCTAATACGCGCAGTATCGCGCGGTACGCGCTCAAACTCGAAAAATAGAGTTTCTTAGCGTTTTAATTTATTTTTCCTCACGGATATGATTAAAATTACTATTCTAATCATAACAGACTATTTTTAGGAATTTAACACGGTCACTGACGTTCGTTTCGCATTTTAATCGTTACGCGTTAAGCGTTTATTTTATCGTTCCCAACATAATTTTTATAAGCATTTGGATTTACCAACACACTACATATCATACATAAATATCATAATCAGTCACATACAACCTTTTTATATGTTCATTACACATATTATTATCGTACGGTACGGCCTGAAAAGTCGGGTGTCACAAACATCAACTTCAATGTATAACCTTTTATTTCTAAACCATACAAAGCATTAAAATCAATGCCACGACAATTTACTTATATAAAATGTTAACATAAAACATTTCAAAGCGTTTGTATTTTAACCATTTTATCATGTTAAAATGAAAAAAATTCTAACGCGCACTTTAGAAATACTAACATTTCCACAAAATGCTAGTTCGACTTGCTAAAAACACATATATGGTTCAAATAAATTAGTCATTTCTAATACACACGCTAGAAACTAAACAATTAAAAAATTGCTTCCAAACTAACGCATTTCATGAACGTTTCTAACACACATGTTAGAAGACAAATGATTACAAAAATCATTATAAGACTTATTTGTTCATATCAATCCATGGGTGGATGAAGAGTCTACTTTAAATACAGACTTAATTAGAGATATAAAACTCTAATCAAGTAACATAAAACTCTTATTTAAAGACATAAAAAAACTATACTTAAGAGAATTTAACGTTTACAAAAAACGGATGGTTTACATCAATAATTCTGGCCTAACATACAAGTTAGAGAATTTAACGTTTACAAAAACGTATGGTTTACACTAATAAACCCGATCTAACACAAAGTTAGAAAAACTAACGATTCCTAAAATCGTTTCTAAACCAAACGTTTGAACCAAAACTATTCGTTTTGTACCACGGTATAGGATTTAAGATTGTATCTCAATCTCAATAAATCCAAACACAACAAGTTGTACTACATACATATTTCCCCAAAAGAATATTTATAAGATCATAATCTCTAAAATTATTTTTTTTAATTATAAATCTTTTCGTGAACCCAAAATTCTTATAAATAAGCTTTTAAGATTGTAGCAACAATCTCACGTGAATTTTTTTTAGTTTGTAGGACATGGGTCACAATTTTAATAAAAGCCTTATATAAATAAAAATAGTAAAGATACTCTCTTTACATATTTGGGAAATTATAGTACATGTACCGTGTACAAATCCTTAAGAATATAATGTATAATACAACATACGTAATTAAATTGATTCAAACTATGGTCTTTAACAAGATCTTTAACCACGTCTTCTTGTATAATCCATTGTGTTTTCAATCCTTTGTGTATGCTTCAACGAGGTCTTGAACCGTCTTCTTGTACATTACTTTCCTACAAAAATAACGAACAAATGTTGATGGTTGTGGCTGAGGCACGTGTTCAACACGCTTCCCTTAAAACAGATTTCGCACCTCTACCAAAGAGACGAATCTGTCTCCCAGGGTAGAACAGCCGAAGCAGTCTGTACTACTGGAGAAGGCCACACGCCCGAGGTTACACCGGGTAAAATCATAGTCTTAGTCCTTTTGGAAACTAAGAATAGAAATGTAGTTGAATCGTGTAGAGAAATTTATCTCTATATGTTCCCAACATATGGGTCATCAAGTACTTCTTCTCAAAGGACTCTTCATGCATACGTCTCTCTTTCTTGTATATTTTTACTTATATTTTTTTTCCTCTAACTCCGTCAAAAGAGACACATAGCCTACTAAGTATGCACGAGCCATGGGTGGTGAAAAGCCTAGCATAATTAGAGACTTAATTTTGCCATAAAATCTCTAATCAATTGCCATGTGTAAACCCTCGAAAACGGGTTGGTAATCAAACCACGTTAATATTAATGAACGGGTAAAAATACCGTTAGTGGTAAAATTAACCCAGTAAATTTTAGGATTTAAATAAATAAACCTAATATTAAATAAAAAGAGAACCAATGCTTTTAAGAAAATAAAATTTATAAGAGGCCCGAGTTAAGGGGACTTAAAATAAAAATGGATATTATAACCTCCCCGAACTCACTAAGTTGACTAGGAATGTTTAACCTAGTTAATAAGAGGAAATATTGTTGGAATTAAGTAGGTTGTGGCCTACTTAATAATATAAACTAAACTCGAGGGTCTAAGGTTGCTAAAAGTGAAATTGTGTTTCTAAACATTGGAATTAGGACACAACACACACTCACTGTGTGTTGGTCGATGTCTAGTAGGTTAAACAAGGGAAAACCCCTAGTTCTTCCATGAATCATCAAATTGAAAGGGAAATTGAATCCCAAAATCGGGTTTGAATGTATATTAGCGATCACCTAGTCAAGGGGATCATAAGGTATGTCATAAAATCTAGATTGGTTAAAGTTGAAATTTGAGACATGTTACTTGCAAATAGATTATTGGATTATGATCCAAAGTTGAAATTGAATGCTTATGTATGCTTAATTTTGTTAGGTATGATGAAATTATGAAGTACTTGATGTAAGGTTACTTCTAAGTGAATAACAAGTAGATTATCAAGTGGGTTTTGATAATTTGATAAAGTTTATGATATAATTATGTTTAAAACCCATCATGGATGGTAGTATTAGGAAGATACTTGAACAAATTATGAGTTTGAGTATATGTTCATAGTTGCCATGAAATGGGTTAAGTATGTTATGATGAAATTGAAGTTATATTCAAGAGAATAGATGCTTAAAAGCATGTTATTTACTAGTTTGGTAGTAGAACTTGATTATATTAGGTGTTCGGATGAATGCCTAATAATATGATGAAACGGGTTTTTCATACAGATGAACACCCTTAGTTCTTGCGAAATGAATGAATAAATTTGCTTTGGTAATCTAGAGCTAAGTTAATTTGATAATAATAATAATCGCTTGAACTAGTTAAAGTGTTGGAAATGTGATGAACTTGGTTAGAATTTTGGTTAAAACGGTGGCCTAAAAATAACTCCTACGGGGTAATTAATGGAATACCTAAACTAGTTGTTGAACTTGATTATGCATCTCATATGCTAATGGGCAGTTGACTTTTAAAAAGTCAAACTGACCTATAATACGATTGAATGATAGTTTTGATATAAAATGCGTAACGTGGAATAATCGTATTAAACAATGATTAATCTAACCACCTTGCGAATGATGAATGATAGTTAGACGCTAGACAAGCTAGGTGGAAGCTTGGGAAGGAAGCGGGTCAAACGAATCAAGTATGAAGGAAAAGTATAAATTGGATACGAAGTAAGTAAAGCTTATACTTTTCTATTAGATCACCTACTTGTTGTAGTTGTTATGATTATGATAAAACGGTAAATTAATTATGGTGATCCGACGCGAAACGATACGGGTCGGAATAAGTAAAAAGGGCTAAAACGGTAATTCGGTCTTGTATAGACAGAATAAACAATGAGTTTTGAGAAAATACATATTATGGGGTAAACCATAAGGAGTAAAAAAGGGTAATATGGTAATTGGCTACGAGCTAACGGGCAAACAATTGTTTTTGAAAAAGACGCTCTACGGAGTAAAACATGATGAGTAAAAGAATTAAGAAATGATTTTAAGCAACAAGTTGGTACGGTGTAAAGCAGAACGGGTACATGGATGGGATGGTAAATAAATACCATCTCACGATGAATAAATCGTCAAATAGACTAAACGGGTCAAAAGGTGACGATATCACCATATGACATTAGTGATTAATGTTGTTGTCGAGTTTTTATGCCCACATGAACAAATAGCGCTTGGGACGCCGTTGATATTGATTAGCAACTTATATGATGAGGTATTAAAACGGGTCAATACTTTGACCCGAGCCAAGTATGTGTAAATAGGATTTTAACTAAAATGTGCGATTTTGGTTAAATATGTTATTGAAAGTCCTTCGTCATAAAGGGAAGGACTAAATTTGACCAAAACGCCCTTGATCGATAAATCGGGTCAAACGACCCTTAAGAGTTGTTTGGAGGTAAGTATTATGATCAAGTAAGTCTTTGATAAGTGTAAAGGTTATAAGTATAAGCCTTTTTGGGTTAAATGTCTCAAAATGGTCTTTGTCGTAAATTGACAATCCGAATGGTAAAATTTGGAATAAGTATTTTACATTTAGGGCTGTAAACGAGCCGAGTCGAGCCGAGCTAGACCCAGCTCGAGCTCGGCTCGAACTCGATTCGAGCTGGCTCGGCTCGAGCTCGAATTTCAAATCGAGCTGAGATTTGAGGCTTGAGCTCGACTCGATTAGAATTCGAGCTAGCTCGGCTCGGCTCGATCTAGCTCGAACTAACAAAAAACCGCAAAATTTATTACTTAAAAAGCCCTTAAAATGAATTTCTTCATAAACTAAGAGCCATAATTGCCATTTAATTTAACCATATGGCTAAATATGCAAATATAAGTAGTTAATTCACATTGTACATTGTCTTTACCTTCTTTTATAGGGGAAACACTCCCTTAATTTTTGTTTTCTAAGTGATGTGGGACAAAAAAATATTAGATGTAAACCTTATCGAGCCAGCTCACGAGCTCACGAGCTCACGAGCCGAGCCAGACCAAGCTCGAGCTCGGCTCGTTTACAAACCGAGCCGAGCCGAGCTGGCTCGTTAACAACCGAGCCATTTTCGAGCCGAGCTTTCTTCGAGATTTTTTCGAGCGAGCTTCGAGCCACGAGTTTTTTGAACACCCCTTTTTACATTATTAAAACCACCACAATTATAGTTGTGGTGGAAGATAAATAGATATCTTAATGTGGACATAGGATGTGTGAAAAGAATGAACGAGATTTAAACTTAAAGGTTTAAATCCTCTAAGCGGGTCAAAACGAATTATGCGCATAGCTTGGGTATTGGCTGCGTAATTCATAAAAGTTATGAATCCAAGCTAAATATTTTGAGTTAAATACATTGGTGTATGCTTTATGATTATTTAGAAACAAGTTTGTGGTTTTAAACATGAACGGGTCAAATATGTTGAAATTGAATATAAAGCCGAGTGCTTAAAAATTTAGAATTTTGTTAGTTCGGATGTTGGATTTAAACTCCATATGATGGAGAATTGAATTACGATCATGTAGGAAGAAACGGGTCGTGAAATGGATAAGAAATGAGAAAGTTATGCCCATTTAAGTCAAAAATAGGTTTGCTGGAAATGTGCAGCACCAGCTAAATAACATTCTGTCGAAACATGGGTGTCGAGTCACGTGACGAGAAAGGGGAATCACGGTCGCGCAACACGACGGCTGTCGCACCCGTGAAGAAAATCAGACAAACCTGTCGCGGCACGCGACATGCTGAAAAGCTGGCAGAGTTGTTTTAAATTGTTCATTTTGAGTTACGGACTTGATTAAACACATATAAACCAAGTATGACTAACTCATCTCATGGTTTATGAAATGTAGGTATATTTTGAGGTGCCGGATGACGATCAAGCTAAACAGAATAACCGAACACGAACAAGATACAAGCTTTTGCATTACGTTTCGTTGTCACGTTTAAAACGACGAATACAAGTATAATATGTTGAAATGTTTTAAATTACAAAATGTTTTAAGAAACCTGAATTTTAAATGTATGTGCAAGTGTGAATACACAATTATAGTCCAAATTTATATGTAAATCGTATAAACGAACTAAGGGTCTTACACGATAAAAGAAACTCTACTCAAGAGTTGTCATCAATACACCACATGAAGAGTTTATATAATATTTATAATTTTACTAAATTATAAATTTACTAAATGTCACACCCCAACTGATGGCGGAATCATCGGGGCGCGGCACTAGGCGAACCAGATTGCTCAAGAGAATCCATAACAACTATCCATTACCAACATTTTAAAGGTTCATCATCCCATACTAATGAACAAATATTTAACAAACAATTATTACAGACAACGAGTTCTCAAAAGCAAAACAAGTCCGACAACCTAGATTTCTATTAGATGAGTTTCTAGACTGTTTATATTGATTTCCAGTAAAACATCCAAATCAACCTGTTACATACGTTAAAATAAAGTCAATACATAAAGTAAAGGTGAGTACACAAGTTTGCATAGTAATAGTACGAAAAGCGTTTACGCATAACCAGCATGTAACACGTAACGGGCGAAGCATGTAACTATCAACAATGATTACAACCTAACCACGAGACTGCGTTGTAGAGTATGCGCGACACATGTTCACCGAAGCGAACACGTGAAGTAAAGTAATGTGATCCCTAGCAACTCCTGTCCACGACAGGTGCTGAGTCCAAACTATAGTACTATCATTGCTAGAGGCGGTCTAGTGTAACACTGTCTAGCATAGTACAAGCATTCAACAAATCATGTATAGCATGCGGGAGCGGTTAGCGTTTATAAAGTGTTTGCGGTTTGTGTTGTGTTTTGATATAGAACGTATGTAACACCCAAAAGTGCGTTAAAAGAAAATGGGTTCGAGAATACTCACAGTGCGTGTTTAACAAGTAAACATAATTTGGATTGGATTGAAGGGAACGCGTTGAGTTAGCTTGTGTACAGAAGCATAAGTCTTTGAGCAGAGTGTTGAATGGTGCATAAACAGAGTGTCGGATGGTCAAGTGTTCGAGTGGTGATCCGAACGGATGGGTCTCATCCGAACGGATGGTCATCCGAGCGGATGGCCATTCGATTGAGATGTGTCTGTTTGTAAATTGTTAAAGTTCGAAGTTTAGTAAAAAAGTTCCAGTTGTTTAAACGTATTAACTAAGAGTCTGGTCATCCGAACGGATGGCCATTTGAGCGAGATGATCTGTAGTTTAAGTTTTTTATAAATTTTTCCAAGTAAAAAGTTTTAAATTGACGTAGACGGTGTGATGGCATGTCAAACAACAGAAAAATATAGAAACCAGTTCCTTCAGTTGGATGGTCTCAACCCATTCAGACAAAGGCGCTGTTCTCGATGAAGATTCATGTTCAACCCGTTAATCGGTCCATCTCTCAGGTGGAAATCCGTTTTCAAACCGGCTCCCGACTAAGAAATGAGTAGAGAGTCTGATTGAGTCCAGATTCCATCAATTTTTTGTAGAGAAGTGAAGAAAAATTGAAAGTAGATGAAAAAGTGTTGAAATCTTGTTATGATTGAGTTTAAAATTGTGAAATCCTTCAGATCTAGAGCCAATCTCGATTGAATGGTGTTCCTCAACTATTCACCTAAGCAAACCGAGTGGAACCCATCTTCAAAAGGTCCAAATCAGTGCTTTTAGGGAAAAATTAGTGTATGTGTGTGATTTTGATAAAGAAGATGATGTAGAAGAGATTAGAGGTGAAGATTAGAGAAGATTTGAGGAGAAATGCTTACAAAATGGCCTTGGATCGCGATTGAGAGAGCTTGGGAGCGAATGGGAGTGTCAACATCAGAGAATGAGGGTGTACGGTGGTATTTATATAGTCGGTCCGAGAGGTTTAAGTCGGTGGCGAGTGGCACTTGTTCGTATGGCTCCATCCAGTCGGATGGTCCTCCGGGCGGATGTCCATCCGGACGGAAGGCCATTCGGACGGCCGTGTTTGTGCGAGTTAGTTTTCCAGCTTTGATTTGTTTGTTAAGCGTTACATTGCGTTGATAACCACATAAAATTTAACAAATAATCACACAATAAACACATATAACATAAATAATCCACATTTCGAGTTTGCCTTGAGTTTGCGTTGCGATTGCGTTGTGATAGCGTTTAGTCTAAACATACGATGTAAAAATGCGATATAATGTGTTTAAATAGTAAGTGTTGTAAAAAAACATTTAAATGTGATAACTGCGTTTTGAATAAGCGTTGTAATATGCGTTTGAAAATATAGTTTAACCCTTTAGCATTAACCGAATCTCGGGAGTACAAGCATTTACAAAGAAGAGACAGTGATAGGTAACAATCCGAAAAGTTGGGTTGTTACACTAAATATTCATTCACCAAATTTGTAACAAATTTTTACTCAGGGAATGAAAAAAAAATATGTAAAACAAACTTTAATAAATCGGTTAACAATAAATGTCATTAAAATACATTAGTATAAGTAGAAAAGACAAAAAGTATAGATGGTTAGTACCTAACCAATTATATAAAAACACCATATACAAAACTTGGTCATATACAATGTTTATCTATTATATTAGATAAAAAAAAACTAAAACCACATTCTATATACACTTAAAAACAAAGTCGATGGAAACCCTACCGGCTTTGCCTCCGCTACCCCCAAACTTTCACGATGTTTCAATTTTAGTCCCTTGACTTTGGTACCTTCAAAGTTTCATAAAATGGCAAATTTAGTCTCTAAACTACTACTCCATTTTACAAATATTTTGCTTTTGACACCCCAACTTTGTGGTAGTTTTCTTTTCAGCCCCAACTTTGTTATAGTTTCCTTCTTACCCATGAACTTTATCAAATTTTATCTTTACCCTTTCTTAGCCCTTAAGTTTAGGAAATGCAATTTTTAACCACTTAACTTATTATGAACTTCGTAAATTCCACTTTGACCCCCTCGAGTGTTTTTTCCTTGGCGATATAAATTCGAGTTAGTCGGGTCGCGTATAATACGTTATAATTGTACGATATAAATTCGATTTACGTTACATTTTGATCCAAACGCAATGCAACTATAGGATACATTGAGTTCGATCGGATATTTCAAAACGTGTATTTTCATATGGTTAACACATCACATAACGCTTGGACTAATCCATTCGATATTTGCGAAATACCCGCGCCGCAACACGCGCGGGTCTTATTACTAGTTAAAGATTAAAAACGTCTCAAAATGCATAAGTAAAAAGTCAAAAATGATAAGATATATAAGCCGTTTCACACTTCACATATAATCTAGATAATGGAGTATACTAAGATGTGGGTTTTGGGATTCTAAAGGGGCCTAATGAAGAGTTTATATAAGGTGCCTAAATTTATTTTCAATCAATGAGCCCTAGGTAATTCAAAAATTAATAATTCTGATTATTTATTGAGGGGTGCCATGCCACCCCTGATAATAAACACATCTATCCGCCCCTGAACCACATTTCAACACCATCTTCCTTCTACTTCCCCATCATCAGGCCATCCGTAGTCATAAAGCCCCTTTGTGGTGTCACACCCCAACCGAATGGCGGAATCATTGGGGCGTGGCACTGACCGAAATAGATTGTTCAAGAGAATCCATAACAACTATTAATTGACAATATTTATAAGGTTTAATATCCCATACTATTAAACAAATAAATCAAAATAGTCATTACAGATATTCAGTCTCAAAAACAAATTCCATTCTGACAATTCAGATTATTTGGTACGTTTCTAGACTTCATAACTTGTTGCAGCATAACATCCAATTAACCTGTCACATACGTTAAAATAAAAGTCAATACATAAAGTAAAGGTGAGCATACAAGTTTGCATAGATATAGTAATAAAAGCGTTTTACGCATAACCAGCATGTAACATGTAACGGGCGAAGCATGTAACTATCAACAATGATACAACCTAACCACGTGACTGCGATGTAGAGTATGCACGACACATGTTCACTAAAGCGGACACGTGAAGTAAAGTAATGTGATCCTTAGCAACCCCTGTTCACAACAGGTGCTGAGTCCAAACTATAGAACTATCGTTGCTAAAGGCGGTCTAGTGTAACACTGTATAGCATAGTAACAAGCATTCAACAAATCACGAATAGCATGCGGGAGCGGTTAGCATTTGTAAAGGGTTTGCGTTGTGTGTTGTGTTTTGTGTTTTGATAGAGAACGTATGTAACACCCAAAAGTGCGTTAAATGAAAATGGGTTCGAGTATACTCACGGTGCGTGTTTAATAGTTAAACATGGTCTGGTTGGATTGAAGGGAGTGCTGAGTTAGCCTATGCATGGAAATAGAAGCAAAAGTATTCTTCAAGGTTGAACGATTGTAAACGGGGTGTCGGGCGGGTTAAGTATTTGACAGTGCACCTGAAAGGATGGATGTCATCTGGACGGATGGGTACCATCCGGACTGATGGGTGACATCTGGACGGATGGACCCCATTTGGTCGGGTGGGCTGCTTTGCTTAGAACTATAAAATTTGACGTATAACTTGGTATTTTAAAACAGAAGAAAAGTTCAGAGTGGGGCAAGGTCTATCCGGACAGATGGACATGGTCCCTCGGACTGATGGACTATGCTCGGAGTTTGCATAATTTTCGTAAACAAAAGATTTTCAATTTAACGGAGACGGTCGTGATGACGATTCAAACAACGGAAAGGCACCAGGTTCAGTTCACTCGGACGGATGGGCTTTGCCCATTCGGAAAAGTGCTCTATTCTTGATGAAGATTCATGTTTGACCCTTTAATCGGTCCATTTCTTCGGTGGAAGTCAGTTTTCGAGCCGGCTTTCGACTATAGAACGAGTCGAGAGTCTGACAGAGTCCCAATTCCACCAATATTGCATAAAAACCGAAGAGAGTTCATACATAAGTTGTAAAATGTTGAAATCTTTCATAACTTGATCCCATCTCGGTTGAACGATGCTTCACAACAGTTTACCTTAGCAAAATGAGTGGAAACCATCTTCGAGGTGGCTGGAATCAAGGGTTTTGAGAAAAAGTTAAAGTGTGTGTGTGAGAGTGTGATTATGGTGAAGAAGATGGAGTAGAAGTGAAATAGGGATGGAGATTGATGAAGATTTGAGAGAAAAATGCTTACAAAAGGCCTTGAATCACGACTGAGATCTTGGGAGCGGATGAGAGAGCTTAAAGGTTGAAATGGAGACACAAGGCTGGTATTTATAGATGAGGGTGGGTTTAAGGCGGTGCCCGAGTGGCTGTGTCCGGATGGCCCATTCAGACGGCCAAGTTCGTGTTTGTCAGTTTTCCAACTTTGGTTCGTTTATTAGGTGTTGCGTTGCATTTTGTTGTGATAAATCGAGTTGTGCGAGTAGCGTTGAGTTTACGTTGCGAGTAAACAATACACATAATAAGCACACACAAGTAAGGCATATAAAGACACATATGATAACATTACTTCTACTAATAACAGCGTTTACGATTTAGCGTGCTAGTCGTGATAAGCGTATGCGGAGGCGTTTGGTAACCAAACAAACAAACACGGCAATTCAAATAGCATAATTCTCTGTGATTCATGTTCCATAAGCATTTGTGAATATAAAGCGTTTAAAAATATAGTAGTGCGGTGTTATGAAAATGTATTTAGTATAATATAACCCTTTATTTATATCGGATCTCGGAATACAAAACGATGCAAATTGAAGTAAAAGCAAACTAGGTAACGATCCGAAAATTCGGGTTGTTACAGCCTCCCCTACTTTAGGAAATTTCATCCCAAAATTAAGGAGCAGGCGTAACAAAGAGTTGCGGATATTTAGCTTTCATATCACTTTCGAGTTCCCAAGTGAACTCGGCGCCGCATTTACCTTCCCAGCGAACCTTCACTATGGGAATGCGTGAGCGTAGAAGTTACTTGGTCTCTCGATCCATGATTTCTACCGGCTTTTCCACAAAGTGTAGGGTTTCGTTTACTTGTAAATCTTTGAGAGGTGCAAGGAGATTTTCTTCAGCTAGGCACTTCTTGAGGTTCGAGAAGTGGAAAGTCGGATGTACGTTGCTGAGTTCAACCGGTAATTCGAGTCGATAGGCCACTTTGCCAATTCTCTCCAGAATATTAAAGGGACCCACGTATCGTGGCGCTAGCTTTCCTTTCTTGCCGAATCGGATCACCCCCTTCCAAGGTGAAACCTTTAGTAGTACGTGATCACCAACTTCAAAATCAAGGGGCTTGCGGCGTTTATCGGCGCGGCTCTTTTGACGACTCCGAGCTTTCAAGAGATTTTCTCTTATTTGGTGGATTTTGTCTGTCGTTTCCTGTATTAACTCAAGACCGGTGATTTGTGCGTCTCCGTCAAAAGGCGTACAATAGGCGATCGATATTTTCTACCATATAATGCCTTAAAGGGTGCCATTTGAATACTAACATGATAACTGTTATTGTACGAGAATTCAACTAAAGGTAAATGCGAATCCCAATTACCACCAAAATCTATAACGCACGAATGAAGCATGTCTTCAAGGGTGCGGATCGTGCGCTCAGTCTGACCGTCAGTCTGTGGGTGGAATGCGGTACTGAGATTTAGAGTCGTACCAAGAGCTGCTTGGAATGTCTCCTAGAGGCGCGAGGTAAATCGACCATCGCCGTCAGAGATGATGTCACGAGGCGTCCCGTGTCGACAAATAACTTCGTTGGTATTGATTCGTGCTAATCGTTCCACCTTATAGTCTTCTCGTATCGGGAGGAAGTGAGCGGATTTCGTAAGACGATCAACGATAACCCAAATGCTATCATGACCAGGAGTGCGAGGGAGTTTCGTAATGAAATCCATAGCTATACTCTCCCATTTCCACATCGGGATCTCGGGTTGTTCGAGCAAGCCAGAGGGTCATTGATGTTCGGCCTTAACTTTTGAACAAGTTAGGCATTTCGAAACGTACAGCGCGATATCCTTCTTTATACCCTGCCACCAATACCTGGAACGGAGGTCCTGGTACATCTTGTCGGCACCGGGGTGAATGGAATATCTGGATTTGTGGGCTTCAGTCAGCAAAATCTCTCAGAGATTATTGCGACTAGGGATCCAAATACGGTCGAGATAGTGAAAAATACCATTTGGTTTATTCACTAACTGATTTTTGGTTCCGCATATTCTCTCTTCCTTCAAAGTGTTCTCGAGAAAGCAAGCGTGCTGAGCGTGCGAATTAGGACTTCGAATTCGTGTTGGGCTTGAACGTCGCGAACGCTATACACATAGCTTCGTCGACTGAGGGCATCGGCTACGACGTTTGCCTTGCCTGAATGGTAGCGTATCTCACAATCATAGTCGTTGAGAAGTTCGACCCATCTGTGTTGGCGCATGTTTAGTTCTTTCTGGTTCAAGATGTGTTGTAGGCTCTTATGGTCGGTGAAGACCGTACACTTGGTACAATAAATGTAGTGTCACCAAATCTTCAACGCAAAAACAACTGCACCAAGTTTGAGATCGTGGGTAGTGTAGTTTTTCTGGTGGACCTTAAGTTGTTGAGACGCATACGCGATAATCTTATCTCGTTGCATAAGAACACAACCAAGACCTAGGTTAGAGGCATCGTAATAAACAACAAAATCGTCGGGAAATGTAAGGACGGGAGCCTTGCAAAGCATAAACTTGAGGGTTTGGAAGGCTTCCTCTTCTTTGGGACCCCAAACAAAAGGTTCGTCCTTCTGGGTTAAAGCGGTGAACGGTACGGCGATTTTCGAAAAGTCAGCAATGAATCCACGGTAATAACCCGCCAATACAAGAAAAGAACGGATTTCGGAAGGGTTCTTCGGTGTAATCCAACTCTTAACAGCTTCTATCTTTGCGGGGTCGATGTGTATTCCTTGACTTTTGACGATGTGACCGAGGAATTGAACTTCCTCGAGCCAAAATTCACACTTGGAGAACTTGGGGTAGAGGCGATTTCCTCGAAGAAGCTCGAGAACTAAACGAAGATGTTGCACATGTTCGGCTCTCGGCTTCGAGTAGATAAGAATATCATCGATAAACACAATAATGAATCAGTCTAAGAAGGGTTTACACACACGGTTCATCAAATCCATGAAGACCGCGGGTGCGTTGGTGAGACCAAATGGCATGACAACGAATTTATATGGCCATAACGGGTACAGAAAGTGGTTTTCGGGATGACTTGCCCCTGAATACGTAACTGATGATAACCAGAACGTAGATCGATCTTAGAGAAACACGTAGCGCCTTGCAGTTGATCAAAAAAATGGTCGATTCGGGGTAGAGGGTAGCGATTCTTGATAGTGAGCTTGTTGAGTTCCTTATAATCAATGCACATTCGGAACGATCCATCCATATTTTTTATGAAAAGGATGGGTGTGCCCCAAGGAGATGTGCTGGGCGTATGAAGCCTTTATCAAGTAACTCCTGGTGTTGGCTAGAAAGTTCACGCATTTTGGAGGGTGCGAGGCGATAAGGAGCTTTAGCGACAGGGTTAGCTCCAGGAATAAGGTCAATACGGAAGTCGATTTCGCGAGTAGGGGGTAGACAGGGCAAATCGTCAGGAAAGACATTAGGAAAATCATGAACCACAAGTACCTTTTCCATCGGCTTCCTTTCCTCATCCGCTACTATAATGTGGGCTAAGAAAGCCAAGTATTGTTTACGGAGATACTTGCTTGCTTGAATACACGACATAAGTTTCAGTTCCTTCGAGAGTACTTCGCCATAAACACATAGTTAATCACAGTTTGAAAAGGAGAAACGAATCATCTTTTCAAAACAAACGACTTCGGCACGGTTTTCACGAAGGAAGTCCATGCCTACTATGACATCGAAACTACCAAGTTGCATAGGAATGAGATCGATTGGGAAAAGGTGATTGTTGAGTTCGAGGGTAGAATCACGAAGAACGGAGCTGACTGTGACGGTTCTTCTGGTGGCAACTTTTACGTCGAAAGTCGTTGGGAGATTAGCGCGTTTACTTTTTAAAAGCTTTTCAAATTCAAGCGACATAAGACAGTTATCGGCTCCAGTATCAAATAAGCAAGAAGCATAAATATCGTTAACAAGGAACGTACCATTGACAACATTGTTGTCAGTCTGAGCCTGGCGGACGTTGATATTGAAGGTTCTTCCGCGGGCTGCTTGTTATGGCTGCTGTTGCTGTTGCTGCTGTTGAGGCTGCTGTTGCTGTTGCTGCTGCTGAGGCTGCGGTTGTTGTTGCTGCTGTGGTGGTGGCTGTTGTTGTTGCTGTTGAGGTTCTTGTTTCACAACCCACAGAGGGCAGACATTAGTAAAACGATTCGGGTCACCACAAGAGTAGCAAGCTCGTGCATGAACAGCGGGTGCAGGAGCTGCTTAGTTAACCTGAGGAGCAGGAAGTTGAGCTGGCGGGGCAGGAAGAGCTTGAAGAGCTTGCTGGCGGGGGCCTGAGCGGTAGCGAGCAGTGAAGTGCCCATAGATGTTCCAATTCACACAGAAACGACAGTTGACCCCTGTCGGGTGATGGTAGGTGCAAGTAGGACACAGAGGGTGAATACCAGTGTACGCACACTTGGCAGGCGATGCGTTGGTAACAGCAACTTGACGATTCTAGTTGTTGGGCAGTACTGGAACTGCGTTAGGTGGTGCTACGGCGGTAATCGCATAGTTCTTGTTGTTGTTGCCATTCTATCGCTTGCGGCTTTAGCGTGAAGACCTTAAACCTTGAGATGCTGCACTGTCGGTACTGGGAGTGGCAGTAGCTTGATTGAGACTCTTAGTCGAGGTCTTGAAAGTTCCAGCCAAGACTCGTTTGTCATTGATCTCAGCTGCGAGTTGGTAGGTTTCCTCGATAGTAGTGGGTCTCGCTGCCTGGATGAAATCAGCTACACAGTCGGGAAGAGCGCGAATATACTTCTTAATGGTCTTATCAGGCATGTCCACTTGACTAGGACAGATAATGCTCAACTGTTTGAAACGAGCAGTGAGTTCAGCATTGTCACCCCCTTCTTGCTTGATGTGCCAGAATTCATTTTCCATCTTCTGGACTTCGTGAGAAATACAGAACTCCTTCATCATGAGCTCCCTGAGCTCCTCCCATGAGAGGCCATAAGTTGTATCGTTATCGCGCCTGTTACGCTCAGCGGTCCACCAATCCAGTGCCCTGGACTGGAAGACTCCAGTAGCATTCACAGTGCGGAGATTTTCAGGACATCCGCTTTGACGAAAGGTGACTTCGATCGAGTCAAACCACTGAAACATTGCGCTAAGTCCATCTTCGCCAGTGAAGTTTGCGGGACCACATGCCTTGAATTGTTTGAAGCTGAACGGAGCTTTAGGTGATTCATTGTTGGAATCAACAAAAGATTTGATGTTAACCTCGATGATTTCATTGACGATCTGAGGTATGACTTTGGCCATTTCCTTGGCCACAAGTGAAGCGATTCGCTTGTCCGCATGGTTTCTTCGGGCAGCACGGTGAGTGTGGGATCCAAATGACGACATCTGTCATTAGATGAGATTCGATTATATCGGGTTTTGTTTTGAAATGTTTAATGTTTAAATACAACATATTTACTATTATTATTAGGTAAAGCTCAGGAACACGCAGGCACATAGTCACGTATACACATAATTCACATAAGCACGTATACACATAAGCACGTGTGAGCACATAATTCACGTAAGCACGTATTTTGCACGTATTCACCTACATATTTTGCACGTATTCACCTATCTTTCAAGGACGCGCAGTGCGATTGAGAGTTGCGAGCGTTAGCGAGTAGCGTAAGCGACGAGTATAGCGTATGAGAGTTCTTAGTTTGTTCGCGATTAGTTAGTGTTTTAGATTAAAGAGGGTTGTGCGAGTTGTGTGTGTTTTGTAAAGCAGACGGCGGAAATCGAGAATTCGAAACCAAAATTTGTAAATTTAAAACACATAAACATAATAAAATTGATGACGTGTAAAATCGGAGATTGCAGGCTAGATATCGAAATAGAGTGCCTTGGGTGTTAGACATCGACTACCCAAAGTGATTCGATTATTCCCAACGAGTTCAAGTACACGCTTTGGCCTAATAGACTATGCTCTCACTGAAACACGGCGAACGACACTCATCCTTCCAGATACTACGTGACTCGCGTCGTCGGAACAGTCGAGACTTTGGTGAGATTTGTAAAATCGAAGTAGGGAGTGGAACATGTCATTAAGGTGCGGGTTTCACCTCTAACTTAACAACTTTGTTCCCAAGTCTGGTTAAACAACCACGAGATAGAGGTGGAGATCTTCGTCGAGATATGGATATCACTCCTAACTCAACAAAGATTATTGTGCTGAGAGTAAAAATACGCGGGATGAGTGATCTTGTCGAGAGTTCTCGGTTTTCACAGCTAATCTCGACCTAATCACTCAGTTGTGTTATGCGTGCGTTTTCCAAAACGTGTGTATTGTGTCAGCCTTAGGAAAGGCAAAATAAGTTTACACGCCTTAGGAAAGGCTCATTCGTACGAAGCTGTAGTATGTGGGTCCGTACAAAGGTGTAGCTTTGCAAGTTCGAACGAGATTACAACATACGGGTTCATACGAAGCCCCAAGTGGGCCCGTACGAAGGGTTTGTATGGTTCCTAGACTTAGGGGTGTGCAAAAAACCGAATTAACCGAACCATAACCGAATTAACCAACAAAACAACCAAATAAAAAACCAGTGGGTCGATTAATTTTTTTTTTAAATCGAAAGTAGCGGGTCGGTTATGGTTATCATATTTTCCATACCCACCATAACCGAACCGAACCGACATGTAATAAATCTTTGTAGGATTTAGGATTTTTCACCATATTTTTAATATTTGATGGTTTTGACTGAAGATTGTAGTACTTATTAGTTTTCCATATCATTTTGTGGTTTTGGTTGAATGTTAATTTGAATTTATGGAATGTATCCTATCACTTTATTTGAATATTCGATAATAATTAGTATTAATATTATAGATTATATGTACTTTTTAATACTATGTAATATACTAATATATACATATATGCAATAACAAATTATTCCATGTTAAAAAAAAAATTAAGCTATTTTTAGCTAAGCTAAATACACGGTTAACCACCCATAACCGACCTACTATAACCATCAAAACCGAATAACCATAACCACCATAACCGATCGGTTATGGTTATCCAATAACCGACATCGCGGTTATGGTTATGGTTTTTGGTCAAAACCGACCCAAACCGACCCATGCACACCCCTACCTAGACTATAGACTAGGTCTGTTCTAAACGACTCGACCTAATTCCTTATAGTTATGGCTTAGATACCAATCTATCACACCCCAACCGATGGCGGAATCATCGGGGCGTGGCACTAAGCGAAACAGATTGTTCAAGAGAATCCATAACAATTATTAAATGACAATATTTATAAGGTTTAATATCCCATACTATTAAACAAATAAATCAAAATAGTCATTACAGATATTCAGTCTCAAAAACAAATTTCATTCCGACAACTCAGATTTTATTTGGTGCATTTCTAGACTTCCTAACTTGTTGCATTATAACATCCAATTAACCTGTCACATACGTTAAAATAAAAGTCAATACATAAAGTAAAGGTGAGCATACAAGATTGCATAGATATAGTAATAATAGCGTTTTATGCATAACCAACATGTAACACATTACGGGCGAAGCATGTAACTATCAACAATGATACAACCTAACCACGTGACTGCGATGTAGCGTATGCGCGATACATGTTCATTGAAGCGGACACGTGAAGTAAAGTAATGTGATCCTTAGCAACCCCTGTTCACAACAGGTGCTGAGTCCAGACTATAGTACTATCGTTGCTAAAGGCGGTCTAGTGTAACACTGTATAGCATAGTAACAGGCATTCAACAAATCACGTATAGCATGCGGGAGCGGTTAGCGTTTGTAAAGTGTTTGCTTTGTGTGTTGTGTTTAGATAGAGAACGTATGTAATACCCAAAAGTGCGTTAAACACGTTCTGGTTGGATTTAAGGGAGCGTTGAGTTAGCCTGTGCACAGAAATAGAAGCATAAGTATTCCTCAAGGCTGAACGATCGTAAACGGGGTGTCGGGCGGTTAGGTATTTGACAGTGCACCTGAACGGATGGGTGTCATCCGGACGGATGGACCCTATTCGGTCGGGTGGGCTGCTTTGCTTAGAACGATAAAATTAGACATATAACTTGGTATTTTAAAACAGAAGAAAAGTTCGGAGTGGGGCAAGGTCTATCCGGACGGATGGACTATGCTCGGAGTTTGCAAAATTTTCATAAACAAAAGATTTTCAATTTAACGGAGACGGTCATAACGACGAGTCAAACAACAGAAAGACACCAGGTTCAGTTCATTCGGACGAATGGACTTTGCCCATTCGGACGAGTGCTCTGTTCTTGATGAAGATTCATGTTTGACCCGTTAATCGGTCCATCTATTTGGTGAAAGTCAGTTTTCGAGCCGGCTTTCGACTATGGAACGAGTCGAGAGTCTGACAGAGTCCCGATTCCACCAATATTGCGTAAAAACCGAAGAGAGTTCAGAAATAAGTTGTAAAATGTTGAAATCTTTCATAACTGGATCCCATCTCGGTTGAACGATGCTCCACAACAGTTTACCTAAGCAAAATGAGTGGAACCATCTTCGAGGTGGCTGGAATCAAGGGTTTTTGAGAAAAAAGTTAAAGTGTGTGTGTGAGTGAGTGTGATTATGATGAATAAAATGGAGTAGAAGTGAAATAGGGACGGAGATTAGTGAAGATTTGAGAGAAAAATGCTTACAAAAGGCCTTAAATCGCGACTGAGAGCTTGGGAGCGGATGAGAGAGATTAAAGGTTGAAAAGAAGACACAAGGCTGATATTTATAGGTGAGGGTGGGATTAAGGCGGTGCGTGAGTGGTTGTGTCCGGATGGCTCCATCCGGGCGGATGGGCCCCATCCGGAGGATGGCTCATTCGGACGGCCAAG
Source organism: Helianthus tuberosus (assembly GCA_030545235.1). Taxonomy (NCBI): domain Eukaryota; kingdom Viridiplantae; phylum Streptophyta; class Magnoliopsida; order Asterales; family Asteraceae; genus Helianthus; species Helianthus tuberosus. Next base: position 3,926,310 of record JARYGA010059765.1, on the reverse strand, counting down.
TTCGTATTTGTCAGTTTTCCAACTTTGGTTCATTTGTTAGGTGTTGCGTTGAGTTTTGTTGTGATAAATCGAGTTGTGCGAGTAGTGTTGAGTTTGTGTTGCGAGTAAACAATACACATAATAAGCTCACATAAGTAAGGCATATAAAGACACATATCATAACATTACTACTACTAATAACAACGTTTGCGATTTAGCGTGCTAGTCGTGATAAGCGTATGCGGAGGCGCATGGTAACCAAACAAATAAACACGGCAATTCAAATAGCATAATTCTCTGTGATTCCTGTTGCGTAAGCGTTTGTGAATATAAAGCGTTTAAACATATAGCGGTGCAGTGTTATGAAAATGTATTTAGTATAATATAACCCTTTATTTATATCGGATCTTGGAATACAAAACGATGCAAATTGAAGTAAAAGCAAACTAGGTAACGATCTTAAAAGTCGTGTTGTTACATGTGGGCGTTATGCGACACGTGTCGTGCCACGTTACATAGGGGCTTTATGGGGCATTATATCACTTGAGCCCGTAGTCATAAAGCCCCTACCCATCATTACCTAATTATTAATTTTCAAGTTTGTTAATTAATTATAAAAACCCTTAACTATTTTTGATTGGTCAAAGTTTGAAAACCAAACACACATAGCGCCGCTATGTGCATGGCGCCACCCACCAAAAAAGCCCCCCATAGCGCCGCCCGTCGTGGTGTTCGGGACACCTGGGGCGTTATCCTTCAAAAAATGCACAAATCACGCCCCACTACAGGGTGTCTCATCTATCATTATTGCTTTTACATACCTTACCGGTGCCACTTTCGATAAAACCTTGGGATCATGTGGAATCCACGCGTTGTAGAACCTGGCGATTGGTCGGAAATAGTCACCGGTGGAAGATGTAACAAACATTCCGGTCCACAATTGAACAAATTATTCCGGTACGATCTTTTAGGTTATGCTCTTAATTTCAATGTAGAGTGGAGAATCAGAAATGGAGAATTTGGTTAGGAATTTCTTGTCAAGACAATACGCAAACAACGGTTTTGATTGGTGATAAAGCATAGGACATAGCATGCCGGTTTTAATTTGACTTTACACACTGCTTCAATTCATGTTTTCATATTTTAAGAGTCGCATCAATTCACGTATTTGATCATTTTAAAGAGAAACGACGTTGTTCAGGAAAAAACATACCAATTAGGATTAGATGCATCTCTTGTTTCATTTTGTGAATTTGACATGCAGTGTTGTTGCCTTTTGTGATTTTAGTATAATCAAATTAGAAAATGAATTCGAATTCTCGTCGAAGACAATCTCGCAAACGATTCAACGAGTGGATGATTGATCGAACGATGAGTCGGTGGTTTCGAGATCGGAGCAAATGACACGGATTTTGCGGAAGTTTTTGTCGGTGAGTTTTGGTTGATGTTGTTCGGTTTTAACGGTGGAGTTTCTGAATTGCTTGCCTACAATATTACCTATTGTGTAATCAAAGTAATCTAATCGGATGTTGAAGGACGAACATAGAAAGTGAGGGGTCGGAAAAAATTTAAAACGATTTACATGTTTTTAAAGATAAAGTGAAAAATGACGAAACCCTTCCAAAATACTAAATATTTATTAGTTATACTTACAGTGATTAAATTTTTGTATTCTGCAATAACTGCGGTATGGGAGGTTTTATACATTACTTGACCCTTGTTACTATTGGCCAAAAAGTTAGCCAATAGTAGCATGACCACAAACACTGGGGAAATTATGCCCTAGTGACCATAGCCTATAACTAATATTATTTTTACATTAAATAATTAATAAAATAATGTATGATTGAAATAAATCTAAATAGTGCGTATATAAAATAAGAGCTTTATTAATCATTATTAAAGTATATTAGTTACATTAAAGAAAATACATTTAGTAAACCTTAATTACTATTAACATTATAAAATAAGGTATATCATAATAACATATGTCAAATATAATATATTCTACTTGTAATATACTAAGGTTATATTTTAAATCTTAGTCACGCTAAAATATTAAATAATAACATCACAATTATTTAATTAATATATTATATTTGATAAAGTTATAACTATTAATTTGACAGAAAATCATATATATTATTTTCTGGACTAATTGGTTTTATGCCAAAAAAATATATATATTTGACAAAGTAATGTCATGGAACAGTACTAAGTTCAGAGTCACTAGTTAAGATAATGATCAACAGTGATATAACTAGAATCACTAGTTGAAAGAATGATCAACAGTGATATGACCAGAAATATGACCAAAGTCACTAGTTGAGAGAATGATCAACAGCGACATGACCAGAGTCACTAGTTGAGAGAATGATCAACAGTATACGACCCCAGTCACTAGTTGAAAGAATGATCAATAGTGATTTGACCACCATCACGGGAATCGCCTAGTGACAGATACTTTGAATAATAGTAAAATATAATTACTTGATAAATTCACTATTGGACGAAAGTAAGCCAATTGAGTGATATGACCACTGTCACATCAGAACTGCCACCATGTGACAAATACAGATTGAGCTGGGTAAATATAAACAAATATAAAAATCCTTAATGTTGTAAGGTATAACAATATATTTTATAAAAATGGAATGAACTCGCTAGTATTTATTACTGATAAACTATTTTCAAAGCGTGTTTCAGGTAATTTGCTGTAAAGATAATAGTAGCCAACTATGGAGCACTGAAGGCTTAAATAAAGTGGCTATAAATACCTGAATAAAAGAAGAAATTATGTTTTATTTATTTGGGTTTATCCCTATAAAAACAATTGAATGAAATGTGGATTTTAGCCCATTTGTTTAATATTAAATGTTTAGTGTTTTATAAACTCTGAAATTGTTTCCTAACTACGATCCTGATGAAAAATTTTCCCGCTTCGTAATTAATAAACAGCGATACCATCTGACTGGCTCGCGGCTCCCGCTCCCATGGTGGGGTCGGGGGCTGTGACATGCTACTTCACAAGTGGTTCTTTACTATATTCATTGTTCCTTGTTTTTAATTTGATTCATATAATATTATTTAGAGGATTTTGTTGATGATGTACATAAATGTCTTGGTTACCAACAACATGCCCACCAAGTGTTCGATGATTTGCTTACAACTAGGGCCTTGATTTGTTTGTTTGTAACCCTAAAACACTGATGATTCATGAATGTTTATTCTGATTTTCAAATTGCTACTCGAAATTTGTATGTTTTTAATAATCTTATCTTACTGTTTTTGTTTATTCCTAATTGTAATTGTCTTGAGGTACACGCTTTCAATGCTTTCAGTTTGTCTACATAGAACTCTAGGCTCTGATTTTTGTTCTTTTAGGGTTGTAGAAGAAGGTTGTGATTTTTTATTTTTTTCAAATAGCCACCTTGTAAAAATGTATTTTTTTTTGTAGTATTGGTGTGCTGAGTTGTGCCCAAAAGCAAATCAAAATCAGAGCACTTCGGTTTGTAATTCATTCTCTTTGACTCCTCAACAAATATTGAAGGCGAACATCCTAAGGGTTGGTGAACAACGCTATTGTTGGTAATTTTAGTGTTATCAACGGATTTTGGCGATATTGGATTAACTTGTCGACTATGTTGATATTATTAGAAACTAAACGAGTTAGGAGATGCGGGAGTGCAGGCTCGTTTTAATTTAATAAGATCGGGTACTCATCGGTTTTGTAAATTCAATATATTTTGTTTTGGGCTTGTTAATTAAAATTATTTTCACTTTAAGCATGTTTATTAAATCAAAGTGGGCTTTCATCTTGTAATGAATAAGAAGTAGAGTAAACTTCCATTTTGCTCCCTGTGGTTTGGTCACTTTAACGGTTTTGCCCCAAACCTTTAAAAATAGCCATTTTACTCCCTGATCTATGAAACTTATATCTATTTCACTCCCCGCCCCTAACGCCATCCAAATCAACTGTTAAATCCTGGTCACATGCCCCTCACATGAGGGGCATTTTAGTCTTTTCCCATCCTCCCTTATTTTATTATTAATTATATGTATATAACAAAAGAAATTATCCCCTTCCCTTCCATCCCTGTATCTCTCCTTGTACTGTAACAACCTACACCCACACCATCAGACATCGTCCAACCCACCGAACAACAACCACCACCCCCTTCCACCATCTCCACCCGACAACTACCACCACCACCCTCTACCATTTCCACTGACCACCACTACCATCACGCTGTATCAGCCCCACCCGAGAACCACCTTGAAACAGCCCCACCTGACCAACACCTCCACCTGACCGCCATTATCTTGCACCACCCTCACACGCTCCGGCGGCCTCCTTAACTGCTCGAAAATCCTTTAAATGCAGATCTAAAACCAGATTTCAACAGACTCCACCGTCACCATCGTTCCGTGTTCCTCTCTCTGTCTCTCATATTTCTCTCATTCGGTTCCTCTCTCTTTTTGTATACATATTTTGTTGGTATTTTCTGAATTAATAAAAGAATGAGAGAGAAATAGGAGTTTGAAATATGGGGATTTTGAAATTTGGGGGTTTTGATGATACGAGTTAGGGTTTGATTCTAGGGTTTGTTTTAAAAGGTGAAACCTTTTGATGAAAAGGTGGTTGACTTGGAGAGAGAGAGAGAGAGGGAGAAAGAGAGCAGGTGTAGTGGGTGGGGTGGTGATGGTGATGGCGGCAGATGTAGGTGGGGTGGTGATGATGATTCCGGTGTTTTGGGGCTAGGGAAGTGATTCTTGGCGGTGGTGATGATTGTCGGCGGCAGAAGAAGAGTTGGCGGTGGTGCTGATTGCCACGAGGCACTTGCCGGAGAAGATGGTGAATATAGTATACAGATGATAAAGTGGTTGAAGAAGATGGTGAATACATATGATAATTATGTTAATAAATATTCTCTTTTATTTTTATTTTTCTTATAAATAAAAAAGATGTTAAAATTATCTCGGAATGGAAAAGACTAAAATGCCCCTCATGTGAGGGGCATGTGACCAGGATTTAACAGTTGATTTGGATGGCGTTAGGGACGAGGAGTGAAATAGAGAGAAGCTTCATAGATCAGGGAGTAAAATGGCTATTTTTAAAGGTTTTGGGCAAAACCGTTAAAGTGACCAAACCACAGGGAGCAAAACGGAAGTTTACTCGATTAAACTTATTTGGGCCTAAGGAATGGATCTGATTTGTTTTCTAATACCTAACACCCAAATCAATGATGAGGATGTGATATACGTATGATACTTGGTCGACCACATATACGGTTCTTTTCTGTCGAACAGAACAGAGAACAAAAGAAAACGGTACGGTTATTTCTCAACATGACAATCAAATTCGTTCTTGATTCTCTAAGTCTAATCCGTTCAAACTTTTTGATAGTACCATCAAATTAGTTTGTTCTGATAGTGAGTACACGATTCTTAGAGATTATCCAAGTGATTCCCAATTTGTCTATGATTCAAGTTTTCTTCAATTCAATATGCAACAATGAAAAGGTTTGTTTCCTCCTATAATTTCAACAGCTATCAGCTTTAAGTGGATTTCAAAGGACAAAAAAGTAAGGCTCTGGAGGTGATGTTTACAATGATTCTTGTATATTAACATGGCTTTTATCGAAATCACATAAGTATATCCTACTTTTCTACTCTCATTCGTCTACATAAGTATATCCTATTTTTCTACTCTCATTCATCTAATTCGTAGGCCTGTAAATGAACCGAACGAATACGAACATAGGTATCTTCGTGTTCGTTCATTTAACTTTAGCCGAACACGAACATATAATCGAACACAATTTTTTGTTCGTGTTCGTTCATTAAGAAATTGGGCATGTTCGTGTTCGTTTATGTTCGTTCATTTAAATCCTAAACGAACAAAAAAAAAAAAAAAAAAAAACCCTTAACTGAACATATTTGAATAAACAGAAATTTACATGATTGAACAAACATAAACGAACACAAATGAATGTAATTGAACAAATATAAAGAAACACAATTTAACAATGAACGTAATTGAACAAATATAAACAAACACAATTAAACATTAGTGAACACAAACGAGCAAGTTTAATATATTACAATTCATCCGAAAACACATCTAAATTAGGGTTCATAGACACTAAATTAAGTTGCTTTTTTATATAAATATTAAGTAAACGATCAGTACATTTTAAATTTTCATTTTTATAACTAGAAAACTCAATTACTAATTAGTTATATTTATATAAGTAGTTAGAAAACCTAATATTTATATAAATATAACTTTTATGTATTTACTAAAATTTAAACGAACATAAATAAACGAATGTTCACGAACATAAATGAACGAACACAAGGTGTGTTCATGTTCGTTCATTTAATTGAACGAACAAAATTTTTTGTTCGTGTTCGTTCGTTTATTATATAAACGAACATAAACGAACTTCCCGCCGAACAAGTTCACGAACAGTTCATGAACGTTCGGTTCGTTTACAGGCCTACTAATTCGTGGTAAAGATGTGAAACTTTTGCTAGTTGTTCTCGTGAAAACACATACCAACTGTTTGTAAAAAAGTGACAAAGAGCACACGGTTAATTGTGAATAGAATAAAATCTGTTGTTTTCCCATTTTTTTTCACCCATATGTTCTCTTGAAATTCCATGAGTTAAGATAAGAAGAGAATATACCTCCTCCCAGCCCAGCTGGGTAATCCCATGGGGTTTGGTTGGGCCGGTCTCCGGTTCGATCCCCGGTTGTGGCATTATGGGGGGTGGTCCCAATGATAGATCGTATCCTACAGAGGCATGGTGCGGTCTTGAGGGCAACCCGGTTTTACCCAGCTGTTACCCCAGCGAGTCTCTCGTGTGGGGGCAGTATGGTTTCCGGGCGGAAGTCAGCTTGCGCGGCGGCCGGGGCCCGATCGAACATCGCGTCCGAGAGTGCGGGGCTGACGGGGGAATGTCTTTGACGTGAACCCGGTGACCAATAGGTCCAGTACATAGAAAGTCACCTTAAAAAAAAAAAAGATAAGAAGAGAAAAAAGGGTTCAATGTCAACCAACATTTTCCCATCAGCATAAGGTAATAGATATAACGAAATTATGAATTACTATCTTGAATCGAAATTGCCTATGTATCTTTCTTATTTATGTTTACAATGAATTAATTTATTGGAAAGGAGAACGAAACCCTAGCCCTAGCCTAGGGTTTTAGTCCAGTAGATCCCAATTACATTTTAATGGAAGATTGATTGCCTTTTTTCAGTAATGTGTGTTGTTTCTTCTGATCCTAAGTAATATATGCTTTGATGGTGTCGTATGTGCCATTGATTCATCTTTCGCCGTTTTCGCCTCCAAGTTGGTGGTCTATAAAATATCCCTCTCTTTTAAAAAAAGTGCATGTTTGGCTTTCCTTATTTTGCCTCAAAAGTCCTTATTTTGCCTCAAAAGTCCTTATTTTGAGTGTTTGGCTTTCCATTTTTAGGACAAAAGTCCTTTTTCTCAGGCAAAAGTCATGTTTTTGTGACTTTTTTTTTTTTCCAAAAGGACTTCTGGAGAAGTTGGAAATAAGTTAAGCCAAACATGCCCAAAGTATTGTGTCTCTGTTTTTTTAGGGGTTATAACCTCCATTCGACCGTTGGTGTTTTAACGAGTGTATTAGGCGACGTCCGCTGGGGTGACCAGTATATTTGTGTGTGGAATGTTGGTATTCGCTGATTTGGGCAGTGAAGCCACATCGCTAAAACTCCAATGTTTTCCATTCCAGTATATTTGTTTCATTCAGCTGATCGCCTATATACACTGTTCTAGCGAGTTTTTGGCCTGTCGCCTACCTGACAATGATGGTGTGTTGCTACTTGATATGGCAACTCTGGTTGCAACCATGACACAACTGAGCGGGCTATTTTTTACGACGATGAGGAAGCGTGCTTCTGACCTATTTTCCCCTTTTCAACGACCATGATGATCTTTTCAGATCTGAGTCAATTTGTGTTGGTGATTTCGTTTTGGTCGCTAAAGTTTAAGGCAAAATATTGTTTCCATTTTCAATTATGTTTAATGTTCCACTTTAAAACATTTGTTTTTGGTATTTTAATTTTGGTTTTGTTATCATGGTCATGGTGATACTTGAGACTTTAAAAGTTGACTTTTTTTTAATCAAGTTATGGTGTTAACTGCCGAGACTAACAGTACCTACAACTGTGTATCAGCAGCGTATTAGACTAATAGTAGCGTATCAGCTGCGTATCAGACTAACATAAGCTTATAGGCTGAAAGAATGACAACATAAACGGCCTTGCCACCTCTTTGTCAACCCGTTTGAATAGGTGTATAAGCAGGATGAGCTCGGTTTCAACTGGTACCGAAAATCCCAAAAAATGGGTATCAATACCCGGTGTCCCGAAGTGTACCGAAAATACGCAGTTCGGTATAGTTTGGTACCGGTACTGATCGGTATTTGTAGGTAAAAACCGGTACCGAAAACGCTAAATGTCGGTACCAAAAATATCTTGGTTCGGTAAATTTGGTACAGGTACAAGTACCTATACCGGTACCTGGTACCATTTACTCATCCCTAGTTATGTTTTGTCGACCCGTTCGAATAGATGTATAAGCTGCAACATATATTTTGTAAAAGAAACAGTGTTGACATTTTAAGTGCCGGTTAAAGAAATAACTTTGACTTTTTAAAGGTCAACCTTGAAGCTACAGATTTCATTATGTTATTGAACCTTGAAGTGCATAAGCGTAACAACAGCGTATTATAAGCCATGTTAAGTTTTGCTGACCCATTTGAATAGGCAATTACGATTAAAACATTTTATTTCTGTCTTACTCACTATCAAACTACCATACTCAACCTAATTTTGGTGATTCGAAGGGAAGGGTGATTTGGACGACCTGTTCAATCGCTTAAAGGTTTCAATCACCGGTGATCCAAGGGATGCCAAGCACGACTAGAGGATCGCAACTTCAACTCCCTTAGTTTTAGGCCAGTAATTGCTAAAATTTTAAAAATTATGTTAAAATGGTCAACAATGTGTGATTGTGGGTATATGTGCAACAATCAAGATGTATTTCTGTGATTTTTACCAGTTTGAATTGAAACTTCGTTGTTGTTTTGTTTATCAGTGTGTGCATGTGCAATGATCAAGTTAGTCGATCATAAATGCCTTTTGTTTGTTCATGAATTATTCCTTGAATTTTATAACACCTAGTTCCAATTATAAATTTAGTTTGTGCTATATGACCCATATCAGTTGTTTGTTCAAATATTTGCTCGTTGGTTCATTTGCTTCAGAACACCAAAAGCTACTTGAGTCATATGAACCAAATGAATAAACAAACAGATCTGACCAAATCCAATCATCTCTATTTTTCAACTAAAAACCATATTATAGAAATGCTAAGATCAAAGGTGCCGTAGTGATAAACTCCTCCATTTGTCCCAAAGGTTAGAAGTTTGACCCTATTCCACATGTTTTATATTAAAATTTGGAATTTGTTTTTTTCTTTTTCTGAGCAAATACAGACAACCTGAAAGTGCAGGTCCAATATGGAATTACAAATTACAACACCAGCTTGAAAAACAAACATAATTAAATCAATATCAGCAGCTTTGCATATCTTAACTCCTGGTTTCCATGTAACTGACTTCCATATCGATCAGCACATCCACTAATAGATTTAGTTCACCACTTCACCTACCATAATGTTAGCATGATATTAAGCAATTTAGGTTTATTCTTACAAAGTTTGGCTTCATTCCTCTATTTGTACTCAGTTATATGTTTTTGTATAATACATAATACTTACAAAGTTTGTTATTTTTCATTTTGAATAGTAATGGACAGATCATGGATGTACCTTGCACCAAGATCAAGTCAAATTTTGTTAATGGGGTGCACACGTTCTTGAATTTTGCATTTGAGAGAGCTTGTGTCAATGGGGGGAAAATAAAATGTCCATGTACAAAGTGTCTAAATATGAAATATCAGAGTAGACAAACTGTTCTGGATCACCTCATATGTTCAGGGTTCCGGCCTGAATACTTGAATTGGGTATATCATGGGAAGGCACAACGGTTGCATCGAGGAGCACAACCCATAACGATGATGAAGAGATACTTCGCCATGAAATGCATGAAATGTTGGTGAGTCAAGGTTATGATTAACGGGTTTGATATGATCTATTCAGGTATACAGATGCATGCATGCCTGCCTGAACCATTAGTGGTGCTTAATGTCATTTGGGCTCAACCGCAACCTGTTTCAGCACTATATGAGGCGTCTAAAAAAGATGAGAAGCAGGTTGATATATGTTATTAGTGAGATGGTAAATCTCTCTCTTATCATTCATTAAATGGCCGGCAAAATATGTGAATCGGGTCAGATTACGTGTCAGATCATGCTCATGCTCTGTTAATGTTTGAATGTAAACGGGTTCAAGTCAGAATGGGTCAATTTAAAAAAGGCATCATTTTTCCATTTGGTCAAATTGGATCTCAGACTTTCACATTCGGTGAGCATGCAGCTATAACTCGTATTTTTAGCCCTGATTGTTTTTTAGGGGAGGGTGGGTTTGGATCAGTGTATAGAGGGCAAATTCAGGGAAGTGGTCAGGTATTTTTAGCTCTGATGCCAGGTTACAATTTCTTTAAAAGTGCTAGTTACACAATTGAAATCCTTTCTACGGCTTCTTTTGCTAACGAAAAGGACAATCTGCGTAGGAAATCTTTAAATTTGAAACTGAAATAGACAGGTTTGGTTTAGACTTTAGAGAATCCTATAGCGATATCTTCTTCTAATTTCCCTCTAAACTTTGTGAATGTATTTTCTCAGGTTCTTGCACTACATCTTCTATTTAACCAGTTACCCATTTGACCCATATTGATTATAGATAAACCCTAGGTCAAAATTTCCACCTCTAAATTATATACCAATTCAAGACCAACTAAAAATCTTTATACATGCTTAATAATTTCAAGATGTCAATATAGTTTGTTGATGATGCATGCAGGACTTGCAGAAAAAAAAAGGTGAATAATGCGGCACAAAGTCACCCTTTGGTGGCTCACTTACATCTGAAACAAGCATTTACATTGTGGACACATTAGGTTGCAAAGTCATGCTTTCACTATTTTTTTTTCTCTGAGTTAGTTTTGCGATTTATACTGAAATAATATATGTTTTTAAATGATTATGTAGGTGACCTGATGCATATTAATAAATTAACACCTATAGCTGTAACTGAAGGTTCATTTTCGCCTGTTTTACATGCCGTAATATTATGGTTGTAGAGGCTGAAAGAAGCAGAGTAACAATTATAGAGCTGCTACAACAGAGCCCAGAACAAGATGCTGCAAGTGTACTGTTTTCTTCAACTATAACCAACAAAAGGACGGTCATACATTGGCGCCATAGACGATGGCACGCTGCCCTCTCCTTCGGTCGTGTCGCTGCTGCTCCAGCGATGTCCAATCTCTCTCAGGTATGATCACGTCACTTAGTTTGTTTATTCGGTCGTTTAGGGTTTACAGTTGCGATGCACTGTGCAAATGCTTCAATTGTATTACGGTATGTGCAAATGTTTTTTGTACATTGAAATTGAATACGGTTACATGAATGAGTTCACATTTGAAATATGTCCGATTTTGCGTTTAATCAAATCAAATAGTTTTTAAGGTGTTAGATTTGTATTTGATTCTTTTCTACATTGGTAACTTACGTATTATGTGTTTTTAGAATTTTAAATATGTCCGATTTTGCGTTTAATCGAATCAAATAGTTTTTTATAAGAGAGGGATTTTTATAGACCAAATACACTTTAGTTGTTTAATGTATTAGTTAGTTAAACTACAAGAAATACTTATAATAGTTTTTTTTTACAAAAGCGATTAAAGTCAGTATTGATAAAAAGTTATTATCAATTTAACTGATACTGATGTGTGCAAAATGCAACATATAAATTACATCAAATGTGGAATAAAACTAACCCCTTTTTAGTACTAATGTTGGAAAAAGTGTGTTTTTGTCTTCCTTTTGTTTTTTCAGGGTTAAAAGAGCTTAAATGAACAAAAGAAGCAGAAATGCAGCCAAATCTAACAATAATACAAGAAAAGGAATAAACGTGGCATGCCCGACCCCTCGACAGCATCTCCCCAAGCAAAAACAAGATAACAGAAGACTGAACACGCCTCGTGCTAACTGAGCGCGGGGGCGTGCCCAAGTGTCTACAGAAAAGACAAAGTTGTAGAAGCTTCTATCACCCACCACGGGGGCGTGCCTAGAGGACACGGGGCCGTGGTCAAGGCTAAGATTCGCAGAATCTAGGCAAATCTTCATAGTACAGATATGCTTCTGCACACGGGGTCGTGCCCAGCGGACATGGGGGCGTGGTCAAGTAATGCAGACAAACTACATTTAATGAAGAAAAAGAAGATGGGTGGACACGGGGCCGTGTCCGGGCTTCTGTGAAGGCTATAAATAGGGGTGCTTGACTCACTTGCAAACCATCCCTTGGCAAACCACCTCTCTCACACTTCACCCACCCACCACCACCATCACAACCCACATCCACCACCATCATCCATCATAGAGTGTGTGAGTAGTCTCAGGATCAAAGATTGATCGTAAGAGTTCTTGACAATCAAAGACCATGTTTGCCTAAGTCTCTTACATCGCTTGGTGAAGACAAGTGTTTAGTGTAATACTTTTTATTTTTAATCTTTTCGCACTTTTTATCTGGTTATGTTTTAGTGACTTTAATAACTAGTTTCGTATGTTGAAGGTGAATCTTCCTTATCATTTGTCCGTGGTGTCTTGGCATTATTTTACTGTCTATATAAAATAAAAGATTTTCACCATTCGTATCTCCACGGCCTATATGGAGATATGTTGGCTACCTGGTCGGGGGTTAAGGGAATGGTTTGGTAAGAGTTTTGCCTTGTTCAGTGTATAGATCTTGCAAGGACCTGGGTCAACTTTAGTAGGACATCCTTCAATACCCATTGGTATTGGATGGCGGGGGTCCGAACTCCTTGATCCCCTCATATGTAAACTACTATTAAAACTTTAACCCGACTATTTAGGATTGTATCCCTGCTGACTCAAACTACTTAGCCGAGGGTAACGTCACCTTCAAAAGAGGGGCTTACCACATTATGCATTAATAACTTAATTAATTATCTTTCAATAATCCAACCCTTTAGGATTGTATCCTTGCTGACTCAAACTACTGGGTTGAGGGTAACGTCACCTTCAAAAGAGGGGCCTACTACTATAACTAAGATAATCTCTTAAAAAGTGCAAAAGTGCGAAAATAATCAAAGGTTACACTAAATGCGAGTCGGATCCAAGTGATTCATCTTGTCTATCTGTTTTTATTTTTATTTTTATTTTTCAGCATTTTTAGTTTTTATTTTCTAGTTTAAAACCTTTTTCTAAATTTTTGATTTGATTAGACGTTGAGAATAAACCGGTACTAAAAGCTCTTGTGTCCTTGGACGACCTCGGTATCTTACGAACACTATACTACGCTCACGATGGGTGCACTTGCCCATATGTGTGTTTAGTGTTAGTAAATATCGTGTTTTATAAATTTAAAACTTGGCTAAAAGTGTTAAAAAGGGCTTAAAATATACATTAAAAACTATACACACTTACGCACATCAAGTTTTTGGCGCCGTTGCCGGGGACACAAGTATTTTAAAAAAGTTAGGAATCAACGGCCTAATCGTTTTTTCTTATTTTTCTGTTTTTTTTAGGATTTTTTTTAGGATTTTCAGTTTCTTCAGAGCTCAGCACAGGCCGTGCCTGGTCGGACACAGGCCGTGCTCAGCATTGTTACTGGCAGTTTTTATTTTCTGAGTTACAGAGAGTTGAGCACGGGGCCGTGTCGGTGCAGCACAGGACCGTGTCGAGCTCCCCAGTAACAGGGATCCGGAAAACAACTACTGTATCTCCGACCACGGGCCGTGTTCACCTGAGCACGGGGCCGTGGTGAACCTTTTGACCAACGTTCTTTTCTGTTTTTATTGCAGGACTTGGAACCCAGGCGCCACATCTGAACTTTCTACGTAGTGTATGAGCTCCAGTTATAGTAGAGACATAAAAGAACCTCTAGAGGAACCCGAACGCTTTCTAAGAAAAAGACTTAAAGCTAAAAACCAAGAGAAAGTTTCAGGGGACCCACTTCTAATGGCGGATCAACGTACCCTTATGGATTATCTACCACCCACCGTGGGTAATCTTGGCGCCGCTATCAATGCACCGAATTTCGAGGCCAACAACTTCGAACTTCGGCTGCATTTGATACAAATGCTCCAAAACTCCGCAAGCTTTCATGGGCTTGCAGACGAATATCCCCATTTGCATATCACTAACTTCCTAGAAATATATGATACGTTTCGGATCAATGGAGCATCAAACGACGCCATCCACCTTCGAATGTTTACATTTTCACTAAAAGACCGAGCTAAGGCTTGGCTTAATACCCTCCCAGTTGGCTCGGTAAACACCTGGGATGAACTAGCCCAAAAGTTTTTATATAAGTATTTCCCTTCTGCTAAAACGGCTAAATTAATGACTGAAATTAATACATATTCACAAGAGCACGGGGAATCCTTATATGAAACTTGTGAAAGGTTCAAGGAGCTACTGAGAAAGTACCCTCATCATGGTCTTGCGGTATGGCAACAAGTATCCACTTTCTAAAATGGGTTGTTGCCACACACGGGACAAACACTTGACTCTAGCTCCGGGGGACTTTTAGGTAATCGTCACCCAAATGAAATTTATAATCAAATTGAGGAAATTGGTTAAACCAATTTTTAGTGGCACACTCCCCGAGGCAACAAATCTATTGCCCCGGGCGCCCATAAGGTTTATGAAAGCACCTCCTTGCAAGCCCAAATCGAGGCCCTTTCTTCAAAAATAAAAAAAGTTAGAAATAGTAAAAACGGCCTCGGTTATGGCTTGCGAGGGGTGTGGTGGGCCACATGAAAATTGGAGTTGTATGAAAGAAATGGATAATTAAACAGAATCGGTAAACTACATTGATAATAGACCTAATGTAACAACCCGCACTTTCGTGCGTTGTTACTACTCGCTATACTCGTTACGCCTAACACCAGAGATTCAGATCATAATGTAACTATACCGCATACATCGCTATATCGCAATATTTTCGCATATTATCTCATATTCTATCACATCACATTTCACTTGTTGACAACCACGAAGATGTCGAGTGAGGACCAATTCTACCCTCCTTGATAGTCGTGATGACACTGAGAGAGGACCTATTCTACCCTCCTCATTAACACACAATAACGTTCACGATGACATCGAGAAAGGACCTACTCTACTCTCCTCGATGACCGTGAAGCGTCGCCAAGTAATAGCATATTCGAAACGAAACCCGGTTATTGTATCACAACTTTGAAATATGGATATGTATATACGACCCAACGTGACTAATTATAATAAATAAATGAAAATGTGGATGAGAATGTGTAACAAAAATCATCGCAACGCTCAAGTCGGAACGATAAAGCCCAGCCCGAACGGAAGGCCCTGTCCGAACGGATGGTCCTGTCCGATCGGATGGACCTGTCCGATCGGATGGCCCTGTCCGATCGGATGGCCCAAACCCCACTCACCATCCTCTCCTCCTCCTTGCCTATAAATACCCCTCAGTCACATCAAGAACACTTGATGTGACTGCTCTCGTTCGGCCAGATGCTGCTTCGCCATTTTCGCTCGTTTTCTCACAAATTTTGTAAGTTTTCAACCTAAACTTTGTACTTTTATGATCTACACTCGATTCTACACCTTTCTATCTTTTAAAAACCAACTTTTAACCGTGAAATCTACTGATTTGAGGTGTTCTAAGATGATGTCATCAAGAGTTCATATGAACTTCAAAGTGTGACCTCATTTCACCATGAACAACTCAGATCTGAGTGATTTTCACATGTTTTAATAACAATCTCACCTAGAATATTATGTATCTGATCAAAGTAATGTGTGATTCCGGGTTAGACATGGAAAAACCGTTAAGGGCGGCCAGATCTGATGGAACGGGGTGGTTCCCGGCCGATAGAACAGGCCGAACTCGATGGAATTTCAGTAGTTTAACACGATGGCACATCGTCTCAGTCAATTCACCGGTATCCCTTCCAGAAACAATTGAGTGTGACATAATCAGAAAATTTGAACTAGTTACCGTCCAAAACGGCAAACCAACTTCAAACCAGTCGATCGGACAACATGTCAGCCGATCGGACAACATGTCAGCCGATCGGACAACATGTCAGCCGATCGGACAACATGTCAGCCGATCGGACAACATGTCAGCCGATCGGACAACATGTCAACCAAACGGACAACATGTCAACTGATCGGATAACATGCCAACCGATCGGACAATATGCCAACCGATCGGATAACATGCCAACCGACCAACCGAACCAGCTCATCCGACCGGATATCCATCCGATCGGATTACCACTAGCCCTATTATTCAACTTTTCACCGCACCTCGCTTACGCTACCATTCCGTGTTCATGCTAAATCAGGCGCACTCTAAATTAGCCCAATCAAGTTGTGTTCCCGCTAAATACGCACTGTGAGTATACTTGAACCCCTTTTTAATCGCATTTTTGGGTGTAAGATACGTTCCTAACAAATCGAACTTATCAAACGAATCATTCAATCAATCGAATTATCACTTGCGAATAACTGTTATGCATAGATATACGTGATGCTAGTTGCATATGCGCTAGGACTTATACTCGCGACGTCCCACCACGACTAGTATAGTACTATTGCGCCCGACGGGGTCTAGTTATGCCATCGAAGAATCGAGCATCGAGGACTTAGCTGGTAGTAGCAGTTTTGTGAGTGTATATGTCATGTATTACGTTTATGCATGTGGGAATTCGCAGCACCTTTTTATCTACTACGCTACTACATATCAAACCTATATACTCGCCAATACTTTTGTATTGACATTATTTTAACGTATGTTGCAGGTTTAGTCGCAGTCTACATCAATATCAAGCTAGGAAGTCTAGAAACTCATCTAAAAATCTAGGTTGTCGGATTTGTATTGTTCGAGAGGACAAGAAATCTGTGATAACTTATGTGATTGTATTATTTGTTAGTATGGGATAACGAATGTAATAAATATTATCGCAAGATAGTTGTTATGGATTCTCTTGAGCAATCTGATTCGCCTAGTGCCGCGCCCCGATGATTCCGCCATCGGTTGGGGTGTGACACCTAAGACGTCAGGTCCTCCAACGGGTACCTACAACCAAGGATGGCGTAACCACCCTAACCTTGGTTGGAGAGAACCCGGCAATAGTAGTAACCAACAAAATCTAAACCAACGAACAAACTTTCAACAATCAAGAAACGAGTCACAAAATTTCTCTCAACAACAAGGGGGACGAGAGAGGCTTGAAGATACTGTATCTCGCCTCATCTCCGACTCCGAAAATAAAAGCTCGGATCGATTTCAACAACTGGAATCGAACTTTAGAAATCAACAGGCTAGTATCCAAAACATTGAAAAACAAGTAAATCAACTAGCTCAAAATTTCTCCGAGAGACCTCAAGGCGTGTTACCAAGCAATACCGAAACCAACCCAAAGGCGCAAGTACATCTCATCACGTTAAGAAACCGTACCGTGGGTCTCGAGGAGGCTCCGTTACCTCCAACTGAAAAGAGCCGATCTAGCCAATCACCATCTCCACCAACACCCCAACAAGAGACGGCTCCTCCACCAAATCAAGAGCCCACCAAGAATCCTCCGGTACCATACCCCTGTCGGTTAATTTGCCAAAAGACCGATGAGCAATTCTCAAAATTCGTAAATTTACTTAAACAATTGCATGTGAATATTCCATTTGTTGATGTCCTAACCCAAATGCCTAAATATTCAAAATTTATGAGGGACTTCCTCACTCACAAAAGGAAAATTGAATCATTGCAATTAGTTAATTTATGTGAAGAATGTTCCACCTTGCTACTCAACAAACTCCCGCAAAAGAAGATCGATCCCGGAAGCTTCACCATCCCTTGTTTAATCGGGGAATCGCCCATTCGTAACGCACTAGCCGACCTCGGGGCTAGTATTAACCTCATGCCCGCATCAATGTTCGACCGACTAAACCTAGGAAAAACAAGCCCTCAAAAATGAGCATACAACTCACCGATAGGTCAGTTAAATACCCGCAAGGTGTCGCTGAAAATCTACTAGTCAAAGTCGGGGAATTTGTCTTGCCAGCTGACTTTGTCATACTAGATATGGAGGAAGATAATGAAGTACCACTCATCTTGCGAAGGCCATTCTTAGCTATGGCCCACGCGGTGGTGGACATGAATGGCGGGACACTAACATTGAGGGTTGGGGACAAGGAAATGAAGTTCGGATTTGGTAAAAGAGTAGAAGACGATGACCCGGTCAATTACATGCAAGTCATAGACTCAAGTTTGGATGATGGTCTCCGACGGTGCAACATGGGATGCAAAACATCCAACTTGGGTATCATATGACTGGCTTTGGGTCCAGCCAAACACCCTTATAAACGTGGGGCACCACGGAGGCATTCCGCGGAACTATCCTTAGTTTAGTTTAGATTAATATTTTTTTATGCTTTCTAGTTTAGTCTTAATTTTCAGGAATAAAGCACACTCTGGATGGTGAAGGATACTGAGGGAGACTTGGACCAGCACCCCATGCACAAAAATAGAGCCTCCCGACAATTTTTCTTCGTTACAGCAAGTTCGGCACGGGCCGTGTCCCGCCAGCACGGCCCCGTGCTGAACCATCTGCAGAGGATAGCCCAGTTCAGGTAACTGGACACGGGGCGTGTTCACTGAACATGCCCCCGTGCCCAGGCTTCTGTTTCTTTTTTCTAATTTTTGTTACTGGCAACCTGAACACGGGGCCGTGCCCGGACACCACGGGCCCGTGTCCAGATGCCCAGTAACATAAAAATTTGTTTCTAAACACACTTTTACACATTCAATCAACCTAAAAACTTATTTTTGGGACACATTGAGGACAATGTGTAATTTAAGTGGGGGGGGGGGGGGGGATGCTAAAACCTTGAATTTTGCAAGTTCTGATTACAAGCCTTACACAAAACTCTATTGGAACCGCTAAACACCCCAAATTTTTTCAAAATCTTTTTATTTTTTTTACTTGTCTTGGTTTAATTTGGGAATTACAAGTTCTAAAAATATGATATTTTTACAAATTTACAACCGATAGCATCGTGATAAAAAGAATCAACATATGAAAATTATGAAACGGCATGACAAATCTAGTTAAAATTTGATTATATATACTTGACCACATAAAAACTCATTCCCACAAAAAGTGAGTTTTGAGCCTTTATTGAGCATATAAATACACATCTTTAAGCTAAATGCTCATTTTTCGTTTCTTGTGTGAATAGCCGCTTGGTTCTTACGACTCTAGAACTTGCCACGATAATACATTCCCAGTCCTTACCAACTTAAACCCAAGTAAGTAAATGATGGAGGCATTAGGACTAACCCTTTTTATTTCAACACCATTATTTTCTTTTTTTTTTTTACCACCTACCCAAAATCCCCCTAGTTAACCCCTTTGAGCCTAAACCTTTTCATTTCTTAACCCAAATCAGACACCCTTTTTACCCACCAAAACCCTTTTTCATTTTAAACTCTTTATTTTAGTAACAAAGCTCGATTTTCTTGTGACTTCCTTATCAAAAAAACCAAAAAAAAAAAAACCAAAAAAAAAAAAAAAAAAAAAAGAAAAGAAAAATGAAGTTAGCAATAAATAAACAAAGCTCATCAAAAGGCTTGTTTGAATAATGCTTAAATAAAATAAAAAGTCACAAAAACAAAATGTTTTACGAAAACCGACGTTTTTTACGCCTTTCGCCCTTTTCTACTAAGCACTAACCCAACCACCTACCTTTAACCCAAGCCTAACCCTTACCCCAAAAGTCCTCTTGATATCTACAAAGGTTTATAGTTAAAAAGGAGGAGGATTGATTGCTTGGCAAGCTTATGGTAGGAGAAAGTTCCATGCCGCTCTCGAGTGTTGTTGGTACACTAAATGTCTGCTGATTACGTCTTAATCAAGTCTTGTGTCTAGATTGTTTGAATGTACACACAACAGGGTCTTAATTAGGGTTTTTACATGTTTATCTTGTAGATTTCGCTTGAAAGTGTTCTTGTGTGATTCAAGCTAAATCAGATTTAGCTTGAACTGATTCAAGCGAAATCAACAACAGAGATTTAGCTTGAACAGGTTCAAGCGAAATCATGATTTAGCTTGAAACTGATTCAAGCGAAATCATTAGGTTATAAATAGGGTTGTGTGGTTCATTTGTTGGAGAGATGGTCATTGTATGAGAGACGAAGTGCTGCCGGTTTTGTATCAGAATACGTTGTAAAAGCACGAATATCAATCAGAAAAGAAGGATTAAAAGGATAATAGCTGTTATGACTTTGTTTATGTTGATTCCGCCTTCATACTCAAAGATGAACTGCCTTAACTGACATTTTAAGGTCTTAGAACGGTCCAACAAGTGGTATCAGAGCTCAGGACGAGGAGTTCATACCATAGCAGCGGATTCTCTTCTTTCTACTCATTTCTTTTTATACTTTTCTGATCTGAACAAGTTCCAACGGTCGAAATGGTCTGATTTTCGAGTATATCGTGTAAAACAGAGTTTTAACAAAACCTACAAAGATTCGGACTAAAATTCAGATTAAATCTTGTGGAAAATGACCTAAAACTAGATTTCGCTTGAAAGAGTTCGTAGGTTAAGATAGATTTCGCTTGAAAAACATACAATTTAACTTGAAATTTGGACGATTTCGCTTGAAACAGTTGAAGCGAAATTGTTTTGGCTGGATTTCGCTTGAAACTGTTGAACTTGTATTCAAGGATTTCGCTTGAAACAGTTGAAGCGAAATTGTTGGGTTGGATTTCGCTTGAATCAGATTTGTTCTTAGATTTCGCTTGAAACAGGTTGAAGCGAAATTGTTTGTTGGTTTTCGCTTGAAACTGTTGATATTGATCTGATTGGTTTTCTTTTGAATATTTTGGATAGTTGAAGCGAAATAGTAGATTTCGCTTGAAACAATCTGGATCAGATTTCGCTTGAATAGTTTAAAGTGTTGATTTCGCTTCAAACTATTCAGTTTCGCTTGAACTTGCTGATTTTTCAAAAACCTAAAAATTTTCTAAGTGTTTGCTGATTTTGCAGGAACATTCACGATGGATGATCTTTTCATGAACCCGTTTAGCGACATGTACGCGTTCGCTGGAGATTCCGGAAACAATGATACTTCGTCAAGCAATGTGAATGATAACCCACCAAAAGAGAAGAAAAAGGAAGCTTGGGAATCGGAAAGTGCTTTCGGAACGTTCAATAAACCTCCAAAGCTAATGGCTATTGAGGAGTATAGTCGGTGGTCCAGAAAGTTTGAAGATTGGATGATGGCATTTGCATTTCCAAGTTGGAAAAGTCTGAAGAACGGTTATGAAAACGGAAACAAGAATGGTGAAGCCTTAACATCTACTGATGAGGTTGAATCATTCGTAGCCGAACAAAAGTGTGTGGCATTGTTATTTCAGTCTGTTCGGGAGGATATCATTTCATTGATAGATTATTCAAATGCTAAAGATCTTTGGGCAAAGTTAAAACATAAATGTTTAGGAAGTCCAGAGATAGTGAAAAACAAAAAGAAACTTCTTAGGAAAGAGTTTGATATGTTTGGTTGTCTTAAGAATGAGTCAGTGTGTAAAATGATAGAAAGGTTCGGTCATCTGAAGCTGGAATTATCAAGACATGATATCAATTATTCTGATGAAGAACTTGTTGACAAACTGTTCGATTCATTACCAGACGAGATGGATTGGAGATATTATGCACTGATGTTGAAGAATACTATTGCTCCTGAAAAGTTGAAACCAGATTTGGTGATTGAGAGACTTGAAAGTCATGAACTGGAATTAAAGAAGACGTACAAAGTTAATCATTCATCTTATCAACAGAATTTGGATCTATATTATCCAAAGAGCGTGATGCCAAAAGCAACTTCTCCAAAAACTGCGTTTTCTGCTGAGAATGTGTTCACAGCAAATAAAGAAAGTCAAAGTGGTCAAAGCAGTGGAAGTCACAGTGGATCTTCATCATCTGGAAATCATCCAGATACAAAGAATCATTTTCAATGCAACATTGCAATAGACTTGAAGAATGCTCAAAATTTTGATGAGGAGTCGGCCAAGCAGCAGATGATCTTCCTAGCATCAGTGTTGGAATCGTATGAAGGGTTGGTAGCTGGGAAGATAGGCAACACAAATCTGACGAAAGAAGATTACGATCAGATTGATCCGGAGGAAATGGAACTGATCGATATTCGTTGGGCTATGGCAAGTGCTGTTCGTCGTGCACAAAGATTCATGGAAATTACCGGAAGAAAGACAATTGGTGGTGCATCTACCAAGCTGGGGTTCGATAAATCGAAGGTGACTTGCTTCAAGTGTAAGCAGAAGGGTCATTTCAAGCGAGAATGCCGAAACGCTTATGCTGATGAGTCTGAGAATCCTTTCAGAGATGATTACTACAAGAAGGCGATTTATCACCAGAATAAATCCGAGCCGCCTAGATTGAAGCAGGTTGAAGACAACAGAGAGACATCTAGAGCTCTTGCGGTGATTTACGATGATGAGGGGTATGATTGGAGTCAAGAGGTACTACCGGAAGAAGATGCGGTTGGTTACGCATTCATGGCGAAAAATGAACCTATTCCATGGAAAGATGATAGAACTGAAGAGCAGAAGTATAGATACAGAAAGATGATTTCGGAAAACAAAATGATTAGACTTTCTGGTATCTATTTGGAAGCAAAGAGAGCAAAAAGATGGGATCCAGACAGGGAGTGTTATCTTGATGAGTATGGAAATATTGTAATCGATCACAAAACTCTCGATCTGGAAGCCTTAATCAAGGAAATGAAAGATGAGGATGAGTATTGGCAACACAAATGGTGGGGAACTCCAACCGAGAAAATGAAAGAGGAAGCGAAGAAAGAAAAAAAAGAAAAAGAGATGAAAGAGAAAGAAGAGATCGAAAAATCAAAGAAGATTGATACTGGAGTTATCGATACTACGCAGGAGTTGACTGCAGAGAACCTGGGAAAAATGGCTGACAAAGTGCTGGCTGCTAAAGCACTTGAGGTAGATTCTAATTCCGTGTCAGAGTCAAAAGGCCAGGTCAGTCCAAACACGTCAACAAATGCGTCAGGTAAAAAGATCAAAGGAAATGCTGATTGCAAAAATTGCAACAAAGAGTGCAAATTTTGTAATACTGTCACGTATCTCAACGGTGAGAAAATTAAAGATCTGACAGCAAAGGTCAGAAGCGTTGAGAATCAGATTCTTGGTCGTGACAAAACAGTTAAAGCTTCAACTGAACGGATAAGAGAATTAACTGCTCAAATTGAAACTGATAAAATTGATCATGACAAAATTAAACAAGAAAATGAAAAGTTGATTCTTGAAAACCGCCAGATTTCTGAAAAATTTGAAAAACTCAAAAGCACAATGAAAGATTGTGATGATCGAAATGGTAAAACTTTTAAAGAGAATGAACATTTAAAAGCAGTGCTTAGGGTCAAAGAAGAATCAATCAACCAACAACTGGATGAAATCGCTAAATTGAAACTTAAAGTTCAAGAGGCTGTAATCGAAAACGAGCGAATCCAGTTGAAGCTTAACAGTTACAACTCCCCAAGCTTTGTGTTGCAACATATTATTCCCAAACCCATCGGGAAAGACAAAGCGGGCGAAGATGTGTATTGTGATGGAACTGGGGTGGGGTTTCATCGAGTTCCACCACCTGTTCTTGATAATTACACGAAAAAGCAATCTGGGTTGGTTGAAATTGAGGAAGAGAGTGAAGTTAAACTTCTGGAGAACATTGATGTTACTTTTTCTACATCATCTGATGATAGTGTTCAGACAGAGATTGTTAAAAGTACAGCTGAAAGTGTTTTGAATAGTGATTCAGCTGAAGATGATGGATGTTTCTTGGACAAATACATTCAGAAATCAAAATCCAAAAACAACTTAAATGATGAACCGGGTCTTGTGATGTACAAGATGGCTGGATCTGATAAGTTGTATTCGGATTCTGAGTTTCCAATTGAGAATGTTAATGTGAAAAAGCTGACAAATGTTTTCAAGTTAGTTGAAGTTGAGTTGTCAGAAGTGAACAGTTTGTGTCAAACAAAAAGGCAAATGAATTTTGAGAAAGATAAAGCTTATTACAAAAAGCCTGTTGTTCCACCACGTTTTTATAATAAAAATCGAAACAATTGGTCGGGTGGTTATCGGGGTGGTAATAGTTATCAGAAGAAGAGTTTTCAAAACAAAGGGTTTGCTGAAAAGAAAGTGTTTGTGAACAGTTCAAGTTCACTTTCTGATGAGGAAAATGAGATTTTTTCAAAATCGAATGAAGAGTTTTTTTGAGAAAAGAGCTTCACATTATCAGTCTGAAGGCACAAGTCGAGTTGTCGATACTCGTACATGTTTTAGATGTAACAAAGTTGGTCACATTGCAAGAAATTGCACCAACTCCAAGCCTAAGACTGAAGTTATTGACAGACAAAAGAAGAAAGTTGATGTGAAGGGTAAAGCACCAATCATTGTTGAGAAAAAGAATGAGAAAAATGACAACATCAAAATGAAAAATGAACCCATAAAGAAAGTGGTAACTAAAAATGACAAGTTGTATAAACGGGATGCATTATCTCAACAAATTTGGAAACCAAAAACTAAAATGAAAATTTCAACTTCTGAAGTGAAAAAGGCTGAAGAATCAATTTCGGTTGATTATGATGCAAATTTTCCACCTTTGAAGGCTGAAAATTTCAAAATTCAAATTGCCAGAGTCAAGGTTACACCTAAGGCTGATGAGGCCTGGGTGGACACCATGTTCGAATAAGCAGTTTGAATTGCCGGAGCTTCCTTGATCGCGAAGCATGAATCGGCATCTTTATTGAAGTGTTTTAAAATCAACTTGTGGTATGTGCAGGATCTTCCAAGAGCCATTTCAAGATGGATCATGGATAGTGGCGCATCTCGACATATGACAGGAAAAACTGCATTGCTGTATGATGTGAAGAATATCAATGGTGGTTATGTGGGATTTGCAGGTCATGAAGGTGGTAGAATTGTTGGTGAAGGAACGTTATCCAATGGGATTGTGACGTTTGAGAGAGTTAACTACATCACTGAGCTGGAGAACAATCTGCTTAGTATCTCGTAGATTTGTGACAATATGTATACTACTCACTTCACTGATAAAGAATGTTTGATTTTGAAACCTGGTTTTGTTATCCCTGAAGAATGGATTATTATGAGGGCACCTAGAGTGAATGATTTATATGTGTTAGATATGAGTGTAGCAACTACAACTACTGGTCAAGCACATTGTTTTGTGTCTAGAGCAACTGAGAAAGAATCAAGATTGTGGCACCGAAAGATGGGGCATATTCACCTAAGGAAAATGAATCACTTGGTGCACAATGATTTGGTTTTGGGTGTTAATATCAAAGGTTTTCATCTGGAAGGGGAGTGCATTAGCTGCATCAAAGGCAAGCAGAAGAAAAAGTCACACCCTACAAAGCAAGTCAATTCAGTTTCAAGACCTCTGGAACGACTTCACATAGATTTGTTTGGTCCGGTGAATGTCAAAAGTATTACAGGAGATTACTATTGTTTGGTCGTTACTGATGATTATTCCAGATTTTCGTGGGTTTCTTTCTTAAAGACGAAAGATGAAACATTTGACAGTTTGATGGGGCTGTTCAGGAAGATTGAGAATTTGTACCAAAGGCGTATCAAGAGAATTCGAAGTGATAATGGTACTGAATTCAAGAACAGCAAGATGGAGGAATTTTGTGATGAAAGAGGTATTTTGCATGAGTTTAGTGCTCCGTACACTCCGCAGCAGAATGGAGTCGCAGAACGCAAAAACCGGACGCTAATCGAGACGGCTAGAACTATGCTCGCAGATTCAAAGTTACCGATTAATTTTTGGGCTGAAGCTGTTTCCGCCGCATGCTATACGCTCAACAGGGTTCTCAATGTCAAGAAGTTCAACAAAACATGTTTTGAGCTAATCAATAATCGCAAACCGAATTTGAAGTATCTAGAACCGTTCGGGTCACCCTGTACGGTTATAGAGCCTCATGGAAAATTTGGTCCGAAGAGCATTGAGGGTATATTTGTTGGTTATGCAAATCCGATGCGACGTGTCTTCGTTCCAAGTGAGAAGCGGATTATTGAAGCTGCAAATGTTGAATGTCAAGGTTATACTATGCCGCCACAGAATCCTGGTGATTCATGGCGTTATCATTATGACAAACTTTGGGATTCGTTTGACATGAGAGAAGAATCAGAGGATGATGAAGATTTCTTTGATGAGTTGGATATTTTGCGTGAATATGAGTCGCAGCTAAGGTTCCCAGCTGAGTATTCGAGGAGACCACGGGAAACTTCAAATGACAATGAAGCAGGTCCAAGTAATGCTGGTGAACATGATGATGTCCAACAGAATGAAGTTGCTCATGATAATCAGTCGGTTCAGAATGATAATCTAGAAGCTGAAAACATGCCAGTATTTGATCATGGAGATTCAGATTCTGAGGGGGAGCAAATTCAGATTTCAAGTCAAACAAACCAAGTTGGTGAACAAGATGCAGAGCAGAATGTTACTAATCTGGAGGGAAATGTAGATGTTCCAAGTGAAGTGATGCCACGAACTTTTTCATATTATCCAGAGGAGTTGATCATAGGAGAATTGCAGACAGGCGTTCGCACTCGAAGACAGATTGATAAAGGGCTTACATGTTTTTATACAAAAGTTGCTTCTTTGCAAACTGAATTCTCATTGAGTTGTTTTATCTCGCAGGTTGAACCAAGAACTTACAAAGAGGCGCTTACTGAAGACTCTTGGGTCAATGCAATGCAGCAGGAACTTAGTCAATTCGAGAAATTGGGAGTGTGGAAGTTAGTTGATTTGCCGGATGGTCAGAGGAAGATTAACACCAAGTGGGTGTTCAAATGTAAGAGGGACGATAGAGGAGTTGTTGTAAGGAACAAAGCTCGACTCGTTGTTCAGGGATTTAGTCAACAGGAGGGGATTGATTTTACTGAAGTTTATGCTCCTGTAGCACGACTAGAGGCAATCAGAATTTTCCTAGCATTTGCGTCTTGGAAGAACTTTAAAGTTTATCAGTTGGATGTTAAATCGGCGTTTCTTTATGGGAAGGTTAAAGAGGAGGTTTATGTCGGTCAGCCACCGGGCTTCACCAATCCAATCCACAAAAACAAGGTCTATTTATTGGACAAAGCGCTGTATGGTTTACACCAGGCCCCGAGAGCTTGGTACGAGACTTTGTCTCAACACCTACTAGCCAACAAGTTCATTCGTGGAAAAGTGGATGCCACTCTCTTCACTAAAAAGGTCGATGGTCATCTTCTGATAGTTCAGATTTATGTGGACGATATAATCTTTGGGTCAACAAATGAAAATCTATGCAAAGATTTTGAATCAGTGATGAAGCAAAAGTTTCAAATGTCATCAATGGGGGAGATGAAATTCTTTCTGGGTTTACAAGTTGAACAACTTCCTGAGGGAATTTTCATTCATCAGTCAAAGTATGTTCATGATATTCTAGAGAAATTTGGGATGTCAAGTTCTACTTCAGCTGCTACCCCACTTGCAACAAATCATGGGATTCACCCAGATCTCACCGGAGACAGGGCTGATGAAACATTTTACCGTTCCATGATAGGTTCTTTAATGTACCTAACTGCTTCACGTCCTGATATAATGTACCCAACGTGCCTCGCAGCAAGATTTCAGTCTAACCCGAGAGCATCGCATTTGATCATTGTGAAGAGGATATTGCGCTACCTGAAAGGAACTCCTTCATTGGGGTTGTGGTATCCTAGAAAAGGCGACTTTACGCTCGAAGGGTATTCCGATTCGGATTTCGGATGCTGCAAAGTCAATTCAAAATCAACAACTGCAGGATGCCAGTTCTTTGGTCCTAGATTGGTTACCTGGCAGTGTAAGAAACAAACGTCTGTGGCGTTATCTACATGTGAAGCGGAGTATGCTTCTGCTAGCAGTTGCTGCTCTCAGATCTTGTGGATACAACAACAGATGCGTGACTACGGTTTGCAGTTTCTTAACACACCTCTTTTTGTTGATAATGAGGCCGCAATTAATATAACAAAGAATCCAGTACATCACGCTAAAACTAAACACATAGAAATTCGTCATCACTTTATTCGTGATTGTTTTGAGAAAAAGTTGATACGAATTGAGAAAATTCACATTGACGAACAGAAAGCTGATTTACATACCAAAGCTTTTGATAAAAATCGGTTTAAATATTTGTTAAAACTGAACGGTATGAAGCTTCTTTCGGTGTCGGATGGAATTGTGGGCGTTGATGAGAGTACTGTTGCGGATGAAGACGAGAAACAATCTGCAATGGTTTGTCGATTTTTTACTTGTTTTGGTATTTAGGGGGAGTAGATATTTGTATATAGTTTATATTTTCAGAAAATACAAAAACAGCAAAAAATGCAAAAATACAAAAACATGATAAAATCTGAAAAAAGAGCTTGTGTATATAGGGAAAATGATAGTACATCGGCTAGACGATTACAGTATGCTAAAGATTTGTAAAGTATAAATGAGTTAAACAGTCTCACTGATGATGTGTCGATAGGTTTTCGCACATTTAGTAGATTTATTCGGGATATAAACCTGAATTCAAACTAGTGAATTTCGTGGGGAACACTACTTGGATATATAGGTAACCCCTGAAATCTCATTTGAAAGGTCTCTTAATCTGATATACTAGGTCTTTATACTCAATGATGTCTGGGGTATTATTCCGGGACTTCTGCTGAACGGTGGTTCTGACCTAGTCCTTGGATAATACTTGCTGTAATGCTTGAAACATAGCATTAAACCCTCAGCATGCCGATGAAACAATAAAATTGATAGTCGCTGCTATTGTAAGCAAAAAGATCCTCTAAAGGGGACACACCGTAAAGTCGAAGCTGATATCTCTCTGCGTATACGGAAGTATCGACCTGAGATCCCTCGGCCCTCGCATACCTAATTTATATACAGATATCATTGTAGTATACTCACCTGTAAAACTGATTATTGGGATTCTGGATACGGGAGTATATTCAAGAGGTGGGACACATGAATGAGCTAAGTTCATAATTCATCTAAATCGTATCCTGATTAAATTGAATTTTGTGTGGGAATTTAAGATGGATCAGTATATCGACAATCGAGGTGAATTGTTTAAGTCTGAGTATGAAATGAAGCTTAACGGTACTTGTAATTTGTCTGAAAAGCTGATATGATTCCTTGACACGCTCGCCAAAAATATGTTTGTAAATAGTTTACTTTGTTTATTTTCTGCAATTTAAGTTTTCTGTATTTCATTTCTTAGTTTAGATCACTTTGATAAAATCCAAAAAGATTTTATTTCTGCTTTATTTTCTGACAAATCAAAGTGGAGAGTTGATTGTTGGATTCTCAGATGATTGAAGTAGATGCAGGAGATTCTGGACTGAAGAATGAGGAGAGCTTATCTTTGATGAAGTTTGAATTGTTTGTAAAGTCAAAAACAAGTTCATTAACTTGATACTTGTTATTTTCAGAAAATGTGTAAATTGGTTGAAAATTGTTGTTTTAAAAATCAGTTTTGTTTCGTCAAAAGATCAACCAAGGTCATTAATTTGGATTTGGTAATTAATCAAGTGATCAGGGTCATTAACTTGGACCTGAATACTTGAGTGGATTGTTAAAACTGATTGAGTTTGTGATTTATTGTTGGAAAGATAGTTTGTAATGTTTATTGGTTGAGTAACAGGATTGGACTTTATTATTCCCAACGAAAGCTAATTGTCAAAGCTTGAACCAGATATCTCAGATTCTAGCATATCTAGAGGGGGAGTCTGTAAAAGGGGGAGTCTGGATCAACAGTCAAAGGGAAGATTGAAGTTTAAAGTTTAAAATTTGAAGATAAAGATTGAAAAGAGTTTTTACAATGTTTGAAGAATGATAAAGACAAAGACTTGAAGCCAAAGACTTCATCAACATCCAAGGGGGAGTCTGTTGGTGCACTAAATGTCTGCTGATTACGTCTTAATCAAGTCTTGTGTCTAGATTGTTTGAATGTGCACACAACAGGGTCTTAATTAGGGTTTTTACATGTTTATCTTGTAGATTTCGCTTGAAAGTGTTCTTGTGTGATTCAAGCTAAATCAGATTTAGCTTGAACTGATTCAAGCGAAATCAACAACAGAGATTTAGCTTGAACAGGTTCAAGCGAAATCATGATTTAGCTTGAAAATGATTCAAGCGAAATCATTAGGTTATAAATAGGGTTGTGTGGTTCATTTGTTGGAGAGATGGTCATTGTATGAGAGACGAAGTGCTGCCGGTTTTGTATCAGAATACGTTGTAAAAGCACGAATATCAATCAGAAAAGAAGGATTAAAAGGATAATAGCTGTTATGACTTTGTTTATGTTGATTCCGCCTTCATACTCAAAGATGAACTGCCTTAACTGACATTTTAAGGTCGTAGAACGGTCCAACAAGTGTTTCAAAAAAATACATCTTCGGCCGAGTGTTGAGTGATCCCCCGTGACGTATGTGAACTTGTATATAAATGGAATTTTAAAGAGGCATGTTATGCCCTAATAAGTAATTTATTTTATGTAATGTTCTAAATAAATCATGACGAATAGGATCGTAAATAAAATAAAAATAAAACCTAATAAAGAATCTTGAATCTCGACACTCTATCACAAGCCCAAAAACCTTCTCTTCTACTCGTTCCATTTGGGAGTAAAGCCACATTATAAAGAGTTTTGCTTGAGGACAAGCAAAGATTCAAGTGTGGGGGTATTCGATGTGTGCAAAATGCAACATATAAATTACATCAAATGTGACATAAAACTAACCCTTTTTAGTACTAATGTTGGAAAAAGTGTGTTTTTGTCTTCCTTTTGTATTTTCAGGGTTAAAAGAGCTTAAATGAACAAAAGAAGCATAAATGCAGCCAAATCTAACAATACAAGAAAATGAATAAACGTGGCATGCCCGACCCCTCGACAGCATCTCCCCAAGCAAAAACAAGAGAACAGAAGGCTGAACACGCCCCGTGCTCACTGAGCACGGGGGCGTGCCCAAGTGTCTGCAGAAAAGACAAAGCTGTAGAAGCTTCTATCACCTACCATGGGGGCGTGCCCAGCGGACATGGGGCCGTGGTCAACGCTAAGATTCGCAGAATCTAGGCAAATCTTGATAGTACAGATATGCTTCTGCACACGGGGTCGTGCCCAGCGGACACGGGGGCGTGGTCAACTAATGCAGACAAACTGCATTTATTGAAGAAAGAGAAGACGGGTGGACACGGGGCCGTGCCCAATGGACACGGGGCCATGTCCGGGATTTTATGCAGGCTATAAATAGGGGTGCTTGGCTCACTTGCAAACCATCCATTGGCAAACCACCTCTCTCACACTTCACCCACCCACCATCACCATCACGACCCACATCCACCACCATCATCCATCATAGAGTGTGTGAGTAGTCTCGGGATCAAAGATTGATCGTAAGAGTTCTTGACAACCAAAGGCCATGTTTGCCTAACTCTCTTACATCACTTGGTGAATACAAGTGTTTAGTGTAATATTTTTTATTTTTAATCTTTTCGCACTTTTTATTTGGTTATGTATTATTGACTTTAATAACTAGTTTCTTATGTTGAAGGTGAATCTTCCTTATCATTTGTCCGTGGTGTCTTGGCATTATTTTACTGTCTATATAAAATAAAAGATTTTCACCATTCATATCTTCACGGTCTATATGGAGATATGTTGGCTACCTGGTCGGGGGTTAAGGGAATGGTTTGGTAAGAGTCTTGCCTTGTTCAGTGTATAGATCCTGCAAGGACCTGGGTCAACTTTAGTAGGACCTCCCTCAATACCCACTGGTATTGGATGGCGGGGGTCCGAACTCCTTGATCCCCTCATATGTAAACTACTATTAAAACTTTAACCCGGCTATTTAGGATTGTATCCCTGCTGACTCAAACTGCTTAGCCGAGGGTAACGTCACCTTCAAAAGAGGGGCCTACCACATTATGCATTAATAACTTAATTAATTATCTTTCAATAATCCAACCCTTTAGGATTGTATCCTTGCGGACTCAAACTACTGGGTTGAGGGTAACGTCACCTTCAAAAGAGGGGCCTACTACTATAACTAAGATAATCTCTTAAAAAGTGCAAAAGTGCGAAAATAATCAAAGGTTACACTAAATGCGAGTCGGATCCAAGTGATTCATCTTGTCTATCTGTTTTTATTTTTATTTTTCAGCATTTTTTGTTTTTATTTTCTAGTTTAAAACTTTTTCTAAATTTTTGATTTGATTAGACGTTGAGGATAAACCGGTACTAAAAGCTCTTGTGTCCTTGGACGACCTCGGTATCTTACCAACACTATACTACGCTCACGATGGGTGCACTTGCCCATATGTGTGTTTAGTGTTAGTAAATATCGTGTTTTATAAATTTAAAACTTGGCTTAAAGTGTTAAAAAAGGCTTAAAATATACATTAAAAACTATACACACTTACGCACATCAATACGTATTGGAACTTGGAAGATAAACATTAAAATTAATGGTGATTATATATGTATAAATACACATTTTTTTAAAAGTCAGTTGTTTTTTTGTCTGGTATTTTCATTCTGTAACTGTTACGGCTGGCGGGTTTGGGAATTCTGTGAAGGTGAGTGTAGCGTTGGTGGTTGAGGCTGCGAATCTCGAGTTTGCTAGCCAGCCATTTGAGGTGCTGTACCACCCTTGCACAAGCACGCCTGAGTTCTGAGTGAAAGCGTCAACTGTAAACGCAGCAATGCGGTTTCAGTGGTCTCCATAAATAAGTCAAGATGGCTTTAGATAAAAAGGATTAATTGCGAATTAGCTGGTTCATGGGCACGATTTCTTTGTTTGATGCAAAGAACAGTTTCGTTGGCCGAATTCACCTTGGAGGCTTCTTGAGGGATACTCTTTATAGAGTACGCTTTATGAGTGAGATATTAATTAACATGTATTTGTAAGTGAGATATTATTGATTATCTATGAATGTTTGTTTGTTGGTTTCTTAAATGTATGAGTTTGACATGATTTTTGGTTTCTGGTTACAGGTAGCGTGGGATGAACCCGATTTGCTTCAAAACGTGAAACGGGTCAGGGGCTGTGGTTAGTTGAGTTGGTGTCGTATGTGCCATTGATTCATCTTTCGCCGTTTTCGCCTCCAAGTTGGTGGTCTATAAAATATCCCTCTCTTTTAAAAAAAGTATGTGTGTCTTTTTTTTGGGGTTATTAACTTCCAGTCGACCGTTGGTGTTTTAGCGAGTGTATTAGGCGACGTCGGCTGGGATGAACAGTATATTTGTGCGTGGAATTTTGGTATTCGCTGATTTGGGCGGTGAAGCCACTTCGCTAACACTCCACCGTTTCCCATTCCAGTATATTTGTTTCAGTTAGTTATAAGCCATGTTAAGTTCTGTTGACCCGTTTGAATAGGTGTTATAAGCCATGTTAAGTTTTGTTGACCTGTTTGAATAGGTGTTATAAGCCAAGTATATAAGACTAACAACCAAGTCTTTTTCGACCAGTTTAATTAGGTGTTATAAGCCAAGTTCCTCTTTGTCGACCCGTTCGAATAGGTGTTATAAGCCAAGTTAAGTTTTGTCGACACGTTCGAATAGGTGTATAGGCCAAGTTCCTCTTCGTCGACCCGTTCGAATAGGGGTTATGCCATTTAATTTTGTATAACATACAAAAAAACAAGTTAAATAAGACACTATAAATATAAATGAATAAATATGTGTGTGTGATTTTTTTTTTGTATAATGAGAAATGTTCTGGTGCATAACTGCAGCTGCACTTTTAAACCACATGTTCACTGTAGCTTCACTTTTAAACAAAACATTCCACTTAGTGATATAAAAAAAAGAGAGAAACAAAGGGTTGGAGAATAATATACTATCGGCATGCAAGTGTAACATTGCTTGCATCTAAATATCCTAAAAGTGCTCAACTTTATGCTAATGCGAATTATTATCTCTTCATACATACCATGGGGACCAAATTGCAGTTTACTCTATTTTTTATGAACAATAATGCAAGTTGGATTCATTTTGGAACAGTTGCATTGAAGCATACTACCTTAGAAGCGATAAGGGATCAGGTGACTTTGGTATCTTTTCTTTTTTAATTGAATTTTTTTGACCCTTTATACAATCAAATTTAGTAAACCTAAAGGTTTAATATATGTAGGTGTAGAGGTTATTTTGCCAGGGAAACAACACAACTTCGACTGTGTACTGACTACACTATTGCCTGCTTACATAAGCAGCGCAATGGATTACCTTTGAAAAACTTGTAACTAATGGTAAACCATATGCTAATGACAGGAAGTTGTACGCCTAGGTGTCTCAAATTTTATTCGGTGCCCTATAAACAACACCATGATAGATTAATGACAAACTGTTATTAACATGAGGAATGCTTGTAACCGTACCTAATTGAATCTAAATGTTGCGCAACGAGTGAAAAGGAATACCCCTAGTTACTTTATATTTGAAAAAGCACGACTGGGAACAATACCCTTCTTATTTTGGGTCGTCTGATTGTCAATCCACGGTTATAGTTTTAGAGTAGCTTTCTTGTAATATGTATATTGTCTGACGGTGAAGGTAAAAGGTTGTAGAGAGAGAGAGAAAGGAGAGCAGAGAAAACTTCACGTGGTGCCATTAGTTTGTTACCATGACTTGCGAATTATAACTAAACCGAATGTTGAAAGAAACAAAGTTTAGAAAACGAAAAGTTGAAACAAAATGGAGATTAGGTGTGCAGGTACCGAATTTAACATAGACTGATAGTCTAAAACCATTCTTTTGTGTTCATATAGAAATTCGTTGTGGCCAGTGAGACATAGGGTGTACAAACTAGGTAATTTTAATAACCGGTTTCGGTTTCACATTTTAAGGGTTGGAACGGGTTCTAGTTTCGGTTATTTGACCAAAAAACTATGCCCTATGTGCATGGTTCCAGGTAGGGTTCGCTTTCGGTTCTTAAGAATCCGGGTATTAAAATACCCTATTTTTGGGGTTTTCAATACCTTATCTGTGAGTTTTTAGTACTCTATTTCCAAGTTTAGTAATACTCTATTGCATTTGTATTACCTTATTTTTTCGACTTTTTGTTTATTATAATAATTATTATTGTTATTGATAAAAACGTATTGTATAATGTAAAAAATTAAAATAAATGCACTAACATAAATTTAAAAGATAAATATTAGAATCATGTATCATGTATAGCCGAGTATAATCGGTTCTGGTTCTTGTCCGGTTTCGGGCATTAATCGGGTATGACCGATTTCGGTTCGAGTTTATTGAGTTCAAAATGCATACCCTATTTATACCCTATTGGTAGGGTCGGCTTCGGTTTCGATTATAGAATACCCGGGCATTAAAAAAATTGGTTTTGTGTTTTTTTTACCGAGTCTGGTTCTAGGTACGGTTTTTTTGTGCACCTCTAGTGACACATCCTTGATTTTTCGTCAGTGGGGCCAATAATGGGTCAATTTAGAAATGGTCAAGTTAGAGGGGCAAGGATGATGGGTCATAATCGGTCAATTATAAGTCATAAAGGTTCATATGAAGTCATAATGAGCCATATACATTCGTATATTGTGACAACTGACACTTTCCATGTATTCCGTACAATAATAAACAGTAATCTGTGCTTTAACGACTATGCATGATTGAATTAACAAGGCGAATGAATTTCTGATTTCTGTCATATACATACAAAGGCATTTCAGGTTGCAAGATTGTTCATCATTATTACATGCAACACAATATGGTTCAATTAGTGCACAGAACAAAGTTAGCACAGTTGTCAGACAAACTAGAAGTACTAACGGGAGTTCAGTACTCGGATAGACATGATGTTAAGACACAGAATGAGCCCCAGAACCAAGTGTTACGCTAGAATAGTGTGTAGGAAAGTAGGGATTACAAAACTGCCTTCCTAGCAATGATTTAGGTGCTGGAAAGTGCCAGAAACACACTAAAACTGCAGAATTCTGCAGAAAACAATCAAATTCAGCTAAAATCAGCTTTATAACATCAAAATATAATGTAGAATTATGGTTTAATAGTCCAGAATACTTTCCTAAGTGTCGGGAATCAAAACTGTCATAAAAGGTAACATAAAGCACACTAAACTGCGCAATTTAATACTTTAACGAACCGGTAACCAACTGAACAACCGGACACTACCCGAAACACCAAATTTTCACTAGAAGCATTGTTTTAGCGTTACGAAGCTAGTTATGATCACCGAACATCATAACACATCCTAAAACACCATAACACACATAACCCTAACTAAAATCCCTAAAACCTAACTATCTTGCTTAACTAGTAATTAAAACTCAACAAGACACCACCCCCACTCTAGGGACGGTTACAAAGGTGGGTCTCACTTGAGATTTTCTTGCATTATTTTATTTGATATGTTTGTCACTTTTGAAACATTAAAACCATTAGTTAACATGTTGTTGAAAGGATTTACTTATAACCCACAAGTGCCATATTCAACTCATTTCTTCATCTTCAAAGCTTCATCTTCTCTCCTTTCCCTCTTCTAGCTTACGGCCCAAACACACACACACTACATCCATTTTCACTCCATTATCATACAATCCAAGGTGAATGAGAGGTGCAAGAAGCAAATTTAGGAAGCTTGAAGGCATTGGAACTTGAAGGACCTTCATCAAGAGCTTTTATCCACCTTTTTCATCCTCACTTTCATCTTTGATTCTTCCCTATCCATTGTGCTAGTAGTAAGCCCTTTACAACTTGAATTTACTTCTCATTTTAGTAGTTAAAAGATTATGTAAGTTATTAATCATAAGAAACTCAAAGAAACAAGAAGATGATCATTCACATAAAACTTAATAACATAAGAATCTAAGTTGTTTTAGTGTATGTGTGATACTTGATTGTTGATTTCTTGTGTTTATGATGTTGATCATCATAAGAAGCTTGCTAGATTGTCATTAAACACATGATCTAGCAAGTATGAGGATGAATCTTGTGAAAATCATAATGATCATCCTTTATGTGGATCATGAACTTAAAAATGAAGTTGTTTTGAGCATGATGATTATGGATACATGTTATTAAGTCTTGAAAATGATGATTTCAAAAATAATCTTTTCAAGAAACCAAAGTTTATTTCAAGATTAACATGATCATGATATTTAAAGAAATTAATCATGTTTTAAGTGTTAAATCATAGCTAGAAACATGTTGTTAACAAGAAGAATACAAGAAAAAATATTTTTAGAAAATCTTCATACAAGTTGTAAAAGACTAATTTTTACAAGAATGAGATTTATAAACAAATAACAATATTTTAAAGGGTAACTAAACTTACTTAACAACATATTAAGTTACTACAAATTTTTACAAACTTTTAAGTTCATGTCATGGCATAAATTGCATATTTGAGGCACATGGTAAGTCTTGTTTATGTTGTTGATGATTGGTGATGATTTTTAAAAGAAAATGATATGCCTTTGAGCATGGAAACCGCCATTTTAAGGGAAAACTATGGCAAATTTTTTGTAAAAATTAAACAATTATAAAAATATTTTTAAACAAGTGTTTACAAATAAATTTTGGTCATGGTTTTCATATAAAAATTTGCCATAATTTTTGTTACAAAAATTACAAATATGGGAGGATGATTTTTGATAAATAAAAGTGAATAAGTATATATTTAGGGAAATATATATTTAGGTGTCACACTTGTGTGCTACTTGTATATTAAGTGTATTAGTTATATTATTTTAGGAACTTGAAAATAATATAACTCACCAAAATACCAAAAATTGTAATACAAAATATTACCGAAATTTCAAGAAAATAAATATATAATCTATACCCGAATATTGGACAAACCGGACAAGGACTATGGACTATGGACTATGAATATGAATATGAATATGAATATATATATATATATACTATATATATAACGCATATCGCAAGGGTAACTTAAGGTAATTTGCCACTTTACTTAAATTAGGGATGGCAATGGGTCGGGTTTGGGACGGGTTTAGGTATTCCCAAACCCAAACCCGGTTAGATAAGTTTGTCCCAAACCCGTCCCAAAACCCGTCGGGTTTCTAGCGGGTAAAAACCCATCGGGTATCGGGTATACCCGCGGGTTTCGGGTAAACCCGTTAATTTTAAAAGATTACTCGTTGTGTATACTCATCTCAAATCCCATTGGGTATTTATCGGGTAACTACTAGCCGGTTACATTTTGTATTGTCATTATAAAAATATATATCAAATAACTACAATGTATACAGAATAGAATACTTATATGTGTAAAAAATGGATGTATCATATATATGCATATTTAATAATATAAAAGAAATTATATCGGGAAACGGGTACACTTTATCGGGTAATTGGGTCGGGTAAACGGGTATATCACTAAATCCCAAACCCACGAAAAAAATAAGAACTATTCCCAAACCCATCCCAAACCCGATTAACCGACCCCAAACCTGTCCCAAATGTGTCGGGTTTCGGGTTTACCCAGCGGGTTCAAGTTTGATTGCCATCCCTAACTTAAATCACCTTTAATGCATGTTGTACAACCA
Source organism: Helianthus tuberosus (assembly GCA_030545235.1). Taxonomy (NCBI): domain Eukaryota; kingdom Viridiplantae; phylum Streptophyta; class Magnoliopsida; order Asterales; family Asteraceae; genus Helianthus; species Helianthus tuberosus. The sequence goes on along the minus strand of JARYGA010059765.1, from coordinate 3,887,426 downwards.
TCTTTAAGCACAATATGTTTGGCGGCCATTTTTCCATTCAAATTTTCAATTCTCGCTCATCCCTATTCCCCATGCACCCCTATCTTCTTTTCATTTTTCATTTGCAGATAGAGGGTACAGAGAATTCTAAAGAGAGAAGAATCTAGGGTTTTTATTCTATTGAAGCAAAATGGTAATCAAAGAGCGTTTGAGGGTTAGACAACTACTACTTCAACAATAAGAGAAGTTAAAAGGTATGGTTTCCGACGATTATGCTTTCCTCAGATCTCAAATTTTGAAACATAAAACATCCATCCCTCTTTTCTATTTTGTACACAAACACGCATACGGAACCCTAATCTCTCTATTTCTTCAATCATCCAGATCTCCAGAATCAGACCTCACAATAACAGGTATGTTCAAAAATCAAGGGTTCGATGCCCAAGTTAATTTAAGATCCACGTTGATTTTGAGATCCAGAAACGGTTTCAGATCTCCATTGTTTCTTTCTCTAAACTTAACAAAACCGGTAACCCGTAACCCTAGGTGCTTTCGTTTCAAAGCAAGAAGTTGGTAAAACGCAACATAGGTATGTGTTTGGATTGCACTGTCTTTAATTTTTTTGCACTTTTTTTGTTTGTTTAATTGTTGAGGGTTTTGGATTTTAACTTAATATGATATTTATTTGTCGGCTATGGTTCTTGTTTGCATATTACATGGAGGGAGAGAAGAAGGTGGTCGACCTTGTTGATTACAGTAATTTTTGTTGTTTCATCTTGTAGAGGTAACAATTTATGGTGTTTAATTGATGTTTAGGGCATGTTTGGCTAAAGCTTATTTAAGTTAAAAGGACTTTTGGGAAAATGACTTATTGACTTATGACTTTTTGAAAAGGAGTTTTTAAAAAAAGTGTTTGGATTAGCTTATGGGATGAGAAAAGCCAGTAAGTCAATAAGTTGTTTTTTAAGAAGTGTTTGGCTTAGCTTATTAATGTAAAATGACTAAAAGCTAATAAGTCAATAAGTTAGTTCAAAAAGTCATAACATTCTAACTTTCAAAAATGGCTTTTTGATGACTTTTTCTCCTTCTCAAAAAATCATTTTGAAAAGGACTTTTGTATTTGCCAAACACTAAAACCTTTTTGATTAAGTCAATAAGTCAATAAGTTGTAATTTGGGATTAATGTTTCAATTTAATGTTTTGTTAGGCCAGTGTCAGTTCACTATTAGGGTTTTGCCCTTGTTTGAAGTTTTATATTTGGTTCAAGTTTGATGAAGATTTAAGGGTTTTTTCTTTTAAGGTGGAGGCGGAGAAGACGATACTAGGGGACAAATAGGATCAAGATCACCAAGATGTGAAAGAAGATTTGGGTCTTGTGGCCATTGTGAAGCCATTCAATTAGGTTTCGTCACTTCTTTAATCGTTTCTTACTACTGTTATTGTGTTTGTTTGAAAGAACTAGGTTTGTACAATTGTAACAGAGGGGCATTCATTTTATGAGCATATGCCAAGCCCTATGCATGTGTATTCCGAGCCCTTTAAACGCTTATTTCACAATCTTATGTGGTTGTGCTTTTTCAGCCATATAAGGTTGTATAACAACCCTATTTACAGCCATGTAAACCCGGCAGGCACCATCGTCCCCAATTCATTGAACCTGCTGCATTCAACTCGTTTTAACCATCATTCACATCTCAACCAGTTTCCTCATTTCATCATCACATCACTGTAAGTTAAGTTTGCTGTAGGATTCTTTTGTTTGACTTGAGGTTTTGTATAGATTCCTATATGTTCGAATACGAAAATTACTGATTACGTCGCGAATTATGCATTTCACAAATGAATTTTTAGATGCTGATTAGGGTTAGGGTTAGGGCTTGGATTTGGTATTATTGGAGTTGAGTGAATTTGAAGGAGCAGGAGGAAGTTAGGGTTTTCTTATTAATGGAGGGTAATTTGTCATCATCGGGAGAGGTACCTTTTGTGAGGTTGTAGAAAATTCCTTCCTTCCTGATTTGATGGATCATGTTCCCGAGAAACTCAAAGAAGAAGTTAGGAAGATTTTAAGCTCTAAACATTTACATTATGAAGAAATGTGTTCCTATCATAACGGGAATCGTTTACACCTTCCTCCCGATCCTCAACTACAACATTCCTTAAGATTAGCTCTTAGAGCTCCAAATGTGGATCTTGATCATGATGAATATGATGAATACTACCGTCATCATCATCATCATGGTGTCAATTTGGATCAAAGAACAGCAGCATGTGGAGTTGCTGAAGGATTTTCAAAGAGGGTAAAACAAAATGAAGATTCTCTGATGATGAAAAACGTGCAGATGGACATGGATCAACAAGGTGTGAAATTGCAGGATCAATGGCTGAACAACAGTTTATTACAACTAGAAGAACATAAGCTACATATTCAAGCACAAATGTTGGAGTTAGAGAAAGAACGCTTTAAATGGCAAAGGTTTTGCCGTAAAAAAGATACAGAATTGGAGATCATGAGAATCGATAACGAGAGGATGAAGATGGAAAACAATCAAATGCTCTTGGAATTGAAACGTAAGGCGATGATGTCTGCAGATCTTAATCAATAAGGTCCTGAGCCTAAAATAGTAAAATAATTATGATTTTTTTCCTTTATTGATTTTCCGATTTGGTTAGCAGCTCTTTATGTTATTCATCTGTTAATTACTGATTAGTGACTGCACTCTGTACCGTTTTGTGTCGTCTTGTTTGAACCCGGTCTGAAACATATATTCAAATTAAGTTGCATGTATTAGGTGCTGATGGAGGTGAAAAAAACCAGTTTCTTTGTTTGAACCCGGTCTGAAACGTAGGGTTAAAATCGGTTTGGAATCCTACACTTGGTCTAACCTGAACCGAACCAATCAAAACCAACCGGTCAAACCCGATCATTCCTTCACAAAAACCTCTAGGTGTTGCCACAAGTATTGTACATACTAGGTAGGTGGGTCTCCTTACTAATCATATATTTCTTGTTTAAGTGTTTGTAACATGATGTTACAACCAACTAGAGTGTCTAAATCAATCATAAATATGTATTAGAAGAATAAATATTTATAGTTATACTTTTGTACAAAAGTAACGAAAACAAGCTCCTCAAGATCGAAAGAGATGCATTATATCTTAGAATTCCGTATAAAAAGCTCCATCACATATTTTATGTTGACATAACTAGCATTCACTTATGCCATGTTGAATCAGAATGCCTGGATGTCCTACTTAACCAATGTGTCCTGTAAAAAGAAAGAGAAAATATCAAGTGTAACAAGATTGTTGTAAAAAAAGAAAAATCTTGATAGACTAGGGACATGATGTGTTAATTATCATTCACATACTAATCTTGGTCCTCAACATCTCATGATTGTCGCAGGTTCAGTCCGATGACAACTGGAAATGTTCCAACTGAACAAACACCAAAACCCAAAGGGGTATTAAAAAATTGCAGTGTGGACTTAAATGACCATTTCGTGGCCGAGGTGGGCGACGGGAAAACAGTTAGGTTCTGGGTGGATCGTTGGCTCAGCATGAGATTCCCAGATTTATACCGGTTATCGCAGTCTAAACAGGCCACAGTAGAAGAATGTTACAGTGTTAGAGATGGAGTGGCTCGATGGGAGTTAAAATGGAAAAGGGGGCTTAGCTCGGATCAAGAACGGGCTGAGGAACAAAGGTTGCAGTCGGTTTTGACACACCTTAGCAGGAGCGACAAAAAAGATACCTGGTCGTGGCTATTGGATAATAAAAAAACTGTTTTTTCTGTTAAAATAGTCAGACATGAGCTGGAAAAGAGTTCAGTGAATACGGGTCAGAACAACATTTTTAACTGGAATAGAATTGCAGTGCCAAAAATTAATCATTTCGTCTGGAGAGCAATGGAAGGTTGGATTCCTACGGCTACGGCGTTGGCTAGGAGAAACGTGAACGTGGGAAACGAGCGGTGTCTGTTATGTGGCATAGCTGAGGAGGACGCAGATCATCTTTTAGTTGCGTGCTCTTTTGCTCGGTCCGTTTGGTGGAGCGTTTTGGGTTGGGTTAAGCTTCCAATCCCTAGGGCCTTCGAATCGGTTAATCAGGTTCTACAGCATGTGCAGAACTATGGCAGCGGTGGCTTAAGAAAAAAAGTAGTGCAGTCTATTGCTCTTCTCACGCTATGGAAAATTTGGACTTGCCGTAACGAAAAAATATTTAACAATAGATGCGCCATTCTGAGAAACGTCATGGAAGATATAAAAGACAATATCTGGTGGGTGAAAAAAAGATCAAACATGGCTGGGCTGAATGAAGAGAACTGGAGCAAATTCAAGTTGGATAATGTACTGTCTTGAGTTTTGGTTTCGTTTATTTTTCTGTTGCTTCTGTTTTCCTTTAGCAGCTTGCAAAGGTTTTTTTGTTGTGGTTTTAATTAAAGTTCCTCTTTGGCCGGCCAAAAAAAATGTTTTCATTTGTTCGGTTAATTAATTGTAGTTGTTGACCAAGTCAACTGTCATTTAATCTTTCTTTTCGAGTCTGTGGTCTTATAAGAGTGGAGGGTGTTTCAGTTAACATATAATTGGGTACTGTAGAGTCTGTGGTCTTATAAGAGTGGGGGTCCAAGGGTCAGCTACGTTGGGTACTATAGAGTCTGATGGTTCGTTTTCGGTAGCTCAATTTAGATGGAGAGTGGCTGAGACTTTGGGCAGCAGGGTCACGGCAGATGGTTTTAGGTGGAACGCATGGACTCCGAATAGGATACTCTATTTTGTTTGGAAGCTCTCGTTGGATTGTATTGCGACGAAAACTGCCCTTGCTCGTCGAGGAGTGGTGGTTGGGGATATGAACTGTAGGCTGTGCGGTTTTGGGGAAGAAACAAATGACCACCTAGCGGCTTCTTGCGTTTTGGTTAGAGCCGTTTGGTGGCACGTTTGTGTCTGGCTTAAAATTCCGGTGTGTATTCAGCCTCTTTCGCTGAAAAAAGTGATGGATCATCTTTTCAGTCTAAAAGGTTCAGCCGACTGGAAGAAGGTAATTGAAGTTGTTTTTCACACAACTCTTTGGCGTATTTGGAAGGCAGGAAACGCGGTGGTTTTTGAAGGTATCCTGTTTAATGTCAGCAAATTGGTGGAAGATGTCAAAGAGGACTCATTTATGTGGATCAAGTATAGATCCAAGTTTAAAGGGCTCGTGTGGGAGAGATGGCGGGACTTTAACGTTAGAGACATTATTTTGTAATTTCCTTTTCTTTTGGGTTCCCCAGCTTCTTGTTGGCCCCTTGTCCTATTTTATGTGTTGAATAAAATAGTCGCCGTTCAAAAAAAAGTTAACATATAATTTCTTTTTTCAGTTAACTTTTTTGTTTTGCTTTTCTATATGCTTCGCTATTGAAAACCTATTTGTATCCAATATGGCAGATTTTGGTCTTGTAATATAAAAAAAATACTTTATTTTAGATACAACTTGGCTTTCAATAAAATTTATCATCAACTATGTATTTATATTTTCTTCAAAAATTAAATATGACAAACTATTAGAAAAAACCACATTATATGTTGTTGAGTATCAACTTTTGTATGATGAATGGCATCATATCGTGTATATAAATGCAAAAATGAAACCTTTTGTATCTGTGTCCCCGAGGTTTCACTTTTGTTTCATCTAAAAATGAAATCTATTTGTATCCAATATGGTAGATTTTGGTTGATAAAAGTTTGCAAAAGATTAAAATTTCAGATGCACTCTCTTTATGTATCTCAGGCAAAAGAAGATATAAAAAAATTTGAGAGCCCTAATCTCTGTGTTAGGGTGAAGTTGCATGGTAAAAATCTAATGATGGTGTTTTTGTTATAGGATGAAGTTACATGGAACCAACATACTTGTTCGGTATCTCGGTCATACTGCAACACGCACTCCGAGCTTGTACCAGTGAGACACCTTTGAAACCACACAGGTGCATCTTGTTTATTTTTCAGTTTTAGTTTTGAGCACAATGCTGACTGATGGATGTGTTTCAAAGATTTGTTACTGATATGTTTGTTGATTTGTGAAGATTGATGAGTGGCTAGAATATGCTCCCATTTTTTCCTTTGGTTCTTAGTGAAGTCAAAGAACTTCTATCTCAATTTTAATGTTATCCTTTTGTTTTCAGATTGCAGATGCGTAGTCATGTGGTCTGACATTATACATCATGCTTGTTGGTGGCTACCGTTTTATAAACCTAAAAAACCAAGAGATTTTCGGAAGACTATTCATGTATGGCCCAGACACATTTGTTTATGTTTTGGCTCATATCAAAGTATGCACGGACTGGTAGGAAATTAAATGTATAAGGTGTTATATCTGAATTTGTATGTATACTGCGTATTAACTTCTTCGGCATGTGGGGTCTTTCATGAGATTACTGTACATCTCAACTGTAAATCTTGCATTTTACAGTGATAATCCACACCCAAATAAAGTTGGTGAAGAGAATACATGGAGCTATAAGGCTATGGGGGGTATGGGGCTTGGGTTGGGGCGTGGCCCTTGGGGCTTGGGTTTCAAGCCGGGCGTGGGGCGGGGGGGGGGGGGGGGGACATGCTAGCTGGCTTGCTCTTATTCGCTGATCCCGCCATGTCATAGCGGCCATTTGAAAGTTTGAATTTTAAATTCAAACCGTTTGGCATACCCCAAACCGCCACCCGGGTCTCCCAACAACCCCTATAAAATGTAACCCCCAACCCACTGGTCCCCCCATCCCACGAACACAACCCCACCGGCTACCCACTTTTCACGAACCCGCTACCCACTTCTCACGAACCCGCTACCCCACCGAAGAACATGGCATCTTGGACTCACGAGGAAGAATTGGCTCTCGTCACAAGCGTCGTTGACGCTATGAAGGGGCGGCAACCGGGCCAAACAAAATATTGGCCGGAAGCATTCGCAACCTACCGACATAACGTCGGTAACGACCGCCACAACCTCAACGCGTGCCAACACAAATGGCGCGAGCTACGGCCGAAGCTCGATCGTTTCAAGGCTTACTACGAAGCCGTTCCGAGCGGCGAGTTAAGCCACGAGGACCGGGTGGCGGTGGCAAACATAGAGTTTCGAGGCAAGGAGCGAAAGGCGTTCGACAAGATCATCCTTTTTGAAATTTATCTAACGCTCTAGGTTTGTTATTTTGAAATTTTTAGAAATTATGTAATTTTTATGATTATGTAATTTTTAAAATTTTAATGAAGTTGTAGGTTTTTTCTTTATAAATGTTGTGTGAATTTTATAATTTTTTTTTAACAATCTGCCACGCGGTGCACCCAACCCAAGCCAAACCCACGCCCCACCATACCCCGCGGACACGTCACTAGGCGGTGGGGGGGGGGGCTCCCATTCCACGTGTCAACAAATGCCCAAACCCAAGACCAACCCAAGCCCCACCATACCCCACGGTCTAATAAGGTCAACTTCCTTAATATTATTTTATTTCATTTTAATATATTTGTCTGATGGCATGTGTAGTATTGATTGAGGTACCTCATGGCAACCTAATAGATGTGAGAAAATGGGTAGATTGATTAATGCGTCAAAAAGAAAACTTTAGTATCGGTCAAATGGTGAGAGTCAAAGTGACTATAAATTTTTAATGTTGCTTATTTAGTAATGGTGTCAAATATGACTAAACTATAATAGAGTGGAATAGAATAGAGTTGGTGAACTTTTTCAAATGGTTGAGAAGACGAAAGAACGAGTATTGTGACTATTCCTAACTTGAATATAGAATAGAGTTGGTGAACTTTGCAAAAGATGACCGAGTGATGATTTATGTTCGTTGTACATAAGGGTGTACGGTGTGGTGATCGGTAAAGGGTGGCAAACCCCTTTACCGATCGGTAAACACCACCGCCAACAAGTGTTTAGTCACCAAAGTTTGCCAAATCGGTGGTGGCATGCCGAATCGGTGAGGGGAGGAAGAAGAGAGAGAGGGGGGTTTGGGGTGGGGTCCATTCCAATCTCAACCAATCACACTTTTTTTTTAAATGTTTACCACTTCACCAAATGTCTAAACCATTGCCAACACTTTTCACCAAAGTTTAAACACTTTTCACCGATTGACGTGACGCACTCTGATTGGTCGATTTTTAGTTTGCCACTCCAAAGTGTTTAACCACTCCCTAAGGCTAGAACCAATTTCGTGCTTTACTTAAGTGTGAGTATTTTTGTATGGCTTCAGTCATTGCCATATTTTTTATTTTTAGTCTTTTACTACTTTTTTTGAAGTTAAAATTTCACATACCTTGTTAGTTTCATACATACCCTTCTTTATATTTATTTTTTTAGTCATACATACCATACCGAGTCGGCGAGTTAAACTTAAAATATCAAGTATACCCATCTTAATACTTAATACAATATATTATTTCCCAATTTTTATTTATTACTTCAAAATTTTACCCTTCTTTAAAAAAAATTCATTCTTTTAAAGTTCCTGCATCCAAATTCATGAAAGTTTATATAGAATTGATACTCTTTATTTTGATCTATCGTAAAATTATTAGTGATTGCCTTTAACTTCTCTTATACAGGGCTACTAGTCATCTTCAAGTTTTGGTGGGAACAAATGGAAAAAGGGCAGTTAACTCTGAATCATATGGAACTCTGTAGCGTCTGAAGAAATTATACAAGTTAAAAGTTTCGTGAACTTATATCCAGTAATACGCCTTAGAATACACTTATATCATGTGAATTTGTTCTGAACATGTCTAAATATATGTTGTTTTTGGGAAAAACTTAGAATAGTGTCAGATTTATGAATTAATGTTCGGGTAACTTAATATATAATGTAGTTGTGGACCTTTTTATATGGGCTATGTGTTGGTTCTTCAAGCTATTAATTTTGTCCATTGAACCTGGCATATAAGTTGCTGTTGGGATCTCAAACTGCTCCGTAGGGAGCTACTTTTTATTTTTACCCATTGGGTTTTAAGTTCTTAGAATATGCTCCGCTGTACCAGCAGAGGAAAAGATACAAGAAAGTCATGAGCGAACGGATGTATTGGTAAAACAACAAAAGATACAAAAGACTCCCCGTATTTTGTTTTTGATGTTTTGTCTAGCCACTTGCTTGTTTTGTACTCTTCTTGTTTTTAAATACATCTACTTCCTTGTTTTGTATTCTTCTTGTAGATAGATCATGCCGAAGCTACAGCTAAGAAATTTAGCAAAAGTATATCACCAAAGAATCGTTAAACTAACAGAAAAACCAGTGCCAACATATCACGAATAAGAAAACTAACTTAAGTACTATACAACATATCACGAGACGACTGATAAACTAACGGTAAACGAGTATCCTATTGTAAATCTCCACTCCCGCTGCATCGCGCGGGTAAATGGCTAGTATATATATATATATAGTGGAGAGTTCAAATGAGAAGAATTAAAAATTAAGAATAAAAAGAATGAAGGATACAAAGGTAATTTGAACAAATCATTTAATGAGTCTATTATTTATTTTTGTTATTCAAATTAATAAACTCTAATAATTTAATGAGCCTATCTTATAAAATAGTTGTGCATCTTACACAATAAAAACAATCTTGCACATGATCTTACATTTTCAACGTTTCCTACACCATTAAAATAATATTTTGGTGTCGGATACAGAATGTGTAGGAATCAAACACTTTTAAATAATTTTGCGACTCATAATAAAATATGTGTAGGACACAAAATTTTTAAATAATTTTGTCACTTCTAATAAAATTTGTGTAGGAGCCAATACATTAATGATAGTGAAGGAGAAATTTATAGTTGCATTAATAAGAATAGAGTAACTCTTTAAAATATTTATTATATTCTCCATCAAAATGTCTATACTACCCTTAGTAATTAAAGTATTAATTAAAAGTTGACAAAAATGATATCTTGATTCACAACCATTGATCAAAAAAATATATGGTCTAGATTAATTCATTTTTTCTTCTTTTAAGAAGATGCTTCTCAAATGAACCTCCCCCTATATATATATATATATATATATAGGGTAAGGTTCATGCGAGAACCACCTTTATTGCGAGAACCGCGAGAACCAATGCGAACACAACTTAAAATAGCTAAAAAAACCTAAAAAAAACTTAACCCCCCAAGCTAAAATGCTAAAAACTAAACCCTCAAAAAACCTAAAAAAAAAATCAAAAAAACACACACACAATTTTTTTTATAATATTTTTTTATAAAAAACCTAAAAGTAGCGTTTTTTTTTATAAAAAATATTAATTTTTTTTGTGTGTTTTTAGCTATTTTTGGTTGTGTTCACATTGTTTCACGCGGTTCTCGCAATAAGGGGTGGTTCCTAACGGATCTTTGTCCTATATATATATATTCCGGAATTAAATTCATATTTAGACAAGTATGTTAAACGGTATTTTGGAAACCAAAGAAACGAAAAATATGAACTTTTACAAGTATTGCAAAATCTATCATATTTTGTCAATTAGAAAATATATTATGTTTGAGAGGAGAAAATATGTATTTTCTTAAACAAACTTAAAGTATATTATTTTGGGTGAAAATGGAATTATAAATATTTTCTAAGTTAATATTGAAAATATATTATTTTTGGGATTTATATGAAAGTATAATTATTTTTGCCAAGAAAGATTTATAGATATTTTTCGATAAAAGTTTTTCTTAAAATACATATATTTTAAGAATATAAATTGGTGATTTTTAGTTGATTAAAAATAATATTCCGGAAAATTAAATACAAGGTTAAGTACAAAATACTTAACAAATACAAGAAATTACGTACTCTCATACGTATAAATACACACCGAAATACACCACTAATACTTGGCAAAATACACAAGTAAGAATATACACAAGTACAAATACACCCATACTTGGGAAAATACATATTAAACCAAGTTAAAATATATTATTTTAACAATATTCCAAATAATTGGATAAATATAATTTAAGTTAAAATATTATTATTTTAACTAATAATTATATACTTTGGAATTCTATAATGTACATCAAAGATGTAACTCAAAGTGTACCAAGAACTTCCAAAATAAGTCTTAACAAATGAATAAGGCTGAGAGCCATTACACGACCAAAACGTCTAATAAAACATGGCACGTGTGTAGGTAGTTGTACGACTCATAGAAGGACCTTTGAGTATATGAGACAGCAGGACGCAAAATTGAGAGTTCATGTTCCCCTTTGCTCTTAACTGTTTTCGGATTTATAACTCTCGGGGGGTGAAATACATGTTACATATGTTTCAATGGTATGATTTGGCTATGAAATGAACTATTAAATCATGTGAGCATAGGTTGAAACTGAAATGCCAATAACTCTCATAAGAATCATGGACAAGCGTTAGATCTAACGGGTACGGCCGAGCCCCACTCATGGTCCCTATGTGACCACTTAGAATGCTGTTGTGTCCCAGTCGAGGTGATTCGACAACGATCAAGGGGATTTGACACAGTCAAGGTGATTTGATACGCTCAAGGGGATTTGACACAATCAAGGGGATTTGACACAGTCAAGGGGATTTGACACAGTCGAGGGGATTCGACACAGGCGAGGGGATTCGACACTAACAATTATCTACTCAGATTGAGTACTCCCTATGTCTTCACATACATTAATGTCCTTGCAAAACGTTAACTGATCTGTTCATAGACGCTTTTTGTCACACCCCAACCAATGGCGGAAACATCGGGATGAGACGAAGTGTGAAGATTGCTAGAGACTTCATAACACTATTTGTGTCAATATTTAATAAACCGATTTCATTTCATAAACTAAATTGTTAACAATACAAGGAATTCAAATAACATCAAGTTCGAAAGAAATACATAACAACATAATAAAAATTGATACAACATTTAAACCTAAACGTCTATATGTGTATCTAGGCATCAATGCTACTTCATTTCATAGAATCATCATCATCAACCTGTAACATGTTAAAATAAAGTTCAATGCAAAAGCAAGGGCGAGTATACAAGGTTTAAATAGTATAGCAAAAGTATAAAGCATTTTACTCGAATCCACATGGCAATTTGTATACAAGGTAACTAGCATGCATAACATTACGTCTAAACCCAAAGTGTCCACTAGTATTTAGCATCCCTCGCCACAAAAGTGACGAGACCGTATAGTATATTGACTTAACAAACCCCCGTCGGGTGGTGTGCTACTCCTATAGGGCTATAATTGTTAAGCGAGGGTATAACATAGTAATGGCATAAAGCATGTATTATCTAGCATAACAAGTAGCATGTATATCAGATTGAGTTCGCAAAGTAAGTTTAAGTGTGTGTAAGTGTAATTGTTGTATGGTAACATGTTACAACCCAAAAGTGGTTTAAAATGAAAATGGGTCGAGTGTACTCACGGTTTTGCAAGCTTTCCTACTTGAATCCGTGAGGAGTTGATTGATGGAGAGAACACCAAGTTATCATACAAGAGGAAAGTCAAGGTGTATGAGTAATTTGGAAGAATGATGGGATATTCGGACTTAAGATTCAAATAATGACAAAGTAAATATTATGAAAATATTCACTATGGTATTAGCACTTGTCTTGACACTATAGTAATCCCTAAGGATTGTATGTGATTTCATAGGTTCAAGACCTATTAGAATCGTGACAAGGAACTACACACATAGTGATAAACTTATTAACTTGGTAGAGGATTTATATAATCACTACCAAGGGTTCGGTTTTAAGGGTTATTATTGTAGTCATATCATATACAAAATATTATATTTAGTCATGTAGGAGGCGGGAGGTTGAACCTTCCACTTTGGTACCTCTTGGTGTCATATAAGTCAAGTAGGAGGTGGGAGGTGAAAAACTCCACTTTGGTACCTCGAATGATATGTTAACATATAGGTCATGTAGGAGGTAGGAAAACGAATCTTCCATTTAGGAACCTCATAGATATGTACAAGAAAGAAGAAGATACAACTATACTTAAACAAAACATCAAGTGATGTGTGGACTTGTATGTAGGTTAGCCTAGGCTAACCAAGTAGTCACACCATCTTCAAGTTCAAGACTTGACACCACTTGTGAGCTAAGAACTCGATTAAAACAGAAAGTTTAGAGTGTTTAGTCACTCCTATTAAGTGTAAAACAACCTTGGTTTAGCTTTACTAATCATACAATAGACTAGAAGCATAAGAACACAAGTTTGTTTGAAGTAAACAAGAGTTTAGAAAGTTTTAAAACAAAACAGAAAGTTTATGGACATTTTTAGGGCAATTCCAGGTCTGATTTCTCCAAGGAGAGATCAAGGAATCAAGCCCAAAGATTATCCAAGCAATTAGAAAAAGAAGAATCAAGTGATTTGGTTGAGTTTTGAGCAAGTTATGCTCACTTTTGTAAGGAGGTATGAATCTGTCTGAATTTCTGATTTGCAAGAGCTTTGAGAGTGATTTTGTAGAGATTAGAGAGTTGTGAAAGTGTAGAATGGCTCGGAGAGGGTGTGTATTTATAGGGAGGAGTTTAGGTTAGTTGTTTGTTGGTTATTTAATGCTAAACTTGTTCAAAAACACAAAAAGAGCCAAAAAAATCACGCCTAAACACGTCTGGACATGTTTCAGCGAATTGGGCCTTGGTGGCGGGCCGCATGACCTTCAGCTGGGCCTGGTCGCGGGCCGCTAGGCTTTCACGGAAATAGTTCTTAAATTAAAAGGGGGCCGGGTTACTTCTGATGTGGAGCCGTAGCTCAACCGGTTAGTGTGCGTGTGTTTGGGGTGGCTGACCCGGGTTCACTTTATGCTTAAATTAACTAAGTTAATTATGAAATCTTAATCATTTAGTTTATTTAAACAATTGATTAAGTAATTTTAACTAGGTTATTTCTTAACCTTAAAATCTAACGGGGCTAACTGGATTATTAGAAAATAAACTTTTAATTTACAAAATTAGCATATTTTATGAGCAAATTTAAATTAGGAAAAATTCATTAAATGGTTATTCATTTTACGAGACTTCCACTCTCATTATTAATTATTTTAACGAGCATCAAGTGTCGGTCAGTAACGAATCAAGAATCTTTGAACAATATTTCGTTCAAATAACGCATTATTCACAAGTTTCACGTATTTGCAATATTAGCACAAGGTTTCCAAGAATTACGAATACTCATCGAATGTTTCACGAAATTGAATGTATGAGCATGTATAAAGTATGTATGACATGTAATTAACAAAATACAAGTTTTATTTATGATCCAAGTCTCGGATTTTACAACGGTTACAAAAAAGAACGATTACAAGAACACCAGGTTTCCAAAAACAGAAACACGAACAAGACTTGCTATAAATGGAAAGTACAAATAAGCAGGGCGTTACACTTTTCATACCTGTTTTCAAAGGAGTCTCTCAAATGATTACAAGTTTATCAGCACACATACAAAACACATGAACTCGCTCAACTTTTGTTGATGTTTTCAAAATTACATGTATTTCAGGAAACAAGTTGGATCTTGGGCCCTGGTGTTGTTTCGGGATATAAATTTCAAGTTTAGATGTCATCCACTTTTGTTGGTTTGTAACTTAATCGGAGGTTGTGTTGTTTGTAGATCTTTGAGTGGGACTTGAAGTCCTTCGACAGCGAACCTTAACGATAGGAATTTTACTGCGCCTCAATAACTTGACTCCTTGATCCATGATTTCGACGGGTTTTTCCACAAAATGCAATGTCTCGTTGATTTGTAGATCTTCGAGTGGGACTTGAAGTCCTTCGACAGCGAGACACTTCTTTAGGTTGGATACGTGGAAGACATGATGTACATTGTTGAGTTCTTCAGGCAGGTCCAGTCTATACGCAACCTTGCCAATCCTTTCGATAATCTTGAAAGGACCAACGTAGCGAGGTGCGAGTTTTCCTTTCTTGCCAAATCGAACTACGTCCTTCCAAGGGGATACTTTGAGAAGTACGAAGTCACCTGTCTTGAATTCCAAGGGTTTGCGACGTTTGTCTGCGTAACTCTTCTGTCGGTTCCTGGCTTTCAGTAAATTATCTCGAACCTGTAAAATCTTGTCCGTCGCTTCTTGTATAAGCTCGGGACCAGTGAATTGAGATTCACCAATCTCGTGCCAACTAATAGGCGAACGACACTTGCGACCATACAATGCTTCGAAAGGTGCCATTTGAACACTAGCATGATAACTGTTATTGTACGAGAATTCGATCAAAGGCAAGTATGAATCCCAGTTGCCACCAAAATCTATTACGTAAGAACGAAGCATATCCTCTAAAGTTTGGATAGTACGCTCGGTTTGACCGTCTGTCTGAGGCTGAAAAGCGGTGCTAAGGTTAAGAGCAGTACCCATAGCAGATTGAAAGGTTTGCCAAAGAAGAGACGTAAAACGAGCATCCCGATCGTAAATGATGTCAACGAGAGTACCATGACGACAAATGATCTCATCAGTGTAGATTCTAGCCAATTTCTCGACCTTGAAATCTTCACGAATGGGGAGAAAATGAGCTGATTTGGTCAATCGATCCACGATCACCCAAATACTATCATGACCAGAAGAAGTATGAGGGAGCTTGGTGATAAAATCCATGGCAATGCTCTCCCATTTCCAGATAGGAATTACTGGCTGTTCGAGTAAGCCAGAGGGACGTTGATGTTCAGCTTTCACCTTTGAGCACGTAAGACATTTCGCAACGTATGAGGCGATATCTCTCTTCATCCCAGGCCACAAATAGGATATACGCATGTCGTGATACATCTTGTCGGCACCAGGATGAACAGAATACCTTGTTTTGTGTGCCTCATTCATGAGAAAGTCTCGGAGGTTTTCACGATTAGGGATCCAGACACGATTAGGGATCCAGACACCATTGAGAACCATCGGATTTAGACACGAGCTCATGTTCCTTAGCGCCTCGTATCTCTACAGTGAGACAACCTTCGTTAATGGAGGCGTATTGAGCTTCACGAATACGGCATTGAAGATCGTTAACAAGTTGGAGACAACGAATACCCTTCACATGAGTTTTACGACTAAGGGCGTCAGCTACTACATTCGCTTTACCTGGATGGTATTTGATTTCGCAGTCGTAGTCGTTTAACAGTTCCACCCAACGACGTTGACGCATGTTCAGTTCCTTTTGGTCGAAGATATGTTGAAGGCTCTTATGGTCGGTGAAGACCACACACTTAGTACCATAAAGGTAGTGTCGCCAAATTTTCAACGCAAAAACAACTGCGCCAAGTTCAAGGTCGTGAGTAGTATAGTTTTTCTCATGTATCTTGAGTTGCCTTGACGCATAAGCGATGACCTTGTCTCGTTGCATAAGCACACAACCAAGACCAAGGTGTGAAGCATCGCAATATACAACGAAGTCGTCGTTACCATAAGGAAGCGTGAGGATAGGAGCATTACAAAGCATGTCCTTGAGCGTTTGAAAAGACTCCTCTTGTTCGGGACCCCAAACAAAAGGTTTCTCTTTTTGAGTCAAGGATGTCAAAGGTACGGCGATTTTCGAAAAGTTGGAGATAAAACGACGATAATAACCAGCAAGACCAAGAAACGAACGAATTTCAGACAGAGATTTAGGTGCGATCCAGTTCTTCAAAGCTTCGATTTTAGCGGGGTCAACGTGAATACCAAGTTCGTTGACAGTATGACCAAGGAATTGAACCTCTTTTAACCAAAATTCACACTTGGAGAATTGGGCGTATAGACGTTCAGTACGAAGAAGTTCAAGGATAAGACGCAAGTGTCGCTCATGCTCTCCTCGCGTCTTAGAGTAGATGAGGATATCGTCGATGAAAACGATCACGAAACGGTCCAAGTATGCTTTGCACACGCGGTTCATCAAATCCATGAAAACAGCAGGTGCGTTGGTTAACCCAAAGGGCATAACCACGAACTCATAGTGACCATAACGTGTACAAAAGGCGGTTTTAGGTACATCCTCCTCGAGGACTCGAAGTTGATGGTACCCAGAACGAAGATCGATCTTTGAGAAACAGGTCGCGCCTTGCAATTGATCAAAGAGGTCATCGATGCGAGGAAGAGGGTATCGGTTCTTGACAGTAAGCTTATTGAGCTCACGATAGTCAATACACATACGGAATGACCCATATTTCTTTTTGATAAACAAAACGGGAGCGCCCCAAGGAGAAGTACTAGGGCGTATAAAGCCTTTATCAAGAAACTCTTGAAGTTGACTCGAGAGCTCTTGCATCTCAGAGGGTGCTAATCGGTAAGGAGACTTAGCGACAGGTGTAGCGCCAGGCACTAAATCAATACGAAAGTCGACGGAACGAGCAGGAGGCGCACCAGGAAGATCATCAGGAAATACATCAGGAAAATCACGTACGACGGGAACGTCACTTATGCTTGGGCTTTTGTCCTTCTTTTCCACAATGTGGGCGAGAAAGGCGAAAGTACCCTTGCGTAAGTATTTGTTCGCTTGGATACACGACATAAGCTTGAGACCCTGAGAAGGTTTCTCGCCATACACGTGTAGAGAATCACCGTTTGGAAGGGGAAGGCGGATGAACTTTTCAGAACAAATAACTTCAGCACGGACTCGCCTAAGCCAGTCCATACCTACTATGACGTCGAAGCTACCCATTTGCATGGGTATGAGATTGATTGAGAACGTATGGTCGTTTAGAATCAATGAACAATTGGAGAGAACAGAGTCGACAGCGACGGTTTTACCATCAGCGACTTCGACAACGAAAGATCTTGGCAACTTAGAGCGTTTACACTTGAGCAAAGACTCGAATTCTAACGACACAAAACTTTTATCGACGCTAGTATCAAATAAGCATGAAGCATAAACATGGTTCACAAGGAACGTACCAGTAATGGCGTCGTTCGCGTTTTGAGCTTGAGCAGTAGTGAGAAGAAAGTCTCGGCCTCGAGCGGGTTGCTGAGCCTGTTGCTGCTGCTGTTGCTGTGGTTGTTGCTGTTGCGGATGGTTTCGTTGAGGACAGACATCTGCCATATGGTTGACATCACCACATTTATAACATGCTCGTACATGAGCGGCTTGGTTCCGAGCTTGATTGGGGGCAGGGTGTTGAGCTACCATAGCCTGGTTTTGATCGGGTTTCAGGTTGTTGCGACAACGGTTGGAAAAATGCCCCAGTCTGTTACAGGTGGAGCATTTGCGACAGGGGGTGCCAGTAGGATGATGGTAAAAACATTGGTTGCACTTGGGCCACGACCCAACGTAGTTTTCTTGTGGTCCAAGGGTTGTGGGGTTAACGGTAGTTACAACTTGTGAATGTTGTTGGTTTGGCAGAGTGACAACCGCGCAATTCTGGCTCGAAGCCTTCGGCTTCTTGCCTTGGCTTTTCTTGGAGGATGAGGAGGGTTCAACAGTGGCTTGATGGGCGGTTTTCAGTGGGGTTTTCGAGGTATTTCTATGCATGACATGGTTACTGTTCAAACGGGCGGCTAAAAGAAAAGTATCCTCAATAGTGGCTGGGCAAGCAGCTTCCATAAGGTTCATGAAGGAATCAGGGCAACAGTGGATGTATTTGTTGATGGCTTTTTCAGGAGTATCAACTTGGCTAGGACACAAGATGCTAAGTTGCTTGAATCGGAGGGTTAAACCATCATTGTCGTCATCCACTTGCTTAAGGTGCCAAAATTCACTTTCCAATTTTCTTATCTCGTGCGGCGGACAAAATTCCTCCTTTATAATCTTTTTTAACTCAGCCCATGGTAACGCGTGGGCGGCGTCCTCACCCCTTGTACCTCGCTCAGAGGTCCACCAATCAAGAGCCCTTGATCGGAATACCCTTGTGGCATTTTGGGTGCGTAGGTCGTCAGGACAACCACTCTGACGAAAGGTGATTTCCATGGCATCAAACCAAGAGAGTAGTGCGGTAGCACCATCTTTTCCAGTAAAGTCTAATGGTTTGTAAGCCATGAATTGTTTGAAGAGAAAAGGTGTCTTTGGCCTATCCACCTTGGAGTCCACCGAGCCATGAGGCGAATCGGTGTTGGTTTGAATGCGGCTAACGATGTCAGGTATAACTCGAGCCATTTGGTTGGCCATTTGTTCAGCAATGAGCCCAACTAGCTCTTGTTTGGAGATGGATTCGCTGTTGGAACCTTTCTTTGACTTGGTCTTCTTTGATGAGCTTGGAGATGCCATCTAGAAGTTCGAAAGAAAAGGAAAGGATGAGACTTGATCATAAATTTTTAAAACAAGGTTTTTGCATGTAAAAGCATGTAAGTGTTCATGTATCATGTATAATTCATATAAAGCATAAGTTTCCAACATGTATTCAACAAGTATAACACGTATGAATGCGTAAAAGGAGTATAAATTTAGTTTGTTCACGGGGATTATTATTGTTTTTTATTGCGCAAGGCGTGCGAAATGTGTAACAGTTTTGAAACAAACGCGGTAACAAGCATAAAATCACATATAAATTGAATCACATAAAAGAGAGGCTCATAAAACGTAGGATTGTTTCGGGTAGAGAAACGTCGACTATTCCAAAGTGAATCGAAAGTCCTTTCAAATTAGAGAAACGTGCTTTGGCCTATAAGTAAGATACTCTCATCGAGAAGCGATTAACGGTATCTTACCCTTCAGTTACTACACGTCTCTAATCGATTGAAACAATCAAAACTTTGGCGAGAACGAAAATCGAGGAATGGGACTTAATCGACAAGGTGCGGGTTTCACCCCTAACTTGATGATTTCGTACCCTAATGTGGTTGGTGCTCGTCGGGTGAAAATATAATTTCGACACTTTGACGAGGGTCCACTAGAGTTTGAATTGGAAATTTACCATTAAGATGTGGATTTCACTCCTAGCATAATGGCAAAATTTCGTGCAAAATAAGAATAAGCGGAACGAGTGTCGTTACCAAATTGTGGGTTTCACGCCTATTTTGGTAAACTCGTCTCTTTTGTATAAGAGTGTCTTCAAGTGTATTGTGTAAAATGTCTTAGGAAAGACATTATGTAAATATTAAGACCAAAAAAGAAGAGAAAGAAGCAAGGTAGGAAGAATATCATTTTAAGCATATAACAAGAATGGTCAAAATATGGTTCCTGCTATAGACTAGGTCGAACATGGCAATTCTACCTAATTCCCTATAGTTATGGCTCTGATACCAATCTGTCACACCCCAACCAATGGTGGAAACATCGGGATGAGATGAAGTGTGAAGATTGCTAGAGACTTCATAAAACTATTTGTGTCAATATTTAATAAACCGATTTCATTTCATAAACTAAATTGTTAACAATATAAGGAATTCAAATAACATCAAGTTCGAAAGAAATACATAACAACATAATAAAAATTGATACAACATTTAAACCTAAACGTCTATATGTGTATCTAGGCATCAATGCTACTTCATTTCATAGCATCATCATCATCAACCTTTAACATGTTAAAATAAAGTTCAAGGCAAAAGCAAGGGCGAGTACACAAGGTTTAAATAGTATAGCATAAGTATAAAGCATTTTACTCGAATCCACATGGCAATTTGTATACAAGGTAACTAGCATGCATAACATTACGTCTAAACCCAAAGTGTCCACTAGTATTTAGCATCCCTCGCCACAAAAGTGACGAGACCGTATAGTATATTGACTTAACAAACCCCCGTCGGGTGGTGTGCTACTCCTATAGCGCTATAATTGTTAAGCGAGGGTATAACATAGTACTGGCATAAAGCATGTATTATCTAGCATAACAAGTAGCATGTATATCGGATTGAGTTCGCAAAGTAAGTTTAAGTGTGTGTAAGTGTAATTGTTGTATGGTAACATGTTACAACCCAAAAGTGGTTTAAAATGTAAATTGGTCGGGTGTACTCACGGTTTTGCAAGCTTTCCTACTTGAATCCGTGAGGAGTTGATTGATGGAGGGAACACCAAGTTATCATACAAGAGGAAAGTCAAGGTGTATGAGTAATTTGGAAGAATGATGGGATATTCGGACTTAAGATTCAAAGAAGGACAAAGTAAATATTATGAAAATATTCACTATGGTATTAGCACTTGTCTTGACACTATAGTAATCCCTAAGGATTGTATGTGATTTCATAGGTTCAAGACCTATTAGAATCGTGACAAGGAACTACACACATAGTGATAAACTTATTAACTTGGTAGAGGATTTATATAATCACTACCAAGGGTTTGGTTTTAAGGGTTATTATTGTAGTCATATCATATACAAAATATTATATTTAGTCATGTAGGAGGTGGGAGGTTGAACCTTCCACTTTGGTACCTCTTGGTGTCATATAAGTCAAGTAGGAGGTGGGAGGTGAAATACTCCACTTTGGTACCTCGAATGATATGTTAACTTATAGCTCATGTAGGAGGTAGGAAAACGAATCTTCCATTTAGGAACCTCATAGATATGTACAAGAAAGAAGAAGATACAACTATACTTAAACAAAACATCAAGTGATGTGTGGACTTGTATGTAGGTTAGCCTAGGCTAACCAAGTAGTCACACCATCTTCAAGTTCAAGACTTGACACCACTTGTGAGCTAAGAACTCGATTAAAACAGAAAGTTTAGAGTGTTTAGTCACTCCTATTAAGTGTAAAACAACCTTGGTTTAGCTTTACTAATCATACAATAGACTAGAAGCATAAGAACACAAGTTTGTTTGAAGTAAACAAGAGTTTAGAAAGTTTTAAAACAAAACAGAAAGTTTATGGACATTTTTAGGGAAATTTCAGGTCTGATTTCTCCAAGGAGAGATCAAGGAATCAAGCCCAAAGATTATCCAAGCAATTAGACAGAAGAATCAAGTGATTTGGTTGAGTTTTGAGCAAGTTATGCTCACTTTTGTAAGGAGGTATGAATCTGTCCGAATTTCTGATTTGCAAGAGCTTTGAGAATGATTTTGTAGAGATTAGAGAGTTGTGAAAGTGTAGAATGGCTTGGAGAGGGTGTGTATTTATAGGGAGGAGTTTAGGTTAGTTGTTTGTTGGTTATTTAATGCTAAACTTGTTCAAAAATACAAAAGAGCAAAAAAATCGCGCCTAAACACGTCTGTACATGTTTCAGCGAATTGGGCCTTGGTGGCGGGCCGCGTGACCTTCAGCTGGGCCTGGTTGCGGGCCGCTAGGCTTTCACGGAAAGAGTTCTTAAATTAAAAGGGGGTCGGTTTACTTCTGATGTGGAGCCGCAGCTCAACCGGTTAGTGTGCGTGTGTTTGGGGTGGCTGACCCGGGTTCGAGTCCTGGCATCAGCAACCTTTTTGTTTTATTTATTTTTTTACTTAAAACCCTATACTCTCATTTATTACATAACTTACCCCTGTAATTTAACTAACCAAGTTATATTATTACCTTATACTTAAACTAACTAAGTTAATAGTTAACTTTATGCTTAAATTAACTAAGTTAATTATGAAATCTTAATCATTTAGTTTATTTAAACAATTGATTAAGTAATTTTAACTAGGTTATTTCTTAACCTTAAAATCTAACGGGACTAACTGGATTATTAGAAAATAAACTTTTAATTTACAAAATTACCATATTTTATGAGCAAATTTAAAATAGGAAAAATTCATTAAACGGTTATTCATTTTACGAGACTTCCACTCTCATTATTAATTATTTTAACGAGCATCAAGTGTCGGTCAGTAACGAATCAAGAATCTTTGAACAATATTTTGTTCAAATAACGCATTATTCACAAGTTTCACGTATTTGCAATATTAGCACAAGGTTTCCAAGAATTACGAATATTCATCGAGTGTTTCACGAAATTGAATGTATGAGCATGTATAAAGTATGTATGACATGTAATTAACAAAATACGAGTTTTATTTATGATCCAAGTCTCGGATTTTACAACGGTTACAAAAAAGAACGATTACAAGAACACCAGGTTTCCAAAAACAGAAACACGAACAAGACTTGCTATAAATGGAAAGTACAAATAAGCAGGGCGTTACACTTTTCATACCTGTTTTCAAAGGAGTCTCTCAAATGATTACAAGTTTATCAGCACACATACAAAACACATGAACTCGCTCAACTTTTGTTGATGTTTTCAAAATTACATGTATTTCAGGAAACAAGTTGGATCTTGGGCGCTGGTGTTGTTTCGGGATATAAATTTCAAGTTTAGATGTCATCCACTTTTGTTGGTTTGTAACTTAATCGGAGGTTGTGTTGTTTGAAACTTAAATGACTGGTGTTTGTAATATTTTGAACTTTATGAATGGATGAACATCATTTTGATCATATAGTTGTTTGTTATAATCGAATGCAATGAGAACCGATCAAGTCACACGCATACGCTTCCGCAAAAGTCAGGGTGTGACAGTTTGGTATCAGAGCTTCGATTGTAGTGAACTAGGATTCCTTCTCGAGTCTAGACTACAATCACTAGGATTCTCTCATGAAAACAATTTTACAAATAGGATTTTCATTGCATTTATGAAAGCACCAATATCCGTGAACCAAACAATTTTTTTCAAAGGAAAGACAAAGCAAGGACATTAGTAGGGAGGAGAATACCCCAATTATAGTGCCGATTGAGGCATAGTCTATGTGAGATAGACTTGCCAAAGAGGAAATGACCCCCCGAAAGAACAAACGAGAGTTATAAGTGACATGATGCATTTACTTACCTGTGTATACTAAGTAACATATTTATTCATTAATATGTATATGCATATAAGTGTACGGAATAATTATTGACGAGAACGAGATACCTTCGACTTCGAATACTATTATTGTCCTTGATGCGCATAATGAGACCATCGACCTCGCGTTTGCTGCGGAGCTTATGGCTAATGCGATTACCAAGTGAGACCCTGAGCTTGATTCCGTAGGAGATGGCTATCCTTCCCCCTCGAATGCGAAGGTGCCGGACTACGGTAGTGACGGCGAGGCGGAGGTGGTAACCTTGGACAACAACCTTATCAGCAGGACGAGATCCCTGTGGCCTTTACGAAACATCCTCGATGACACTCTTGTCCAGACAAGGAAGATGAGGTACTCATCTTGAAGGTTCCCCTCCAAGTGTTATTACTAGGAACTCTCCCTATTCTTATTCAGTCTAAGCATTGTGCCAATTCGTGCATAACGGCAACGAATGTTAGCGCGTGGACCACCACAATGGTCCTTTCCATGTCGAAGGTATAAGGACAGTAGTGTCCCTTCTTTGGTTGATCATCTGCTTTGAACGAGGGAAAAATTAGAGTGACCATGCAAGACAATTTATTATTACGGGGGCCCACGCATTACCAACTTGTAGTGCATGGGGAATCCTGGTGAACTCTGCGGGTCAAGCCAATGATCACCACCCATCTAAAAATTTCTAAGTGTTCACACCTTCATCTAATGGAACAATACCGAGATAGTTGCTATAGCACTCTACAAAGTAGGAAGTCTGTCTTTGCCTACTTCGCACCTAACACTTTTACCCATGGTACAAGTCGTTTGGGACCCAATATCTAAGCAAGAGAAGATGACTAACACTTAGAGAAGATTCAGTAACTCTACACTCTCTATCCCATAAAGCACCCCATCATTTGGGTAGTGCATTCGCGCCTTGGAAAACCGCTCTACGATTGCTATAAGGCACAATTCGGTTTCGAGGAAGAAGTCACGTACCTTCACGACCTTATCTCTGCGTTTTCACTACGACCTCCTATACGTGGTAGTAACGCACAACCCCCCCATCTTTTGGGAAGTATACCTGTCCTTGTGAAACCAAAGACCTAAGAAGACCAATGTAGAAGGAAAAATAACTACTACTTTCATATTATGGAACTTGTATCACCGAGGTGATGTAACCTCGAGTCCATTTTATTTTCCTCTAATAAAAACAATGTGTCAAGTTGTCAAACATATATGAAAGTGCAGTGGTTGTTTTCTTACTTATACATTGTTGACTATATATGCATGTGAGGTTAGGTGATTACATGTTTGCTTGTGGTGATATATACCTCATAGACAATTATTGGTGAATGTTGTCTAACCTACCCAATACCCTTTTGCCAGAAGAAAATGCCACCCAGACGTGACACAGACACTAATACGTTACCAAGGACAGAAGCCGAACTGCAAGAACGCATCTCACAAGCTATTGCCCAGCACGAGGCCAACCGATCCGAGCATAGCGGTGATACCTCTGGGAATAATCCCCCAATCGGCTGTACCTACAAGCAATTCTTGGATTGCACGCCCCTTAACTTCGATGGCACTGGGGGTGCTGTCGCTTTCGTACGCTGGGTAGAGAAAACTGACTCTGTATTGAGGATGAGCAAGTGTGCTCCGGAACAGAGGGTTACCTATATTTCTGGGTTGTTTCTGGACGGAGCGCTTTTATGGTGGAACCTCCAAGTCCAAACACTGGGCGAAATTGCTGCATACGCATTATCATGGGATGAGCTAAAAGAGTTAATGCGCAAGAAGTACTGCTCACGGGCTGAGATTCAGAAACTTGAGACAGAATTCTGGAACTTAAAGATGGATGGTCAGAAAATAGCCGAGTATATCCAGCACTTCCATTATTTATCAAGGGTCGTTCCCCATCTTGTTGAGCCGAAATTCAAGAGAATCGAGCGGTTCATTTGGGGACTTGCGCCTCAAATCCTAAGCATGGTTACTGCCACAAAGCCTCCAACCATCACGGAGGCTATCGATTTGAGTGTTACGCTTACTGAAGAAGCTCTTCGAATGGGAAAGTTTTCGGAATCCGAGGCAAACAAGAAGGAGACTCACGTGGAGTCTTCAGGAAACAACAAAAGAAAGTTTTTGAACCTGAAGAAAGGCACCCAAGTTAGTAATGACAACTCTAATGCGAACAAAAGAAGGGAAGCGGACCCGTCTCATGTCACACCCCGACCGTGTCAAAACAACGAAACCGCAATGGAAACGTCGGGGAGTGTTGTAACAGAATTATTGTTCCACAACCATGGTAATCAAATGTTTTGTTTTATTGATTTATATAATAATTTACATTGTCTTAAAACCAAATAAACAAGTTACATATCGTCTATTATTGTTTTTATGTCACTAAGGCCACGTCCAGATCCTAAGTGAACATGCTTCCTAGCTATCAACATCATGCAACACCACCTGAAACATATGTAAAAACAAAGTCAGCAAAGAAATGCTGGCGAGCACATAGGTTTAAGGAGAGTATCAGATTCATGGCTTGTTTATATGTTACAGTACCTCATTAGACTACAAGAGTCAAAAGTACAAACCTCATTTTGAAAAGTGTATTGCAACATAATTAACCAACTCAAATCAAGATGGTTAAAGTTTATAAAATCCCGTAGCCATGATTCTTAACCCAAAACATTTGTTTTAGTAAACCAATTCGTAAAACATCTCATAAAAACTCTTTAATAAAACTCGTATGGTTTATATCATTTCGAAAACTTCGTTGTGTGACATCGTTTCAAAATCGTTTCCCAAGTGAACTAAATAATGACATGAAATGTAATATGATAAAAGCATTTATATATAATATGTACCAGCGGCGTATCTACCATGCTTTTATCATGCTACACCTATCCCATTATCTAATCACTACCCAAAACCAATCGTTTATCCAATTCGTTTATCTCGTTTAAGTCGTTTCAAATCATTTAACTCGTTTCCAAAATTGTTCTCGTTTTAATTGTGAAACTACTTTTGGTCGTCTCGCTAATAACATTCAAACCTTCGTGACTCGACTATCTCGTTTCTCGTATTAACAAACCACCAAAGGGTATGTTAACAATAATCAGATTTGGTCGTTACCTACATAACCCCCACACATAACCATGGGTGTAGTCTGATAACGAGATTTGTCAGATCCTATGGTACCATAACCTAATATTGGTCGGTTTGGCCAAAACTAATGAATGTCATTCGTTATGTAATTACAACCAACAAGTTCATTCACATTATTGAAATCGTTATTAGTTTAATATAAACCATCTTAATTGTTTTTGAAACCATCGTTTAAATATCGAAATGGTTTTAATACATATGAATCACCCCAAAACAATTGAAAACAGTAAAATAGGGGAACTATGTACTCACATTGAATAGAAGGGTATCCTTGATCTAAAGAACTTAGCGAAGCTCAGGCAAACCAAGGAAATTCAAGTAGTACCTAGTAATCGGATTACTAGTAAATAAATCGACACCTAAATCGGAAGATCGGACAGAATGAGGTCTTGTAAACCAAATGAGTGTTGGAACTCATGTTATATGGTTTAACAAAGCCTACATTCTAAATCAGAACCTAACCTAAGTGCTTTCGACCCGTTACGACCCGTTTAGGTAGCTTATGCTACTTTAACGCGTCGTGCGCGCAAAAACGCGTTCGAGACGTCTAACTAGTCCTATGACAAGTATTATATGCCTAAACATGTTTAATTAGGTTGCATAATCATTTAAAGCTTGAAATCGGAGTCGAATCAAATCGTAAAATCATCAAACACAAATACACATATAATAACACCAAAACACATTGTTTTATTAATAATTGACATTGTACATCGATTACAGAGCACAGTTGTCACAGTCTCGCCTACTTTAGGAAATTTCGTCCCGAAATTTTAACTAGAGGAAACTCGTGAGAACAATTGCGGATATTTCGCCTTCATTTGGTCCTCACGTTCCCAAGTAAACTCTGGGCCATGTTTGGATTCCCAGCGAATCTTGACCAATCGAATCCGTTTGTTCTTCAACTGTTTGACTGCACGGTCAACTATCTCCACAGGTTTCTCGACAAAGTGCATCATTTTATCAACTTGAATTTCGTCGAGTGGAATGTGAAGATTAGCGTCAGCTAAATACTTTCGCAAATTGGACACGTGAAAAGTCGGATGAATATTTCCAAGCTCTGGAGGTAGCTCTAGTCGATAGGCAACCTTTCCAACCCTTTCAACAATCTTAAATGGTCCAACATATCGTGGTGCAAGTTTTCCTTTCTTTCCAAATCTCACCACTCCCTTCCAAGGTGACACCTTGAGTAGGACATGGTCTCCGACTTGAAATTCTAGGGGCTTGCGTCGCATATCCGCATAACTCTTTTGATGGCTTCTATCTGTCACAAGATTATCGCGAATTTTCTTGATTTTGTCTGTTGTTTCCAGAATGAGCTCAGGTCTAGTAACCTGAGCTTCACCGATCTCATTCCAACAGACAGGTGAACAACATTTTCGACCGTATAAAGCTTCGAATGGTGCCATATTGATACTAGCATGATAGCTGTTGTTGTAAGAGAACTCGATCAATGGAAGATGAGAGTCCCAATTACCACCAAAGTCTATTACGCATGCTCTAAGCATATCCTCCAAAGTTTGAATCGTCTTCTCGGATTGTCCATCTGTTTGGGGATGATAAGCAGTGCTTAGATTTAGTTTGGTTCCCATAGCAGATTGCATGGTCTTCCAAAAATGAGATGAAAATCGAGCATCATGATCAGATATGATATCCAAAGGAACACCATGTCGTGATACAATCTCATCAACATAAATCTTTGCAAGTTTATCAGCAGATAGATCCTCGCGAATCGGAATAAAATGAGCTGACTTCGTTAATCGATCGACAACAACCCATATAGCATCGTGACCTTTTAATGTACGTGGTAATTTAGTGATGAGATCCATGGCAATGTTCTCCCACTTCCAAACCGGTATCTCTGGTTGTAAAAGCAAGGCAGAAGGTCGTTGATGTTCAGCCTTGACTTTGAGACAAGTTAGGCATTTCGACACATACAAGGCAACATCTTTCTTCGTACCTGGCCACCAGTACTGAGTACGAAGATCCTTGTACATTTTATCAGCACCAGGATGGATAGAATATCGAGACTTATGAGATTCGTCCATCACTAAAGTGCGAAGATCGTCTTGTTTCGGAATCCATAAATGATCCTTGAAATAGAGTAAACCATCGTCCTTCGCTTCGAGCTTAAGCTCAAGTTGACGTGGTAATTCCTTACCCATCAAATTTTGTTAAACACAAAATTGTTGAGCTTGAAGAACACGAGTTTGAATATCAGATAGAGTTCAAACATAATGAAGCTTGACTTGCTCCTTTCGACTAAGTGCATCGGCTACGACATTCGCATTACCAGGATGGTAGCGAATCTCGCAATCATAGTCGTTTAAGAGTTCAACCCAACGTCGTTGCCTCATGTTCAGCTCCTTCTGATTAAGAATGTGCTGGAGACTTTTGTGGTCTGTGAAAACCACACACTTCGTGCCATAAAGATAGTGTCTCCAGATTTTTAGAGCAAAAACTACAGCACCTAACTCAAGATCATGAGTGGTGTAGTTCTTCTCGTGAACTTTTAATTGCCTAGACGCATATGCTATAACTTTTCATCGTTGCATAAGAACGCAACCAAGTCCTAGATTTGACGCGTCACAATAGACAACGAAATCATTGTTTCCTTCGGGCAGAGATAGAACAGGAGCATCACATAGCTTTTGTTTCAGCGTTTGGAACACTTCTTCTTGTTTGGGTCCCCACTCAAAAGGCTTATTCTTTTGAGTCAAAGCAGTGAGTGGAACTGCAATCTTCGAGAAGTTCGAAAGAAAATGACGATAATATCCAGCAAGACCAAGAAAATATCGAATCTCTGTAGGTGTCGTCGGTGTATTCCAATCCCTAATTGCAGTAATTTTGGATGGATCCACATGAATACCCTGCTCGTTGACTATATGACCCAAGTACTGAACTTCTTTAAGCCAAAATTCACATTTGGAGAATTTAGCAAAAAGTTGTTCCTTCTTCAAAGTTCTAGTGTCAAACGAAGGTGTTGCTCGTGATCGGCTCGAGACTTTGAATAAATGAGAATATCGTCGATGAACACAATGATGAACTTGTCTAAATAAGGCTTACAGACCCTATTCATTAAGTCCATGAAGATAGCTGGGGCATTCATCAAACCAAAAGGCATGACAGTAAACTCGTAGTGCCCATATCTTGTACGGAATGCAGTTTTGGGAATATCTTCTTCGAGTACACGAAGCTGATGATACCCAGAACGCAGATCGATCTTGGAGAAATAGGTAGCACCTTGCAGCTGATCAAAGAGATCATCGATTCAGGGTAGGGTATTTTTGATGGTAAGATTATTAAGCTCACGATAATCGATACACATTCGAAAAGATCCATCTTTCTTTTTCACAAAGAGGACAGGAGCACCCCAGGGTGAATAACTTGGTCGGATGAATCCTTTATCAGACAACTCTTGAAGCTGTTTTGATAATTCTTGCATCTCAGACGGTGCAAGACGATAAGGTGCTTTCGCAATTGCGTTGGCATTGGGTACAAGGTCAATATGAAACTCGACTTGACGAACTGGCGGCAAACCAGGCAGTTCATCAGGAAACACCTCTGGATAATCCTGAACAATCGGAATATCCTGAATACTCTTGCTCTTGCCTTTCTCCTCAGTGACATGTGCCAGAAAAGCAACATATCCTTTTCGTAAGTAACTCTGGGCTTTTGTACACGACATGAGTTTCAATCCACCAGATGGTTTCTCGCCACAAACTTCCTAAACATCGCCAGACGAATGAGGAATACGAATGATCTTATCGAAACAAACCACCTCAGCATGATGTTTGGTTAACCAATCCATCCCCACGATAACGTCAAAACTCCCAAGTTGCATCGGCGTGAGGTCAATAGGAAAAAGATGGTTATCGAGGTTCAATTGACAACCACGAAGAACAGAATCGAGTACAAGAGGTTTACCAGTAGAAACTTCGACAGATAAGGGTTTCCTCAGTTTAGTTCTAGGTATCGCAAGTAAAGGCTCAAAGGATAACAAAACAAAACTCCTATCGGAACCAGAATCGAAAAGAACAGATGCAAGTTGATTGTTAACAAGGAACGTACCGTTAACAAGAAAGGTACCGTTGACAACGAGGTTGTCAGCTCGAGCCTCGTTTGCATTCAGATTGAATGCTCGTCCATGAGTGGGATCAACAATTGGGAAAAACAAAAGAGGTATTGAAAACATTGACAAAACACAAGGAAGGCGATCATTCGTTCGTTACCTCGAACAAACAAACGACACGCAGTGACTAATCAAAGTAAATGGGTCAATATAATGTATTGCTGAAGACACGCTCGCCTATAAGTGAACACTCACCCCAAGAGTTCCCAGGTAAGAGTGACTGGTCCGATACTGCGGATTTGTACGAACACTCTAGCCTTAGACACAAAACTCAGGGTACAGGCATTCACTCTTCCAGTTTGCACGTGTTCACATTATTTAGACCCAAACTTTGACGAAATTTTGAAAACTAAGAGGGATCAAAACCTAGTAATCAATCATCCAAGGATAGATGATTAATTGTCGAAGCGGATTTGTTATTGTGTTCTCGTTGTGGTTATCACCTAAGGATAGGTGACGGTATTGTTTTAAAATTGAAACGCAGTTTCTTGCGTTAGGGTCCTAGAAAGTTATAGTCTAGGTCAAAGCATTACTAATAACCTAATTCCCTATAATCATTGGCTCTGATACCAACTCTTCTGTCACACCCCGACCGCGTCAAAACAACGAAACCGCGGTGGAAACGTCGGGGAGTGTTGTAACAGAATTATTGTTCCACAACCATGGTAATCAAATGTTTTGTTTTATTGATTTATATAATAATTTACATTGTCTTAAAACCAAATAAACCAAGTTACATGTCGTCTATCATTGTTTTTATGTCACTAAGGCCACGTCCAGATCCTAGGTGAACGTGCTTCCTAGCTATCAACATCATGCAACACCACCTGAAACATATGTAAAAACAAAGTCAGCAAAGAAATGCTGGCGAGCACATAGGTTTTAGGAGAGTATCGGATTCGTGGCTTGTTTATATGTTGCAGTACCTCATTAGACTACAAGAGTCAAAAGTACAAACGTCGTTTTGAAAAGTGTATTGCAACATAATTAACCAACTCAAATCAAGATGGTTAAAGTTTATAAAATCCCATAGCCATGATTCTTAACCCAAAACATTTGTTTTAGTAAACCAATTCGTAAAACATCTCATAAAAGCTCGTTAATAAAACTCGTATGGTTTATATCATTTCGAGAACCTCGTTGTGCGACATCGTTTCAAAATCGTTTCCCAAGTGAACTAAATAATGACATGAAATGTAATACGATAAAAGCACTTATATATAAGATGTACCAGCGGCGTATCTACCATGCTTTTATCATGCTACACCCATCCTATTATCTAATCACTACCCAAAACCAATCGTTTATCCAATTCGTTTATCTCATTTAAGTCGTTTCAAATCGTTTAACTCGTTTCCAAAATTGTTCTCATTTTAATTGGGAAACTACTTTTGGTCATCTCGCTAATAACATTCAAACCTTCGTGACTCGACTATATCATTTCTCGCATTAACAAACCACCAAAGGGTTTGTTAACAATCATCAGATTCGGTCGTTACCTATATAACTGATACGTGGTCGAAAACGGGTTATCGTTTGTGCTTAAGTTGATGATTTTACATAGATTTTAATCTTGAATAACCTACTTTTAATGGGATTTTTGTTTTACAGGTCTAAAAGAGTTTAAGGAGCAAATCGGAAGCTAAACGGAGCACCGGGACGTGAATCGGATCAACCGGGGATGTGAAATAAACTAAACCGGGTTAATCACGAAGATTGGATGTGTTTTGGGAATGTTAATGGATTTAAAATGAATAAATTGGATGATGGCATGATAGAGGGATGAATTACGAGTACGTGGGTGAAAACGGTGAGTAAAACGGAGCTATAACGAAGAAGTGATGAAGAAAACAGTTTCGGACGAAACAGGAAAAACTAGAGGCCGTCGGGGACGGGCTCTAGGCCGTCGGCGACGGGCTCTAGAAAGTCCCGTCATCACAAGGTGCCCGTAAACAGCAAAACAACCTGTCAGATGGATTTGAGAGATCTGGAGGTCGTCGGCGACGGGCCTAGTTTTACTGAAACACGAATTTTGCTACTTGGGATGTTGGGAACGAGTTTAAACGGATTTTTTAGCATTCAAACGGGGGTTACATGTCCGGGGAGTACAAATCTTCATCTGGGAGCCTGAGAATAGGATCATCTTCATTGGGAATCATTCTACAATATCCACCATCATCCATCATTACCCGAATCCTTACCGAATTCACCATCATCAACTATCCACAAACCCTAACCATTCATCCATCATCCTTCCGTACATCACCATCATTCACCACAACCCTAATCATTATCATCCACTATCGCCAAGCATCAAGATGATCAAATTCGAGTTCCAAGCATCTGGTGATCAAGTTTCATCAACCATGAGCGGCTAATCACCTTGGTTTCACCCCGGTGTAGGTAGTTGTTTAATTTAGGGTTTTGAATTGTTTCTTGCTTCAACTTTGTGACAAATTGTGTTGATT
Source organism: Helianthus tuberosus (assembly GCA_030545235.1). Lineage (NCBI taxonomy): Eukaryota > Viridiplantae > Streptophyta > Magnoliopsida > Asterales > Asteraceae > Helianthus > Helianthus tuberosus. Next base: position 3,854,056 of record JARYGA010059765.1, on the reverse strand, counting down.
TTTGAAACCATTGACAATAGTGTTACATTTGTTTTGTATTCGTAAATTGTCGACGATTATAAAGTTATGACTTTACGAAATCGTTATGTGTATTTATGCGTTGTCATGGTTAGGTTTTACTTGTGTTGATTACAAAGTGCATTCTTGTCCGTTTTTCGAAACGTTGATAGTTATTGGCACCTAAGTCACGGTACACTAAATCCGCTAATCGTATACAATTGAGTTGAATCTAAAACTTGTAGAAACCCTAGGTTAGCAATTACCGAAGCCGGGTGAGAACCCTTCTTCTAAGTATTGTTTAGTAATAAATTTTTCTTGCAATTGTTAATTATTAGTTGTTAATCAATTAAACCAATTCCATTCGTTTAAATTCACATCTTTCAACAAAACAAAAATACAGAAATATCATAGCAAGCTTCATAATTGTGACATCTTTTGATAATTCAATCGAATCTATTCGCAAACCACATACTCTTCGTGGTTCGACCCCTAGCTACCACTAGCTATTTGTTAAGGGTAAATAGGGCTTATAAATTTTATATTTGTCCGGAGCGCGACACTACGATCAAATTTTGGCGCCGTTGCCGGGGAGTGCGTACGCTTTGTGTTTGGATATTGTTTGAATTTGTGTGATTAACTGTTTAAATTGCATTATTTCTTTTTTGTACTTTGTCTTTTTCTTTGTTACGTGGGGTGTGTTACTTGTGCAGGTTACAGGTAGTGCATGCATACGCGGAACTCCGGGAGGACTTCACCGTTAGTCTACGAACCGGAAATCGAAAGAGTTGCAAGAAGAAATTTAGCAAGCCGATTGAAAGCAACACTTGCTTCTAATCAAACCAATCAAACACCACAATTCACACCGACCATTGAAACCGATTTAATGGCAAACCAAAATTCAAACCAAAGCCAAAACCCGAACCAATTCCAATACCGAAGCAACTTCAATCCCGTCTAAAATGTTCAACCTATACCTCAAGAGCGACCGGGCGGTGGTAACAATTCGAGACCACCAACACCACCATTCCAAAACCGCAGCCATAACAACAACCAAAGAACACCCACACCACCACATCCAAATCCTAACCGACAAAACCCTTTACCTACCAACATCAATGACCGAAATGTAAATTCCGATCGTAGGGGTAATCGTGATCGCGGCAATCCTGCGAATGAAGACCCATTCTTCAACATTGATGACTTGAGGAATGCAATCCCCGATGACGAACCGTATAGCGTTCCCGGTTATTAATCTCCGGAACACGTGAGTATTCACTCGGAATACTCGGATGACGGGGGAAATTATGATGAGAGAGAAGACGATGGTTGGGGGTATGTGAACCGAGATAATATCTACAATGCAAGGGGATTTGATGATGATGAGTTTGGCTATCAAAACGCCAACTTAGTGGGGAATGAAAATTATGGTTTTGGGAATTCTCAAAACGACGGTTATGGAAACAACCGCCAACCACGAAACAACAATCAAAGGAACCGGGACGATGGTTATTAGAATAATAATAATGTGAATAATAACCGGACTCCTCGTTTCATGGGAGGAGGTAACCAAGGTGGAAGTCGAAGAGATGATCGAAGGGATAATCCAAGGCCGGGTGATCAAGAAGTAAACGGCCCGCGTCGTCATCAACAACCTCCGCGGGGAGTAAATGACCGTTTTAGGTAGGTGGTCACCGACAATGACTCTCCAATAGTTTGTGAATGAAGGATGTTCGATTGCAAGCCCCACTACATCAACATACTTCCCCACTTCAACGAGAGGTCCAATGATGAACCTTACACTCATTTGGCGGAGTTTTCGTCCATATGTAGCACTATCGGGGGCATAATTTTGCATTGGAAGAGGTCAAGCTTCGGTTATTTCAGTTTTTGCTAAAAGATAAGGCGAAACAATGGTTTCTTACACTTCCGGCAAATAGCATTCGAACATGGGGTGAGATGCAACAAGTTTTCCTTGACGAGTATTATTCGATGGCAAAGACCGACGATGCTAGAGATGAAATTCAGTCTTTTCGCCAACTTTCGAGTGAACCGTTACATGAAGGATTCACTCGATTCAAGGAATTGATCCGGAAGTGCCCACATCATCAAATTGAAAAATGGGAGTTGGTCAAATGCTTCGTAAGGGGTTTGGATGATGAGACATGGAACCGCCTTGAATCGACCAGCAATGGAACCTTGTTAAGCAATCACGAGGATGACGATTGGGAGTTCCTAGAAAGAATGAGGAAGAGATCAAAGGCGAAAGAGTCGGCCGACCGAGCCAAAAAGCACCCTACCTCATGGTCTTGGCCCGATTGTGATGCAAGTTCTAAGGATCGGATTGATACGTTGGAGCGGGAATTGGCCCGCATGAAGAAGAAGGAAGTGGGTGCGGTACAATATAGCGTATGTGAAGAATGTGGTGACATCGGTCACCGGACCGAGAATTATCAAGCCACCGTGGAGGTGAATCAAGTGTATGGGGACCAAAGACAATATGATATGAACTCCAACATTTACCACCCCGGGTTGAGGAACCATCCTAACTTTAGGTATGGTAATGCCTCCAACCAAATGAACCCGAATTTCCAATCGGGAAATCAAGGCGGGTATTCGCACCAAACTCGCCAAAGAGGTTACAACCAAGATGGTCACGGGTCGACGAATAATCAAGGAGGTGGTGGTGATTTGAATGCAAAGATGGATTCAATGCTTTCGATGATGCAAGAGTCCAAGAAAGAGAATGAAATTCGGGACAAATCGCATGAAGCATTAGCAAAACATGTGGGCCAACTTGCGGAGGAAATGGCACAAATGAGGGGGAGCATGGGAAAGCTCCCAAGTGACACCATGGTGAACCCTAAGCATCAAAGTTCAAGCACGGGCAATCTGAGGAATGTGTACATTAGCACGGTAAGTCTTCTTTCAAATGATGAGGTTTGTAGTAGTGTTCAAAGCATTCCACCACCACAATGCGTTGATGGTGTAGTGGGAAATACAAGAGATGAGTTGGAAAGTAAAAATGAACAAGAAACGATTTCACAAATTAAAATTGAAAAAATGAATAAAAATTCTTTTTGTGAAAATTGTTTAAATCAAATTAAACCGATTAATGCATCAAAAGTTGAAGAACGGTACCCACCGAAGGACGAGAGGTGGGAAAATTTTAAACAAGCAAAAATTAATTTACCGTTACTCGATGACATTAAAAAGGTTCCGGCTCATGTGGAATGCTTAAAGGAGTTAAGCATCGAAAAACGGCACAACAAATTACCCGAACCGGTTGATTTGATATCTCATGTTAGTGCCGTTCTATCGAGTGCCCTTCCTCAAAAAGCTCAAGATCCGGGAGATCCTCTTATTCCAATTCAAATTGGAACCTTCAAAATTGAGAGGGCGCTCCTCGATCTTGGAGCTTGTGTGAGCATTTTACCCGGGAGTTTATATGATCAATACGATTTTGGTCCATTAAAAAATTTGAAACTCTCGTGGTATTGGCCGATCAGACTCCCACGCATCCAAGGGGGATGGTAGAGGATGTGATTGTTAAGGTGGATGATTGCTACTACCCAGCTGACTTTTTGGTAGTAGACTATTTTGGTTGTGTTGAGGATACCCAACCGGTAGTTATCTTGGGTAGACCGTTCTTGGCAACTGCTAATGCCATAATAAATTGTGCAACGGGAATGGTAAGCATGAAGTTTGGGGACCGGGAATTAAATTTAAATGTTTTTCCAAATTTCACTAACCCGCTCGGTGAGGATAAGTGTCCTAAAAAGGACATGAATCCAAACAAAAAGGTGTGTGCTATTGTTGGTAGGTTTGGAGAAAAAAGGAAGAAAACGGTCAAGAAAAAGAAGGCGAAAAAGTCACCTCTAGAAAAGAAGGAAGAGGAGGTGAGGAAGTTTGGACCATTTGGCAACAAATGGTATGAATCACCGGTGGGTGATTTCGAGTTTGTAGGCGGGAAGCATGCCATTCGACCACCATGAGGTGGTAAGTCAATTGTTGTTGTATATTTTATTTCACATTTCGTTTTAGTTGTTATCCGTAGTTTAGTTAGTATTGTTGTTATTGTATAATTTTGTTATTTCGTTTTAGTAGTTAAATGAACGTTGTGGGTGTGTTCCCTATATAACCCTCACGAGACCTACTCGTCCTCCCAAGCTATTAGGAGGTTTAAAAGGGCTTGTTGCATACGCTAAATGCAACCGTGATTCCTACGAAAGTGAGTTAGGGCTGTTATTGCTGTAAATTATTTTTCCACAGAAATCAAGGTAAATTAACGCATGATTTGGTAACACTTTCATAAAAATGGTAGAACTAAGTAGCTAACAAATTTCAATGGTTGTGAGAAGCATGCTTCTACACAAGGGTTAAGATTTGTAGGTACATCATGTTTGAGGGACGACCATTTTGTGAAGAGAAGAAGAAGATGTGAGCATCTAGCAAGAAAAATCAGGTGTATACGTTTCCTTTTACCTTGATTCTTAGTTAGCAAATAAGTGGATTGTAAATTGTATTTTATTTTCGGGGTGGAATTTTTGGGAAGTTAGCCGTGTCACATCCCTTGTGCGTTTTAAAAACTCTAGTTCTTACACATTGAGGACAATGTTTACCTCAAGTGTGGGGATGGGGGAGTAGTAAAAGTTTTTCGATTTTGACCCGTTCATTTAAACACTACACATTGAGGACAATGTTTACCTCAAGTGTGGGGATGGGGGAAAATTTCAAAAATTTTTCAAAAATGTCTTGTTTCGAAAGTGATCTTAAAGCATAAGTAACTAAGTCAACGAGGGATGACACAACCCATTTGGTCTTTTGTCATGGTCAAGTTCAAATTAATAGCATGACGGGTATTTAGCGGGTGGTTATTTGGGAATAATCCGCTTAAGAAACTAGTATTTTATGCATATCACATGCCATACCCTTATACGTGAGGTTTTGAGCCACTTTTATATCATAGATTTACATATACATGTTTATTTGTTTGAGTGGACCATTAGTCGCGTATTGTAGAACTTGCAACTTTTGATACGTTTGAGACCATAGACCGAATACAAGCACGAGAATGATTGAGGCATTAGGTAAACCTTTTCCGTTTACACCATTTATATATCCTTACCCAAAAATTATCCCTTAGTAGCCAATTTTGAGCCTAACCCTTTTGTTTGACCTCCCTTTAGCCCATAACCTTAAACCTTTTTGTTTTTAACCCGTGTGATGGAAATTCGATTATAGGAGTCAAGTTTATATAGTTGTTTGTTTGCATATAAAAAAAAGAAAAAAAAGAGAGAAAAATCAGAAAATGTTATGAAAAAGACGAGAAAATTGTTGAGAAAAGAACAAAAATATGTGTTCTTAGTTGAGAAATAAAAGGCGAAAGCTTGTTGCCTTCTAGTTTGATATTGGTAGTTAGTTGTGCGTAGATTAGTTGTTTTGTAATAAAAATCGAATTTACTTCATGTTAGCCACTTTAAAATATCCTATTTCCTACCCTTAGCCTTGCCCCGTTACAACCCGTTCAAAGACCTTATGACTTGTGCTTGGTATTCGTGTTCGGTGGTGGAGAATGATTGAGTTGCAAGCCTATGCGGGTACGTGTTCTAATCGGTTTTAAGCGATTAATTGATTGAAGTGCTAATACATTATACACATTAGCCAATTTATAAGCCGAGCGGAGAGAACATTGTGAGGGATGTGCATGACTTGTTAGTTTTACGGACGGGTTAATCTTGGATAACCATTTTTTTTGTGATTAGTCACTTCACCGTTAAATATGTTGAAAATTGTAAAGAGTTTGAACTTCAGTATGACAATTGACCTTAACCTTCGTCTCGGGAATGGGGAGTGTATTCGTTGTTCGACCCACGTGAAAGTGAAAAACAGATTTGCTTGAGGGCAAGCAGAAGACAAGTGTGGGGATGTGATACGTGGTCAAAAACGGGTTATCGTTTGTGCTTAAGTTGATGTTTTTACATAGCTTTTAATCTTGAATAGCCTACTTTTAATGGGATTTGTGTTTTACAGGTCTAAAAGAGTTTAAGGAGCTAATTGGGAGCTAAACAGAGCACCGGGACGTGAATCGGATCAACCGAGGATGTGAAATGAACAAAACCGGGTTAATCACGAAGATTGGATGTGTTTTGGGAATGTTAATGGATTTAAAATGAATATATTGGAAGATGGCATGATAGAGGACTGAATTACGAGTACGTGGGTGAGAACGGTGAGTAAAACGGAGCTATAACGAAGAAGTGATGAAGAAAACAGTTTCGGACAAAACAGGAAAAAACTAGAGGCCGTCGGGGACGGGCTCTAGAAAGCCCCGTCGTCACAAGGTGCCCGTAAACAACAAAACAACCCGTTGGATGGATTTCAGAGATCTGGAGGCGGTCACCAACGGGCTCCAGGCCGTCGGCGACGGGCCTTGGTTTACTAAAACGCGGATTTTGCTACTTGGGGTGTTAGGAACGAGTTTAAACGGCATTTTTTAGCATTCAAATGAGGGTTACATGTCCGGGCAGTACAAATATTCATCTGGGAGCCTGAGAATAGGATCATCTTCATTGGGAATCATTCTACAATATCCACCATCATCCATCATTACCCGAATCCTTACCGAATTCACCATCATGAACTATCCACAAACCCTAACCATTCATCCATCATCCTTCCGTACATCAACATCATTCACCACAACCCTAATCACTATCATCCACTATCGCCAAGCATCAAGATGATCAAATTCGAGTTCCAAGCATCCAGTGATCAAGTTTTATCAACCATGAGCGGCTAATCACCATGGTTTCACCCCAGTGTAGGTAGTTGTTTAATTTAGGGTTTTGAATTGTTTCTTGCTTCAAATTTGTGACAAATTGTGTTGATTTTTGAAACCATTGACAATAGTGTTACATTTGTTTCGTATTCGTAAATTGTCGACGATTATAAAGTTATGACTTTACGAAATGGTTATGTGTATTTATGCGTTTTCATGGTTAGGTTTTACTTGTGTTGATTACAAAGTGCATTCTTGTCCGTTTTTCGAAACGTTGATAGTTATTGGCACCTAAGTCATGGTACACTAAATCCGCTAATCGTATACAATTGAGTTGAATCTAAAACTTGTAGAAACCCTAGGTTAGCAATTACCGAAGCCGGGTGTGAACCCTTCTTCTAAGTATTGCTTAGTAATCAATTTTTCTTGCAATCGTTAATTATTAGTTGTTAATCAATTAAACCAATTCCATTAGTTTAAATTCACATCTTTCAACAAAACAAAAATACAGAAATATCATAGCAAGCTTCATAATTGTGACATCTTTTGATAATTCAATCGAATCCATTCGCAAACCACATACTCTTCGTGGTTCGACCCCTTGCTACCACTAGCTATTTGTTAAGGGTAAATAGGGCTTATAAATTTTATCTTTGACCGGAGCGCGACACTCCGATCAATAACCCCCACACATAACCATGGGTGTAGTCTGATAACGGGATTTGTTAGATCCTATGGTACCATAACCTAATACTGGTCGGTTCGGCCAAAACTAATGAATGTCATTCGTTATGTAATTACAACCAACAAGTTCATTCACATTATCGAAATTGTTATTAGTTTAATATAAACCATCTTAATCATTTTTGAAACCATCGTTTAAATATCGAAATCGTTTTAATACATATGAATCACCCCAAAACAATTGAAAACAGTAAAATAGGGAAACTGTGTACTCACATTGAATAGAAGGGTATCCTTGATCTAAAGAACTTAGCGAAGCTCAGGCAAACCAAGGAAATTCAAGTAGTACCTAGTAATCGGATTACTAGTAAATAAATCGACACCTAAATCAGAAGATTGGACAGAATGAGGTCTTGTAAACCAAACGAGTGTTGGAACTCATGTGATATGGTTTAACAAAGCCTACATTCTAAATCGGAACCTAACCTAAGTGCTTTCGACCCGTTACGACCTGTTTAGGTAGCTTATGCTACTTTAACGCGTCGTGTGCGCAAAAGCGCGTTCGAGACGTCTAACTAGTCCTATGACAAGTATTATATGCCTAAACATGTTTAATTAGGTTGCATAATCAGTTATGTGACAAATGTTTAGGTTACATATGCTTAAAATCCAATTATGCATGAAAAGGGCATTTTGGTCATTTACCTAAGGCATATAAACTACCTATCATACAACCACTTAAACTATGTGACCATAAGGTATAACCTCGGAAGGTTATTCCCTATGCAACTATGGTCACTAAACATGCTTGGTCGGATCCTAATGATCGACCAAACGGGTCGAGTTCGAAAGTCTAAGCGGTGGTTTAGACCGCTTGACTTACGACTCTAAACAAGCACTAAACTAAAAGTGACGAGCTAAGCATGTTAAAACATGCTTAACTAAGTTAGAAAACAGGTTTTGATATCAAAACAAAGTGTTTTGATACCCTAAAGTAGTTTGGTTGCAAAATACGCTTAAATGCGCATTTTGACTGAAACTACGACTTGTTACTACGCCTAGTCAACGTGGTAATCAGTAGGTATAGTCACTAGGGACTATAACCATCGTGATTACGCTCACGTTGCGAAGTTCAAACGAACTTCTTGTTGACCAACTTGTGGTCAAAGCTGAAAGTCAAACACTGTTTGACTTTTAAGCTAGGAAAGCAATAAAAGAATGAAGGAAGCTTACAAAGGGTCCTTGCTAGAACTTGATCTTATAATTCTCAGGTATGAAGTTATAAAACCTCAACTTAGAGAATTTAGATCAAGTGTGAGTTGCAACAAATGAAATGCTAGGCTATTTATACTTGTCATGAATTCACAAGATCAAAACAAGTGTTTGTGTGGCCATCAAACATTAAATCCTAGCCATACAAGTGTTATGAGCTGATTAGAAGCCTTGGAGAGGTGTTAACTTGGTTAACACACCAAGAAATTTACATAAACAACCCCTGAAGTTGCAACAGAATGCTAAAAATGAGTTTCTGGTTCTGGGGATTTTTAGGGGGCTCGCGTAAGGGGATACACAGGCCTTACGCGGCCGGTATGGTCCCTGCAGATCAGTAAACTTTCAGTATTTACAGCATAGGTCACTGCACTTGTTTGAGCCCATTTTTGGCACTTTTAACACCCGTTAAGCCATTTTCAAGGCTCTACAAGGTCATTAAAGTTTAGAGGACTCAAAATGTGCTCGGAAAACTCTCGGATGTCGGCTCGTTTGGTTGTACGGTCGCGTTGTTCGTCAAATTACGACGAAACTCAAACGGACGCGAAAACGATCCAAATTAAGCGACGGATGATATTTTTGCATGCCGATCACTAAAATAAAATATATTTTAGTGTCTACAAAAATTTTGGGTGTCCAGATATGGTCAGAACGTAAGATATGAGCGAAAATGCAAACTTACGTCGTTTTTGACACTTTTAGTCCCTGTAAGATCAAATCAGCATGTTTTCGCACACCGAACCCCTCAAAGCTTATTTCTAAGCTATGTTTAGGTTATTTATGGTATGTTTAGCTTATGATCAAGTTCCGGACTGTTCGATATCATACGAATCGATATAGTTTCGCAGTTTGACCCAATTAGTCCCTGCGATCGAATAGACTTGTTTTTGCCATACCAAACCCTTCAAAACTTATTTCTAAGTTATGTAAAGGTTATTTAAGGTATGTTAAGATTATGTCACTATTCCGGTGTGTTTGTCGTGTTAAACTGACTGCGTTTACGCACCAGTTTGCGTATAACCTTCCAGAAAGCGATTTAAAGCTTGAAATCGGAATTGAATCAAATCGTAAAATCATCAAACACAAATACAAATATAATAACACCAAAACACATTGTTTTATTAATAATTGAAATTGTTTTACATTGTACATCGATTACAGAGCACAATTGTCACATCTCATGGCATGAAAGCTTATGGAGCCACTAATAAGGCCAGTGGTAAAGCTTATTTGGGAACTAAGCCTAGATGTGACGAATGCAAGTTTCACCATGAAGGTCGATGTCTGAGGCCTAAGTGCGATAGATGTGGAAAAGAAGGACACAACAAGGATGCCTGTTGGGCGAAATATCCCAAGCAAGGAGGAAATGATAATTGCAACCAAGACGGACACGATAATGGTAGGGTTCAAGGTTGCTTCAAATGTGGTGACGTTGGGCACTTTAGGAAAGATTGCGCTAGGAAGAACCAAGCGAGGAAGAGTCTTCACGATCGGAGCTCGTGAAGCACGCCAGGATCCAAATGCGGTTACGAGTACGTTCCCTACTAACCAACTCTATGCATTCATTTTGATTGACACTGACGCCGACTTTAGCCTTGTATCCATAGAACTTAAGAACCTACTTGGCCTAGTTTCAAGTAAGCTAGACGTCCTATATTCTATAGAGTTAGTAAATGGGGAATTAGTCAAAAAGGGATGAAGTTATTAAGGGTTGTACCTTGGAACTTGGATAGCGAGAATTTTCTATTGAACTCCTACCTGTTGATTTGTGAAATTATGACGTTGTAGTCGACATGGATTGGCTATCCAAGATTAGAGCTGAGGCTGTTTGTCATGAGAAAATCATTCGCATCCCCCCGTTGCGAATGATGAAACACTTATAGTACACAGCCTTCTGGCAATTGATGCGAGGGCGCTGGGCCCATAAGGCGGTGGATCGCGACATCCCACATTGGTCATAAAGGCACAGGAGTGCCACCGAATAGGGTTGCATAGCCTTCCTTGCTCATATTGTCGATAAGGAGACCAAGGAGCCGGAGCTAGAAGACATCCCCGTTTTGAAGGAAATTCCAGAAGTCTTTCCCGAAGACTTGCCTGGGTTACCTCCATAGCGACGAGTGGAGTTTAGGATAAACCTAGTGCCAGGAGCGGCACCCGTGGCGATGGCACCTTACTGAATAGCTCCGTTCGAGATACAATGACTAACGACTCAACTACAAGAACTGCTAGAATGAAGGATTCATCAGACCAAGCTTCTCGCTTTGGGGAGCTCCAGTGCTATTCGTTAAGAAGAAAGATGGCAGTTTCCATTTGTGCATCAACTTCAGGGAATTGAATATTAAGAATCGGTATCCCTTGCCGAGGATTGATGACTTATTCGACCTATTGCAAGGTTCTAGCTACTATACCAAGACCGACTTACGATCGGGATGTCATTAACTGCGAATGCAAGAAAAAGTATCCCAAAAACGGCCTTTAGGACTCGATATGGACATACAAACTCCTTGTCATGCCGTTTGGCTTAACAAATGCATCGGGAATATTCACGGACCCCATGAATCGGGTGTGTACGCCGTATCTGGATACATTTGTGATTATATTCATCGATGACATCCTTGTATACTCGAAGACCAAGGAAGGACATGAGAAACATCTACGAGTTATCTTGGAACTTTTGAAGAAAGAACAGTTGTATGCTAAGCTGTCGAAATGCGAATTTTGGATTCGCAAGGCAAAATTCTTAGGTCACGTGGTGAATAAGGATGTGATTCACGTTGACCCTACCAAGATCGAGGCAATCAAAGACTGGAAAGCCCCAAAGACACCAACTGAGATGCGACAATTTCTGGGATAGCAGGCTACTACAGACGATTCATAGAGAACTTTTCAAAGAATGCTTAACCGCTAACAACCCTAACCTAGACGGTACCTATATTGTCTTTACCCGACGGTAGCGATGGATTTGTAGTTATTGTAACGCTTCTTGACAAGGTCTCGATTGCGTGTTGGTGCAAGGAGACAAAGTCATTGCGTACGCATCACGTCGATCGAAGGATCATGAGAGGAACTGAACCACGCATGACCTTGAACTAGGTGCAGTGAGTTGCGCGTTGAAGATTTGTGTTAGGACCGGTTTGACTCCGTTTCGATTGCGAACCGACTCGTGAACGTGCGGAATCCGTGCACGAGTGAGACCGAAACACACGAGAATGTAATTTTAATAGTGATTCTATTCCAGATCTGAAAGATACAAGCACCTGAATCACGAACACGAGCTTTCTCTCTCTAGAACCTCTCTCTAGAACTCTAGCTCTCCAAAGCTCCAAAATGTGTAAAAGTGTCAAAAGTCCCTAAATGAAACCCTAAGGATCCTATTTATAGGCATAAGGAATATAAGGATTTCTCCTTATTTAGAAGTTTGCCACCTTGTCCTTTTAACTAGATATTACAATAAAAGCTTAGACTTCTTCGGTTTCGGCTACGTGCTAGATTGACGGAGGCGATAGACACTTAATGCACTAACAGACTCCCCCTTGGATATTGCCGTAGTCAATCTCATAGCATCTTGTCTTTCTCTATCTTGAACAGAATCCCCGTGGATCTGTCTACAAGTTTCTGTTGCCCTCTTCTTTCCTTCAGACTCTTTTTCTTTAGGCTCCCCCTTTCTTCAAGCTTCCGTGCTTTTAGGGATCGTCACCTTTTCTTTCCGGGTACAAGCTCCTCCTTGCTTTGAGCTCGTCTTCAGACTCCCCCTTAGACTCAGCTTCCGGGATCGTAGTCTGGACTTTTTCTGCAATTACTCATACAACTATAAGTAACAATATTTTTAATCTTTCAGATATTGTAATCTGACAAATTCAATCTCCTCAAAACCACTTCTCATGAATTTGGCAGTTTCATCGAATCGTATCGGAAACTAACACTTATAACAATATAAGCATCCAAATCCCCCACAGTTAATCATCCAAGTCCAACTTAATGACCTTGGAGATATCACAAACTGTTTTTTTTTTTTTAATTTTAAAACTTCAAGTTTCAAATGAATGAACTTGTTTTATTTTCAGAAACACAATCAGCTTACTTAGATTTTGAAACTCAGCACTCAGACATCAGTTGTCAAAAATAAAGCAGAAATCAAAATCTTTTTGTATTTTCTGAAAATATAAAGCAGTAGAGAAATATGTACAAACATATTTACAGACAATATTTTTGTTTGAGTATGCGTTAGAGGATCATATCAGTTTTTGACAAGTCACAAGTACCGTTGAGCTTAGTTACACAGTAAGAATTAAACAATTCACTTAGATTGTCGATATACTGATCCACTTAAATTTTCATACAAACTTCAACTGATTCAGGATACGAATTAGGTATTTTAAGAACTTAAACTCATTCATGTGTCCCACCTCTTGAATATACTCCCGTATCCAGAATCCCAATAATCAGTCTTACAGGTGAGTATACTACAATGATATCTGTATATAAATTAGGTATGCGAGGGCCGAGGGATCTCAGATCGATACTTCCGTATACGCAGAGAGATATCAGCTTCGACTTTTCGGAATGTCCCCTTCAGAGGATCTTTTTGCTTACAACAGCAGCGACTATCAATTTTATTGTTTCATCAGCATGCTGAGGGTTTAATGCTATGTTTCAAGCATTGCAGCAAGTATTAGCCAGGGACTAGGTCAGAACTACCGTTCAGCAGAAGTCCCGGAATAATACCCCAGATATCATAGAGTATAAAGACCTAGTATATCAGATTAAGAGACCTTTCAAACGAGATTTCAGGGGTTACCTATATATCCAAGTAGTGTTCCCCACGAAATAAGCAAGTGTTAATTTTAGGTTTATATCCCGAAAAAGTTTACTAAATGTATAAAAATCTACCGACACATCCACGGTGAGATTGTTTAACACATTTAAACTTTCCATTTCTTTAGCGTACTGTAACTGTCTACTGATGTACTATCATTTCCTCTTTTTACGCAAAAACTCAAATTTTTGAATTTTATCATGTTTTTGACTTTTTCAAATTTTTCAAATGTTTTTGTATTTTCTAACAACATTACTCCCCCTAAAATGCAAAACCATTTAAAGAAAAATTTGACAACCAACACTGATAGCTTTGTCTCGCCATCCATTTTCTGCTTCAAGTGCTCTGATTTGTAGAAAATATAACGTACCCCCATGATTTACAACCCATTGATCTTAACAGTTTGAAAACCGTTTTTCAATCTGATGAAAGTAATCATGTTTGTTCAGCCGTGAGGGTTTCGGCATATTCAATCAACATACATTCAAAACAAAATTAAAAACAAACATATTTTTGTTTTTTTTTTATTTTTCCAATTTTTAGGATTTTGAAAATATTGTTTATTTATGTACAGAAAACACTCAAACTAAACTCCCTGTTCAACCAAACCAGGGTTCTGCAACCTCTTCCTGTGCCAGGTTGCTCCAACTACTATTCTCACAATCTTCAGCTTCATTGAGCACCTGCACATTCAAACTTTATCAATCATTTGAACAATTTAGCCCAGGTCTGTTGGACCTTAGGCATTTCAACACAATAATGTTCATTCAATTTCGGAAACTCTTTGTCATTTAAAACATTTTCAATTTTGATTTCAACTTTTTCATCTTTTACCATCATCACTTGTTTCTTAGCACTCCACATTTGACCTTTCGGAGTACCTCTTTTGTAAAAATTTATCTCCTTTTGAACCTTTTGATCTTGAACAACATTTTTAGGTTTCCAAAACTCTTGAGGTTTTGTCATATCAACAGATTTTCTCCAACTCTGTGTTGTTCTCAATCTGGGTGTGTGAGAATTCCAGGTCTGTCTTGAATTGAACCTGTTCAGGTTTGATTTCCAATTTTGATTTGAAGCAAACTTGTTTGTATTGTACCTCCAAGTTTGTTTCGAATCAAATCTGGTTGACCTTGATTTCACATCCTCAGATTTCTGTTTTTCAACATCAACAGGCTTTGGATTTGGACACTTTCGTGCAACATGTCCAATTTGATCACATTTAAGACACACTTTCTTTGAAACATCCTTGGCCTGTTGTTGTTTCTTTTTCATAGCATCAAACTCATCATTAGACTGTCGACTAAATTTGAGTTTTTCCTCTTCTTTCAAGCTTTTCCCTTGAACAAAATTCATCTTTTGTTGCAAATTTGGTTTTTTACTTTGATTCCAATTCCGTTTCTTTTTATAACCCAAACCAGCCTTTATGTTTTTCTTCTTAAAACCAGGTTTGTTATAAAAAGATTTATGACCTTTACCAGCAAACTTTGGAATCTCAGACTTCTCAATCTCAACCATTTTGAAAACTTTATCGACCTTCTCTGAAATCACATTCTGAATCGGGAATACAACATCTAAGAATAATTTGTCCGATCCAATCATGGTATAAACCAATCCCTTTGAATCATCATTCAAATTTTTCTCGGATTTTGTGTTTTTCAGATAACCATCATAAAGATTTCCTTCATCTTCATCCTGTGATTCAGACTTACCTTTTGTAGACTCATCTTTCAAAACGCTTTCAACAACCTTACTTATCACCTCTGAATCATTAGCATCATCAGATTTGGAGTAAGTCACATCGATACTTTCAGGTAACTGGTCAGCTATGTTCAAACCCTTTGCCACCTTTTCCTCATCATAAAAAGTATAATTGTTTCTCAATGGTGGTGGTACCTGATGAAATTCTGAACCAATACCCTTTTTGCAATTTTCAGTATCTTTGTCATCTGGTGTGATGTTGAAAATGCGTTCGAGAATGTACGAAGAGTTATGATAACTTTGAAGTTTGGTAACAACCTTTTCTTTTTCAGCCAAGACTTGTTTAAGATTTGCAATTTCATCAACACATTTGTTTAATTCAATTTGCTTTTCTTTAAACTGTCTCTCATACATTTCTTTGGTTGTTAAAGTTTCAGACAATCTTTGATCAAAACTTTTGACTTGGCTCTTCAAAGTATCATAAGCTTCTTGTACTCTCTGACTCAACCACTTTAAAGAATCATACTGTTTTTGTAAATCTTGAAATTTAGATTCTTTTTCAACACAATCGACACATTTTGTAGAACACAGTTGTCTATAAACATCATTATCCTTTTCAAGACCTTGACATTTCTGTGTCAATTTTTCAACTTTTAATTTCAAAATTTCTTCTTTTTCAATCATATCTTTACATTTTATTGTGAAACCATTTTCAAGTTTGCTTAATTCATTATCTTTTGTTTTTATGATGTCATCTTTTTCAGTACAGGCTTTGCACATTTCTATGCAATTCCTGCACTTGTTTTCTTTTTCATCAACCATTTCAACATTAGATAAATCAGAAGATTTCCTAACCTCAGTCTCATTCAGCACCGGTTCTTCTGATTCAACTTTCTGATCGTTCTCCTTTTCTTCTTTCTGAGCTTCTGCATTCTTCTGTTCTTCTTCAGCTTTCTGTTCCTCTCCAGCAAGCTTTGCAACAGTCTTCACTTCTTCAATCATCTTCTTCAGTTCTTCTTCTTTTCTCTTCTTCATCTCTACCACCTTCGGTAAACTTGCTTCAAAAACTTCTCTTAACTTGATCATCAAATTTGGCAAATAGCTTTTATCAGAAAGCCTTCTTGTGTTGAAAGTACCCTCACTTGGAAACACATTGGTTACAGCATCAAAATCCACTTTTGATGGATCAACTACTGGATTACCCTGTGGATCCATGTAACACTCTAACTCTTCATTCCATCTCTTGGCTCTTTGTGCTTCCTTAAATGGTTCATTCAATTTGCCAATCTCCCATCTTGCACTGTCTCTTCTCCACCATCTATCATGATCATCATTTGCAACAAATGCATAACCAACTGCATCTTTTTCAGATAAAACCTCTTGACTCCAGTCATACCCTTCATCTTCATATATAACTGCAAGAGCCCTTGATCTTTCTTCTGGTTGCTTTAATCTTGGTGGTTCAGACTTGTTCTGATGGTAAATTGCCTTCCTGTAGTAATCTTCATTGAATGGATTTTCAGAATCATCAGCAGCATACGCATTTCTGCACTCGCGCTTAAAGTGACCTCTTTGTTTGCATTTGAAGCATGTCACCTTGGATTTATCAAATCCCAATTTGGTAGATGGTCCACCAATTGACTTTCTCCCCGTTATCTCCATGAACCGCTGTGCCCGACGAACTGCACTGGCCATGCACCATCTTATATCCATAAGTTCCATCTCCTCGGGGTCTAATTGATCATAATCTTCTTTAGTCAAATTGGTATTGCCAATCTTCCCTGCAACGAGGCTTTCATACGATTCAAGTACAGATGCCAAGAAAACCATCTGTTGTTTTGCCGATTCTTCACTGAAATTCTGCCCATTCTTCAAATCCACTGCGATATTACATTGAAACAAATTCTTTGAAGCAGATTGATCAGAAGTTGTTGAAGAAGATCCACTGTGAAGACTTTCATTGTTCACTGAACTTGAACTTTCTGCAGAAAATGCTGTTCTTGGAGACCCAGCCTGCGGTACTCTGTAGTAAAGCTCTACATTCTGCTGATAAGCTGGATTGTTGACTTTAGATCTCTTTATCTCCAACTCATGGCTTTCAAGTCTTTCAATCAGCAAATCCAAATTCAACTCTTCCGGCTTTATTGTATTTTTCAACATTAGAGCGAAGTATTTCCACTCTTGATCATCTGGCAATGAATCAAACAGTTTATCCACCAGCTCCTCTTCAGAAGGTAAGATTTGATGTCTGATCAGCTCCACTTTCAGATGTCCGAATCTCTCAATCATTTTACAAACAGATTCACTTTTCATACAATTGAATAAATCAAACTCTTTACGCAACAATTTCTTTTTGTTTTTAACAATTTCATTACTTCCTACACATTTTCTCTCTAACGCTTCCCACAAACTCTTTGAAGTCTTTTCTTGTTCGAGCAATGAAATAATATCCTCTCTTACTGACTGTTTGATCAATGTTATCATTCTATGTTCAGCCACAACATTTTTTATATCTTTTTCTGAAAAATCTTTTGCATCTATTAACTCTCCTCCCTCTTTTACTGGTGCAACATATTCATCTGTTAATTTTAACCAGCTTTCAGTAGCAAAAGCTTTTACCCAACCCTCAAATCTGTTTTTCCACCAATGATAATCTTCAACTTTCATTAGCTTTGGTGGCTTCTGTTGGCTTCCGTACATGTTCTCGAACTTCAAATTCTCCGAAATCTCCTTCGAATATTCTTTCATCTCAGATCTTCTATCGGATGATTCGGAATTGAACGCGTTGTAGAAAGTATTGTAGAACTCTTCACCGTTGCTTGACATCTTCAATTACCTGAATCTCAAACAAACAAAATCAGTTCAAACACTATCAAACAACTGAATTAAAATAATACTCGAACTGGTGAATTTTCTGTGCAAACTGAAAGTTGACAAACTGTGCGGACTGCTATGACCCGGATGATTGTCCGTGCGGGTGGGAAACCGTATGATGAAACAATCCGTGCGACTGAAATGATAATCTGTACGGGTGAGGTTTATAATCCGTACGGGTGGCACAAAATGACACTTAAACAATCACGTGTAATACTAAATTCAATTAATATGCAATATCGAAACCACAATATCAATGAACACTTTATCTTACACAGATAATCATGCAAGACAAAAGATATCTGACAAAACCTTATGCTCTCATTGGACCATTAGAATGAAATCACATGATTAGTCTGACATCACTTTTAAAATTCACATGCACATGTTGACCGAATATATTGACTGACAATACTTAGTTTCAATTGAACCTTTTCAAGATACAATCACGTGATCAATTTGACAAAATCTTTTTATATCTCTTTGTGATTGGGCCTTTACTTCTAAATGACAGTTAATAGCTCACATATATTGGGCCGATTTGTTTAGTGAACACATAATGTCTCAATGTCCCATATCTCTAATTAAATGTGCCGACAACTTTTAATTGTGTTTATTTCTATTGGACTGTTCAAATATATTCATTCAAAGTATATAATGTTTCACGTGAAATCAGTATGTTGTCAGATAAGCGAAACTATCTTGGATTGGACAAATGAGCGGATCACCAACTTGACCAAATGAGCGGACCTCAATTTTTACACAATGAGCGGACCTCAAATGTACAGATGAGCGGACCAGAAATTGTCACATGAGCGGACCAAATATTATCACATGAGCGGACCAGAAATGTCGAATGAGCGAACCAGACTTGTTCGTAAAAGCGAACCAGCTATGTACGTTGGAGCGGACCAGAAATGTTCATACGAACAAACCTGCAACTTTGACGCAAATTCGAACGAAAAAATCTCGATTTCTCCTAAACGGTTTGGAGTTTCGATCTGAAACTTGGTAGGGTTTTAGATCAGGTATAGGCGCACAACATATCCAAAAATCAGCTGAAATGGACCATGAAAACCTGTTCAATTCGATGAAAAACAGTAAAAACTGTAAGAAATATGAAAAAGATGAAGAAGAAGAAGAAGATGAAATCGGATCTGATTCTGATGAAATCCTTTGCGAAATCGTGTGAAAGATCAATGCAATCGAGCTCCTGCTCTGATACCACTTGTTAGGACCGGTTTGACTCCGTTTCGATTGCGAACCGACTCGTGAACGTGCGGAATCCGTGCACGAGTGAGACCGAAACACACGAGAATGTAATTTTAATAGTGATTCTATTCCAGATCTGAAAGATACAAGCACCTGAATCACGAACACGAGCTTTCTCTCTCTAGAACTCTAGCTCTCCAAAGCTCCAAAATGTGTAAAAGTGTCAAAAGTCCCTAAATGAAACCCTAAGGATCCTATTTATAGGCACAAGGAATATAAGGATTTCTCCTTATTTAGAAGTTTACCACCTTGTCCTTTTAACTAGATATTACAATAAAAGCTTAGACTTCTTCGGTTTCGGCTACGTGCTAGATTGACGGAGGCGATAGACACTTAATGCACTAACAATTTGGCGTCATTACTTGTATGGAAAAACGCTGCACGGTCTTTACTGATCACAAGGGTTTGCAACACACCTTTGATCAGAAGGATTTGAATATGAGACAACGAAGATGGGATGAACTGTTGAATGATTACGATTGTGAGATTAAGTATCATCTGGAAAAGGCGAGCGTTGTGGCGGACGCCTTGAGCCGCAAGGAATGCGCAAAGCCTCTAAGGGTGCTAGCCTTAGAAATGACCATACGGACGAATCCCGCTACTCGGATTCGTGAAGCTGAGCAAGAGGCGCTCAAACCAGAGAACCTTCAAGCTGAAGCATTATGTGGAATGGAAGTGCAATTATTGCCTAAGGAAGACGGAACCCTATGCTCCATAGGACGACTTTGGGTTCCGATTTACGACAATTTACGTATGCTTATTTCAGGCAAAACTTAGAAGTCAAGGTACTCGATCCATCCTGGATTTGACAGGATGTACCAAGACTTTTTTTGGCAGGCCAGGATCAAAGCCGATATTGCTACATATGTGGGTAACTGTCTTACTTGTGCCAAAGTTAAGGTAGAATACCAGAAACCGTCAGGGCTGCTGCAACAACTTGAGATTCCCGTGTGGAAGTGGGAACAAATCTCAATGGACTTCATTACAAAGCTACCAAGAACCCAAAGAGGTCACGATATGATTTGGGTGATTACTGATCAACTCACCAAGTCTGCACATTTCTTTCCGACCGGCGAGAGAGACAGCACAAGGAAATCAGCAGAGATTTATCTTAGAGAGATTGTGGCACGTCATGGAGTGTCTGTTTCTATCTTATCCGGCCGAGATGGTCGCTTTGTGCCGAGGATATGGCAGACGTTTTAGAAAGCGTTTGGGTCACGGTGGAACCTTAGTATTGCATTTCACCCTCAGGCGGACTGCCAGAGTGAACGAACGATACAAACTGTGGTAGACATGTTACGTGCTTGTGTGATGGACTTTGGTGGAAGATGGGATACTCACTTGCCTTTAGTGGAGTTTTCCTACAATAATAGCTATCACACCAGCATTCAGGCCACCCCGTTTTGAAGCCTTATATGGACGTAAGTGTCAGTCCCCGTTGTGTTGAACGGTGACCGGAGATAAATGATTTATTGGCCCTGAGTTGGTTCAGGAAACTACAGACAATATCGTTCAGATACGTGATCGTATCAAGACAGCATGTGATATATAGAAAAGCTACGCCGACAAGCGGCGGAAACCGTTGGAATTTGAGTTGGGAGATATGGTTTTATTGAAAGTCTCGCCTTGGAAATGCATAGTACGATTTGGAAAGCGTGGGAAGTTGAACCCACGGTATATTAGACCATTCGAGATCCTGGAAAGGATCGGAACCATTGCTTACAAGCTGAAACTTCTAAAAGAACTTAGCAATGTCCCCGACACGTTTCATGTGTCCAACCTTAGGAAGTGTCCTACTCAAGAAACAGTCGTCTTTTCCGCAAACAAGATTCATATCAACGACAAACTCCGATTTACTGAAGAACCTGTCAAGGATACGGACTGGAAGGTCCACAAAACACGGAGGAGTCATTTTAAACTTGTTAAAGTTCGTTGGAATTCGCATCATGACCTAGAACTTACTTGGGAGCATGAAGACCAAATCAAGTCTAAGTATTCACCCCTATTTCACAACTCCCCTGCAACCGATAACACAGATTGAATTTCGGGACAAAATTCTTTTAACGAGGGGAGAATGTGACAACTGGCACTTTTCCATGCATTCCATACAATAATAAACAGTAATATGTGCTTTAACGACTGTGCATGATAGAATTAACAAGACGAATGAATTTCTGATTTCTGTCATATACATACAAAGGCATTTCATGTTGCAAGATTGTTCATCATTATTACATGCAACACAATATGGTTCAATTAGTTCACAGAACAAAGTTAGCACAATTGTCAAACAAACTAGAAGTACTAATGGGAGTTCAGTACTCGGATAGACATGATGTTAAGACCCAGAATGAGCCCCAGAACCAAGTGTTATGCTAGAATAGTGTGTAGGAAAGTAGGGATTACAAATCTGCCTTCCTAGAAATGATTTAGGTGCCGGAAAGTGCCAGAAACACACTAAAACTGCAGAATTCTGCAGAAAACAACCAAATTCAGCTAAAATCAGCTTTCTAACATCAAAATATAATGCAGAATTATGGTTTAATAGTCCAGAATACTTTCATAAGTGTCGGGAATCAAAACTGTCATAAAAGGTAACATAAAGCACACTAAACTGCGTAATTTAGCACTTTAACGAACCGGTAACCAACTGAACAACTGGACACTACCCGAAACACCAAATTTTCACTAGAAGCATAGTTTTAGCGTTACGAAGCTAGTTATGGTCACCGAACATCATAACACATCCTAAAACACTATAACACACATAAGCCTAACTAAAATCCCTAAAACCTAACTATCTTTCTTAACTGGTAATTAAAACTTAACAAGACCCCCCCCCCCCCCCCCCACTCTAGGGACGGTTACAAAGGTGGTTCCCACTTGAGATTTTCTTGCATTATTTTATTTGATATGTTTGTCACTTTTGAAACATTAAAACTATTAGTTAACATGTTGTTCAAAGGATTTACTTAGAACCCACAAGTCCCATATTCAACTCATTTCTTCATCTTCTTTCCTTTCCCTCTTCTAGCTTACGGCCCAAACACACACACACACACTACATCCATTTTCACTCCATTATCATACAATCCAAGGTGAATTAGAGGTGCAAGAAGCAAAGTTAGGAAGCTTGAAGGCATTGGAACTTGAAGGACCTTCATCAAGAGCTTTTATCCACCTTCTTCATCCTCACTTTCATCTTTGATTCTTCCCAAGCCATTGTGCTAGTAGTAAGCCCTTTACAACTTGAATTTACTTCTCATTTTAGTAGTTAAAAGATTATGTAAGTTATTAATCATAAGAAACTCAAAGAAACAAGAAGATGATCATTCACATAAAGCTTAATAACATAAGAATCTAAGTTGTTTTAGTGTATGTGTGATACTTGAGTGTTGATTTCTTGTGTTTATGATGTTGATCATCATAAGAAGCTTGCTATATTGTGATTAAACACATGATCTAGCAAGTATGAGGATGAATCTTGTGAAAATCATAATGATCATCCTTTATGTAGATCATGAACTTGTAAATGAAGTTGTTTTTTAGCATGATGATTATGGATACATGTTATAAGTATTGAAAATGGATGATTTCAAAAATAATCTTTTCAAGAAACCAAAGTTTATTTCAAGATTAACATGATCATGATTTTTAAAGAAATTAATCATGTTTTAAGTATTAAATCAAAGCTAGAAACATGTTGTTAAAAAGAAGAATACAAGAAAATTTATTTTTAGAAAATCTTCATATAAGTTGTAAAAGACTAAATTATACAAGAATGAGATTTATAAACAAATAACCATATTTTTAGGGGTAACTAAACTTACTTAACAACATATTAAGTTACTACAAATTTTTACAAACTTTCAAGTTCATGTCATGGTATAAATTGCATATTTAAGGCACATGGTAAGTCTTGTTTATGTTGTTGATGATTGGTCATGATTTTTAAAAGAAAATGATATGCCTTTGAGCATGGAAACCTCCATTTTTAAGGGGAAACTATGGCAAAATTTTTGTCGAAATTAAACACTTACAAAAATATTTTTAAACAAGTGTTTACAAATATATTTTGGTCATAATTTTCATATAAAAATTTGCCATAATTTTTTTTACAAAAATTACAAATATGGGAGGTTGATTTTTGATAAATAAAACTGACTAAGTATATATTTAGGAAATATATATTTAGGTGTCACACTTGTGTGCTACTTGTATATTAAGTGTATTAGTTATATTATTTTAGGAACTTGAAAATAATATAACTCACCAAAATACCAAAAATTGTATTTCAAAATATTACCAAAATTTCAAGAAAATAAATATATAATCTATACCCGAATATTGGACAAACCGGACAAGGACTATGGACTATGAATATATATATATATATATATTCCGGAATTAAATTCATATTTAGACAAGTATGTTAAACGGTATTTTGGAAACCAAAGAAATGGAAAATATGAACCTTTACAAGTATTGCAAAATATATCATATTTTGTCAATTAGAAAATATATTATGTTTGAGAGGAGAAAATATGTATTTTCTTAAACAAACTAAAAATATATTATTTTGGGTGAAAAATGGAATTATAAATATTTTCTAAGTTAATCTCGAAAATATATTATTTTTGGGATTTATATGAAAGTATAATTATTTTTGCCAAGAAAGATTTATAGATATTTTTCTATAAAAGTTTTTCTTAAAATACATATATTTTAAGAATATAAATTGGTGATTTTTAGTTGATTAAAAATAATATTCCGGAAAATTAAATACAAGGTTAAGGACAAAATACTTAACAAATACAAGAAATTACGTACCCTCATACGTATAAATACACACCGGAATACACCACCAATACTTGGCAAAATACACAAGTAAGAATATACACAAGTACAAGTACACCCATACTTGGGAAAATACATATGTGAAAATACATATTAAACCAAGTTAAAATATATTATTTTAACAATATTCCAAATAATTGGATAAATATAATTTAAGTTAAAATATTATTATTTTAACTAATAATTATATACTTTGGAATTCTATAATGTACATCAAAGATGTAACTCAAAGTGTACCAAGAACTTCCAAAATAAGTCTTAGCAAATGAATAAGGCTGAGAGCCATTACACGACCAAAACGTCTAATAAAACATGGCACGTGTGTAGGTAGTTGTACGACTCATAGAAGGACCTTTGAGTATATGAGACAACAAGACGCAAAATTGTGAGTTCATGTTCCCTTTTTCTCTTAACTATTTTTGGATTTATAACTCTCGGGGGTGAAATACATGTTACATATGTTTCAATGGTATGATTTGGCTATGAAATGAACTATTAGATCATGTGAACATAGGCTGAAACTGAAATGCCAATAACTCTCATAAGAATCATGGACAAGGGTTAGATCTAACGGGTACGACCAAGCCCCACTCATGGTCCCTATGTGACCACTTAGAGTGCTGTTGTGTCCCAGTCGAGGTGATTCGGCAACGGTCGAGGTGATTCGGCAACGGTCAAGGGGATTTGACACAGTCAAGGTGATTTGACACAGTCGAGGGGATTCGACACAGGCTAGGGGACTCGACACTAATAATTATCTATTCGGATTAAGTACTCCCTATGAATTCACATACATTAATTTCCTTGCAAAAGTTAAATGATCTGTTCATAGACGCATTTCATACCTGTTTTCAAAGGAGTCTCTTAAATGATTACAAGTTTATCAGTACACATACAAAACGCATGAACTCGCTCAACTTTTGTTGATGTTTTCAAAATTACATGTATTTCAGGAAACAAGTTGGATCTTGGGCACTAGTGTTGTTTCGGGATGTAAATTCCAAGTTTAGATGTCATCCACTTTATGACAACCCTCACAATTACAGGTATCCGTACACTTAATTAATATTTAATTTGTGCTTAAGGACTGTGCTTGATTACAATTGTGGATTTAACTGCTTACTGATTTCTGTTACATACATACACATGCATCACCTTCATACTGTCACTCCATTTATTATATACAAACATTAGTGACAAACTTGATGCACAAAGCACAGTTAGCACACTAAACGGATAACCCAGAAAACATGCTGACAATGCCAGCACCTAGACAGACAATGTTTTTGAGGCCAGTATGAGCCAGAGATAGAGTACTACACTAGTAGGGAGTGTAGGGAAGTGAGAACCATAAAACTGCGTCACTAGGTGATAGTTATAGTGCCGGGAAGTGCCTAAAACACACTTTAAATGCAGAATTCTGCACTAAATAACAAAAATGAAGCATTTAATGATGCTAGTAAAGTGCAAAAACTTGGCAAAATAGTCCTAGATACTTTCCAAAGTGTTGGGAATTAAATGCGTCACTAAAAGTATTATAAAAGACATTTTATGGATTAATTAAGCACTTTAACGGACAACACCCAACCGAACAACCGGACTTTACTCGGAACACAAAAATATTGTCAAACACATTGTTTTTATTTTTCTGAGCTAGTTAGGGTCCCCGAACACCCTAACACACTATATAATTAATAGCACACATAAGACACTAACTAAAACACTTGGTTTCTAACTAAACTTGTAACCATCCATTGAAACCCAACCCTATACGCCCCCCCTGGGACGGTCAGCATGGGTGACCCACCCATTGATTTCTTTCATTATTAAATTAGATTATGTAGTTGGATAATGAGGCATATTATACATGGGTTAATAAGGGTTGGAGGATTATAAGAAGGACTTGAGGATCTTCATTCTTATCACCATCAAACACACAACACTTGCAACTCTCTCTCCCTTCTCCTTGTGTGTTAGGCCGAGAACCACCACACCCACCACCACCATCATTCAAGCTTCACCTTCCAATCTAAAGACATCCAAAGGTGCTAGGGATCATACAAGCAAGCTTGGTGTGTTCGGAAGCTCAAGGACCTCTTTCATTCTCTTTTAACCACCACTTTTACACTCTTGAACTCCCCTAGCCTTGTGTTAGTGGTAAGTGTCTTAGATCTTCATTCTCTTCTTGATTTTGATGGTTAATAGTTAAAAGAATGATGAAAAGATAAGAACTCAAAAGAAACATAAACAAAGTCTTGACATAAACTAACTTTGTGATGAAGTAGTGTTGAGTTGATGAAGAAATCATGTTATTGTTGTGTTGTGTTGTTATGTTTGTTGATTGTTATTTGTTAGTAGAAATAATATGGATTATCATATGGACTTGCTAGATCATGATTAAAAACATGAATTAGCAAGGTGTGAAAGTTAGAAATGTTGTGGATGATAGAATCATCCACACATAAACTATGAACTTGAATAAATGGGTGTTTTCTTGAAAAATAAAGATCAAAGCAGGTTATAATCTTGTAGATCTAAAGATCCATGAGTGGTTTTTCGAAAGAACCAAGTGAAAAGTATGAGTTTTGTTAAAACTTGGATCTTATATAAACTTAACACATTTTTAGTGGATAAACAAGTGTAGAAACACTTGTGTAATAAGAAGATTTCACAAAGAAATATTTTTAGAAAATGAGACTAGAAGTTGTGAATATTCAAACTCTTTAAAAATAAAGTTTTTAAAGAACCAATCACATTTTGGAAGGTAACGAGACTTACTAAGTGTGCTAGTAAGTTACTACATACTTTTATAAACTTTCAAGTTCATGAGTTTATGGTTTATGCTTGTTTTTGACAAAGTTTGATAAATAGAGGTTGTATGTTGATGATTGAGGATTGATAGAATGATTTTACAAAAGAAAATGATATGCTAGTAAGCATGGACGCCTCCATTTACAAAGGAAACTCTGGCGAAATTTTTCTAAAATTTCAACACTTAGAAAATATTTTTCTAGTAAGTGTTTACAAATGTATTCTAACTTTATTTTCAAAATAAACTTCGTCGTGATTTTTATTACAAAAATTACCAAGTGCCGGAGGTTGATTTTCGTAAATAAAACTTGATAAATATATATGTAGAATATATATTTTATACTAATACGCTTGTGTGATTATTTGTTGATTTTGTGAACTAGATATATTATTTTTTAGAATAAAATAATATAACTTATGTATACCATAAAATTTCGACTCCAAAATAATACCAAAATTCTTACAAAATAAATATTTAAGTTACGCAAGTATGGTTGCAATACGAAACGCTAAAACGTCACATATGTAATATTTCGGAAAAATACTCTTACACGTATATTTTGGTAAATATTATTTTGGAAAATTTATGAAGTAAAATATAATATTTTTGGGAAAAATATGTATATTTTGAATTAAGATGTCTTAGACAAATAATTTAAATATATTTTCTAAGTGGGACTTAAAATATATTTTTCGGAATTACAAAGTGTACATGTATAAATACCCCCATCCTTGGGAAGGAAATACACATATAAAATACGTGGGAAGTGTGGATACGAAATAGTTGCCTAACTATTTTTCCTCAAAACAAAAGTTAAAATAATAATTATTATTTTAACAAGTATAATATCAAAGTAACGCAACTCAAAACACTAAACCCTAAGCCAAGGCACGGCTCGTTCGTCTAATAGACATTAGTACGTGTAGGTCGTCACGCAACAGATCAAGTTTGAGGTTGGCGTTACAGGATACGCACTTCTGTGAGTTCATGTCCCCCTTTTTCTCTTTACTGTTTCAGTTTTATACTTCGGGGGTGAAATACATGCGGCAATTATTACAAACATTTATTTACATGGTATGGTTAGCGTAGGGAGGGTTTACTACTAGATCATGTGAGGGGTGGGTACAACGCTTAAGGCCATCAATCCTCGTTATTAGGACCGAGGGACACAAGAGTGATAGATCTATTTGGGTGTAGCGAGCCCACACCCGTGAGGCCGGGGCGGCCCATAGAGGTGACTGTGTCTTCCAGCCAAAGCCCGGTAACAAATTTGCTAGGTTTGAGTCTTCCTGCACCTTTTCACACATAACAGTGGCTTTGCAACCCATTGGTGATCTCTTTTTCCTTATTGCTACATACCAGGGACTTTATTCATACTTTGAAGGTTTATACATACTCACTTTTACATGAACTTGCTCAACTTTTGTTGATTTTTCAAACTACATGTATTTCAGGAAATTAGTGGATCTGGCGAAGTGTGCAATCGTGTCAAGCTGCGTAGGGAATAATGATGTCATCCAGGTTTAGGAGGTGTAACCCTTACCTGGACGGGTTATATGTCTCTAAACCATGTTTTTATTCAAGTCTTTTGTGGTGTCATGTGAACACGTTTTAATTATGTCATGGTTGTAACTTGTTTTATGTGTCGACAATTTAAACAATGTTGTTGTGGTAACTTTAAAACTTAATGAATGGATGATCATCATGTGTTTTATTTCATATAGCATTGTTATGATTGTTGCTATGGTATTAAGAAGTCACACCAAAATAATCCACGCTTCCGCAAAAGCCAGGGTGTGACACACTTTTGTTGGTTTGTAACTTAATCGGAGGTTGTGTTGTTTGAAACTTAAATGACCGGTGTTTGTAATATTATGAACTTTATGAATGGATGAACATCATTTTGATCATATAGTTGTTTATTATAATCGAATGCAATGAGAACCGATCAAGTCACATGCATACGCTTTCGAAAAAGTCAGGGTGTGATATATATGACTATGGGTTACTATGTTTGATAATAATTTACCACCGTTGCCTATCATTTTAACCAACATTGATTGTGGTTGACCAAATTTGATTTAACTAACCTTAACTGGTCACCACCAACTCTAATCCATCATCAATGACCATAGTCAACCAACATTAATCCTAATTGACCACAATTGGCCATCTATGACCTTGATTTACCTTTATTGGTGATAATAGAACATCAACCGCCCTAATTCACCATCATTGGCCTTAAATTATCATCAATATTTTTAGTTGACTATGATCACTAGGGCTCTCACGAAAACATTTTTACATTGCATACACTAAAAGTCCAGATCCAGGGTACAAAACATTTTTACAAACAAAAAGGCACAAATACACTTTTCAAAAATATTATTTCAGTCTTAGAGACTGAGGGAGTTCAGTCTTAGAGACTGAGGGAGGTTTAGCCTTAGAGGCTAGGGAGGTTCAGTGTTAGAGACTGAAGGGTTCAATCTTAGAGATTGGGGAGGTTAGTCTTAGAGACTGGGAGGTTGGTCTTAGAGACCAGGGAGTTAGTCTGAGAGGCTAGGAAGTTCAGTCTGAGAGGCTGGGAGGGTAGCCTAGGGAGACTAGGAAATTAGTTGTTTGCTTTGTTGTGACTTACATGTTTATTTGACTTCATGATTGATATATGTGCATATATGTGATTGTGTTACAGACACCATGGTTTCTTCTTCCGACATAGGAGTATCAAACACAGTGGACCCCATGGCAGTTGTGTCAGACGATGAGATACCATCAGAGGGAGACGTCTACACGTCCGACACCACGAGTACAGATGACGATGATTTTCAGCCGTTCGCTCTGCCAGACATCGGAGTTGAGATTCAGCCGGCTGATGGCATTCCTGCTGGGGATCTCCCTCTTGCGGTGATCCCTGCTCCCGTTCCGCTTGCTGCTTTCCCCGTGGCGGATGTGCCACTCGATGTCGTATTTGATGACTACATTGATCTGTTCGAGGAGGGTCCCCTTGAGGACGACTATGAGGGCAGGGCCCCGATTGATGCTGATGCTATCCTTCCTGTTGCTGAGGCCCCTGTAGAGGAGGCTCCTCTTGGTTCACCTGTCCCAGACTCGTTGGAGTCTGTGGCATCCGCGTCCTTGCACGATAAGGGCGTGCAGCATCACTCTCCTGACGCCGACCCCGACATGGCGATGTCAGCTGCACCTGGTCCGTCACACGAGTTTGAGTTTGACCATGAGGTCGATGACGATTTTGATCTAGTCTTTCCTCCTGGTTTCGATCCTGATCATGAGATCGAGCCTATTCATATGGACCAGCCCTTAGAGGCGCCAGTGGCTCCCATTGATCCGTTGTTTAACATTCCTGCCGATTTTGATATGGACCTTGTTGACCCTGAGCCTGTCATGGCCCCAGAGCCCGTTGTTGCTCCTGATCCTGCACCCGAGCCCGACCTTATTCTTGATGATGCACCAGCTCTTGCACCACCCATTGCTGACCTTCCCATTGTTGCACCACCATTGGTGGATGATCCTATTGTTGATGCACCTTTACCCGATCCCGTGCCGGCATTGGTTGACCGTACACCTTTCGCCGCTCACATAGATCCTCGTTATGCTGACACCCGCAACGGGTGGATCGAGTATGATGATGATTACCCACCGTTTGTGATACCCGCACTCCTCCCGTAGCACCTATTTCTGCACCTATTGAGATTCCATTGTTTCCCCAACACACCATTGACGTCCATCGCACTGATCTTCCCATCACATTCCTACAGGACATACCGCCACCTCGTCCTGGAGAGGGTTCATCGAGGCAGCCGCTTGTTTCTGTTCCACCCGTACTGTCATCATATTTTCCATTCCTATCGCAGTTTCCTCATGCTGCACCACCTACTGCACCATCTTTCATACCATCGGGGGAGCCGTTTTTGTGGACTACGCCCCCTGTTATGCCATTATCTGACCCGTACCACCCATTTCATGTGGGGTACACTACGGAGGATATACTTGTGTCGCTGCAGCTACAGCAGGACGCACTGAGCCATCATATTCAGGAGCTAGAGAGATCTCCACGTCCGCCTTGTCACTGTCAGACCCCCTTTGTAGCACCACACACTCCCCGTCCGCTTTCCCCTGATTCAGACATTCGTTTCTTGACATCTAAGCAGCAGATTGCATATTTGCTGCGCGTCTGTCGTGCCTTAGAGGAGGATTGGATGCACATGCGTCGCTTACTTTTCTCTCATTTTCCTCCTCCTCCGCCATCAGCATACATATTTTTGGTCTGTTGCAGGTAGTGTTGCTTTTGGTGAGAAGACAGCGATTGAGCCAACTACACAGCATTTTGAAGACCGCATTTTGACATTATGACTTTTGATATTTGATTTTTGGTTGTTGTATCTGACTAGATCATTCAGACAGGGGTGATGTGGCCCCTAGTCGCTTTTGATGTACAATACAGTTAAAAAACTTGTAAACATTGTATTGTGGTCTTGATTATATAATAGCTCAATCACAATATTCTCATTACATGCATTGTTGATTTATTTGTTTATGATTATATCATGGGATGTTATGTGTGATGTGATTGATGAATGTTACTATGTATGCATATCTATTGTACTTACTATGACCTGACCAATATGATCATCTTTTAGAAGATGCCTCCAAGACGCGATGTACGCATGCCTACTACCGAGGCGGAACTCCAGAGGATCATTGCTGCAACTATAGCACAGTATGCAGCCTCCCAAGTAGGAACAAGCGGGAGTATCTCGAACAACAACGGCAATAACAACCCACCCAATGGTAATGTTAAGTCGTTTGAGATATACTACGATACATTTAGATATTTATAGCACGACCGCTAATACCATTTGTAAATTCTAACGTATGTGCAGGGTGCACCTACAAGCAATTCCTCGACTGTAAGCCCGTGAATTTCAACGGCACTGGAGGTGCTGTTGCATTTGTTAGGTGGGCTGAAAAGACAGACCCTGTCCTAAGAATGAGCAAGTGCGCTCCTGAGCAACAAGTGACCTACATCTCAGGGCTGTTTCTGGATGGTGCCCTATCGTGGTGGAATCTGCAAGTGCAAACTTTAGGAGAAGCGGCAGCATACGCACTAACATGGGCTGAGCTAAAAGAGCTCATGAGGAGGAAGTATTGTTCGCGGGCTGAAATACAGAAGCTAGAGACTGAGTTCTGGCACCTGAGAATGGAAGGTCCCAAGATTACGGAATATGTTCAAAGGTTTCATGATTTTTCCCATGTAGTGCCGTACATGGTCACGCCCGAATTTAAACAGGTCGAGCGCTTCATCTGGGGATTGGCACCCCAGATCATGAGTATGGTAACCACGTCCAATCCTGCAACGATTACGAAAGCCATCGACCTCAGTGTGGCACTTACTAAGGAAGCTATTAGATTGAACAAGTTCTCAGTTTCTGATCAGAAGAAAAAGGAGACACATGTTGAGTCGTCTGGTGAAAACAAATGGAAAATTTCCAACTTCAAGCAAGGTACAAGCAATGTGAGCAAGAAGGGTGAGTCGAGCACACCGGCCAGAGCCAAAACCAGTGTTGAAAGTAGAGGAAAAGGTTACATGGGCACTCTGCCCAAGTGTGATACATGCCAGCGCCATCATTCTGGCCAGTGCAGATTGAGAAAATGCAAGTCATGTGGGAAGGACGACCACTCGAAGGATACATGTTGGGCTGGTTCAGGCTAGGGTGGCCAGAGGGGTTTTGGTAACAACAACCGTGGTGGAAATGGAAACCGGCCGCAAGGGAATAATGGAGGAAATGGTAATCGTGGGAATGTCGCAAATCAAGCTGGTAACCGGGGAGTAAACGGAAATCGAGGCGAGAATGGTAATAGGAATGGTCGAGGACCAGGATGCTTCAACTGCGGAGAAGTCAGGCACTTTAAAAGGGAATGCCCAAAACTGAATCAGGCGCAAGGCAGAGTCTTTAACATTGGTGCGAGGGAAGCGCGCCAGGATCCAAACGTTATCACTGGTACGTTCCCTATAAACCAACGCTTTTCATCTGTTCTGTTTGATACTGGTGCCGATTATAGTTTCGTATCGTTAGAATTTAAGAATATACTTGGGTTGACCACTAGTAAGTTAGACGTTCCGTACTCGATTGAATTGGCGAATGGGAAACTAGTTGAAACGGGTGAAGTCATCAGAGGATGCGTGATAGAACTGGGAGGACACAAATTTACGCTAGACCTACTGCCAGTCGAGTTGGGAAGCTTCAACGTGGTAGTAGGGATGGATTGGTTCTCAAGCAACAAAGCCGAGATCGTTTGTCACGAGAAGACCATTCGCATCCCAATGACGGATGAAGAAATGATCGTAGTGCACGGAGAGAAGCGTGATACGCCTCTAAGGATCATTAGCTGTCTGAAAGCTAGAAAGTGTTTACAAAAGGGATGTGTTGCATTCTTGGCACACATCGTGGATAAAGAAGCCGCGGAGCTAAAGATCGAAGGCATTCCAGTCGTAAAAGAATATCCTGAAGTCTTTCCAGAAGACTTGCCAGGATTGCCGCCCCAAAGGCAAGTCGAGTTTCACATTGACTTGGTTCCAGGTGCCGCGCCTGTAGCTAAAGTTCCCTATAGACTTGCACCTTCGGAGATGCAGTAGTTGTCAACGCAACTCCAGGAGCTGTTAGATAAGGGATTCATCAGACCAAGCTTCTCACCTTAGGGAGCTCCAGTTCTGTTCGTTAAGAAGAAGGATGGTAGTTTTCGTATGTGTATAGACTACCGCGAGCTTAATAAGTTGACTATCAAGAACAGATATCCTTTGCCAAGGATTGATGACCTGTTCGACCAACTTCAAGGTTCAAGTTTCTATTCAAAGATCGACCTTCGATCAGGATATCATCAACTAAGGATACAAGAGGAAAGTATCCCGAAGACGGCCTTTAGGACTCGTTATGGACATTACGAGTTCCTGGTTATGCCGTTTGGGTTGACAAACGCGCCAGCAGTATTCATGGATCTGATGAAGAAAGTCTGCAAGCCGTACTTGGATAAGTTTGTGATCGTGTTTATTGATGACATTCTGATCTACTCGAAGACGAAGGACGATCACGAACAGCACTTAAGAGCTATTCTAGAGCTACTTAAAAAGGAGAAGTTGTACGCTAGGTTCTCGAAGTGTGAGTTTTGGCTACGCGAAGTCCAGTTTCTTGGTCATGTGGTTAATGGAAATGGAATTCATGTTGATCCCATAAAGATCGAGGCAATCAAGAATTGGGAGACTCCAAAGACGCCAACCGAGATTCGACAGTTCTTAGGTTTGACTGGTTATTATCGAAGGTTCATTGAGGATTTCTCTAAAATCACTTAACCTCTGACCGCACTCACATAGAAAGACAAGAAGTTTGATTGGGGTGACAAGCAAGAAGAAGCGTTTCAGTTGTTGAAAAACAAACTTTGTGACGCACCGATCTTATCGCTACCCGAAGGAACGGACGACTTCGTGGTATATTGTGACGCCTCGCGTCAAGGTTTGGGTTGCGAGCTGATGCAGCGCCAGAAGGTTATATCATATGCGTCACGCCAGTTGAAGATTCACGAGAAAAATTATACCACGCACGACTTGGAGTTAGGCGCGGTGGTATTTGCGTTGAAGATTTGGCGACATTATTTGTATGGTACGCGATGTACAATCTTCACTGATCACAAGAGCTTACAACACATATTTGATCAAAAAGAGCTTAACATGAGGCAAAGACGCTGGGTAGAGCTGTTGAATGATTATGATTGCGAGATCAAGTATCACCCAGGGAAGGCGAATGTGGTCGCCGATTCCCTGAGTCGAAAGGAAAGGATTAAGCCCATAAGGGTTAGGTCTTTGGAAATGATCGTCCAGACAGACCTCTCTTTGCGGATTCGTGCCGCAGAGAGAAGCTTTGAAAGAAAGGAATATTGAGGACGAGTATCTCCGTGGGATGGAGAAGCAGTTGGTACCAAATGAGGAAGGAACTTTGTGCTTTATGAAACGAATTTGGGTTCCTTTATTTGGTGGATTGCGGAATGTTATTTTTGATGAGGCACACAAGTCGCAGTACTCGATCCATCCTGGAGCGGATAAGATGTACCAAGATCTTAAGGACTTCTATTGGTGGCCGAGAATGAAAGGCGATGTTGCGGTATATGTTGGGAAATGTTTAACTTGCGCCAAAGTGAAAGCCGAGTACCAGAAGCCTTCAAGTCTTCTGCAGCAACCTGAAATACCCAAATGGAAATGGGAACAGATTTCCATGGACTTCATAACGAAATTGCCAAAGATGCCCAAAGGCCATGATACAATTTGAGTAATAGTAGACCGTCTAACAAAGTCTGCACACTTCTTGCCGATCAAAGAAAAAGACAACACGAGTAAACTTGTTGAAACATACATGAGGGAGATTGTTGCACGTCATGGAGTGCCTCTCTCGATTATCTCTGATAGAGATGGGAGATTTGTATCAAGGATTTGGCAATCCTTCCAAGAAGCTTTTGGCTCGCAGTTGAATCTAAGCACTGCTTTTCACCCACAAACTGATGGCCAGAGCGAGAAAACTATTCAGACATTGGAAGATATGCTGAGAGCTTGCGTAATGGACTTAGGTGGAAGTTGGGACACTCACTTACCATTGGTCGAATTTTCATACAACAACAGCTACCACACAAGCATTGGAGCCGCACCATTTGAATCTCTTTATGGACGCAAGTGCCGATCACCGCTATGCTGGGCTGATGCGGGTGATAGACAGCTGGTTGGGCCGGAATTGGTCCAAGAGACGACAGACAAGATTGCACAGATCCGAGAGCGCATCAAGGCGGCTCGTGACAGACAGAAAGGCTATGCAAATCAAAGGAGGAAACCTTTAGAGTTTCAAGTTGGGGATATGGTTTTGTTAAAGGTTTCACCCTGGAAGGGTGTGGCACGCTTTGGGAAGCGTGGGAAGTTGAATCCGCGTTACATTGGCCCTTTCAAAATCCTGCAAAGGATTGGGCTTGTAGCATACAAATTGGACTTACCTGCTGAACTTAATGGTGTTCACAATACATTTCACGTATCTAACCTGAAAAAGAGTCCAACACAAGAGACAGTGATCATTCCTGCGGACGAAGTTCATATCGACGACACGCTCCACTTTACCGAAGAACCCGTGGAGGTTACGGATTGGAAAGTTCACAAAACACGCAGGAGTAGTGTCAAGCTCGTCAAAGTTCGATGGAATGCAAGACATGGGCCAGAATTCACGTGGGAACGTGAGGATCGTATGAAAGAGAAATACCCACATTTATTCCCCAAGACCCCTGCATCTAGTAGCAGAACTAAAATTTCGGGACGAAATTTCTCTAACAGGGGGAGAATGTGACAACCCTAACAATTACAGGTATCCGTACACTTAATTAATATTTAATTTGTGCTTAATGACTGTGCTTGATTACAACAGTGGATTTAACTGCTTACTGATTTCTGTTACATACATACACATGCATCACCTTCATACTGTCACTCCATTTATTATATACAAACATTAGTGACATACTTGATGCACAAAGCACAGTTAGCACACTAAACGGATAACCCAGAAAACATGCTGACAAAGCCAGCACCTAGACAGACAATGTTTTTGAGGCCAGTATGAGCCAGAGATAGAGTACTACACTAGTAGGGAGTGTAGGGAAGTGAGGACCATAAAACTGCGTCACTAGGTGATAGTTATAGTGTCGGGAAGTGCCTAAAACACACTTTAAATGCAGAATTCTGCACTAAATAACAAAAATTCAGCATTTAATGATGCTAGTAAAGTGCAAAAACTTGGCAAAATAGTCCTAGATACTTTCCAAAGTGTTGGGAATTAAATGCGTCACTAAAAGTATTATAAAAGACACTTTATGGATTAATTAAGCACTTTAATCGACAACACCCAACCAAACAACCGGACTTTACCCAGAATACAAAAATATTGTCAAACACATTGTTTTTATTTTTCTGAGTTAGTTAGGGTCCCCGAACACCCTAACACACTATATAATTAATAGCACACATAAGACACTAACTAAAACACTTGGTTTCTAACTAAACTTGTAACCATCCATTGAAACCCAACCCTATACCCCCCCCCTTGGGACGGTCACCATGGGTGACCCACCCATTGATTTCTTTCATCATTAAATTAGATTATGTAGTTGGATAATGAGGCATATTATACATGGGTTAATAAGGGTTGGAGGATTATAAGAAGGACTTGAGGATCTTCATTCTTATCACCATCAAACACACAACACTTGCAACTCTCTCTCCCTTCTCCTTGTGTGTTCGGCCGAGAACCACCACACCCACCACCACCATCATTCAAGCTTCGCCTTCCAATCTAAAGACATCCAAAGGTGCTAGGGATCATACAAGCAAGCTTGGTGTGTTCGGAAGCTCAAGGACCTCTTTCATTCTCTTTTAACCACCACTTTTACACTCTTGAACTCCCCTAGCCTTGTGTTAGTGGTAAGTGTCTTAGATCTTCATTCTCTTCTTGATTTTGATGGTTAATAGTTAAAAGAATGATGAAAAGATAAGAACTCAAAAGAAACATAAACAAAGTCTTGACATAAACTAACTTTGTGATGAAGTAGTGTTGAGTTGATGAAGAAATCATGTTATTGTTGTGTTGTTATGTTTGTTGATTGTTATTTGTTAGTAGAAATAATATGGATCATCATATGGACTTGCTAGATCATGATTAAAAACATGAATTAGCAAGGTGTGAAAGTTAGAAATGTTGTGGATGATGGAATCATCTACACATAAACTATAAACTTGAATAAATGGGTGTTTTCTTGAAAAATAAAGATCAAAGTAGGTTATAATCTTGTAGATCTAAAGATCCATGAGTGGTTTTTCGAAAGAACCAAGTGAAAAGTATGAGTTTTGTTAAAACTTGGATCTTATATAAACTTAACACATTTTTAGTGGATAAACAAGTGTAGAAACACTTGTGTAATAAGAAGATTTCACAAAGAAATATTTTTAGAAAATGAGACTAGAAGTTGTGAATATTCAAACTCTTTAAAAATAAAGTTTTTAAAGAACCAATCACATTTTGGAAGGTAGCGAGACTTACTAAGTGTGCTAGTAAGTTACTACATACTTTTATAAACTTTCAAGTTCATGAGTTTATGGTTTATGCTTGTTTTTGACAAAGTTTGATAAATAGAGGTTGTATGTTGATGATTGAGGATTGATTGAATGATTTTACAAAAGAAAATGATATGCTAGTAAGCATGGACGCCTCCATTTACAAAGGAAACTCTGGCGAAATTTTTCTAAAATTTCAACACTTAGAAAATATTTTTCTAGTAAGTGTTTACAAATGTATTCTAACTTTATTTTCAAAATAAACTTCGTCGTGATTTTTATTACAAAAATTACCAAATGCCGGAGGTTGATTTTCGTAAATAAAACTTGATAAATATATATGTAGAATATATATTTTATACTAATACGCTTGTGTGATTATTTGTTGATTTTGTGAACTAGATATATTATTTTTAGAATAAAATAATATAACTTATGTATACCATAAAATTTCGACTCCAAAATAATACCAAAATTCTTACAAAATAAATATTTAAGTTACGCAAGTATGGTTGCAATACGAAACGCTAAAACGTCACATATGTAATATTTCGGAAAAATACTCTTACACGTATATTTTAGTAAATATTATTTTGGAAAATTTATGAAGTAAAATATAATATTTTTGGGAAAAATATGTATATTTTGAATTAAGATGTCTTAGACAAATAATTTAAATATATTTTCTAAGTGGGACTTAAAATATATTTTTCGGAATTACAAAGTGTACATGTATAAATACCCCCATCCTTGGGAAGGAAATACACATATAAAATACGTGGGAAGTGTGGATACGAAATAGTTGCCTAACTATTTTTCCTCAAAACAAAAGTTAAAATAATAATTATTATTTTAACAAGTATAATATCAAAGTAACGCAACTCAAAACACTAAACCCTAAGCCAAGGCACGGCCCGTTCGTCTAATAGACATTAGTACGTGTAGGTCGTCACGCAGCAGATCAAGTTTGAGGTTGACGTTACAGGATACGCACTTCTGTGAGTTCATGTCCCCCTTTTTCTCTTTACTATTTCAGTTTTATACTTCGGGGGTGAAACACATGCGACAATTATTACAAACATTTATTTACATGGTATGGTTAGCGTAGGGAGGGTTTACTAATAGATCATGTGAGGGGTGGGTACAACGGTTAAGGCCATCAATCCTCGTTATTAGGACCGAGGGACACAAGAGTGATAGATCTATTTGGGTGTAGCGAGCCCACACCCGTGAGGCCGGGGCGGCCCATAGAGGTGACTGTGTCTTCCAGCCGAAGCCCGGTAACAAATTTGCTAGGTTTGAGTCTTCCTGCACCTTTTCACACATAACAGTGGCTTTGCAACCCATTGGTGATCACTTTTTCCTTATTGCTACATACCAAGGACTTTATTCATACTTTGATGGTTTATACATACTCACTTTTACATTAACTCGCTCAACTTTTGTTGATTTTTCAAACTACATGTATTTCAGGAAATTAGTGGATCTGGCGAAGTGTGCAATCGTGTCAAGCTGCGTAGGGAATAATGATGTCATCCAGGTTTAGGAGGTGTAACCCTTACCTGGACGGGTTATATGTCTCTAAACCATGTTTTTATTCAAGTCATTTGTGGTGTCACGTGAACACGTTTTAATTATGTCATGGTTGTAACTTGTTTTATGTGTCGACAATTTAAACAATGATGTTGTGGTAACTTTAAAACTTAATGAATGGATGATCATCATGTGTTTTATTTCATATAGCATTGTTATGATTGTTGCTATGGTATTAAGAAGTCACACCAAAATAATCCACGCTTCCGCAAAAGCCAGGGTGTGACACACTTTTGTTGGTTTGTAACTTAATCGGAGGTTGTGTTGTTTGAAACTTAAATGACCGGTGTTTGTAATATTATGAACTTTATGAATGGATGAACATCATTTTGATCATATAGTTGTTTATTATAATCGAATGCAATGAGAACCGATCAAGTCACACGCATACGCTTTCGAAAAAGTCAGGGTGTGATATATATGACTATGGGTTACTATGTTTGATAATAATTTACCACCGTTGCCTATCATTTTAACCAACATTGATTGTGGTTGACCAAATTTGATTTAACTGACCTTAACTGGTCACCACCAACTCTAATCCATCATCAATGACCATAGTCAACCAACATTAATCCTAATTGACCACAATTGGCCATCTATGACCTTGATTTACCTTTATTGGTGATAATAGAACATCAACCGCCCTAATTCACCATCATTGGCCTTAAATTATCATCAATATTTTTAGTTGACTGTTATTAATAATCATGATATATCAGCATGATGGGTTGTAATGGATCCATTATAAGTCAATAACATTCCATAAAAAAGTCACAATAGGCCATATACACCTGCATATAACTATAAGCTAGTGTGTTTGATAATAATGTACCACTATTGAATATCATTCTAACCTAACATTGATTGTGGTTGACCAAGTTTACCTTAATTGGTCACCATTGACTCTAATCCACCACCAATGACTCTAATCGACTACCATTAATCCTAATTGACCATAATGGGACATCCATGACCTTGAATTTAGTACTTTTGGTACTGGTACCGAATTTATCCCTACATGCTATGTAACATAGACTAATAGTCTAAAACCATTATTTTGTGTTCATATAGAAATTCGTTGTGGCCAGTGACACATAGAGGAGCACAAACTGGGTAATTTTAATAACCAGTTTCGGTTTCACGTTTTAAGGGTTGGAACGGGTTCTAGTTCCGGTTATTTAACCAAAAAACTATACCCTATGTGCACGGTTCCGGGTAGGGTTCGCTTTCGGTTCTTATGAAACTGGGTTTTAAAATACCCTATTTTTGGGGTTTTCTATACCTTATTTCTGAGCTTTTAGTACTCTATTTCCAGGTTTAGTAATACTCTATTGTGCTTGTATTACCTTATTTTTTCATCTTTTTGTTTATTATTATTATTATTATTATTATTATTGTTATTGGTAAATACGCATTGTATAATTTAAAAAATGAAATAAATGCACTAACATAAATTTAGAAGATAAATATTAGAATCATGTATCAGGTATAGCCGAGTATAATCCGTTCCGGTTCTTGTCCGGTTTTGGGCATTAATCGGATATGACCGATTCCGGTTCGGGTTTCAGGTATTGAGTTCAAAATGCATACCCTATCTGTACCCTATGGGTAGGGTCGGCTTCGGTTTTGAGTATAGAATACCCGGGCATTAAAAAAACTGATTCTGGGTTTTGTTACCGTTCTAGGTACGTTTTTTTGTGCACCTCTAGTGATACATCCTTGATTTTTCGTCAGCGGGGCCAAGAATGGGTCAATTTAGAAATGGTCGAGTTAGAGGGGGCGAGGATGATGGGTCGTAGTCGGTCAATTATAAGCCATAAAGGTGCATATGAAGTCATAATGAGCCATATACACTCGTATATGACTACGAGTTACTATGTTTGATAGTAATTTACCACCGTCGCCTATCATTTTAACCAACACTGATTGTGGTTGGCCAAATTTGACTTAATTGACCTTAACTGGTCACCAGCGACTCTAATCCATCATCAATGACCATAGTCGACCAACATTAATCCTAGTTGACCACAGTTGGTCATCTATGACCTTGATTTACCTTTATTGGTGATAATAGAACATCAACCGCTCTAATTCACCATCATTGGCCTTAAATTGTCATCAATATTTTTAGTTGACTGTTATTAGTAATCATGATATATCGGTTTGATGGGTTGTAATGGATCCATTATAAGTCAATAACACTCCATAAAAAAGTCACAATAAGCCATTGTGTTTGATAATAATGTACCACTATTGAATATCATTTTAACCAACATTGATTGTGGTTGACCAAGTTTACCTTAATTGGTCACCATTGACTCTAATCCACCACTAATGACTCTAATCGACTACCATTAATCCTAATTAACCATAATGGGACATCCATGACCTTAATTTACCTTTAATGGCGATAATTGAACATCAACCGCTCCAATTCACCATCCATTAGCCTTAGATTATCATCAATGTTTATCATTGTTTATAATTAACCATAATTGACATACCACAACCTTAATTAAATGTGTTATACATTGATAAAAAAACAAACAAATAAGAATGTGGGTTCCAATTACACCTACAACATTACTGATGTTGTCCATTGGTTACTAGTTACGGGTCTGTTTGTGAACGCAATGAGACTCGACATTGCTGACAATAGAAAAAATAATTTATTCACTATGGTTTTGTCACACAAATGTTGTACGATGCAACCAAAAAATAAATTTGTGTTTTATAAATGAACATCCATACCCTTTTTATAATACCAATACTGGCAATAGTGTTATTTGCTCATTATCGGTTCAATTTGTCATAGTACCGGAGCGATAACAGTTCTCACTATGGGCAGGTTCTCTACCGTAAAGAATATTTGAATATAACCTCATTTTCAAAAAATAATAATAATAATAATAATAATAATAATAATAATAATAATAATGGAATTAAAAAACTAATGATAGATGTGTATTTCGTTTTTTTAAGAAAGTTAACAAAACGAAAGTTATTTAATAAAAAAATAAAATTAGTAGAATATTAAATGGGTTAAAAATGTATATTATCTATAGTAGAAGGATGGAAATTAACATAATATCATTACTAACCCGATGCATCGCTGTTTCTAAATTATATGTATATTAACCCCGTGTATTACACGGGTTGAATAAAATAAATTTAGTTAATAATAAAGATTAAAATATTATAAAATAAATTTTGTGACAACATATTGTTGATTTTTTAATAAAAGTTATAAAATTGAATAATAAAATCTGAAAGAGAGTGAAATAAGAGGGAAAATAAATCTTCGGCTAACTAAATTATAACATATAACGCAAAATAATAATAATGATAATGATAATAACAACAAAAACATTGTAAATAAAATAAATTACCTCTAGAATATAAAAGAAAACCGTCACCTTAAGAATTTTCATAAAATTATTATGAAATTTATAAATTAATCAAATAAATTCAGTTAGGAAATATCTAATATAACTTCTAATAAGTTAATGGCACATGTCAACACATCATTTAGTTTATTTATCTCTTTTTAATATTTGAGGGTGTGTCACTGAAATAATATATGGAATTTGTGTGAAATATATATAAACAAAACAAAATATTTTTGTGTTACACGGGAATAGGTATTATACAAAATCGTAGCCATCCTTTAATTTTTGTGTAATATATCTATAAACAAAATTTTAAATTATGTTAAATTCATTGCATAAGATATCTCACCTATGCAACGCATCCTCTCAGTTTCAGAAGATTAAAAATTCAATGTCATGATTTTATATCATCATCTTTCTTAAAGCCAAATTTATATGTAAAGAATGCATAAAATAAAATAAAAACTTGTCTATAATTATATGTAAAGATTGGATAAAATAAAAAAAACACTTATCTATAATTATAATTTATCACTTATCAATTACAAAACATATAAATAATATTTAAACTAAAAAATCCGTAAAACATAAAATAAAACTTACCTATAATTATGGCTCATTTTGTGGAAAAAAATTACATATTTATTAATTAGAGATAAATAAATCAGTGGGAAAACAACTCTGAGGATGCATAGGAATGCGACACGTGTCCCAAAACAGGTTTCTTTTATTATATAGTATATTAATAATATAGTTATAATAACTTAGGTTAAAATACATATCTATATCTGTAACACCCATCTAATTATACTAGAATTTACTAATAATTCATGCCATTTTATAACAAAATACTAATTTAACACTACATTCATAAATCAAGTTCATACGTGACATAAACCCTAGTCAACTAAAAACCAAGTTAGAACATCACAAAAGTCTTATCAATTTGTTTACAACCCAAAAAC
The DNA here is from genome assembly GCA_030545235.1 of Helianthus tuberosus. NCBI lineage: Eukaryota > Viridiplantae > Streptophyta > Magnoliopsida > Asterales > Asteraceae > Helianthus > Helianthus tuberosus. Next base: position 3,809,897 of record JARYGA010059765.1, on the reverse strand, counting down.
ATAGTCTATTGAAAGTTATAATATTGCGGAAGCTTCAAAAATTATGTTCGGTTCTTCTAAAACTTGCTTGATCTTCATCCGTAATCTCCGAGTACCTAGAAACTGAAATGTTTTACACGAAACATTAATAGTGGAGTTCTTAGAAATATTACACAACCGAAAATACATTCGATACGGATTTGATTAATTGTAAAAATACAAAAATTTACAAAACATTCTTGGCTTTACCGTAACTTACGGCATGACCGTAAGTTACGGTACTCAATTTAATGTTCTGGTCCACCGTAAAACAGGAAAGAACCACCGTAAGACATTTCTCTCTACCGTAAGTTACGGTACTACCGTAACTTACGGTAGTCCCTGGTAATCCCTATTTTGTTTGTTTTGTTACTTTCACTCAAACCCAACTCTCGGATTTCACCTTTCTAACAAACAAATACATTAGATTCTCAAATTTCTAACATGTTATATATTAACCAATATCAAAGATCAATCCTTCATATTCCGGAGCATTAACCATGCTTTACTCGGTTATTCGACCCGTTTGGCTCGTCTAAGGAAGCCTCCCATATAACGACTACCAACGAGTTTCAACCAAATTTGACCAATCATTCAATATAGCGACATCACCGCTTAACTCAAACAACTTTTATTCTAAAATTCAATTACATATTATATAATCATCAAAATCTATTTAATGTAACGGGTCAAGTTACATACCTTTAAAGCAAGCCCTTCAAACGTGCGTCCACACCGGTTTGCCCGCTAGATGCCCCGGCTTCCTTTCCTATAGAGTTCAATCACCATATGTTTAGAACTCTTTTTGTTTCACATACATAACGCACATTTTTTCATACATCATAATTATGCGTTTTAACTTAACAATTCAGTTTCAAGTCTTCTTTGAGGCATTTCAACAAACACTATAAGGGCAGAATTTTTATATCTTTCATATTCAAGTTCATAGCTTGCTAATTAGCTAACTTAACATCAATAAAGCCTTTATATAGTATTTAAACATCATATTTTTCTGGAATCACTTTCTATGATCAAATTAGACTAGAATAATCATTCTAAACCCTAGTGTTCATCTTCATCTTGTAAAACCCACAACCCACCTTCAAGGTGTTCATGGAATTTCCTGAAATTGGACATGATTTCACTTGTAGTTGTCTAGGTTTCACTTCTAGACACCATATCATCCCTAATCTAACCAAATAACACACATGCAACATCTAATTTCAGATTTTCCAAAATCATGAGAAATTCAAGTTGAGAGATTTCATCAGATTTTACATACCTTAGAATCCTCTTGCGATGAGGATCACAATTCTAAGCTCTAATTTCGATTTCGACTTGGATTGAGCCTTCAATTGATTGATTTAATGAAGTTTTAGGGTCTTGAAGATGGGGTGTCGCCCCCTGCTCCTTCTTGATCGACCAGACACCTCTAAATGGGGTGTTTGGTTTATTTTTATTTGTTTTATCTAATTTAGTTTCAAATTTAACAACTAAGGCCCCTCTACTTTGTTCAACATATCATTTAGTAGCTTTTAACCCTATTATAGGCTATTTCTAGTCTTGTAACTAACTAGGTTAAAAATTCCTAGTTAGTAAATTCTCGTCTATTTATACTTTATAGTTCCAATATAAAGTTTTATATTTTCGGGGTGTTACAAGTCCACCCCCCTTAAAAAGGGTTTCGTCCCCGAAACCGAAGTACGTACCAAATAATGTAGGGTGAAGACGTCGCATCTCCTCTTCGGACTCCCACGTAGTGTCCGAACCTTTCCTATGCTCCCATTTGACTTTGACTTGGTCAATTTGTTTATTTCGTAAATGTTTGACTTTTCGGTCTAAAATCTTCACCGGTCTCACCGCATAATTCAGACTATTATCCACTTCCATATCATCGTAATGGATAAAGGCCGTTTCGTCTGCTAGGCACTTTCTTAATTGTGACACGTGGAACGTGCCATGGATTCCACTTAGTTCCTCCGGTAGCTCAAGGCGGTAAGCTACCTTGCCAACCCTTCCGATAATTTTAAATGGCCCAATAAACCTTGGGCTTAGCTTCCCCCTTTTTCTGAATCTAATAACGCCCTTCCAAGGGGAAACTTTTAGCATGACCATGTCGCCAACCTGGAATTCGATTGGCCTTTTCCTTTTATCAGCATACGCCTTTTGTCTATCTTGAGCCGCTTTCAAATGTGCCCGAACTATATCGATCTTTTCATTCGTGGCTCGTACTATATCTTGATGAGCGAGTTCACGTGGACCCACTTCACCCCAACATACCGGGGTTCGACACTTCCTACCATAAAACATTTCGTACGGTGCCATCTTAATACTAGATTGGTAGCTGTTATTATACGAAAACTAGAACTAACGGTAGGTGAACATCCCAACTTCCTCTAAAGTCGATTATACATGCCCGTAGCATATCCCCCAATGTTTGTATCGTTCTTTCACTCTGTCCATCCGTTTGAGGATGGTACGCAGTGCTAATGAACAATTTGGTTCCCATTTGCTCTTGGAAATCTCGCCAGAAATTCGAAGTAAACCGGGTATCCCTATCAGACACGATGGATACCGGCACTCCATGACGTGCTATTATTTCATTAGTGTAAACTTCTGACATCTTTTCTGACGTATAAGTCTCACGAATCGGAATGAAGTGAGCACTTTTCGTCAATCTATCCACCACTACCCATATGGCATCGAAATCACGATTCTTCTTAGGCAACTTGGTTAATAGGTCCATTGTAATATGTTCCCATTTCCAAACCGGAATTTCTAACGGTTGGAGTTTGCCGTATAGTTTCTGGTGCTCCGCCTTGACTTGTAAACATGTCAAGCATTTTTCCACATACTTCGCCACATCCCTCTTCATTCCGGGCCACCAATAATTTTGTTTCAAATCATTGTACATCTTGGTCGCACCCGGATGAATTGAATAACGGGATTTATGAGCTTCATTAAGTAGAAGCGCCTTCACCGCACAAGTATGTGGGACCCATATCCTTCCGGATCGAGTCTTCAACCCGTTATTCCCATCCGACAAATCTTTCAACTGACCGATTATTCTTTCTTTCTTCCAATTCTCTTCTTTCATTGCTTCTAATTGCGCCTCTCGAATACGTTCAAGTATACCCGAGGTCACCACGAGTTGCATCGATCTTACTCGTATTGGGACATAGTCCGCTTTTCTGCTCAGAGCATCTGCCACCACATTAGCCTTTCCGGGGTGATAATGTATTTCACAATCGTAGTCTTTCACCGTTTCCAGCCATCGCCTTTGTCGCATATTTAACTCCTTCTGATCAAAGAAGTATTTCAAGCTCTTGTGGTCGGTGAATATGGTGCACTTTACCCCATACAAGTAATGCCTCCATATTTTTAATGCAAATACCACCGCAGCCAACTCGAGATCGTGCGTGGGATATTTCTTCTCGTGTATCTTCAATTGTCTCGAGGCATAGGCTATTACCTTGCCCCGTTGCATCAACACGCAACCGAGCCCCGATAGTGAAGCATCCGAATAAACCACCATGTCTTCGACTCCGTCCAGCAATGTCAGTACCGGAGCTTGAGTTAACTTTTCTTTTAGCGTTTGAAACGCTTTTTCTTGATCGACACCCCAAATAAACTTTTCTTTCTTTTGGGTTAGCTTTGTTAGCGGTGACGCAATCTTGGAGAAATCTTGAATGAATCTCCTATAGTATCCCGCAAGCCCCAAAAAGCTTCTAATTTCCGAAGGGTTCTTCGGAGGATTCCATTTTGACACAGCCTCGATCTTTGAAGGATCCACCAATACTCCGTCGGCACTTATGACTTGGCCAAGAAATTGTACCTCTCGTAACCAAAAGGCACACTTAGAGAATTTCGCATACAGCCTTTCTCGCCTAAGTGTCTCTAACACTTCTTGCAAGTGGTGTGCGTGTTCAGCTTCACTTTTTGAATATACCAGAATATCATCGATAAACACGATGACCGACTTATCCAACATTGGTTTGCAAACCCGGTTCATGAGGTCCATGAAAGCCGCGGGTGCGTTTGTTAGCCCAAATGACATCACGAGGAATTCGTAATGTCCGTATCTTGTGCGGAAAGCCGTCTTCGGCACATCTTCTTCTTTGACCTTTAGTTGGTGATACCCCGATCTAAGGTCAATTTTTGAAAACCAGTTCGCACCTTGTAGTTGGTCGAATAAATCATCTATCCTCGGGAGCGGGTATCGGTTCTTTACCGTGAGTTTGTTTAACTCCCGGTAATCGATACACATGCGCATGCTCCCGTCTTTCTTTCTCACGAACAATACCGGTGCGCCCCAAGGAGACACACTCGGCCTTATGAATCCCTTGTCCAGCAGGTCTTGAATTTGGGACATCAACTCTTGTAATTCCGACGGTGCGAGTAGGTACGGGGCTTTTGCTACGGGTTTTGCGCCCGGAATCAATTCAATCCCAAACTCTACTCCCCGTTCGGGCGGTATCCCCGGTAAATCCTCCGGAAACACATCTTCATAATCTCGTACTACCGGTACATCTTCAATCCTCCGTGATTCTTTCTCGGGTTCATTCGCATAAATCATAAATGCCTTGCATCCTCGCTTCATAAGTTTGTGAGCTTTCAACATTGAGCACACTATGGGGTTGCCTCCTTTTTCGCCATAAATGGTGACGTGTTTCCCGCTCGGAGATGTTAGTTTTATCTCTTTACGAAAACACACGATCTTTGCATGGTGTTGAGATAGCCAATCCATCCCAACGACTACTTGAAATTCTCCCATTGACATCGGGATTAGGTTTATCAAATATTCTTCATCATCAATGCTCAGTTTACAGTTTTCACATACATCACAAACCATAAAGCTCTTGTTATTACCTATCTCTACTTCTAAGGGCACAGGTAATTTTGTTAGAACAAATGAAGGATGTCGAATAAATCCATATGAAACAAAGGATTTATTCGCACCCGTATCAAATAACACGCGTGCAGGAATCGAATTTACAGCAAATATACCTGAGACCACGTCAGGTTCAACCTTTGCTTCTGCGGCGGTTAGTTGAAAAGATCTTGCCTTTGCTTTTGGGGCTTCACCTTTCGGGTCCTGCCCATCCTTCTTTCCAACCAGTTCCGGGCATTCCGACTTTTTGTGACCCGTTCGATAACAATTGTAACAAATCGTCACTTTCTCCGGGCACGATATAGCCATATTTCCCTTTTTTTGCATATGGGACAAGGCTTATCCTTGTAACGGCATTCGCCTTTATAACCCTTTCCGCAGATTCTGCAACTTGGCGACCCGCCTTTCGTATCAAATTTCTTTGCGGTTTCGTTTGTTCGTGCCTTCTTAGCAGGGCTTGGGTTTACATCTTGTGCTTTCCGTTCACCCCTTTCAATGCTATTTTTCAGTTCGATCTCCCTTTCCCGAGCAGCATTTATGATCTCGGTAAGGGTCTCGTATTTGGAAGGGGTGATAAATTCCCTATACTCAGCACTCAACATGTTATGGTAGTAGTATATCTTTTGTTCTTCATTCGTCACTAGATCATCGCAAAACTTCATCTTATCCATAAACGTTGCCGTAATCTTGTCTATGGTCTCACTCTTGTGCCTAAGTTGCGTGAACACCTCCTTGATTTTATTCATAACCGCCTTGGGGCTATGATGCTTAAGAAATGGCGTCTTGAATTCTTCCCAAGTCATGACCTTAGCAGCTTCAATACCGATCTCTCTCTTTTTGTTATCCCACCAATCCTTCGCTTGACTCCTTAGTTGACCCGTACCATAGGCTACGTAGTCATCTTCGTCACAATGGGTCCTCTCGAATACCCCTTCGATATCACTTAGCCATCGTTGGCACACTATTGGGTCAACCTCCCCATTATATATTGGTGGTTTACAGGCCATGAATTCCTTGTATGAACAAGGCTTTCGTCCTCCATGCTTTTCCTTTGCTAAATTTGAATCATCTTCCAATTTCTTGATTCTCTCTTCTACTATTGATAAAACTGTGTTTTGAATTTTATCAATAAAGCCCGATAAACTGTTTTCGATCGCCTTTCCAACCTCTTCGGCAATCACTTCCCTCATTTGTTCGGTGACTCTTGGCATCGCATCATCATTACCTCCATCTGCCATCTCTATTTCTGAAATGTTTACATAGGTTGTTAAACATTCCATTTATAACACATGTTTTACTTGTTTTGATTTAATCAAGTTCATAACTTGATTTAATCGTTCTTGTTTTGATTCAATCAAGTTCATAACTTGATTTAATCGTTCTTGTTTTGATTCAATCAAGTTCATAACTTGGTTTAATCGTTCTTGTTTTATGCATTTCTTGTATTTGAGTGAGCTTACACACTCTTTTTATGCATATTTGTTCGTTTCTCATTCTTTACATAATACATAATTTATTAACAAAATAAGTTAATTCTTACCGGACGATCGATCAAGCTTGAACCGAACACTTTGTTGACAGCCTTAAGCTCTGATTACCAACTTGTAACACCCATCTAATTACACTTGAATTTACTAATAATTCATGCCATTTTATAACAAAATACTAATTTAACACTACATTCATAAATCAAGTTCATACGTGACATAAACCCTAGTCAACTAAAAACCAAGTTAGAACATCACAAAAGTCTTATCAATTTGTTTACAACCCAAAAACATAGTCTATTGAAAGTTATAATATTGCGAAAGCTTCAAAAATTGTGTTCGGTTCTTCTAAAACTTGCTTGATCTTCATCCGTAATCTTCGAGTACCTAGAAACTGAAATGTTTTACACGAAACATTAATAGTGGAGTTCTTAGAAATATTACACAACCGAAACTACATTCGATACGAATTTGATTAATTGTAAAAATACAAAAATTTACAAAACATTCTTGGCTTTACCGTAACTTACGGCATGACCGTAAGTTACGGTACTCAATTTAATGTTCTGGTCCACCGTAAAACAGGAAAGAACCACCGTAAGACATTTCTCTCTACCGTAAGTTACGGTACTACCGTAACTTACGGTAGTCCCTGGGAATCCCTATTTTGTTTGTTTTGTTACTTTCACTCAAACCCAACTCTCGGATTTCACCTTTCTAACAAACAAATACATTAGATTCTCAAATTTCTAACATGTTATATATTAACCAATATCAAAGATCAATCCTTCATATTCCGGAGCATTAACCATGCTTTACTCGGTTATTCGACCCGTTTGGCTCGTCTAAGGAAGCCTCCCATATAACGACTACCAACGAGTTTCAACCAAATTTGACCAATCATTCAATATAGCGACATCACCGCTTAACTCAAACAACTTTTATTCTAAAATTCAATTACATATTATATAATCATCAAAATCTATTTAATGTAACGGGTCAAGTTACATACCTTTAAAGCAAGCCCTTCAAACGTGCGTCCACACCGGTTTGCCCGCTAGATGCCCCGGCTTCCTTTCCTATAGAGTTCAATCACCATATGTTTAGAACTCTTTTTGTTTCACATACATAACGCACATTTTTTCATACATCATAATTATGCGTTTTAACTTAACAATTCAGTTTCAAGCAAACACTATTAGGGCAGAATTTTTATATCTTTGAGGCATTTCAACAAACACTATTAGGGCAGAATTTTTATATCTTTCATATTCAAGTTCATAGCTTGCTAATTAGCTAACTTAACATCAATAAAGCCTTTATATAGTATTTAAACATCATATTTTTCTGGAATCACTTTCTATGATCAAATTAGACTAGAATAATCATTCTAAACCCTAGTGTTCATCTTCATCTTGTAAAACCCACAACCCACCTTCAAGGTGTTCATGGAATTTCCTAAAATTGGACATGATTTCACTTGTAGTTGTCTAGGTTTCACTTCTAGACACCATATCATCCCTAATCTAACCAAATAACACACATGCAACATCTAATTTCAGATTTTCCAAAATCATGAGAAATTCAAGTTGAGAGATTTCATCAGATTTTACATACCTTAGAATCCTCTTGCGATGAGGATCACAATTCTAAGCTCTAATTTCGATTTCGACTTGGATTGAGCCTTCAATTGATTGATTTAATGAAGTTTTAGGGTCTTGAAGATGGGGTGTCGCCCCCTGCTCCTTCTTGATCGACCAGACACCTCTAAATGGGGTGTTTGGTTTATTTTTATTTGTTTTATCTAATTTAGTTTCAAATTTAACAACTAAGGCCCCTCTACTTTGTTCAACATATCATTTAGTAGCTTTTAACCCTATTATAGGCTATTTCTAGTCTTGTAACTAACTAGGTTAAAAATTCCTAGTTAGTAAATTCTCGTCTATTTATACTTTATAGTTCCAATATAAAGTTTTATATTTTTGGGGTGTTACAATATCTATACATATAATAAAGTAAATTATATTGAAGACACATGTCGCTCTACGAGGTGATCTCAATTATTTTTTTCCGTCTAAATAAATAACTATTTTTATTTATAAGATTAAAAAATCTATTATTTTAAGACAAAATTGCAGAAAACAGCCTTTATGTATACCCATAACTGCACTTTATACCTTTCACTATGAAATCCGCCAAAACCAACATTTACGTTCATGTTTTGTTACACATCACAACCTTTACACCAAACCTAGTCAAAAAAGTCAGTTAAGTTGCCCCATGTGCGATGCATGTGAGGGCATATATGTCTTTTCCTTTGACCCCTTTTACATTGAATATCCACTACCGGATAACCACCTACACCATCACTACCACCTGAACTCCACCACCTCCGACCACGCACAACATAGCCAAGGTTTTTGATCTCTTCATATCTGATTAATGCAAAAAAGGTTTCCATCTTTGTCTCTCTGTTTTGCCAAATATGCATCCACCAACTTCCCAAAAACTCTAAATTCCGACCAGATCATCCACCAGCTACAATTGGACAACAAATACCACTCTCAATGTCTTCATAAATGTCAACTTCATAATTCACAATCTAAATCTCTAATACGTTAATAACTGAACACAATTAGGTTTAAAAAAAACAGAGCAAACAGATCTGATCAAATTAGGACACCAAACAATACCTGTGCGAAAAACAGAGGATACGAACTATTATCACCAGAATAATCAACGGTCGGAAAACTCACCAAAATCATCCAAACACGAATCCGATTCAGCCTCAACAAATAAAGCACCCTCACCGTTACAATTTATCAGCGAGAGATCTGATAACCAAGTATCTCCTCAAATGCTCTTTAAAACCATAACACCAGCAGTGACGTCATCAAGTCCTCCTTTTCCAGCAGCCATAGCAGCGCCGGTGAAACAAAAGTTTCCGATGACGATTTTTGATTCAAGCTGATGGCGGAAGAGATAGAGTTAGAGAGAGGCGACGTGCGTTGATTCAAGCCAAAGGCGGAAGAGATCATTGATTCAAGCCGATCGTTGATTCATGCCGGCTGGATTCGGGGATGACGGTGGCTGAATTTGGTGGTGAAGGTGGTTGAATTTGGTGGTGGTGGTGGGGGTTTGTTGAATTGAGAGAGAGAGAGCCAAGAGAAAAAGATAAGGGGTATATATATATTAGTTTTTTAAAATCTGATTTAATTATTTATTTAAATATATTATTCAAAGGAAAAGACATATATGCCCTCACATGCATCGCACATGGGGCAACTTAACTGACTTTTTTGACTAGGTTTGGTGTAAAGGTTGTGATGTGTAACAAAACATGAACGTAAAGGTTGGTTGTGGCGGATTTCATAGTGAAAGGTATAAAGTGCAGTTTGGGGTATACATAAAGGTTGTTTTCTGCAATTTTATCTTTTTATCTTTTACCCTAAACAAATAGATATAAATAATATTTGTTAATAAAATTCAAATAAAAAATATATTATTTTAATCTATGAATTTTATCTTTTTATCTTTCACTATTTTTTCCATCTATATTTCATCCTCGCTTTATAATAATTATGATAAAATAAGCATAGGTAACTTATGGCTTCTATTAACATTTAGACTTTTAATGCATAAGTAACTCATGGCTTCTACTAACGTTTTAGACTTTTAATGTAAAAATATAAATGAAAATATAAGTAATATTTCCATTTATATTTATCTTGTCTTTGCTTTATAATATGGATTAATAAAATTGAATTATAATAAAACACGCATAAGTAACTCATGGCTTCTAATAACGTTTTAGAAATGTAAAAATATAAATGAAAATACAAGTAATAATAACCTATAACAAAATAGATTAAGTTAATACTCTAACAACCTATAATATATAATTATTTATAATAAAGGGTTGAGTCCATTTCAGAACTTTAAATAATTATAAAACTTTGAGGACTCTTAAGAAATAATCAGTTTATTTAATAGATTTTAAGAACTATATGATATGTTACTTAAATTAATATTTTTAAAAACATTTATCCATCCTGTGTAGTACACAGGTCACTAATCTAGTTATAACATATATTAGAAGGATGGAAACTAAGATAGTATTATTACTAACACAATCATTGTTTATAAATTATATGTATAGTGATATATTATAATCTTTTTATGTAATACTCAGGATACTAAATAAAAGAATAATGAATACATATATTTGAAATTTGGAATAAGATTAATATATGGATAAATTGAGTGAGTAAAAAAGTTTATTTAAATTTCGATACTTATCTTTTTAACTTATCTAGATAAATAGAATGAGTAAAAACGTTTATTTAAATTTTAATACTTATCTTTTTAACTGGGATACAAGTTATTATAGGGATTAGGCGGTAATTAGAATTAAAACGTTTTGTTTTCCCTCTTTCTCATTAAAACCGCTATGAAGCCGCATTTATTAACCTAATTAAGTGATCCGGGGGAAAATCAAACTTGACGAACTTGTTCATTCGCTGGAAGGAGTCAACTGCCAGTGATCGATAGGTTACCATTGGTTCAATCGCAATGTCAACCACCTTCAATTTTAGGTCAGTAAATTGTAAAAGATAGATGATTATGTTTGATTTAAATATGTTCAAAGAAACAATGTTGCTGAAATCGGCCATGAAGATTTTGAAAAGAGTTTTACATAATTGTTGTGTTCATTATGAGTAGATAAGTTCATACATATACATATTCTTTTGGTTTACATTAGGTCCAATTGTCATGCCAAAACAAGGCTGAATCAAACTTTCCAATCACACTTGATGTATTTATTGAGATCCAAATTAACTTTCCCAAACTCTTTGTTAACTGCTGTGGTATAGTCTAAACCCCGTCATTGTTGCTCGGAATTAGGGGTGCAAACGAGTCGAGCCGAGCCCGATCTCAACCAGGCTCGAGCTCGTTTAACATATGAAAGCTCGAGCTCGAGCTCGGCTCGATTCGAGCTTTATTTCTAATTAAACTCGAGCTCGACTCGAAGGTAATTTTTCAAGCTCGAACTTGGCTCGTGCTAGACTTGTTTAGTATTTATTAATTAATTTATATTAATTATAATTATTATTATACATATAATTTAGTTATTTTTTTCTATTTATATAAATGGTAATTATTATTATATAAATATATGTTTAATATCAAATATATAAACAGAAAGCTCATTTAGGCTCGCGAGCCGGGCTCGAACTCGATAAGCAAAGCTCGGGCTCGGGCTCGTTTACTAAATGAGCTTCTTTTTAAGCTTGGGCTCGAGCTCGAGCTCGTTTAAGCTTGGCTCGTTCGAGATTTTTTTTCAAGACGAGCTCGAGTAGCTCGGGAGTAGCTCAGCTCGTTTGCACCCCTATTCGGAATCACATCAGTGCAGCCAATGTTACCGTCGCCTTAACTACTAGGGTCCAAAGTTGGGAGCCGAAGGCGTTGATACGCCACCACCAGTTGGAGATTAGACCCATATTCAGTTCCTTGATGTTGATACCTGATATGCACAACCCTCGTTTCTTCTTCGAACCCACTTCATTTCTTGTATGTTACTATAATATTATATAGTAAATATTGTTATTGTATTGTATGTTTTTGAATAGACAGTATGGGTAGGCGCAAACAACTACATGTAACTTCTACTGACATCAGTAAAATGCAAGATTATCCATTAAATTCTCATGATGCACCAGGTACTAATGCAAATTATCAGAATTCTTTGATGTATTGTTTTTTTCTTCTTCTCATTGGTTAGTTTTTGATTTTGACTAGGTAATGTGTACATGGAAACTAGACTAGCGAGGATTTAGGAGAAACAAAAAAGACTATGAGAATTAGGAGTTAAAAACGTTGTGGACTCTATGAAAAGTTTGGTAAACAATAACAAAATGAAGAAAAAAACAGTGAAATGGAACACTCGTGCGGGGGATGTAGATTATATTCCAGATCCAGGTGACGATTGTGAGGAAGATAACCAACAAGTTGGTAGAAGTATTGTAGTACCCAAAACGGTAATATGATTATTCAAACTTTGTTTATTTTATTTTATATAGAAATGTGATCTAATGAAAATAAATCTGTTTTAGCGACACCATTCACAATATATTCCACCAATGTCCATGAGTAGAGCTGCTAATCTAACGAAAGTACGTCGGGTGCTTGCTCCAAATGTCTCTCAAAAGGTTCCGTCATGCAACAAAACCGAATAAAGAAGGAGCAAAGAGAAGGATGATTCTTGTTGATGAGGATGATGACGAGGACGTGGAAATATTTCAAGGTATTATTTTGTTAATCTTAAAGTTTATTCAATTAAAAGTACCTTTTATATTGATTTACTCTTCTATGCTTTAAGAAGGTAATAAAGTGGATATGGAAGTAGATGGTGTTGATGAAGATGATGAGCATGGAGATATGGCAGATCACAACTATTCTGAAGATGAAAACAATGATCAAGAACAATTGCATGGCCCTGAAAAAGATAAAGCAAGAGGTTCTGATTAAACTTAATAACAAAATTATATTCTCTTTCAATAGTATATATAAGTTTTTTTGAACATCTAATGGTATATGCATTCCATCGATGATCCTACTAAAAACATAAAGCAAAATTATTCTCCCACTTCCACGCATCATCCCCCAAACTCATCTTCACTTGTTTATCTTCACTTGCTTTAGATAGTTCGACAACTTGGTGTCCAATTGTTAGTACAAAAGCTCACTATGTTGCCTACACCAACAATAGCTTTCAATTTTCAAAAATATTGACCTTTTACTTCAGCAACTCGTTATCTATATATAACTAAATTACCATTATTATTGTGACTTCGTGAAGATGATAATACACATAGACTATGTTTTCTTATATGTCTTATTTTATTGAAACTTGTTTAGGTGCTCCCAAAAAGGTTAGAGGTCATACCCAAAAGGCCGAAATATGGAAATGAATACTACTGAAAGAATAGATGTCACATTTAATGACTATGGACAACCAGTGGGGGAAGAAGGTAAAGAACTTGTTCAGTATCTTGGGACACTTGTGAGGATGGCTGATCATGTATCAATTGAGTATTCTGACTGGAGAAAAGTTCGTATGAAAAATAAAGAGGACATGTATTCGCTTGTTAAGGTATGTCTTTATCAAACATGATATGCATCCATTCATTAAGGTAAGAGGTATACGCTAATATATTGTAACTTTTTTGTAGTCCAAATTTGCTATTCATCCAGACGAAACAAGTTAGATTAAAGAATGGATATTCCAAAACATGGGGAAAAATGGAGAACGTGGAAAGCTTTATTAAAGTCACGTGGATATGATCCAAGCCTTACTATTGATGAAATTCTGACGCAACAAACTAATAATGACGATAGAGTGAATCCAACTCAATTTAAAGAACTTGTTACTCGTTGGTTCACTCCGAAATTTCAGGTAACAATGATATGTAAATTTGATTTCTTATACAATATATATGAATTTGAAACTAGATGAAAGAAATCCTATCATGTGTTAAATTACCATTTACTATAGACTACATGCGCTGCAAAAAGATTGAGCCGCTCAAAGACGAAGGACCACATGTAACCGGGACAAAGTCGTTTGCTAGACTTGCTCATGAAGTGGTATTATTCTAGTTATTTTGACATATTATTGTAAAATTTATTTTTTCATTTCTTTTACTAATCATTAAGCATAAATTATAGGCAATGAAGAATGATGGTGTATACCCGACCCGAGGAGAAATGTGTATAACAACTCACACTCGTAAAGATGGAAGTTTTGTTGATGATAAAGCAGTTAACGTTGTGGTAATGTATTTTTATGCATTAAAATATTTTTACATATCATGTGCGTGTTCACTTTTTTATAAGCTTACCTATATTATTATGTATTTAGGCTTCACTAAAAGCTATTGTAAGTGACTCTTCAAGCAAACCCATAGATTCGCATGATTTTACAAATGATGAATACTCAAAAGTTAAAGGCCCCGAGAAAAGAGGGTATGTTCGATTAGTTGGAAGAATTCCAGCCACAAAAAGTAAAGGTGATGCTTCGACTAATTCACATACTATTCATCAGCTTCAGAGTGTTGTGAACATTATGATGAACATTATCCAAGAACGTATCCTTGATGGAAACTTGCCTACAATTTTTAACAATATTAATATGCAGGTACTTACATACATGTACTACTATGTGGTCTTTTACACATATATATCTTTGTATTAGCATTTATTCTCATTAATTTTTTTTAGGTCCCTCGCGTCGGTTCTTCGGCTCCTAGCAACTCTTTACCTAGTAACGAATTATCATCTTCAAGAAGTGACTGGTTGTGCATATTTTGCATGTCTGCCACTGTGCGAATAACTAGATATAGCGTGTGTTGAATATTGTATAGAATAGAGTGAAATCCAGAACGAAACCAAGCTATTGTGATGTAACAGTACCTTCATACGAAGGGACTGCTTTGTGGGTTCGTACTGATATCCAAGACCATTCCAGCTTCGTACGAAGGCACCCATGTGGGTTCGTACGAAGTCAGCATACCTATATATAGGATGCTTGGGGTCTTGTGTTGGACAAGCTTTTTGGTCCCTAAGGGGAAATGTTGTCCAACTGGTTTCACGGGTATATAACTTTCATATATCAATAGAAACTAGATTATAAGTGATTGTTCGGTGAGATTCTCTATCTTTTACTCATTTCTTATCACCGAACAGATCTTCTCGGGACCAAAGCTCCGTCAAACTCGGCATTTCCTGGAATCTCAATCGGTATCAGAGCTACGGTACTGATTCAATCGATCTAACAGTTGATTGAATCACCTACGCTCATTATTTTGGGATGTGTAGTGAGTTTTGACATAAAACATCAAATAAACATCAAATTGAAGGTCAATTCACGGATGAAATTTGAAATTGAAGACGTCATTATGTTTGTGATTGATTTTTGCACAATCGTGTGAAGTTTCATCATGACATTCGTAGAAATAAAGATCCTGGATCGAAAAATGTGTTAGGAAGTGTTCTTTTGATATAAGCTCAGCTTCTTACGAACGCGCAGCTTCGTACGAAGGTAGTGGGTTCGTACGAAGTCACATCCCAGCTTCGTACAAAGGGACCATGGTGCTAAATGTCAATTTAATCCAGAAAAAATGCCTAAAAAAGACATTTTTTGATCGCAATGACGAGGTGAGTCTCCAGAAAAAAATTGGTGATTGAAAAATTTTCCGAGTTTTTAACGACCAAGCTGGGTTGTTCGGGGCCACCGTCTGGGGCTGAAGCGAACAGATTTGATGATGCGATCACAGATTATCAGATTATGGAAATTAGTGGGGTAGTCATGATACTGGTGCAGAATGTTTATCATCTGGGTTATCTGACTATTAATGGGCCGTAACGTAAAATTCGCAATGATGAAAAACTGACGTTTTTGGAAAAAATGTCATATTTTTGGCATAGTCGAGTTGTTCAGAGATAAGAGAGGACTGAATTGCTCAATTTGAGGGGGAATTTAGTGATAAGACGTCAGAATTTGCAAAATGAGGGGGTATAAAAATTTTAAGATGAAATTCCAGCATTTTTGAAATTCGTGACACTGCAACAGTATTCGGGTGGTTCAGACTTCAGGGTTGTCTGGAAATGCATAGAATCTGGATTTATGAATTGGTGATCATAGGAAGTTCAGACTCTACAGATCAGGGTCATATTGTGGTCTTAGGGTTTGAGTCCCGGGTCTTCGTTAAGCCGGTCAGTAGGATTAGCATCAGGAGGTGCAACTGTATTGTGGATACTTATAAGATATCACAGACGTGTGATAGTCTAAAGTGTCAGATTGGTTAATCTTTGAGCAGATGAATTGTTTTTCGGACTAACCGCCAGGAAATGATGATGTTTGTTGGTTAAGTTACTGCCGAAACTAGCGGAGAAGACTATACATCTGTTATTGTGATTGAAGAGGAAGAATATGATTCTGATCGTGAATGAATGTTTTTGAGATCTGAATGCGTTACCAGATGATTTGTTATCCGATGAAGATTTGCTGATTGTGGAGAATACCGTTACACGGATCTATAATTCTGACGGTGCTTAAAGGTGATCATGGAAAACGGGATATCAGATCTTCAGGGGGAATCACTGATTTGAAGTTAACCAGTGGGGTATTTGAAGTTTCTATCAATTGTCGGTTGAGTTTTTGTACTATATTCAGATTAAGCAAGCGGAATGCGAGATCGTGGTGCTGAAATGCTATATCAAAAACTGAACGCGGATGTGGTTAAAGCTGAAACAAAGATTACTGCATTGATTAGTTTCAAGCTGGTGATTGTTCGTGATGGTTACAGTTTAGCAAATCCGAGGAGGAGTCGGGAACTGTGCAAACATAGACCTGAAGATTTGTTTCAGGGGGAATTTGTGCATAATTGTCAAAAACAAACCCGGATCATCAATCAAGGGGGAATCTATTGAAGATTTGAAGATGCCTGATTGAAGTTGCAGAATATTTGAAGTTACAGAATATTCATACACGGCTCAAGTTTTCAACGTGATGATTCGACAGTGACAGCCAAGGGGGAATCTGTTGGTGCATATTTTGTATGCCTGCCACTGTGCGAATAGCTAGATAGAGCGTGTGTTGAATATTGTATAGAATAGAGTGAAATCCAGTACAAAACCAAGGTATTGTGATGTAACAATACCTTCGTACGAACGGGCTGCTTTGTGGGTTCGTATTGGTATCCAAGACCATTCCAGCTTCGTACGAAGGCACCTATATGGGTTCATACGAAGTCAGCATGCCTATATATAGGATGCTTAGATCTTGTGTTGGACAAGCTTTTTGGCCCATAAGGGGAAATGTTGTCCAACTGGTTTCACGGGTATGTAACTTTCATATATCAATAGAAATCAGATTATAAGTGATTGTTCGATGTGATTCTCTATCTTCTACTCATTTCTTATCACCGAACTGATCATCTCGGGACCAAAGCTCCGTCAAACTCGACGTTTCCTGGAATCTCAGTGACGATATTGATGATAGAGCTGAAACCACATGAAGCCGTGGAAGAATAGACATAACAAGATTAATGGATTGCTTGGCACTAAGTTTTTTTAGAGTATGATTCGTATCGAAAGAACGTTTTGACTTCTTTTGTAGACATTCATTTTTTTTCTAACACTTATAGTATGTTTTGGATAGAACTTTTAGTTGAAGTTGTGGAATTATTATTTTGCTACATGTTTTCATTTTTATTTCTATATTATATCGTAAATAAATAACAGCTAACTTAATGAAATTAATATGATAAATGTTTGTAGTGGCATTTTATTTTTGTGGCAAAAATTATGTGTCACTAAAGGTAGTATAGATATATTACTAGGAATAGTTTTTACTGGCATAAAAATTGTGCCACAAAAAGTTTGTTTTTTTATATTGTGGCTAAAAGAAAAGTGCCATTAATAACTAAAAAAATTATAGAGGCACACTAAAAAGTGCCACTAAAGCCTTTTAGTGGTACTGCTTCTAGTGACACTTTTTTTGTGTGCCACTCATTCCTTAAGGGGTCTTTGGTGGCATTTTTATGGATTTTTGTGGCACTTTTTGTGTGTCACTAAATGATAGTTTTTTTTTGTAGTGCGTGCTGTTTTGGTCAAAAATCACACAAGGATAATGTAACCAAATCTGATTTTTGTGAGGTATGATGCTTGGTTAATTGGATGAATGTATGATCAACAAATAAACGAAATGAAGGTTGAACACAAGGATTTGTACGACGAAAAAGCATTTGATCAATGAATGATCTCCGGCATAAAAAACCTCAGATAGTGAAAACTATCACTATCAAGTATATTAAATAAACAAGTTTACAACTTCGGAAGTATTGAGCTTGATACAATGAATTCTAGTGTGTGTGTATTCGAGAGATAGCAGAAATGATGTGTGTTCACCGGAGAGCAAAAGTGGTTTCTAAATTTAGCTCAATACCCCTATTAACTTAGCTAAAAATATCCTAACAATCTGAAAAATCAGCCATTCACCCACGATCACCACCAACGGTCCTCAGCTTGTGCACATGTTGAAAATAAAGAGCATATTCCCCTAGAATCTCGGAAGGAATAAGTTCTCTTTGAAACATACCTGCAAAACAAGCCAAAAGGTGATGGAAACAATTGTTAGTTTAGGATAATAATGAGGATCCTAGATCCTTATTCCTTCAGCTTCTTCTGAGGATCCTTAATTCAAACTAAACTGAGGATCCGTGATCCAGGCTTCACTTGAGGATCCGTGATACATAAGCTATGAAATTCTATCCCTAACAATTGCCCCCAAACATGATTAGTTAATATCTAATTAGATAGTCATGTTTGAACGATTTTCGGACTAGCCGTTGCAAGTGGATATAGCCGTTACAGGCTGATGTCAGCAACAGTCACCTTCCTGCAACAACAATCAATATAAATAGGGTTAGAGATAAGAATGAAATTCTGCATTTATACTCGAGACCCTCTTCTTTAAATCCATATTCGATGATCTCAGCAGGTATTCTCTTTCCCCCTTCTCTCTAATTTCTTATCCCTTATCCTTTATTCTTCAAAATCAATGGCGAAGATGAGCCTTTGTTCCTCCCCCGCCAAAAATCCTGAACATAATAGTCCATTAAAGAGTCAGGGTTTAACCAAAAACCCTTCAATGGAGCTATGCTGATTCACTGATCTTGATATCGATCGGTTACGCCCCTGTTTCCCTGATGGCACTATATTCAGACCGTTTGACTCTTCCACCAAAAGTGATTGCACATCAGATACATGGATCACTTTCCCTGCAACCCCTTTTCTGATTGGGTTCACTTATCCCTTCCCTGTCCTCACACATGGATTATTCACACTCACTAGCTTATGCTATATACAAGCCATGCCGATGGTGTGGAGGATCCTATATACACTTGAGCACATAGTTGAGCAGGTGGGTATTGACATAGGGATGTCTGAGTTGAGCTAGTTGTATAATCTTGTTAGTCATGGTTCCTACCGATATCTTTTCAAATCCAAACCTGAACAGCCTCACCCAATCTTGAAAGTCACCAAGAACGATACTAACTGGAGGAATCAATTCTTCTTCGTGACGAGGGATTCTATTCCAAATGGAACTCATCTTCCCAAAAAATGGAATACAGATGGTAGGATATAGGATCCTTAGATCAGGATAATGGTAAGAATTCTTCTTTCATTGAGGATAACTGATCCTTCTTTTCTGTTTTGTTCATGCAGCTATCAGCCTATCTCACATTCCGTATCACCTGCCACAGAAGAAAGGATAAAAGCTTTCTGGAAGCTTGACCCTGCAATCAGGACATTTCCTCCAAAATCACAGGATCCAGAGGAAATTTCATCCACCTCCCACACTATGTCAAGTAAGTATCCATTTCTGTATATATAAATATATAATAAAATAAGGATATGAATACTTATCTGTGTTTTGAACTTGTAGGCGCTGGCAAATCTTCTAAGTCTGTCTCCAAGTTCAGCATCGCCGATCTTCAAGATATTGCATCCCCAAAGGCCCTAAAGAAAGAGCTGGCCGCAAGCTCAAGCAAACCTGAGCCTAAAGGTATGAGCACCAGGGGAAAGGGTGCCAAGAAGAGGAAAAGTACTGAACCCACTGAAGGCGTCCCTCTCATGGAACGTTAGCTTCATGAATACGTCTCCGAGGTAAGGATAGTGTATCCTGAAATTTGTACTCCTTTTCTGAGGATAAAGGATCCTGACTGTTAACTTTCTATGTACAGAAATTTGCTGAGGTTCAGATCCTCCTTGATCAACATCTGGCCGAAGCCGAGCAGAAAAATCTGGACTTCCAACAGGTTTTCCTTGCCAAGGATAAAAAGATCTCTTCTCTGGAAAAGGACATCAACTCGCTGCAAAAGGAGCTGCTTCTTACTCAGATGACGGCCCAAAAAGAGAGGATGGAGATCATGGAAAGAGCCAAACTGTCCGCTGCTATCACCATGTTGAAGATCAAGCTGCAGATGGCTAAAGAGGCTAAGGATATTGCCTTTGACCGGTCCAGCTGGGACTTGGAGGATTGGAAGCAAATGATAGTGGAGCTTGGAGACGAAGATGAGCCTGAGGAGGTGCTAGCTCTTGAAGGTGGTGGCATCAAGGTGAAGGATCTTGAGGCAGAGGCAGCTGGTGGCAGTGGCAAAGGTGGTGAAGAAGAGGTGGTGGAAGCAGTGAAGGTGTAGGCTGCATGAATGGGCGATGATGGAAATTTCTAGACGTGGCCGGAGCCCATTTTTTATCGTTTGGTAGTTTGTTTTGATGGTTGTGGTATTTTGAACAATGGTCTGTAGTAACTTTGAACAATAGATCTTAGGGTTAAGGATCACTGATCCTTAAGACAATAGGGGGGGTAGCAAAGGTGGATGGGTCCTTCTGTTTGTGGAGGATGAAGCCTTTGATGCCCCTCATCTTTTGATTTCTTGCACTCAATGAACCTTATGAATATGAACACCCTTTGCCTACCCAAGCGGACGGGCCACTGATCGGAGTGTCGCGCTCCGGTCAAAGATAACATTTATAAGCCCTATTTACCCTTAACAAATAGCTAGTGGTAGCAAGGGGTCGAACCACGAAGAGTATGTGGTTTGCGATTGGATTTGGATGAATTCTCAAAAGATGTCACAATTATGAAGCTTGGTATCTTGTTTTTGTGTATTTTTGTTTGATTGAAAAGATGTGAATTGAAATTACTAAAGTAATTGGGTTGATAACTACTAATGATTAACAATTGCAAAAATGTAATTAAATGTTTAAACAAGATAGTGAAAACAAGGCTCACACCCGGTTCGGTAATTGCAATCCTAGTGTTCTTACACGTTTTGAATTTGATTTACTTGAATATGTTATTAACGGATTTCTATCATCAAAGCTTAGGTGCCAATTGCTATCAACGCATATTACGGACCACAATGCACTTCGTTACTTTGGACAAGTAAAACCTTTTGAATGACAAGGCATAATTGCACAAACTTGTTTCGCAAAGTAAAATTTCATCACTCACTCGACAAGTTACAAATATAGTTCAAATGCAAGACAATTGTCAATCAATTCAAATACAATTCAAGTTGTCACAAAATCAAACTAAAACATTGTTCAAACCCTAGACTTACAATAACCTACACTGGGGTGAAACCTCCAAGAAATTAGCTGCTCATGGTGAACGAGACTTGATCAACGGATGCTTGAAACTTGATTGAAATCATCTTGAATCTTGAAGAATGATGGAATGGAGGTTAGGGTTTGTATTGGAATCGTGGTGATGAAAAGATGGATGATTAATGGAATTAGGGTTGTGTGAATGAAAGTGGTAATGATTCGGGTGTTGATTCTTGATCGTTGGTGATGGTAGGTGGATTGGTCCAGTCGATCATGATGAACTATGGCTCCAAGAATGATATTCAAACTCACATGAAGTGTAACTTACGAATTGAATGCTCAAGAACCATTGGAAATCATTTTTGATAACAATAATTCCAAGATTCGCGTATCGGCAATTCAAGGCCCGTCGCCGACGGCTTGGGGCCCGTCGGTGACGGCCTCCCAAATTCTGAAATCCGTCCGACGCGTTAAACTCCTGGACACGGGCTCATTTGGCCAACGACCATTTTAACAGGGCGTCGCCGATGAGGGTCACCCCGTCGCTAACGGGTTCTCTAGCTCCAATTCTCCGTTTTCTTCATTTTGCGCTCCCGGGTGATCCGTAACGCGTCTCGGTTGTCCGTTTTCCGCTCCGGTGACACGTAAAGCTCCCAAAATGCACCTTAAACTTCATTAAACCTGGAAAACACAAATCTAATTAAAAGTAGGCTATTCAAGATTAAAACTTATGTAAAAACATTAAGTTACACAATTACGAACACCGGTTTTCAACCACGTATCAGCCACGTATTGCTGGTAGATGTTTAGGTAGGCAATTTTTTTGACAACCTTTTAAAGGGTTAACTTTGATAAATAAATAAAACTTTTAACTTTTGGCTATCTTGGTGTTGTTCATTTTGTGTATACTTATCAATTGTTATTGCATAGTTTTAAAATCTACAAGTTATTGATGAAAGTATAAAAATCAGTTTATGTTAAAGAGTTTAGGATATGATCAAGGATCAAATATCCTTTAAACAAAAAGTTCAAAGAGTGAGATGATTTTAGGATCATATATTCTGTTGTCAAAGAACAAGGGTAACAGTGATAAATGAAAAATAAAGTTAAAGTAAATAAGGATCATACCAGAGAATTCAAGTTAGGATCCTATATCCTTAACACTTACAACTGTAATAGTTCAAAGACAAAAGCTTATACAAAGTGAGGATCCTGAATCCTTAATTATTTAACTTTAGAAACCTGAAATAAGATATAACTTGGGACTAAGCCAATTGTAAGAAAAACGTTAGTATCTGGGGACAAGCCCAACAATATGGGGATAAGCCCAATAAACTGGGGACAAAAACTGGGGACAAGCCCAATGAATCTTGTGTAAACTGGAGTATGGCCCACACTGGCGTCAATCCAAACTTAGTGACATGAAAATGCCAAAACCTTAGCTAACGTGAAAACGTTAGAAACCTTAGGAACGGATGTATGGTACGTCTACCATTATACTTAGGATCCTAAATACAGCCAATACAATGAAATTGTCAGCCCCTAAAGCGGGTACTGGTCCCATTACCTTTACCTGCACTAGGATAATCGTGCGCAATTGGCGAAGGTGTAAGAACCTGATTCGTAGAAGGTAGTAGATACCTTAAACTGGGGACAAGCCCAAAAACTGGGGATAAACCCAAAGACTTAGGAGATTTCAGTGGATACTTGATCTTTTGTCAAAGATATACCAACTTCTGCAAAACTCAGAACTTGGTGAAAAAGGGGTAAAGGATCCTGGATCCTTCTCCTTGTAATCAGATAAATTAAAGGATTAAAGAAATAATAATCGAATCATATATTACCAGAGTGAGAATCATTTATCCTTTGAGGATCCTGGATCCTTAACCATAATTCTGTCTTAGCTGAGGATCCTCGATCCTTATTACATAAAGTATTTTTTTAAGATGGACAACATTCCAAGCCCTTGGTAATAGATCACCTTCCATTGTTAATAAACGATATGCCCCCTTTCCTGCCTCAGCTTCAATCAGATAGGGGCCTTCCCATTTTGGTGCTAACTTCCCATCAGTAGGATTTGTGGTATTTTGGAATGCTTTCTTCAATACCATATCACCAACTTGAAATTTTCTGATCCTGACATTCTTGTTATAAGCTCCAGCCACCCTTTGTTGATAGCTAGCTCGTCTTATCCTTGCCAAATCCATGAGTTCTTCTATGGTATCCAGATCTTGAACCAAGTTTTCAGCATTTCCTTTAGGATCACGGATGCTTGTTCTTGCAGTAGGGACTACCATCTCTGTAGGGATCACAGATTCAGCTCCAAATACTAAAGAAAATGGAGTTTGACCAGTAGCATTCTTGGGAGTTGTTCTATCAACCCATAACACATAAGGTAGCTCTTCTGCCCATTTCACTTTCTTGGATCCAAGCTTCTTCTTCAAGTTGTTGATGATGATCTTGTTAGATGATTCTGCTTGACCATTAGCTTGTGGGTGGACTGGTGTTGATGTTATCATCTTAATCCCCCAACTGTCACAAAAGTTAGTAGTTCTACTCCCAATAAATTGAGATCCATTATCACAAACAATTTCAGAAGGAATACCAAATCTGGTAATAATGTTTCTTTTAATAAAGGATATAACTTCCTTTTCTCTGACTTGTGCAAAGGTTTCAGCTTCTATCCATTTGGAAAAGTAATCAGTCATAGCAAGCATAAATACTTTTCCTCCTGGTGCTTTGGGAAATTTACCAACTATATCCATTCCCCATCTCATAAATGGCCAGGAAGAGGATATGGGATGCAGGAGCTCTGCTGGTTGATGAAGGATATTACTATGTCTTTGGCAAGCATCACATTTCTTCGCATAATCCTCAGCATCCTTCTTCATAGTGGGCCAATAGTATCCTGTTCTATCACACCCCGACCACGTAAAACAGCAAATCGTGGCGGAAACATCGGGGAGTGTTGTAACAGAATCATTGTTTCACAACCACGGGTTAAATAGTTTCATTTTATTGAATAATTGAACTCATTGTTTTATTACAAATCAGATCAATACAAATATTGTCTTTCAAGTTTTAAAGTCACTAAGGCACGAGTCCATCCTATGTATAGCATGTATCAACAATCATCATATAGCAGCACCTGAAACATGTGTAAAAATAGGTACGTCAGCATAAAAATGCCTGTGAGATACATAGGTTTTATTTATTTAGGTTTCATGACTTTGTAAGTTTAAAAGAATGTTTTTAAAAAAATAGTCATGAACCTATGAAAATGTTTTCTTTTATAAATCATGTGAAAATTTATAGGAATTTTGATGATATAAAAGAATGATGCATAGATAATCAAATAATCAAATAAATTGAGTTTGTATAAAATGTGTTGATTGTAAAACAATGTTTTGATAAAAACAAAGTTTGTAGTATATATAAAAATATACTTTGGTTTTAAGAAAATCAGTTAAGTATATATTAAAATATATTTTAGTTCCAAAATAGATAAACAGATAGTATATTAAATATACTTTAGTTGTCAAAATAATAAATTTTCAGTAGTATATCAAAAGTATACTTTGGTTTTATAAATAACATATTAAACTATTGTAGGATCGTTTTCTGACCCGAACGAGTCGATCAAAAGAGTTTTTCTCAATACGAAAGGCGGAAACAGACGTATCAAGTCCAATTCAGCTAGAATATCACTTTAAACTGTCTTTAGATTGATTTGACAAAGTTTTACAGCGATTAGACACTTCGGCAGCACTTCGGCTCTCAAACCGGAATCTAATTTCGTTACAAATGGCAAACACAAGACACCTATTTATAGGCAAGGTGATTTCGCATGGAACTGCTCAAACGAAATCACATTCACACGAAATTACAATTTCGTGCGAAATTAGCAAGTGATTTAGTGTGAAATTACAACTTGTAATTTCGTGCGAAATTACCTCCCAACCTATTTTTGACATATTTCTCGTATATCATGCCCTGATCTATCTATACACATACAAGACTCGATACAAGACGAAGTCGACAGACGTATGCACTAACAGACTCCCCCTCGGATGTCGACGAGTCTTCAATACATATCTTCAACATCTTCAGTCTTTATCAGTCTTTTCGAACCACTTCCGAAATATCTAACAATGTAAAGTATCCTCAATCTCTGTCTTTTCTTCTTCTTCCAGGATCTCCACCTGGCTTTCATCTAACTCTAATTCTCTTGATCAGATTTCTTGATTCCTTAAGTTCATCAGCATTATCAGCTTGCATGAACATCAGGTCCAGAATCAGAACTTGACTCTCACTCTGCTTAGAATCAAAATCTAGCTCTCTCCAAAATTCAATCCTGCACAAACTCTACCTCACAATAAATTTCACAAATTTAAAAATTTGACAAATTTATTCTCTGCTTATCACTTGTAGACACAAAAACATCATTTGCAAGTAACATACAACATGATTTAACATTTTTAATTTCTGATGACCACTTGAAAGAAAAATATTTATTTCAAAGCCTTTTCTTGTTTCAAACATACTCCCCCTCACTGATTGTCATCATGTTTAGCACTTGAAATTTTGAAAATCAGCTCTCCAACATCAGTTGTCTAAAATCTTTTTGAACTTTCAAAAATTTATGCTAAAACACACTGAAAATCTTTTTGGATTTTTTATTAGAATGAAAATGCAGTAAAGAAATATATACAAACAATATTTTTTGTGAGTTTGTGTAAGAGGATCATATCAGTTTTTTTAAGACATATCACCAACACCGTTAAGCTTTATACATTTTAAGTTCTAAACGATTCACTTAGATTGTCAGTACACTGATCCACTTAAATTTTCACACAAAGTTCAACTGTTTCGAGATAGAAGATTAGTGTTTTAAGCACTTGAACTTATTCGCGTGTCCCACCTCAGAATATACTCCTGTATCTAGATCCCAATATTCAGTCTTACAGGTGAGTATACCTAGATGATATCTATAAAGAGTTAAAATGCGAGGGCCATGAGAGCTCAGGCTATTGCTTCCGCAAAATCAGAGAGATGATGGCTTTGACTTTTGGTGTGTTCCCTTTAGAGAATCTTTTCTTCAACAGCACATGATTAGCATTTTGCAATGTTTTATCATTTTTTGTACTGAGGGTATGCTATATTTCAAGCATGCGTAAAGTATTATACGGGGACTGGGCCATTGCTTTCGCAAAATCAGAAGTCCCGGGATAATACCCTAGATATCACTGAATATAAAGACCTAGTATCTCAGAAAGAGGGACCTTTCAAACAAGATTTTGGGGGTTGCACATATATCCGAGAGATGTTCCCCACGATATAAGTAAGTTTGAAATTTAGGTTTATATCTCGTCACAATCTACTAAATGTGCAAAAACCTACTGGCACATCATCAGTGAGACCGTTTATAACATTTTGACTTTCCAATTCTTTAGCATGCTGTGATAGTCTACTGATGTACTATCATTTCCTCTTTTCTCAACAAAACTCAATTTTGATTTTATCATGTTTTTGACTTTTTCAAATGTTTTTGGATTTTCTGAAAATTCTTACTCCCCCTAAAATGCAAAATCATTTAAAGGAAATTTGAAAACAATCTGTACAAGTAAATTGACAACTGATATCAAATTGCTTCAATTCTCCATCCACTTGGCATAAACAATCAGAACTCCCCCTTTCAACAAACTATTTTCCCATTATGATTTCAAAATACTTAAGTTTGTTTAATCAAATGGTTTTTCTGGAAAATTAGTTTTGATGATTTATAAAATCAATTGTAGGTTAGGGGTTCAATTCATCACTTTGTTCTTTCAACCACTTTAAAAAAATTTAACAGTTTTAGATTCAATCACCAAACATCACTTGTAGAAAATCAAGTACAACTTAATGTCCCTGATTTACCACTTGTAAGAACAAACCAATAACCACTTCTAATTTAAATCACTTTCGTGAATTTCTCAAGAAAGATGCCAATACCTGCTTCACACTTACCAACCTGGAAGCTCCGGCAAGTCATACTTTTCACATATGAAAAACAGACATCCAAGCCCGACCAAACTTGGATGTTTCCTCCTCAACTTCACTTGGGTAATAAGTTGCCTTCTTTGTTTTATAAAAATCTTTTGCCCCTGTAACCTTTCCATCGACCATCTTCCCAAAAATCTTTTTAACATTTCCATTAAAAACCTTTTCAACATCAAATTCTTCCTTCTCAGAATAGAATTGATTTGAAATCTCAACTTTACCAACTTTTTGTTTAAAATTTTGAGTCTGCAATGGTGGAAAATTGACATCATCCATTGGCGTTACTGAAGTTTCCAATTTTAACTCAACTTGTGGCTCCTCTGACTTTGTGGAATCAGATTCATCGCCAGATTTCACATCTGATTTCTTAACAACCCACATTTGGTTATCAAGATTAACTCTTCTTTTCTTCGAACATTCACCAACTTCATATGTAGAATTTTTAAAAACTTTGAATTTTTCAGTTGGTGGTTCATTTTTCTCAACAATCTTTTCTTTCAGTTTAGAAACAACTTCCTGTTTGATGTTGGTTGCCATAGGACAGTTCCAGGCAATGTGACCAACTTCTTGACATCTGTAACAGGTTCTTTTCTCCTTTCTCTGATAAACTCCATTTTTCTCAAACTTTTGTTTCTCTGCAAATAACTCTTTGTTTGTTTGATTCCAGAATGAGCTCTTTTGTTCTTCTTCCGAACTTGTCCCTGAAACAAATACATTTTTTGGTTTATAATTTTTCTCATTTTTATGATTTTTAGGTGGAATAAAACCAAGACCTTTCTTTTTGTAATTACCCTTACAGTTTGATTTCTTTTGAAAACCAGAACCAGAACTGTTGGGATTGAACCCTACCAGAGGAACAGATAATGAAAGCCAAAACCGGATCATGACAGTGGATTCACAATAAACAGCGGTTTACATTAGGCTTTCCCCTTGAAAGTAATTATAACATCTGATGATCTTATATCCACTGTCCGGATACAACTGTTGCTACTCTGCATAACTACTGATAAAGCCTAGAAGACTGCTGGAAACTAAACACTGCTGGTACAAACTGCTGATGAGAAAGCACTGCCCAATCAAGGACTGATCAACCTTGAGAAAAACACTGATGAATAGAGAGAGCAATAGTTTAGTATATCATCTGTTTTATGTATTGTCAGTGTTTCTATGAGAACAGCAGATACAGGTTGTTAGGCTGTTAGACGTCGCTTTCATGGTGACGTCAGCTGAGATGCCTCAGTGGTTTGGTTTGTCTATAAATGGAACAGTACCCTGTACTGTTACATTTGATCGTCTTGAGTGAGTTCTTCTCCTCAATTCAATCCTTTCATCTTGTATAATCCAACCATGGGGTATCAAGCTAAGGGGGAGCTTTGTTTGTAAGCATGCTTTGTAATCTTTTGATTGACTTTGTAATCTTTCAACTAATGCAAATCATGTGTTTATCAAAACTATTTTCTTCCTTGATTGTGTTTACAAAGTTTGTTGTTCATTTCCGCTGCACTTAAACTCTGTTCATTTCTGTTGATTATTATATTTACACAAACAAACACAATCATGCGAGCCTACGATCTTAACAATTGGTATCAGAGCCTGGACAGTCAAATTCGATCTAACAATCAATTTGACATAACAGTTCGGCTCAAAAATCATTGATACTAAGGTTGGTTGTATTTTGTTGAAAAACAGAGTAACGAGTGATAACGCTTAAAGTTGCTACTCAAATACTCTGTAAAACAACCAAGATGTCATAAGACACACAAATCTCACACAACAAGTGATATCATGCACAAGACACTCATGGTTTTTAGATCTGAAAACATATCTGTTAAACTATGGGATTATTTCTTATTTTCAAAACTGATTTCAACTATTGAAATGAAACTTGTGGTGTCACTATATTAGATGCTAAAGTATGAACCTCAGATTAACAAAAGCCTATGTTCATAAAAACATTAGTGTTTTTTCTAAGGTTAAGAGAGGGAAATTAAAACTTTAGTCATAAGAACTTATGTGTTGAAAACAGGTTGAGATTTTCAAAAGGAATAAATCAACTCTGTTAAAATACATTAAGAAAACAGGATAGTCCGTATCATATGTAATGTGAGATTCGTCAAAATTTTGTACAAATATGGCTAAACCTCTTAAAACATTACTACAAAATGATTCTGGATTAAGTATTCCTTCAATAAAGACCTCCCAGTAAGTATTTCATTACTTATGAATGGGAAGGGTAAAAAGGGAAGAATAAAATTCACAAAAACTCTGAAGTGTGTTTATCTCAAAACTTTTGAAGTCAGAAGAAAAGAGTATAAACTTAAAACACTTAAGAGTTAAAGATTGGGGTAACAATGGTCATTGAGCAACTATGTGCAATCATTGGTTCAGGAAAGTTCAGGTAACAATAGTATTCCCAGTGAATGAATTTACAAGAGGACTAGACAAATTTTCAGAATCTTCACATGGTAACAAAGCCTATAACAGGGTTTTCAAAAACTCATGTGAACTTGTGTCCTCATGTCTGTTGACAATCAATCAACAAGAAAATGGTACCAAACAGTGGTCGAAATGTGTTTACAATTTCATAGCACTATTGTCAAACCACTGACCATTTTCATAAACTTGAGAATGATATGATTACGTATTTTTTTAAATATACCAGATCCTTTTGATGCTGTTCTCAGAAAAACCTTTAACCATTTTTTTACAAAGGATTTTCTCGATTAACCAGGATATATTATTCGTTTTTTTAATAATATATTTTGAACTTTTGCCTGTTTTTGTTGGTAATAGTTTTTGTTATCTGTCAGGATATAGTACCTTATTTTTGTTGGTGTTATTGTCCTCACAAATGGGTCAAAAGGAAATGGTACATATATCAAGGTCATGTCATACTCAGATTTATTTTAAACACTAATCAAAGGTTGATTGCTAAACAGTGCTTAAACTACTGGGGCACTCATGTTTGAATTTGGATATTAAACGAAAATGAGTTACCTTAGCAAAAAGTTCTCATCATCTGGGGTACTAATCCACTGTCAGAAATTCGTAAAAGCTTCGAAATATGAAAATGACATGTGGCAAAACCTTGAATGAAAATTTCTTTAAAAGTTGATGACCTAATGGGCTTTCAAATTGATATCATTATCTCACCCCTAAACACTGCTTT
Organism: Helianthus tuberosus; assembly: GCA_030545235.1. NCBI lineage: Eukaryota > Viridiplantae > Streptophyta > Magnoliopsida > Asterales > Asteraceae > Helianthus > Helianthus tuberosus. Next base: position 3,779,113 of record JARYGA010059765.1, on the reverse strand, counting down.
GTTCAAACATCTGCTCTCTACTACTGTCCACTGCTGAAAGTCAACCACTGTTCTTCCATCTTCATTGTATACACTAATATTCAAAATCTGTGTTACAACCACTGATATGCTATCCACTGATAGTAAAAATCACCAATTGTCTTCATTTTGACTGTTGTAACCACTGACACTTGCTTCATCAGTGGTTTCCAAAACAACTGTTCTCCATAATTCATCTTTTCATCATCCGTTGACACGTGGTCAGTTTTTAGCCTTCAGATCATAATAACCGCTGCCACATCAGCGATCACTTTTTCCCTAAATAAAACCCTGATCAAAACCCCCAAACAGGGCTTTACATTGTCGAATTGAATTCCAAAGTTCTCTTCTCAAAGCATTTTCCAACCTTTTCTTCCCAAAACACTCTCCGATTTTTTCTTCATCAAAATGATGAAGTCAAAATCAAAATCAAAATCTAAACCAAAATCAACATCATCTTCCAAAGAGGTCGCTCAAACGGCCGAAGAATCCATCGAGATACCATACAAATCTCCTCACAATTATCTGGGTTTGCTCACAAAACCCACCGATAACCACACTTTTGACTCCATCATTGATACAATTTCTGCATCAAAGTACAAAACTTTGTTGACAGCAGATGCTCCCATTTACCTACAAACCCAGAGAGAGTTCTGGAAAACGGCGACGCTTGAAAAACAAGACAATAAAGTCATAGCCATTAACTCCTCGATACAGGGTAAAGTGATTCAAATCACTCCACCATCAATCTCTGAAGTTTTTAAACTCGACGATCAGAAAGGTAAACCTTCTTTTGATAAAACCGAGTTGAAAAAGGATTTCTTAAAAAGAGGGTATGCAGAACAATCAAAGGTAGATACCTTACAAAAAGGTTACTTCCCTTCTGCACCAAGGTTTTTATTTCACACACTTCTGATGTGTGTTTCTAATAAAACAACAGCTTTTAACGAGATACCATTAAAGATTCAATGTCTGGGTTATGCTATTTTAAATGGTGAAAATTATAACTATTCCCAGGAGATCTTTAATGACTTGGTAAAAAATGTTGATAGCAAATCATTTTTACTTTTTCCAAGATTTCTGAGCTATTATTTTAAACAAAAATTTTAAAAAGAGAATGAAAATTTGATCCAACAAGGTGTCTATTTTCAAATAAAAGGTTTAACAAATGAAACATTTTCCAGAATGATGGCACCAATAAAAACAAAAGCAGAGGTGCCTGAGCAGAATTTAGCAGCCACCACTGCTCCTCAGGCATCCACTGTTGAGCCCACTGCTCCAGGTGATCATAGCAGCACTACCATTGCTTTGAAACCCACACCTGACATTACCAAAAAGACCACAAGAAAATCTTACAAAAAGCCCACCAAACCCAAGAAAAAGGCAACCCTGGAAGATGAGATCCTAGAGCAACTGCCTGTGACAACACAAATGTCACCACAAACCACTGCTGCTACTTCCTCACAACAGTTGGTAGAAAGATCTCCACCATTGCCTTAAACTCCTCCTGCATCCTCACAAAAGGATCAGGTTGTAATCACAGGGACCCCACAATATGAAGCTCTGGACCCAATCGGATCCATCTTCCTTTGTCCTGATCCCAAGGACATGTCTCTTTCAACACCCATACCCTCACCAATCATACTACCACAATCCATGCTACCTTTGTTGCATGCAGTTGATATAGCTCAGACACAAACCAGTTCCTCTCTATCACCTGTCACTGAGAGTATACTCCCACAAGTGACTGGGTCTGATGCTACTACTCCTGCTATCCCAGCAACAATTGAGGAGGTTACACCCCCTGAGTTACAAGTAACTCTCGGTGGTAGTTCAAGTGGAGCAGCAACTACAACTGATGGATCAACAGATCTTCAGTTGGACAGTTGTTTCATTAGTAAGACTCCCTTGAAGGCAATTTCTTCTATAGCACCTTCGATAACCACCAGCGAGTTAGTTTTAACCACTGGTATCATCAAAGGATTATCAAGTGCTGAAGAAAGAAGTCCCCAGTACCAAGAACAAGGGGCATCAATGGGTGATTTTTGGGACTCAGTTCCTAAGTCACACATTGATACAACCACTGCTGGTGGGGATTCAGATGATCCTACTAACATAGGTGATGATTCAAAATATCAGGAATTAACGGGCAGAGTTGAAAAACTGGAAACCTCAGTTGCTGAAATAAAGGATATGGTGCAAGAGATTTTGAAAGCTCAAAAAGCACAATCCACTGCTGTTCCACCTCAAGCACCTGCTCCACCACAAGCATTTGCTGCAAATGAGCTCTGGAATCTCTTCCAACCCATGCTTGAAAAATAGAAACAAATGGCTGATCAGCAGCATGCTATACATGTACAAATGCTGACAAACATGGTGGAGTCAAGATTTAAAGATACTCAAGCAGACATCAAGGCTATAAAGGCTAGCATACAAAAGACTGCCCAGGGTGAAAAAGTTCCCTCCACTATCCTCTTCATGGATAACCCCCTTTCAGATAATGCCAAAAAGGGGGAGAAAATCAAGTTGAGGAAGAAAGGAAGAGAAGATGGGCAGTATATTGAACCAGAACAAGAAAAACAGCCATCCAAACCACCTCAAACCACAAAATCCCAAACTTCCATCCAAACAGCTGATACAGCAGTAGTTACAAAAACTACTTGCCAAACAGCTGCCATCTTTTCATCATCATTACCTCATATCTCTTCAACACACACCACTCCATCACACACCACCAAAACCACTGCCCTCACATCATCATCATTACCTCCTGCCATAAAGCAGAAGACAGCAGATGTTACAACATCTGCTGTAATGACAACACTGATTGAGACACCAGTTGTTTCAACCACTGTCAGTCAATCACAATCCACTGCCACTCGTATCACCACCACTGATCCACCCAAGACATCATCATCCTCTCCTACAACAAAAAGGAGAAGGGTCTTCATACCCTATGATTCACCACCACTATCACCACCATCAAAAACTACCTCACCATCTTCAACCCCTGCTCAAAAGCAGAAGACATCTACTGACATATCAGTAGTTGTAATGACAACAGATGTTGAGACACCAGTTGTTTCAACAGCTGCTGATCAACCATCCACCACTGCTCTCATCATTCCTACATCACAACCAAAATTCCCTCCGAAGCTTCACAAAAGAAAAGGAGAAAATACTCAGGCTACTGATGAAAAGTATGATCCTATTGCTGCTAAATATCCACTGGAATTAGAAGCTGTGAAAAATGAGATGAAACAATTTTACACCGAGGATGATCCTTCAAAAAGGAAATTTCCTTCTCTCATAGGCTTCATTGTTGGGATTGAACCCTACCAGAGGAACAGATAATGAAAGCCAAAACCGGATCATGACAGTGGATTCACAATAAGCAGCGGTTTACATTAGGCTTTCCCCTTGAAAGTAATTATAACATCTGATGATCTTATATCCACTGTCCGGATACAACTGCTGCTACTCTGCATAACTACTGATAAAGCCTAGAAGACTGCTGGAAACTAAACACTGCTGGTACAAACTGCTGATGACAAAGCACTGCCCAATCAAGGACTGATCAACCTTGAGGAAAGCACTGATGAATAGAGAGAGCAGTAGTTTAGTATATCATCTGTTTTATGTATTGTCAGTAGTTAGGTTTAGCAGTGTTTGTATGAGAACAACAGATACAGGTTGTTAGGCTGTTAGACGTCGCTTTCATGGTGACGTCAGCTGAGATGCCTCAGTAAACTAAACACTGCTGGTACAAACTGCTGATGACAAAGCACTGTCCAATCAAGGACTGATCAACCTTGAGGAAAGCACTGATGAATAGAGAGAGCAGTAGTTTAGTATATCATCTGTTTTATGTATTGTCAGTAGTTAGGTTTAGCAGTGTTTGTATGAGAACAACAGATACAGGTTGTTAGGCTGTTAGACGTCGCTTTCATGGTGACGTCAGCTGAGATGCCTCAGTGGTTTGGTTTGTCTATAAATGGAACAGTACCCTGTACTGTTACATTTGATCGTCTTGAGTGAGTTCTTCTCCTCAATTCAATCCTTTCATCTTGTACAATCCAACCATGGGGTATCAAGCTGAGGGGGAGCTTAGTTTGTAAGCATGCTTTCTAATCTTTTGATTGACTTTGTAATCTTTCAACTAATGCAAATCATGTGTTTATCAAAACTATTTTCTTCCTTGATTGTGTTTACAAAGTTTGTTGTTCATTTCCGCTGCACTTAAACTCTGTTCATTTCTATTGATTATTATATTTACACAAACAAACACAATCATGAGAGCCTACGATCTCAACAAGAACTGTAACCCTTTTTCTTGTTTAAACGTTGTTGAACTCTTGAGGTGTAAGGTTTAGGTTTTTCAGAAAGATTTACATCTTTTATTTCAGAAATATTAATTTCTGTTAGTTTGAAAACCTTGTTAATCATTTTTGGTTTAACACCTCTTATTGGAAATTCCTCATCAGAATATAATTTGTCTGAATCATTCAAAGTATATGCCACTTTGATTGCTTCATCATTCAAATTAGATTTTGATAATAGGAATTCTTTATTGTAAACCCTTTTAACCGATGGTTTTGAATTGTTGACCAGCGAACTCGAACTTTCTGACTCAGACTTTGACTCTGACTCTTCATCCTTATCCAACACCTGATCGACCACTTTCTTTATTAACTCAGACTCATGATCAGTGTCAGACGATGTAAATGTGACATCAATGTTTTCTGGTAAATCGTCGGTTGTTTCGGACTTTAACTTTATATTAACAGCCTTTTTGACTTGCTCCTCATTTGATTTTCTGGGAGAATAACCTTCCCATATTGGAGGCGGACACTTGTTATAATTTGCACTTTGTTTCTTACCAGTATCCTTTTCTTCAGTCTTCTTGTCTTGAAATACTTCCATACCTGCAACAGTTGGATAAATTTTATCAATCAAATAATCAGAACTAGAATAACTCACACTCTTCAATATAATGATTGATCGTCTTTTGCTTTGTCATCATCATAGCATTCATCATAGTTAACGCATCTTCTCTTTCAGAGTTAGTCTTTTGTAGACCAGTTACCGTTCTATTCAACACGTCATATGATTCTTTCACATAATTAAGATTGAACAATAAATTTTCTTTCATCTTGTCTTGCTCATTCAACTTCTCCTCTTTCTCTTCACATTGCTTACATGGCTCCAAACACTTTAGACAAGGTTTGTTGATTTCAAAAATCTTTTCAACTTCGAAAACTTTCTCAACTTCAACTACTTTTTCATCTTCAACCACCTGCTCAACTTCAACCATCTTCTCAACAACTTTAATTTCTTCACTTTGTTCAGACTTCTCTTCTTGAACAACATTCTCACATTTTACCTTTTTCTGTTCTTTTGCTGCTTATCTCTCTTTCTGCTTATCCAAACGATCTGCAAAATAAAATTGAAAACTTTCAGGAGATAAATGAGTTTTTTCAATATTAACATGCATTTCTTCCTCATCATCACTATCATTAGTTGATGATTTATCAAACACTTGAGTACTTTCTGAACTATCATCTGAAGAACTAGATTTATCTTCTTGATACTTCTCATCATTAGCAAATGCTTTCATCCATTCTTTCATCAAATCTGGTTCCTGAACAATTTGTGCAATGAGAGCAACTACTTTTGAATCAGACGGAATGTATTTGTCCCAACTAAATCCTTCTGCTACTTTTTCATCATCTTGATCAATTATGCCATAATAAGCTTTCTTATTTGCTTCTACAATCATTTTAGCATGAGCAATTTGTGGTTCCTTTTGTTGATATGGTTGATGAGCAACTTGTTGATATATGGCTTTTCGATAATAATCATTATCACCAAAAGGATTCTTTGCTCCACTTGCTTCTCGATTGGTACATTCCCTCTTGAAATGTCCTTTCTCCCTGCATCGAAAACAAGTAACTTTAGATTTATCAAAACCCAAAGTAGAAACATTAGCATCTCTAAAGTTATCTCTCCCTGTAATCATCTTAAACTTTTTAGCTCTCCTCAAAACACTAGCTAAACACCATTTAATGTCCATAAGCTCCATCTCTTCTGCATCTATCTGATCGTAATCCTCTTTCGTCAGCATAGGATTTTCAATCCTTCCAGCAACTAATCCTTCATATGATTCTAACACTGTAGCAAGTAGTGACATGTGACTTTTAGCAAACTCTTCAGAGAAATTTTGACCTTTCTGAAGATGCAATGCAATATTGCAAAGTAAAACATGATCATTATTGCTGTTTGAGCTTTGAAATTGATGACTTGAACTTGAAGCTTTCGGATTAACACTCGGATATGAGGAGAATCCACTGCTGCTGTTGTTTGAACTTTGATTGATTGATTCAGATGAATTTTCGACACTAAATACAGTTTGGATTTTTGGACTTGCTTCGGCATTCTGAACATTTCCTTTGAAGTACATCTTAACATCTTGTTGTGCACTCGGATTGTTCATTCTTGCAATCTTCTGTTGTTCAAGATCTTGTCCTTCAATCTTTTCAATGAACTAGGAAATTGTCAATCCATCATATTCTCCAGTATTCTTTAGTATCATAAAAAATGTACCCCATTCTTTCTGAGGTAAAGCATCAGCTAATTTGTCAACCCATTCCTCACGATCTTTGTTGATACCTAAAAATGACATTGATCGTACTAAGTGACAATATCTTTCAATCAATTTCTTTGTATCTTCTCCCGGCAAACTTGAAAATAAATCAAATTCTTTCTTTAACAATGCCTTTTTACTCTTAATCATCTTCTCACTTCCCTCAAACTTAATTAGGAGAGCTTCCCAAATTGAACGCGAAGTGTTATCATGTTGGAGCAAAATGAAGATGTCTTCTTTGATAGCTTGCTGGAGTAAACTGATCATCATCTTTTCTGCTTTATACATGTCTCTCTCTTTGTCCGAAAATTCAGAAATAGTTTTGATAACTCCCATATCTGTACGAGGTTTCACATACTTTTTCTCAATACACTCCCAAGATCTCAAATGAATTGCTTGAACCCAGTTTTCAAATCGATCTTTCCAACCATAGTATTCCTCAATGCTCATTAGTTTCGAGGGTTTTTGTAAAGTTCCAGTTTCATTTTCCATGTTCATGTTCTGAGCAACGGCAGTAGGAGTAGTCGGGGCTGTAGCAAACGCATTATAAAATTCTTCTTCCATGTATCGGTAACAAGTTTCACAAATCAGTCACTTGCAAACGAAATACCAATTTCAAGCGAAATACACAACTGGTGCGAAATAACACACTGAAGCGAAATAGCTTTTCAAGCGAAATAACCAACTTCACACGAAATACCCTGTTCAAGCGAAATTACCCTGGAAAACAACTTCAAACGAAATCAGCTCAAACGAAATCAGACTTTTCACACGAAATAGGTAATTTCGTGCGAAATAACCAAACGAAATCCGGTTTCAAGCGAAAACAACTAATTTCATACGAAATACCTGTTGGATCGTCGTGTGACCCTAACGAGTCAATCTGAGTAGTTCATCGTCAAATACAAAGGCGGAATCAATGTAAATGATGTCAACATAACTTGTTCCTTTCTAATTATCTTCTTATTGATTGATTCTGAGCTTTTTACAATTCTGATAACAATTCGGCAGCACCTCGACTCAGAATGTATGACCTAATCCCGTTTCAAATGACACCAGCACACACCTATATATAGAGTTGTAATTTCGCTTGAACAAGACATGTGCATTTCAAGCGAAATCAGTAATTTCGCTTAAACATGTCAATTCCCATTTCAAGCGGAATTACAATGATAATTTCGCTTGAACTGGACATTGACACTTTCAAGCGGAATTACCCACTTTCACATATAAAACCCTAATTTCTAACCCTATTGTGTGCTCGTTTATCCTATCTAGACATAAGACTCGATTAAGATGAAGTTAACAGACACTAGATGCACCAACAGACTCCCCCTTGGATGTTGACGAAGTCTTCGGCGTCGAGTCTTTAGTCTTTGTCTCTTTCCAAATTGTCTGACACTGTAAAAGCTTCCTTCAAATCTTCTCTTCTTCTATCAACAGCTAGCATGAATCACAGAATCTGAATCTTTAATAACCTTCAAGCTCCCCCTTGAATGTAGATCCAGGAACTGTATCTGACTTTAAATCTTCAATCTCCCCCTATCAGTAGGCTGGGATTTTGCTTAGCTGCTTTCTCAAATTCATACCTGTTACCTGCACAATCTCTACCTAAATATAAGATATATGACAATAACAGTTTCAATCCAAACTTACCATTCAATCTCATTTGATGGTCTTATCAGTGTATAGAAATCTACTTAAGTATTCAGGTCCAAATTAATGACACTGATTACTCAATTTTCTACCAAGTCCAACTTAATGACCTTGGTTGATCTGAGACAATTCACACTGACATTTGTTCAACTTTTTCAAACAATTTTCTGAAATTTACAAGTTTCAAATTAATGAACTTGCTTTAACTTTTCAACTTTCACAAACTTATCATGTAAAGCTCAAAACTCATCTTCCAGTTCAGAAACTTCCTGCATCTGCTTCAATTGGAATATGAGGATCAGCTTTCCACTTTGGTTTGTCAAAAATAAAGCAGAAATGTAAAATCTTTTTGTATTTTTAATAAAGTTTCTAAACTAGAAATGAAATACAGAAATAAAATGCAGTAAATGTAAACTATTTACAAACAAATTTTTGGTGAGCGTGTTAGGGAATCATATCAGCTATCTGACAAGTCACAAGTACCGTTAAGCTTTAATTACATACTCAGAATTAAACAATTCACTTAGATTGTCGATATACTAATCCACTTAAATTCTCACACAAATTTCAATCGGTTCAGGATACGGATTAGATGTTTTAGAGACTTAAACTCATTCATGTGTCCCACCTCTTGAATATACTCCCGTATCCAGATCCCAATATTCAGTCTTACAGGTGAGTATACCACAGATGATATATGTAAAGGGTTAAATTGCAAAGAACCGTGAGAGCTCAGGTCAGAACTTCCGTTCAGCAGAGAGATGGCGGCTTCGACTTTCGGTGTGTCCCCTTTAGAGAATCTTTTTTACAACAGCACATTATTTACATATTTTTCCAATGTTTTATCATTTTTATGCTGAGGGGGGCGCTATATTTCAAGCAAGTGGTAAAGTATTATACGGGGACTAGGCCATTGCTTCCGCAAAATCAGAAGTCCCGGGATAATACCCCAGATATCACTGAGTATAAAGACCTAGTATCTCAGAAAGAGGGATCTTTCAAACAAGATTTCAGGGGTTACCTATATATCCAAGTAGTGTTCCCCACGAAATAAGTAAGTAAAGATTTAGGTTTATATCCGAAACAAACCTACTAAATGTGTAAAAACCTATCGGCACATCATCAGTGAGACTGTTTAAGACTTTTTAAACATTACATATCTTTAGCATATTGTAACTGTCAAGCCGATGTACTATCATTTTCCCTTTTTACACAAGCTCTTTTCTGATTTTCTATTGTTTTGTATTTTGAAAATATTGTATTTGTATTTTGAAAATATCTCATGTTTTCGTATTTTTGAAATTTTTACTGTTTTTGTATTTTTCTGAAAATATTACCCTATACTCCCCCTAAATACCAAAACAAGTAAAAAAACGACAAACCATTGCAGATTGCTTCTCAACATCATCTACAATGTCTCCTTCATCAATGCCAATAATCTCTTCCAACACCGATAAAAGCTTCATACCATTCAATTTTAGCAAATATTGAAAACGAGTTTTATCAAATGCTTTCGTCTGTAAATCAGCTTTTTGCTCGTCAGTGTGGATTTTCTCAATTCGTATCAACTTCTTCTCGAAACAATCGCGAATGAAGTGATGACGAATTTCAATGTGTTTCGTTTTAGCGTGATGAACATGATTTTTAGTAATGTTTATCGCTGCCTCATTATCAACAAAGATAGGGGTGTTTAGAAATTGCAAACCGTAGTCGCGCATCTGTTGCTGGATCCACAAGATCTGAGAGCAGCAACTACTAGCAGATACATACTCTTCTTCACATGTGGATAAAGCCACAGAGGTCTGCTTTTTGCATTGCCAGGTGACCAATCGTGATCCGAAAAACTGGCACCCCGCTGTTGTTGATTTAGCGTTAACTTTGCAGCATCCGAAATCGGAATCGGAATACCCTTCGAGCATGAAATCGCCTTCTCTTGGATACCACAACCCCAATGATGGAGTTCCTTTCAGGTAGTGTAATATCCTTTTCACAATCACCATATGCGAAGCTCTCGGATTAGATTGAAATCTTGCTGTGAGGCAGTTGGATACATAATATCGGGTCTTGAAGCAGTCAAGTACATCAGCGATCCGATCATGGAACGATACAACGTTTCATCTACCTTCTTTCCAGTGAGATCAGGGTTTATCCCATGGTTCGTCGCTAACGGGGTGGAAGCTGGAGTAGAACCTGACATCCCGAATTTCTCCAAGATATCATGAACATACTTCATTTGATGTATGAAAATTCCTTTAGGTAGTTGATCAACCTGCAGTCCCAAGAAGAATTTCATCTCACCCATCGATGACATTTCAAATTTCTGCTTCATAACTCGTTTGAAATCTTTGCACAGATTCTCATTTGTTGACCCAAATATGATGTCGTCCATGTATATCTGAACGATCAGAAGATGTCCGTCGACCTCTTTGGTGAAGAGAGTGGCATCCACTTTTCCATGAATGAAGTTGTTGGCTAGCAGGTGTTGAGACAATGTCTCGTACCAAGCTCTCGGGGCCTGGTGTAAACCATACAGCGCTTTGTCTAGCAAGTAGACCTTATCTTTGTGGATTGGATCGGTGAAGCCCGGTGGCTGTCCGACATATACCTCCTCTTTTACCTTCCCATAGAGAAACACCGATTTAACATCTAGCTGATAAACTTTGAAATTTTTCCAAGATGCAAACGCTAGGAAGATTCTGATCGCTTCTAGTCTAGCAACTGGAGCATACACTTCGGTGAAATCTATACCCTCCTGCTGACTAAAACCCTGGACTACGAGTCGAGCTTTGTTTCGAATAATAACTCCACGATCATCCCTCTTGCACTTGAACACCCACTTGTTGTTTATCTTCCTCTGACCATCAGGCAAGTCTACTAACTTCCACACTCCTAACTTCTCGAATTGACTCAACTCTTCTTGCATAGCATTGACCCAAGAATCTTCAGTTAGCGCCTCTTTATATGTTCGCGGTTCGATCTGCGAAATAAAACAACTTAGTGAAAACTCAGTTTGTAAAGGAGCAACTGTAGAATAAAAACAAGTAAACCCTTGGTCAATTTGTCGTCTAGTGCAAACTCCTGATTGTAATTCTCCAATTATCAACTCCTCTGGATGGTATGAAAGAGTTCTTGGCATCACCTCGCCTGGAACATCTACCTCGCCTTCCAGATTAGTAACATTCTGCTTTGCACCTTCTTCATTGACTGGATTTGTTTGTCTTGAAATCTGGATTTGCTCCCCCTCAGAATCTGAATCACCATGATCAAATACTGGCATGTTATCAGATTCTTGATTATCATTGACTGCCATCTGATTATCATGAGCAATTTCATTTTGTTGAATATCATCATGTTCTCCAGCATTGCTCGGACCTGCTTCATTATTATTTGAAGTTTGTTGCGGTCGTCTTGAATACTCAGCTGGGAACTTTTCCTACGAAGACTCATACTCTCTCAGAATATTCAACTCGTCAAAGAAATCTTCTTCTTCTTCCTTTTCTTCTTCCATGTCAAACGAATCCCATAAAGTGTCATAATGAAAACGCCATGAATCTCCAGGATTATGCGGTGGCATTGTGTGACCTTGGGATTCAACATTGTGTGCTTCAATAATCTGCTTCAAGCTTGGAACAAAAACTCGTTTCAATGGACTTGAATAACCCATGAAAATTCCTTCAATGCTCCTTGCACCAAATTTTCCAAAAGGCTCTAGAACAGTACAGGGTGACCCAAACTGTTCAAGATACTTCAGATTTGGTTTGCGGTTATTGATCAACTCAAAGCATGTCTTGTTGAATTTCTTAACAGTGAGAACCTGGTTGAGTGTATAGCATGCGGCTGAGACTGCTTCTGCCCAAAAATTGACAGGTAGTTTGGAATCAGCAAGCATCGTCCTAGCCGTTTCAATTAGTGTCCTGTTCTTTCTTTCAGCTACTCCATTCTGCTGCGGAGTGTAAGGCGCGCTAAATTCATGCAATATACCTCTTTCATTACAATATTCTTCCATCTTGTTGTTCTTGAACTCAGTACCATTATCACTTCTGATTCTTTTGATACGCCTTTGGTACAGGTTTTCAATTTTTCTGAACAATGCCATCAAACTATCAAACGTCTCATCTTTAGACTTCAAAAATGAAACCCATGAAAACCTTGAAAAATCATCGGTGACAACCAAACAATAGTAATCACCAGTGATGCTTTTGACGTTCACTGGATCAAAAAGATCCATATGAAGTCTCTCTAAAGGTCTTGAGACTGTATTGACTTTCTTTTGAGGGTGTGATTTCTTCATTTTCTTGCTTTTGATGCAGCTAATGCACTCCCCTTCCAGATGAAATCCTTTCACATGAACACCAATAACTAAGTCCTTATGCACCAGGTGATTCATTTTTCGAAGATGAATATGGCCCATCTTTCGATGCCATAAGTTTGATTCTTTTTCCGTTGATCTTGACACAAAACAGTGAGCTTGACCCGTGGTTGTAGTAGCTACGCTCATGTCCAACATATACAGATCATTCACTCTAGGTGCCCTCATGATAATCCACTCTTCGAGAACAACAAATCCTGGTTTCAAGATCAAACATTCTTTGTCTGTAAAGTGCGTCGTATACATGCGATCACAAATCTGAGATATACTCAGAAGATTGTTTTCAAGCTTGGCGATGTAGTTAACTCTTTCAAACGTAACAATACCATTGGATAACGTTCCTTCACCAACTATTCTACCACCTTGATTGCCTACAAAACCTACATAACCTCCATTGAAATTTCTAACATCGTACAGTAGGGCTGTTTTCCCCGTCATGTGCCGAGAAGCTCCACTATCCATAATCCATCGCGAAACGGATCTTGGAAGCTCCTGCACATTTCAAAAACACTTTAGTTAGATTTTGATGCTACCCAAGCCTCTTTTGACTCAGGTAGGTTGACTTTGATGTGAGATTTAACAGTGTAAAGTGGTGGAAAATTCTTGTCATTCATCTTTAAGCTCTCTGCAGACCCAATCTCAACCTCTTTATACAAGAAAAAATCGCCTTTTTGAGGTTGACCAGATGATTGGTCTTTCTTCGAAACAATCTTTTTCTCAGAAGTAACAGACTCTTGTTTTTCAAGTTTCTCATAATGATCCAAAGGAACATTTATCTTTACCGGTTGTAGTAGAAGACGATTGTTTTTCTGACTCTGAAACATTTGGTTTTGGAGAACTTTTTGGCTTCCATGTTTGTTGAGATGAAGCAACCCGTTTGTAAAAATTGTTATTTTTAGTTTCCAACTTCTTAACAGGTTTAGTTTTGATCTTGGTGTTGTCATTTTTCAAAACCTTTTTCTCAACAACCAATGGAGCTTTTCCCTTCACATCATCTTTCTTTCTTGAATTCATCACAATTTCAGTCTTAGGCTTCAAGTTGGTACACTTTCGTGCAATATGTCCAACTTGATTGCATTTGAAACATGTTCGGGTGTCAACTACCCGACTTGTGCCTTCAGACTGAGGCTGCAATGCTTTCTTCTCAAAGAACTCTTTGTTTGATTTTGAAAATATCTCAGATTCTTCATCAGAAAGTGAACTTGAACTGTTCACAAACACCTTTTTCTCAGCAAACTTCTTGTTTTGGACATTCTTTTTCTGATTATTCTTACCACCCTGATAACCACCCGACCATCTGTTTCGATTGTTGTTATAAAAACGCGGTGGAACAACGGGTTTCTTGTAGTAAGCTTTATCTTTTTCAAAATTCATTTGCCTCTTCATCTGTTTTAGACCTTCAATCTCAGACATAAATTTCAACCAATTTGAACACATTTGTCAATTTAGCAACATTAACATTCTCCAGTGAAAACTCAGAATCCGAATACAACTTATCCGATCCCGACATCTTGTACATGACAAGAGTAGGTTCTTCATTTAAGTTGTTTTTGGATTTTGGTTTCGGAATGTAATTGTTCAGAAAACACTCTTCATCCTCAACTGAATCACTATCAGGCTTCAAAACACTTTCAACCATGCCTTTCACAATCTCAGTTTGAACACTATCATCAGATGAAGAAAATGTAACATCAATTGACTCTGGAAGTTTTATTTCATTTGTTTCATCTTCATCATTAACCAACCCGGATGTTTTCTTTGAAAAATTGTTTAACACTGGCGGTGGAACCTGATGATACCCAACCCCAGTTCCATTCGAGTAAACATCTTCGCCTGCTTTGTTTTTCCCAATAGGTTTAGGAACAATGTGTTGTAAAACAAAACTTGCAGAGTTGTAACTGGTTAATTTCAGATTGATACGCTCATTCTCAATCTTAGCTTCTTTAAACTGAAGCTTCAATTTAGCAATCTCATCCAATTGTTGGTTGATTTGCTCCTCTTTGTATCTAAGTACTACACTTAAATGCTCATTTTCTTTATTGGTTTTACCATTTCTTTCATCAGAATCTTTTACCGTTCGTTTTAGTTTGTCAAAATTTTCTGAGAATTGACGATTTTCGTGAATTAGCTTTTCATTCTCTTTCCTAATTCTTTCTACTTCAATTTTATCATTTTCAATTTTCTCAGTTAAACATTTAGATCGATCATTTGAAGCTTTTAGCATTTTATCACGGTCTAAAATCTGATCTTCAACCTTTCTGACTCTTGTTGTCAGTTCTGCAACCTTTGTATCACTAAGGTAAGTGAGTGTACTACAAAACTTGCAGTTTTTCATGCAACTTTTGCAGTCACTATCACCTTTGACTTTCTTACCTGACTCTCTTGTTCAAATGTTTGGACTGACCTTGCTTTTAGACTCAGTTTCAGACTTAGAGTCTACCTCAAGTTCTTTTGCAGCAAGCACTTTGTCAGCCATCTTCCCCAAGTTTTTAGCGGTGAATTCTTGTGAAGTATCAATAATCCCATCATCAATCTTCTTAGACTGTGACTCTTTCTCTTTCTCGTTTTCTTTTTCTTTCTCTTCTCCACCTCCCCACCATTCTCTCTGTAAGGCTTCTTCTTCTTCAGCAAATTCTTCAATGAAAGCTTCTAAACTAAGAGTTTTCGTATCAATAGCAATGTTTCCTTGAGGATCAAGGTAACATTCTCTATCAGCATCCCATCTTTTTGCTCTCTTGGCTTCACTGAACACCTTAGATAATCTTATCATCTTGAATTCTGTTCTCTGCTTTCTGCTTTTGTATTTTTCTTCTTCATTTCTGGTGTCTTTGTAAGGAATAATCTTTTCTGCTATGAAAGCGTATCCTACTGCATCTTCCTCTGGTAGCAGTTCACTCCAATCAAAACCTTCGTCATCATGAATAACAGCAAGAGCTCTTGATTTTTCTTTGGGGGCATCCTCAAGCTGCTTCATTCTGGGCGGTTCTGATTTATTCTGATGATAGATCGCTCTTTTGTAGTAATCCTCGCGGAATGGATTTGCAGTATCATCAGCAGGAGCATTACGACATTCACGTTTGAAATGTCCTTTTTCTTTACACCTGAAGCACGTGACTTTTGATTTGTCAAAGCCAAGTTTTGTGGACGGCCCACCGATAGAATGTCTCCCAGTAATCTCCATGAATCGTTGCGCTCTCTGGACTGCACTGGCCATACACCACCTGATATCGATCAGTTCCATCTCTTCAGGATCTATTTGATCATAGTCCTCCTTAGTCAGGTTGGTGTTTCCAATCTTACCCGCCACGAGGCTCTCATACGATTCTAACACCGACGCTAAGAACACCATCTGTTGTTTTGCTGACTCTTCACTGAAATTTTGAGCGTTCTTCAGATCCACAGCAATGTTACATTGGAACAGATTCTTTGATGTAGATTGGCTTGAAGTTGTAGAAGAAGGTCCACTATGAAAACCACTGTGAGGAGTTTCTTGATTCACATTATTTGAACTCTCTGCAGAAAATGCTGTTCTTGGAGAACCAGTCTTTCGTAGATTTCCTCTGTAGTACAACTCCACATTCTGCTGATAAGATGAGTTGTTGACTTTGCTAGATTTCTTGATCTCCAACTCGTGACTCTCCAGTCTTTCGATAAGCAGATCCACTGTCAACTCTTCAGACTTGATTGTATTCTTCAGCATTAATGCAAAGTACTGCCAATCTTGTTCATTCGGCAGCGAGTTGGACAGTTTGTCAACCAACTCTTCTTGAGTATATACAATTTTGTGTCTTGCCAGCTCCAATTTTAGATGTCCGAATCTCCCAATCATCTTGGAAACATACTCGTTCTTTAAACAACCAAATAAATCAAACTCTTTTCTTAACAGTTTCTTTTTGTTTTTGACTATCTCAGCACTACCTACACGTTTTACCCTCAGTTTCTCCCAAAGATCTTTTGAATTTTCATATTCAATCAATGTAATTATATCATCTCTCACAGACTGATGAATCAACGCGATGCACTTTTGTTCAGCAACATATCTTTCAATCTCATCATTATCTGTTAGACTTTCACCAAAACGTCCTCCTCTAACGTAACCAATCTTTAAACTCTTCCAGCTTGGATATGCAAAAGCTTGAAGCCACTCGTCAAATCTTGTAGCCCACCTATTATAATCTTCAATCGCCAACAGTTTTGGAGGTTTGTTGTATGTTCCATAGGCACTCTCAACACTTAATGTACCCGAAAGAGTCTTTCTTGCACTCGGAGCTTTCTCATTTGTATTATTTGATGTGTCGGTAGAAATATCATCTCCACCGTTTCCAGCAAAACCCAAAACATCACAGAATGGATTCATGAACTCATCCATCTTTCAAGTACCTGAAATGATCAACAAACACTTAGAAAAATTTTTGATTTTTAAAAAGATAGTTTCAAGCGGAATTATCTCAAGCGAAATTAGCTTTCAAGCGAGATTGCTTTTCAAGCGAGATACCCACTCAAGCGAAATCAGGTTTTGAAGCGAAATCAACTTATTTCGCTTGAACTTTCAAGCGGAATCAGACAAAAGAAGCTAATTTCAAGCGAAATCAACAGTAGTTTCAAGCGAAATTAACAAAAGAAGCTAATTTCGTTTGAAATTATACGTGCAAGTTCAAGCGAAATTACAATGACATCAGTAATTAGAACAGATTTTCAAGCGGAATTAATCAATTTTGTCAGAATTTGTTCGAATTAAGGTCCAATTCTTTCAAAGATTAGTTAAAACTATGTTTCTCTTGATATGTGTGAGTTTTAAGCTGAGAATCCGGTAAAATCAAGCTGAATTGGTATGAACTCCTCGTCCTGAGCTCTGATACCACTTGTTGGATCATCGTGTGACCCTAACGAGTCAATCTGAGAAGTTCATCATCAAGTACAAAGGCGGAATCAATGTAAATGATGTCAACACAGCTTGTTCCTTTCTAATTATCTTCTTATTGATTGATTCTGAGCTTTTTACAATTCTGATAACAATTCGGCAGCACCTCGACTCAGAATGTATGACCTAATCCCGTTTCAAATGACACCAGCACACACCTATATATAGAGTTGTAATTTCGCTTGAACAAGACATGTGCATTTCAAGCGAAATCAGTAATTTCGCTTGAACATGTCAATTCCCATTTCAAGCGGAATTACAATGATAATTTCGCTTGAACTGGACATTGACACTTTCAAGCGGAATTACCCACTTTCACATATAAAACCCTAATTTCTAACCCTATTGTGTGCTCGTTTATCACTTGTAGGATCGTTTTCTGACCCGAACGAGTCGATCAAAAGAGTTTTTCTTAATACGAAAGGCGGAAACAGACGTATCAAGTCCAATTCAGCTAGAATATCACTTTAAAATGTCTTTAGATTGATTTGACAAAGTTTTACAGCGATTAGACACTTCGGCAACACTTCGGCTCTCAAACCGGAATCTAATTTCGTTACAAATGACAAACACAAGACACCTATTTATAGGCAAGGTGATTTCGCATGGAACTACTCAAACGAAATCACATTCACACGAAATTACAATTTCGTGCGAAATTAGCAAGTGATTTCATGCGAAATTACAACTTGTAATTTCGTGCGAAATTACCTCCCAAGCTATTTTTGACATATTTCTCGTATATCGTGCCCTGATCTATCTATACACATACAAGACTCGATGTCACACCCCGACCACGTAGAACATCAAATCGTGGCGGAAACGTCGGGGAGTGTTGTAACAGAATCATTGTTTTCATAACACATGGAAATTGAAATATTGTTTTATTGATTAAAAGAGTTACAATGTCTTGACAATCAAAGAAACATAACATAAATAACTAGTCTTGAATCTTTTATTGTCACTAAGGCCCAAGTCCGCCTAAGTGTATCTTGATAAATCCTATGCATCATATCCTGAAACACATGTGAAAATAGGTACGTCAGCATAAAAATACATGTGAGATACAAAGGTTTTGTGAAAATAGGATTCATGACTTGTAAGTTTAGAAAAAAGGCTGTTTAGCAAAAGTCAGTCATGAACCTTGTAAATTGATTTGTTTTGTAAATCGTTTGAAAAACAATAAGTTCAGATGATATGTATAAATAAGAGAATACTGTATGGTTAAATGAATAACCAAGTAAAATGAGTTTGTATAAGATAAGTTGTTTGTAAAACAATGTCTTGTGAAAAGTATGTTATTTGTATAAAATGTTATATATCTCAAATTGAAATGATTCAAATAACGCTACGATATGTAATACCATACAAACACTTATATATAGGAAGTACCAGCGGCGTATCCACCATGCTTGTATCATATTACACACGCCTCGTTACTTAAATCACTTACTCAAACCAAACCACCAAAGTAAAATGTTTATGTATAATCAAATGTCAACATGTTTATGTGAAAACCATGTCTAATGTTTATGTCTAATGTAAATCATGAATTTTGTATTTAAATGTCAAAATGTTTATGTATGGTAAGTGAAATATATCAACTAAACCATATGTAAAATGCACAAAAACAAGGTATTGAAGTAAAACATGGTTTAAATCAAAGTTATGTTTTGTGTAATAAATGCATGCTATACTGATATAATAATCTATGCGGTATTGTGAAAATTCATACATCCAAGCCTTGCGACAGTCGGATAACCCTTTTAGTAAAGGTTATCAAAAGAAATGTATTCGGATTCGGTCATTCCTTACGTCCAAACAAACCCGAGATTTTAGGAATGGGATTTGTCAAGTACTATGGTACCACTACCTACTACCGAGCATGATCGGTGTTAATGAATGTACATTGTCTCATTTAAACAAACCAAATGTCATACCAAAATGTAAGCATGTGATGAATAAGAATTGTACTAAGTATGCACACAATGGGCATACATAGCATAGAATGTAGTGTAAAATAATGTACTAAGTACGCACACAATGGGCATACATAGCATAGAATGTAGTGTAAAATAATGTACCAAGTACGCACACAATGGGCATACATAGCATAGAATGTAGTGTAAAATAATGTACTAAGTACGCACACAATGGGCATTCATAGCATAAAACACAATGAAATCATGTACTATAAATGTACTAATGAACATAGCAAGTATATGATGTGAAAGCAGGAATGCATGAAAGTAACAAGTAGGCACATGTGTTTCACCCCAAAACAGTTTGGAAAACAGTAAAAGAGGGGTCTATGTACTCACTTGAGATTGCTTAGTAGTCCTTGAGTAACAACCAAACAATGCTAGAGATCACAGATATCAAACGGCACCTAATATAGGTAACTATGTTAATATACCGGACCTAAATCAGAGGATTGGATAGAATGAGGGCTTGTGAACCAAATGAGTATGAGAACTCATGTAATATGGTTTAACAAAGCCTACATACTAAATGAAACCTAACCTAAGCTCTTACGACCCATTACGACCCGTTTAGGTAGCTTATGCTACTTTAACGCGTCGTTCGCGTGAAACGCATTCGGACTGCTTAACTAGTCCTATGACAAGTAATGTATGCCTTAACATGTCTAATATTGTTGTCAAATCAGTTTAGATGTCAAAAGTTACGTTACATATGTTCAAAATGAATTTTGGCGTGAAAGGGGTATTTTGGTAATTTACCTAAGGCATATAAACTACCTATCATACAACTAACTAAATGTCGTGACCATAAGGTATAACCTTGGAAGGTTATTCCCTATATACTATGGTCACCTAATGTGTTTGGCCGGATCCTAATGATCGACCAAACGGGTCGGGTTCGAAAGTATAAGCGATTGTTTAGATCGCTTACCTTACGACCCTATATAAGCACTAAACTAAAAGTGACGAGCTAAGCATGTTAAAACATGCTTAACTAAGTTTAGAAAACAGGTTTGGTATCAAAACAAACGGTTTTGATACCTAAGAGTAGTTTGGTTACAAAATACGCAAGAATGCGCATTTTGGCCGAAACTACGGCTCGTCACTGAGCCTAGATAACGTGGTAATCAGTAGGTATAGTCACTAGGGACTATAACCATCGTGATTACGCTCACGTTATGAAGTTCAAACGAACTTCGCATTGACCATAAACTGGTCAATGCATAAAGTCAAACAAAGTTTGACTTTAACGCTAAAAGAATAAAAGAACGAAGGAACACTTACAAAGGGTCCAAGAATGGAAGGTTTGAATCCGAACACTCTCAGGTATGAAGTGTTAAACACAACAACTTAGAGAGCAAGTTCAGATTTCAAAGGTGTGGGTTTTTGGGGTTGGGATGGATGGGTATTTATAGGATATGCAAGACCGTTAGGATCGTTTATCAAATAACGTGCTTTGATCACATCCCTACACTTATTGGCAAGCTCATGTACATCAAATTGGCCCCCCATAAGCAGGAAACAACAAGTGGAATTGAGTTGGGAGTGCTAAACAGCTGTTAACAGCTATTAAGATGGCTTTTGCTGATCAGAAGGGGCCTCGCGTGACGCCAAGGGGGCTAGGTGTCACGCTAAGGTCCTTCTGATCAGCAACCAGTTTCCAAAGTTTCCAATTCAGTCCCCGTTGTGTATTAAGGCCATTTCCGACATGTTTAAGGCTCGTTAAGCCATTTTCAAGGCCCTAAAATGATGCCTAAACATTTTGGACATGAAACATGCTCAAAAATATCCCGGATGTCGGTTCCTTTGGTCGTACGATCGCGATGTTCGCTTAATTACGACGGAATGCGCATAAGCGCGAAAAACGATCCAAATTGCGCGACGAAAGGATTTTTCTCATGCCAAACACAAAAATAAAATATTTTAGTGCTTACATAAATTTTTGGATGTCCGGATGTATTCAGAACGTAAGTTATGCGCGAAAGTGCAAACTTATGCACTTTTTGACGCTTTTAGTCCCTGAATGTCCCAAAGTTTATTTTAGCACACCGAACCTCTCAAAGCCTATTTCTAAGCTATGTAAAGGATATTTATGGTATGTTTAACTCATGGTCATGTTCTGGAATGTCTGTTACAGTTCAAATCGGCATACTTTCGCAGTTTGTCGAATTTAGTCCCTGTAAGCGATTTAAGTTGATTTTGTCATTCCACAGCCTTCAAAACTTATTTCTAAGTTATGTAAAAGTTATTTAAGGTATGTGAAGCCTATTTCACTATTCCGGAGTGTTCGTTGCATTAAACTGGTTATATTAACGCATCAGTGCGCGTATAACCTTCCAGAAAGTGATTTAGAGCCCGAAATCGAACCAGAATTGATATGTACAAATGATACACATATTTGTACAAATCCCAAGTATGAAACACAATATTTCATTGGTTTGGTATTTGTTTGATGGTCGCAGTGACCCAGGTGTCACAGTCTCCCCTACTTTAGGAAATTTCGTACCGAAATTTATTTAGAGGAAACTTGTGAGAGCTT
Organism: Helianthus tuberosus; assembly: GCA_030545235.1. NCBI lineage: Eukaryota > Viridiplantae > Streptophyta > Magnoliopsida > Asterales > Asteraceae > Helianthus > Helianthus tuberosus. The sequence continues at coordinate 3,756,985 of JARYGA010059765.1, read as the reverse complement.
GAAACATGAAGTTGAAAAGACCAAACAACACTGGTTGGAGTTCTTGAACTTCTAGTAACTTTAAATAACATCATTCTTGCAATGTGAGAGGGACACTTATATACAAGTATATAAAGTGTTATTGGTGCGTCCACCGTACCTCTATTGCATCGTTCTCATTTTGTTATTGTTGTCACTATCGGTTCTTACACATAATAAATCTTACTGGGTTTCTGTGCACCAAATTTCATAATTATGTACGCGTCCATAATTACACAATTTCTTGCATAGTTCACTCAGTCTTTTTTATAATGTCTAGGGGAAAAACCAAATGAATAAACCCTGTGATGAATGTGACTAGACCACCATAAGGTCCCTTTTATTAAATCAATAAATGATTTTAATAGACAAACAAGGAGTCTTTTCAGCTTATATCATCACATGTCATTCTTAACCAGATTTTTGAATCAATCTTTTTTACTAGACCCCTAAAAGGGTCTCTTATGAAACATGGAATGGTACTATATAACCCAAGGGTCTTAACTATTACATAGAAGCCCATTTAGGATTTAAGGTAGTACCTTTGGATATCCTACTACGAATCCCTCATATGAAGATATGAAAGATCCTATGAGGATTTGGATAACGAATATCCAGAGTATACAAAAACACAAAAATGCATACAAGAAAACACAAGATGCATAAACACATAGTCACATAACCACAAAATTGTTTAACTTGATTTGTTAATTTGTTTTGCTAACAGATCACATGTATTTAAAGCACACTAGGAATCCATCTCGTGGATTTCATTTGGTACTTTAAACATTATCAAGAATCCAACTATAAAGATAGAAAGATTTTTAAAAGAAAAATTCGATTTCGATTATAAGGAACCGAAATGTTCGAATTTAGGTACATAAGGAATCCAATTAAGGACTCTGATTTGAATGATAATCATCCACAAGGGTCTAAATGTGAAGATAAAAAGATCCCATATGGATTTTAGAAGTTGAAGATGTTTTGAAACCTTGCACTTGATGTGCTTAGGTCAAAACATGAAGTAAAATGCTTATGAAGTTGAGATGCCAGATATGCCAAGGCGACATATGAAGCGAAATTTGAAAGTTAAGTCAATGTATGAAGAAAATATTTTTGAAAACTATGCATGGGGTTCTTAAAAAAATGTGTTCAATGTTTTTGAAACCTTATATATAATACCTTTGAAATCATAAAGTAGGTGTATTAGGTAGGTATATAAAAAAATTGTTTTAAAATCATGCGAGATGAATTTTGAAATTATGTATAAGGTTTTTGAAAACATGAATGATGCTTTTCGAAATCATGCACTTGATAAGAAAATGTACTGTGTTAATATTGTTTTCAGACTATATGAAACATTTTGAAATTATGAAGCATAGCCAATGTTTTTGAAATAACACAGACAATGCATTTAAAAAAAATTGTTTTCAACCTATATGAAATATTTTGAAATCATGAGGGTTGTTTTTGAAAACATAGACAAAGCTTTGTGCATTTGTTATGTTAAGTAAATACACTATATTAAAAATGTTTTCGAACTATATATAGGATGTTTTGAAATCATGTAGGTTGTTTTGAAAACTTATGTTATGCATGTTGAAGAAATCAGAACGTAATGGGTATGAGATTTGAAAATACCCTTAGTTATCTAACCAAGGATTCAAAGGCACAAATGTGCAAAAAGCATGATTACTCATAATTTCGCTTTATTTCCTGTACTTCGTTTCTTAGAGTGAAACGAGTACTTAAAATTTTCGAGGGAATCATGAGCGATCATTTGAAAGAGAGAATCACAAGAGTAGTTTGTAAGGAACATAGTTCCTTAATACAGGTATCATAGAGAATTTCCATTTACTCATGTAACTACACTTGTATATCAGAATTGTGAACAACAATTTATTTATAATCAAAACAGATTGTTTCACATTACAAGAAATAGAAGAAACAAAAGCATAAGACAACAACATCTTCTAATCAGCCAACTGCTCATCCGTGGGTTGGATTTGCCTTAGCAAGCTTTGGGCATTTATTCACGAAATGACCCATCTTGCCACAGTTGTAGCACGATCCAGGCTGAAAGCAAGCTTGAGCAGGATTAGCTTGTGGTTGATTTGGACCACCTTGGTTCGGGTTACATCGACAAGCACTTGCCAGGTGACCAATTCGCCCACATGATACACACAGACGACATTGTAAGTGAGCTTGGTGATGCCCATTACATTTGTCGCATATTGGTGCAGTACCGGCATAAGGTTTCCTAGCAGGAGGTTGAGCAGTAGCAAGGTTTATAACAGCTTTGTTTTGGATAGCAAAGTGGCATATGTTAACCAAATGTCCCCGCCGTCCACAGTAGGCACATTTGGAGCAGGGTATGAGGTTTGAATGATGACGGTTGCATCGTTTGCACAGAGGAACAACTCCTTTGTATGGCTTCCTAGCAGGGGGTTGAGCGGGTTGGTTGGGGACGGCTTTACCATTGTGAGCGACCATGGCGAAGTTCTGAGAAACCTTTCGCTTCTTTGACTTCTTAGGGGATCGTTCATCCATGGTCTTTGATTCCTCAGTTGGTTTCTTGGCTGGTGGTGCTGGCTTGACTTCTTCTCCCTTTGGTGACTCTCGAAAGGCTTCATTTTTGAGACGAGACATGGCAATTCCTAACTCCACAGTCTTCAGAATCACTTCGTCTATTTGCTGGGCAAATTTGGCTGTTTGCTCGGACATTTGACCGTTGCTGAGAGGAAGAGACATTCTAGAAGAAAATGAAAGACATTGGAAGAAACAAGTGAAAGGTTATCAGACAATCAAAACGGGATGGCAATGTATAAAAATTGCGATCATTTGTTTGTTATCTAAGGCAAACAAATGAGACGGTGACAAATCAAAGTAAACGGGTCATATTAATGTATCCCTGAAGATATGCTCGCCTATAAGTGAACACTCACCCCAAGAGTTCCCAGGTAAGAGTGACTGGTCCGATACTGCGGATTTGTACGAACACTCTAGCCTTCGACAGAAAACTCAGGGTACAGGCATTCACTTTTCTAGTTTGCACGTGTTCACATTATACGACCCAAACTTTGACGAGATTTGAAAACTTAGAGGGTTCAAAACCTTATAACAGAGGGTTCAAAACCTTAAAATAGAGGGTTCAAAACCTAGTAATCAATCATCCTAGAACAGATGATTAGTTTTCAAAGCGGTTTTGAAATTTATGTTCTTGTTGTGGTTGTCGCCTAAGGATAGGTGACAGTATTGTATTATGACTAAACGCAAGTAAACCCGCGTTAGGGTCCTTGGAAGGTTATAGACTAGGTCAAAGTATTACTAATAACCTAATTCCCTATAACCATGAGCTCTGATACCAACTTTTTTGTCACACCCCGACCACGTAGAACATCAAATCGTGGCGGAAACATCGGGGAGTGTTGTAACAAAATCATTGTTTTCATAACACATGGAAATTGAAATATTGTTTTATTGATTAAAAGAGTTACAATGTCTTGACAATCAAAGAAACATAACATAAATAACTAGTCTTGCATCTTTTATTGTCACTAAGGCCCAAGTCCGCCTAAGTGTATCTTGATAAATCCTATGCATCATATCCGGAAACACATGTGAAAATAGGTACGTCATCATAAAAATTCCTGTGAGATACATAGGTTTTGTGAAAATAGGATTCATGACTTGTAAGTTTAGAAAAAAAGTTGTTTAGCAAAAGTCAGTCATGAACCTTGTAAATTGATTTGTTTTGTAAATCGTTTGAAAAACAATAAGTTCAGATGATATGTATAAATAAGAGAATACTGTATGGTTAAATGAATAACCAAGTAAAATGAGTTTGTATAAGATAAGTTGTTTGTAAAACAATGTCTTGTGAAAAGTATGTTATTTGTATAAAATGTTATATATCTCAAATTGAAATGATTCAAATAACGCTACGATATGTAATACCATACAAACACTTATATATAGGAAGTACCAGCGGCGTATCCACCATGCTTGTATCATATTACACACGCCTCGTTACTTAAATCACTTACTCAAACCAAACCACCAAAGTAAAATGTTTATGTATAATCAAATGTCAAAATGTTTATGTGAAAACCATGTCTAATGTCTATGTCTAATGTTTATGTCTAATGTAAATCATGAATTTTGTATGTAAATGTCAAAATGTTTATGTATGGTAAGTGAAATATATCAACTAAACCATATGTAAAATGCACAAAAACAAGGTATTGAAGTAAAACATGGTTTAAATCAAAGTTATGTTTTGTGTAATAAATGCATGCTATACTGATATAAACATCTATGCGGTATTGTGAAAATTCATACATCCAAGCCTTGCGACAGTCGGATAACCCTTTTAGTAAAGGTTATCAAAAGAAATGTATTCGGATTCGGTCATTCCTTACGTCCAAACAAACCCGAGATTTCAGGAATAGGATTTATCAAGTACTATGGTACCACTACCTACTACCGAGCGGCATGATTGGTGTTAATGAATGTACATTGTCTCATTTAAACAAACCAAATGTCATACCAAAATGTAAGCATGTGATGAACAAGAATTGTACTAAGTATGCACACAATGGGCATACATAGCATAGAATGTAGTGTAAAATAATGTACTAAGCCACACAATGGGCATACATAGCATAGAATGTAGTGTAAAATAATGTACTAAGTACGCACACAATGGGTATACATAGCATAGAATATAGTGTAAAATAATGTACTAAGCCACACAATGGGCATACATAGCATAGAATGTAGTGTAAAATAATGTACTAAGTACGCACACAATGGGCATACATAGCATAGAATGTAGTGTAAAACAATGTACTAAGTACGCACACAATGGGCATACATAGCATAAAACACAATGAAATCATGTACTATAAATGTACTAATGAACATAGCAAGTATATGATGTGAAAGCAGGAATGCATGAAAGTAACAAGTAGGCACATGTGTTTCACCCCAAAACAGTTTGGAAAACAGTAAAAGAGGGGTCTATGTACTCACTTGAGATTGCTTAGTAGTCCTTGAGTAACAACCAAACAATGCTAGAGATCACGGATATCAAACGACACCTAATATAGGTAACTATGTTAATATACCGGACCTAAATAGGAGGATTGGATAGAATGAGGGCTTGTGAACCAAATGAGTATGAGAACTCATGTAATATGGTTTAACAAAGCCTACATACTAAATGAAACCTAACCTAAGTGCTTACGACCCATTACGACCCGTTTAGGTAGCTTATGCTACTTTAACGCGTCGTTCGCGTGAAACGCGTTCGGACCGCTTAACTAGTCCTATGACAAGTAATATATGCCTTAACATGTCTAATATTGTTTTCAAATCTGTTTAGATGTCAAAAGTCACGTTACATATGTTCAAAATGAATTTTGGCGTCAAAGGGGTATTTTGGTAATTTACCTAAGGCATATAAACTACCTATCATACAACTAACTAAACGTCGTGACCATAAGGTATAACCTCGGAAGGTTATTCCCTATATACTATGGTCACCTAATGTGTTTGGTCGGATCCTAATGATCGACCAAACAGGTCGGGTTCGAAAGTATAAGCGATTTTTTAGATCGCTTACCTTACGGCCCTATATAAGCACTAAACTAAAAGTGACGAGCTAAGCTTGTTAAAACATGCTTAACTAAGTTTAGAAAACAGGTTTGGTATCAAAACAAATGGTTTTGATACCTAAGAGTATTTTGGTTACAAAATACGCAAGAATGCGCATTTTGGCCGAAACTACGGCTCGTCACTGAGCCTAGATAACGTGGTAATCAGTAGGTATAGTCACTAGGGACTATAACCATCGTGATTACGCTCACGTTATGAAGTTCAAACGAACTTCGCATTGACCATAAACTGGTTAATGCATAAAGTCAAACAAAGTTTGACTTTAACGCTAAAAGAATAAAAGAACGGAGGAACACTTACAAAGGGTCCAAGAATGGAAGGTTTGAATCCGAACACTCTCAGGTATGAAGTGTTAAACACAACAACTTAGAGAGCAAGTTCAGATTTCAAAGGTGTGGGGTTTTGGGGTTGGGATGGATGGGTATTTATAGGATATGCAAGACCGTTAGGATCATTTATCGAATAACGTGCTTTGATCACATCCCTACGCTTATTGGCAAGCTCATGTACATCAAATTGGCCCCCCATAAGCAGGAAACAACAAGTGGAATTGAGTTGGGAGTGCTAAACAGCTGTTAACAGCTGTTAAAATGGCTTTTGCTGATCAGAAGGGCCTCGCATGACGCCAAGGGGGCTAGGTGTCACGCTAAGGTCCTTCTGATCAGCAACTAGTTTCCAAAGTTTCCAATTCAGTCCCCGTTGTGTATTAAGGCCATTTCTGACATGTTTAAGTCTCGTTAAGCCATTTTCAAGGCCCTAAAATGATGCCTAAACATTGTTGACTTGAAACATGCTCAAAAATATCCCGGATGTCGGTTCGTTTGGTCGTACGATCGCGATGTTCGCTTAATTACGACGGAATGCGCATAAGCACGAAAAACGATCCAAATTGCGCGACGAATGGATTTTTCTCAAGCCAAACACTAAAATAAAATATTTTAGTGCTTACATAAATTTTTGGATGTCCGGATGTATTCAGAACGTAAGTTATGCGCGAAAGTGCAAACTTGTGCACTTTTTGACGCTTTTAGTCCTTGAATGTCCCAAAGTTTATTTTAGCACACCGAACCTCTCAAAGCCTATTTCTAAGCTATGTAAAGGATATTTCTGGTATGTTTAACTCATGGTCATGTTCCGAAATGTCTGTTACAGTTCAAATCGGCATACTTTCGCAGTTTGTCGAATTTAGTCCCTGTAAGCGATTTAACTTGATTTTGTCATACCACAGCCTTCAAAACTTATTTCTAAGTTATTTAAAGGTTATTTAAGGTATGTGAAGCCTATTTCACTATTCCGGAGTGTTCGTTGCATTAAACTGGTTATATTAACGCATCAGTGCGCGTATAACCTTCCAGAAAGCGATTTAGAGCCTGAAATCGAACCAGAATTGATATGTGCAAATGATACACATATTTGTACAAATCCCACGTATGAAACACAATATTTCATTGGTTTGGTATTTGTTTGATGGTCGCAGTGACCCAAGTGTCACACTCGATACAAGACGAAGTCGACAGACATATGCACTAACAACTATGCTTTTGGTTTTATAAATAACATATCAAACTATGCTTTTGGTTTTATAAATAACATATCAAACTATGCTTTTGGTTTTATAAATAACATATCAAACTATTCTTTTGATTTTATAAATAACATATTAAACTATGTTTTAGTAATTAATAAAATATATGTTGTTTTGTACAATATCACATATGAGAGTATATCAGACTATACCTTGGAAGTATAACAAATATACAAAAAAAATGTGATATGGAATTCATTCAAACCTTAGTGTATCAAACTACACCATTGGAGACTATAGAAATACCACAAAGGCAATCTCTATTTGGTTAAAAATCGGTTTCTGACATTCCATACAACAGGAATGAGGTGTCTAATCCTATAGCGTTATATCATACTACCAATCGGTCTGGTGAATGTATAAAATAAGTACAACCCAACAATTTATTTAATAATCTTTGAAAAATTATTGTTTAAACCATAGATAATCATTCAGTTTGTCAAAAGATAAGTACTATCATGTATAATCAATTTATACTTTGAAATCATGAAAATAACACATAGGTACACATGTTTCACCCCAAAACATTGTAAACAGTAAAAGAGGGGACTATGTACTCACTTGAGAGTGCTTAGAAGTCTTGAATAACAACCAAGCAAAGCTAGAGGGGTCACGGAAATCAAACGACACCTAATATAGGTAACTACATTAATAACCGGACCTAAATCGGGAGATCAGATAGAATGAGGTTTCGTAAACCAAATGAGTATTGGAACTCATATGATATGGTTTAACAAAGCCCACATACTAAATTGAAACCTAACCTAAATGCTTACGACCCATTACGACCCGTTTAGGTAGCTTATGCTACTTTAACGCGTCATTCGCGTAAAACGCGTTCGGACCGCCTAACTAGTCCTATGACAAGTATTATATGCCTTAACAAGTCTAATAATGTTTCCTAATCAGTTTAGATGTCAAAATTTAGGTTACATATGCTTAAAATGAATTTATGCGCAAAAAGGGCATTTTGGTCATTTTCCTAAGGCATATAAACTACCTATCATACAACTAACTAAACTAAGTGACCATAAGGTATAACCTCGGAAGGTTATTCCCTATACAACTATGGTCACCTAATGTGTTTGGTCGGATCCTAATGATCGACCAAACGGGTCGGGTTCGAAAGTCTTAGCGGTTGTTTAGACCGCTTACCATACGACCCTACATAAGCACTAAACCTAAGGTGACGAGTTAAACATGACAAAACATGTTTAACGAAGTTAGAAAACAAGTTAGATATCAAAACAAATGGTTTTGATACCCAATAATAGTTTGGTTGCAAAATACGCTTAGACGCGTATTTTGACCGAAACTATGACTCGTCACTACACCTAATTAACGTGGTAATCAGTAGGTATAGTCACTAGGGACTATAACCACCGTGATTACGCTCACGTTGCGAAGTTCAAACGAACTTCGTGTTGACCAAAGACTGGTCAAAGCAGAAAGTGAAACACTGTTTGACTTTCGTGCTAAAAACGCATAAAAGCACAAAAGAATACCTACAAAGGGTCCAAGCTAGGAGGTTTGATCTAAAATTGCTCAGGTATGAGGTGTAAACACCCCAACTTAGAGCAGATTTTTAGATCAAGTGTGAATTCAAATGAAGTGGGGGTGGGTTTTATATAGTTATCGGGTAACCGTTAAGATTATTCCTCGAAAACCGAGCTTCGATCTAAGCCGTACATGTGTGCCCCCTGATTTGAATACCATGGGCACCCCTAAACCAGCCCTTAGAAAGCTTAAAACCATTTGCAAATGAGGGAAACAACTAGAACAAGCTGGAAATCAAGAATCTGCTGTCTGATGGTCTGTCGCGTCCCGCATAATAGCCAAGGCTGGCTTACGCGGCCCGCCAGAGCCATCTTTGGCAGAATTACAAAACTAGTCCCTGAACATGCAAAATTTGATTTTTGGCACTTTTAAGCCCCATTATCCCCATTTCAAGGCTCTAAAATGAAGTTAAAGTATAGGGAACTTGAAATGTGCTCAAAAATATCTCGGATGTCGGTTTGTTTGGTCATACAGTCGCGTTGTTCGGTTAATTACGACGAAACACGAACGGACGCGAAAAACGATCCAAATTACGCAACGAATGGAATTTTACCATGCCAAACACTAAAATAAAATATTTTAATGCTTACATAAATTTTTGGATGCCCGGATATATTCAGAACGTAAGATATGCGCGAAAATGCAAACTTATACACTGTTTGACGATTTTAGTCCCTGTTGATCAATAAAGTTTATTTTTGCGCACCAACACCTCAAAGCCTATTTCTAAGATATGTAAAGGATATTTAGGGCATGTTTAACCTATGATCATGTTCCGGAATGTTTGTTACAGTACGAATCGGCATACTTTCGTAGTTTGTCGAAATTAGTCCCTGTAAGCGAATAAACTTGATTTCGACACACCAAACCCTTCAAAACTTATTTCTAAGTTATGTAAAGGTTATTTAAGGTATGTTAAGACCATGTCACTGTTCCGGAGTGTTTTTCGTGTTAAACTGATTACGTTTATGCATCAGTTCGCGTATAACCTTCTAGAAAGCGATTTAGAGTTCGAAATCGAACAAGAATTGATATGTGCAAATGATACACATATTTGTACAAATCCCAAGTATGAAATATGATATTTCATTGGTTTGGTATTTGTTTGGTGGTTGAAGTGACACGGGTGTCACATGTTCTAAGGACCCTTGAGAATAATGCTCTGCCCCTAGTGTGGTTTCCATAATCTCCTTCATGAAAATCCTTGAGAACTTCTTGGATTTCTGGATCCTCGATGCACCTTAGATATGGACCTGCAAGAGATCGTTTATATAATATGTTATTTAGTATTGTAAATTGAGATACCTTGACTTTGAAAGCTCAAGGATTTTCTCCATTAGGGATCTCTCCATGTTGTATATATCTCATGATTGGGAGGATCCGGGATTCTGAACTTGATTGTGCATCATCACTAGGTATAATTGCAGAATCGTCTACTATCTCCATGGCTATGTGATACTCAATAGCAAGAGCTAAGATATGGATAATTGGTATCCTAACATCCTCTAGAATCTTCAATGATGATCCAAGATTGGCTAAAGCATCAGCTTCTGCATTTTCTTCCCTGGGTACCTGTGTTAAACTAAAAGAAGCAAAAGAGTCTGCCAATTTCTTGACTATCTCAAGATATTCGACTAGTATTTCACCTCTAATAGCATAAGAACCATTAAAGTGGTTAGTGATTAATAAAGAATCTACATGTACCTCACGATACCTGATCCTCATGTGCTTGGCAATTTGCAAACCCGCTATTAAGGCTTCATATTCAACCTCATTATTGGTAGTTTGAAACTCACAAGCATTGAATGGGGTATTATGTCCCCCTGTGGCGATTTTAGTAGTATGCCTAGTCCAGTTCCTTTGACATTTGAAGCCCCATCTGTGAAGAGTATCCAAGGATCCTTAGTCTCTTCAAGCTATTGAACATCCAATTCAGCTTCCCTTTGTAGATCACTACTGAAATCAGCCACAAAGTCAGCTAAGGCTTGGGATTTAATGGCAGTTCTTGGTTCATATTTGATATCATATGCACTAAGCTTGACTGCCCACTTTGCCATCCTTCCTGACATTTCAGGTTTCCTGAGAACATTCTTGATAGGAAAGTTAGTCTTAACAATAATATGACGAGTTTCAAAATAATGGCGTAATTTAGTAGATGCCATAATCAAAGCAAGAATAAGTTTCTCCAAATAAGAATACCTGGACTCAGCATCAAGTAAACTTTTACTTACATAGTATACAAGATGTTGAGTACCTTCATGATCCTTAACAAGGACTGCACTTACTACCTTAGAAGAAACTGCTAAGTATAAGGATAATATATCACCTTTTTTCTGGTTTCATTAAAGCTGGGGCTGAGGATAGGTAATCCTTAAGGGCCTTGAGGGCATTCTCATGCTTTTCAGTCCACTCAATTTTCTTGTTCTTTCTCAGGATGTCATAAAATTCCTTTCATTTCTCTGGTGACTTTGAGATGAACCTGTTCAAGGCTGCGATCCTTCCTGTCAATCTTTGTACATCCTTGGTATTGGCAGGAGACTTGATGTTCACAATAGCCTTGATTTGTTCTGGACTTGCCTCTATCCCTCTTTTTGTCACCATATAACCTAAAAACTTGCCAGCTTTTACACCAAAGTGGCATTTGGAAGGATTTAATTTCATGTTGAATTTATCAAGGATATCAAATGCTTCTTCCAAATCTCTAAGGTGATCTTCAGCTCTCTTGGACTTAACCACCATGTCATCAATATAAACTTCCATTGTGTGTCCAATTTGTTCTTTAAACATCATATTAACTAGCCTTTGGTATGTAGCACCTGCATTTCTTAGTCCAAATATAACAATAGATACCAGTAGGGGTCATAAAGGCTGTATCCTCTTGATTAGATGGTTCCATTTGAATTTGTTGAAATCCAGATGAAGCATCCATAAAAGTTAACAGCTCATGACCCGTTGTAGCATCCACCATGGAGTCAATGTGGGGTAATGGGAAAGGATCCTTGGGACATACCTTATTTAAATCAGTAAAATCAACACATACCCTCCACTTTCCATTTTTCTTTTGAACAACAACCACATTGGCTAACCATCTTGGATACTTTACCTCTCTAATCATACCTACTTTGAGCAGTTTATCTACCTCCTCTTGGATGATGGCATTTCTTTCAGGTGCAAACTTTCTCCTCCTCTGATGTATGGGTTTGAATGACCTGTCAATGCCAAGTTTATGAGTAATAATATCTTTAGAAATACCTGTCATGTCCTCATGCTTCCAAGCAAAGGTAGCTTTTCTTCTCTTCAGAAAGGATACTAAATCTTGTTTAATGTTATCGAGGATCCCGGATCCTATAAAAACTTTGGATTCAGGATCCTGAGGATCCATCAGGATATCTTTAACATCTTGTTCTCTTGCCTCTAGGACATCTCTTGGAGGATACTATAATTTCTATGCTCCCCTAGGTCTTGAGGCTGGCTTCATTGATGAAGTGTAACAATTCTTGGCCTCTTGTTGACCACTCTCAATTTTCACCACACCCCAGGGAGTGGGGAGTTTGACACAATGATGATATGTAGAAGGGACTGGTTTCATATCATGTATCCATGGCCTGCCAAGGATAACATTACAACAAGATAAGCAATCTATAATACAAAATTTTTGAATAGAATTTACTCCTTCTATGTAAATAGGAAGTTTAATGTCCCCCAATGTATTCTTGGTTTCCCCAGTGAATCCCACAAGAACTGATGATCTTGGGATGATTTATGATTCAGGGATGTTCATTCTTTTGAGGACATCAAGTTGGATAATGTTCACTGAGCTTCCCCCATCTATGAGAATCCTGTGAACAAAATGGTTAGAAATAAACAATGTAATAACAAGACCATCATGATGAGGATCCTGAATATCTACACGGTCATCCTCATCAAAGGATATGACTTTTTTCTCTGTAAGGATAGAAGTTCGAATAGGTCTATCCCCATTCTCCAATTTTGTCTCTTTGGCATGCCTTTTAGCCGCAAAAAAGGAAGTGCCATATATATCTGATCCACCGGAGATGAAGTTAATAATCTGGGCATCAGCTGGAGGAGCAGGAGCTATTTCCGTAATTTTTTCAGGATCCTGGATCCTTGATTTATTTCTTCCGAATAGTTCCTTCAAGTATCCTTTGCATAACAGATAACCGATCTCTTTTCTGAGTGCTATGCATTCATCAGTGAGATGACCAAAATCTTCACGGTATGCACACCATTTGGATTTGTCTTTTGTGGCAGCCGGCTTGTCGTTCTTTCTAGGCCACCTAGCTTTGTCACCTAAATTCTGAATTGCAAGGATCAGTTCATTGTTATCAACAGCAAAGCAATAGTCAGAAATAGGAGGATAATCCTCATCATCTTCTTCTTGCTCCACAGAATGCACGTTTTGATTATCAGACTTATTGTAGGATTTCGATTTGTTATTCCTGAAATAGGATCCTTGTTTTTCCTGCTTTGAGGATCCTGACAGTCTCTCCTGGATCCTTTTATCATCCTCTAAACAGATGAATCTAAGGGCCCTGGTTCTCACTTCATCAAGGTTCCTACAAGGTGTCATTACAAGATCATCATAGAATTGTGAATCCTTAAGCAAACCCATTTTAAAAGCTTCCACAGCTGTTGCAATATCTAAATTGGGAATTTCTAAGGATTCTCTACTGAATTTAGTTATAAAATCCCTTAGTGATTCATTATTACCTTGAGTTACCCTATATAAGTCACTAGTTAAACGTTCAAATCTCCTACTACAAGAAAATTGGCTATTGAACAAGTTAACTAGATTAGCAAATGAAGTAATAGAGTAAGGAGGAAGACTTAGCAGCCATTTAAGAGCTTATCCAATCAGTGTGGATCCGAAACCCTTGCACAGACATGCTTCTTTTAACCTTTCAGGAATGGGGTTAATATCCATTCTCTCCCTGTATTGAGCTACATGCTCTTCTGGGTCAGTTGTACCATCATAGAGCTTCATATTTGGTGTTTGAAACCTCTTTGGTATCTCAGCATCACATATAGGTGGTGCAAAGCGAGATCCTGTGACTTCCATCCGGGATTTCAGGAATGGGCTTAACCACTCCTAGAACACTGGATATCATATCCTTAAGTTTTGCAATTCTCTAGCCATAACTTGGTTGATTCCTGGTTCCTGCACAAAGCCATGGTTAGTATTATAAAATGTATTTAAAGTATTACCCCCTGATTAATTCGAGGCCGGGATTCCTGATGTAAATCTGAATTGATGTGATTCTGGCATGATCGAGGGACCAGACGAAGTAATAGTTTGCATGGGGATGAAGTCTCTCAAATGAATTTTTGAACTTCTGGGTTGTAGACTCCTTAAGGATCCTTGATCCTGAAAGATATTGGATCCTTGATACACCGAAGCTGGAGGTCTTGGAGGATATTCCATGGATCCGTTAGCCTAGGATGAGGATTCCTGAACCTGAGATGAGGATCCTAAGTACTGCAAGTGGGATCCTTGAACTGACTGCGTCCCCACGTATCCTCCCGAACTAGAGAAGAATCCTTGATGCTGGAAAGAGGATCCTAGAGGCCGAAGAGAGGATCCTGAAGGCTGGAAGTAGGATCCTTGAGCCCGTGTCATTGCCGATGATATAAAGTGCATACTCGGTGATCCACCCTGGTACTAGACGCCTGATGTTGTGGAATGCTGGGTAGTTATGACTGGAGTATCGAAATTCAGTGATCTTGGCATCAATGGAGAGTGGTCCTCTGCTGATTTCTTCAATTTCTTGATTTCATCGATCTCCTGAAGGATCCTGTCATTAGTTTTGTCCTGCTGTTGCATGTAATCCTTCATCTGCAAAATCAAGGAATAAAGATCATTGTTAGTAGGACTAGAAGAAACAGCAGTAGTTGCTTTTGTGAAAACGGGGGTTGGCTTCTTCACAACATTCTCAGCATTCTTCTGGGATCCAGAAGGGACAGGAGGCAAAGTGGAATGCCCTGTGAAGAGGTGATCGCTGGCATGGAGCTTGAAGTGTTCTTCGGATGAGAAGCCATGTAGTTGAAGGTAATGAGCAGAAATGAATAAAATGAACAAGATTTTTTTAAGAAGGAAGCACCGATTGCCCCACGGTGGGCGCCAAACTGTTTTGGTCAAAAATCACACAAGGATAATGTAACCAAATCTGATTTTTGTGAGGTATGATGCTTGGTTAATTGGATAAATGTATGATCAACAAATAAACGAAATGAAGGTTGAACACAAGGATTTGTACGAGGAAAAAGCCCTTGATCAATGAATGACCTCCGACATAAAAAACCTCGGATAGTGAAAACTATCACTATCAAGTATACTAAATAAACAAGTTTACAACTTCGGAAGTATTGAGCTTGATACAATGAATTCTAGTGTGTGTGTGTATTCGAGAGATAGCAGAAATGATGTGTGTTCACCGGAGTGCAAAAGTGGTTTCTAAATTTAGCTCAATACCCCTATTAACTTAGCTAAAAATATCCTAACTAACTATCCGAAAAATCAGCCATTCACCCACGATCTCCACCAACGGTCCTCAGCTTGTGCACATGTTTAAAATAAAGAGCATATTCCCCTGGAATCTCGGAAGGAATAAGTTCTCTTCAAAACATACCTACAAAACAAGCCAAAGGGTGATGGAAACAATTGTTAGTTTAGGATAATAATGAGGATCCTGGATCCTTATTCCTTCAGCTTCTTCTGAGGATCCTTAATTCAAACTAAACTGAGGATCCGTGATCCAGGCTTCACTTGAGGATCCGTGATCCATAAGCTGTGAAATTCTACCCCTAACACATGCTGTTTTCAATCTTTCCTTCATTTGAATTATCTTGTCAGTTGTTTCTTACACAATTTTGAGACCTGATAATTGATTTTCTCCTATTTTTGCCCAACATATTGGATTTCGGCATATTCGTCCATAAAGTGCTTCAAATGGAGCAACATTAATGCTTGTATGATAACTATTGTTATAGGAGAATTCTATTAGTGGTAAGTGATCGTCCCAACTTCCTCCAAAATCTATTACACATGCCCTTAACATGTCTTCTAATGTTTGGATTGTCCTCTCACTCTGTCCATCTGTTTGAGGGTGATAAGTTGTACTTAAATTTAATCGTGTTCCAATAGCTTTTTGGAAACTTTTCCAAAAGTGAGAAGTGGAACGACTATCTCTATCAGACACAATGGATAATGAAATGCCATGTAGTGAAACTATCTCATCTACATTTAACTTAGCTAATCTTTCCATACTAAAAGTTTCCTTCATTGGTAGAAAATGAGCTGTCTTGGTTAGTCGATCCACAATCACCCAGATTGTGTCATTACCTTTCTTTGTTTTGGGTAATTTAGAGACAAAATCCATGGTTATGAATTCCCATTTCCATACTGCCATTTCTTTGAAGTAAACCTGAAGGTTTCCGATGTTCGGCTTTAACATGTGAACAAGTTAGACACTTAGAAATGTAACTAGCTATATCTTTCTTCATTCCTATCCACCAAAAATTATTCCTCAGATCTTAATACATCTTGTCACTAACAGGATGCATCATATACCTAGACTTATGGGCTTCCTCTAAAATTCTTTCTCCTAGGTTTCCTTGGATAGGTACCCAAATTCTTTTCTTATGGAATCTCCAAATTCCATCAGTTCCTTTTCTAGTTCCTTTATTATTCCCTTTTAATCCTTCAGAATCATCCTTGATTGTTGTTTCTTAGGTACTTTTCAATTGTTTCATTAAATCTATCTGCAGATTTAATCTGAGAGCACGTACACGCTTCGGTTTTTCATGATATTTACAACTTAAAGCATCGGCTACTATATTAGCTTTACCTTCGTGATACTGGATATCACAATCATAGTCACTTAAAATCTCCATCCATCGTCTTTGGCTCATGTACAATTCTTTTGGCCCAAAGATATATCTTAAGCTTTTATGATCTGTAAAGATGGTAAACTTACAACATACAAATAAATTGTCCGAATTTTACGGGCAAAAATTATCGCTCCTAGCTCTAAATCATGAGTTGTATAGTTTTCTTTATGTTTCTTCAGTTTCCTAGACGCATAAGCAATCACCTTCTCACGTTGCATCAGAACGTATCCTAATCCTAGTCTAGAGGCATCACAAAAGACTACAAAATCCTCAGTTCCTTCTAGTAACGCGAGTATCGGTGCGTTTGTTAACTTTTGCTTCAAGGTTCTAAAGGCTTTTTCGTGCTTGGGTCCCCATTCGAACTTAACCGACTTACACGTTAACTTGGTTAACGGAACGACTATCTTTGAGAAGTCTTGAATAAAGCATCGATAGTAACCTGCTAAACCTAGGAAACTTCTGACTTCAGTATATGAGTTAGGGACTTTCCAATTAGTAATTGCCTCAATCTTTGAGGGATCTACATGAATTCCTTCATGATTAATCAAATGTCTAAAGAATTGCACTTCTTGCAACCAAAATTCACACTAAGAAAATTTAGCATAGAGCTTCTCTTTTCTCAACAATGTTAAAGTACATGCAGATGCTTAGTGTGATCTTCCTTGCTCTTGGAATAAATAATTATATCATCTATGAAGACAATTACAAATTTATCCATGTATGGTTTACATATCCTATTCATCATGTCCATAAATGTCGCCGAAGCATTTGTTAAACCGAATGACATGACTGTAAACTCGTAATGACCATATCTAGTTCTGAAAGCAGTTTTAGGATTGTCCTCTTCTTGTACTTTCAGTTGATGATATCCTGAGCGTAAATCAATCTTAGAAAAATATCGAGCTCCTTGAAGTTGATCAAATAGATCATCAATCCTTGGTAATGGGCATTGATTCTTGATTGCAATCTTATTCAATTCCCTATAATCGATACACATACACATTGACCCATCATTTTTCTTAACAAACAACACAGGTGCTCCCCAAGGGGATGAACTTGGTTGTATGAATCCTTTTTCTAGCAGTTCATCTAATTGCTTCTTCAATTCTAGCATCTCCGTTGGTGCAAAACGATAAGGTGCTTTAGCAATTGGTATAGTTTCAAGTATCAGATGAATTATGAATTCTACTTCTCGGTCAGGTGGTAGTCCAAGTAGATCTTCTAGGAAAACGTTGGGGTATTCCAATACTATCGGAATTTCCTTCAGTTCCATGCCTCTAATGTTAATGATCACTGAGACCGTGTACACTATGTGATGTAGCGCGTGATACGGAAACAAAGAACAAACACGTTGATTCTAAGAATACCAGTGTAGTTCTTCCCCAACCCCCAAGATTCCACCCAAAAGGCACGGAATTTTAAGTGAAAAATGAGTTATGTCCAAAATTCAAGTCTGAGATTTTCAATTACTAAAGAAACATATAAATAGGAACAGAAATTCGAAATGGGCCTAAAAAGGACAACGGGCCAAACACAAGCCCAAAAACAAAATGCCCAAAATACTTCAAAAAACATAAAAATGTAAATAACTAATAGAAATAAGCATTTTTTGGCCCAGACGATGACCCAAACTACCATATACAGTTTGCAGCAAGATGGAGCTCGTTCTCACGTTCGTTTCGCCTGGTCGCACACCCAAAACGGACCCCCGTAGCCCAAGTTAGAGCCATTTTTGTGAAGCCCCTTTTGTTACACGATCTTGGGCCTCCAAATACAAAATAGCCCGCTCCTCCACACTTGGGCCCGCATCATTCCCCCCTGGATAGACAAAATTCGCCCTTGAATTACCAACAGGTTCATCATCAAAAGAATCTCCATAATAAGGCAACAGATGCTTCACGTTAAACACATCAGAACAACGAATGTGACTAGGCAGCTTCAGACGATATGCATTCGGATTGATCTTCTCCACAATTTCAACTGGGCCAATCTTCTTCGCTGATAACTTGTTGTATTCCCCAACTGTAAAACGATCTTTAGTCAAAACAACCCAAACAAAATCACCTTCCTCGAACTCAACATGCCTACGCTTCTGATCAGCAGCTTGCTTATACTTCATATTAGCTCGGGTCAAATGATCATACACAGCATTATGAACTTCATGTAAACCCTCCACAAAATCTTGAACTTTCTTAGGAACAGATCCAGAAAGAGGAAGAGACATCAAATCAAGCGGTCCCCAAGGCTGAGATGAATAAACTATCTGAAATGGGTTATATCCGGTGCTCCGATTAACAGCATGATTATGAGCAAACTCAGCTTGGCATAACTTATGATCCCATGCCTTCACATGATCACCAACCAAACACCTCAGCAAATTCCCAAGTGACCGATTAACAACTTCAGTTTGCCCATCAGTTTGTGGGTGATAAGCACTACTGAAGTTGAGTTGAGTATTCACCATCTTCCACAAGCTACGCCAAAAATGACTCAGAAATCGGGTATCCCGATCAGACACAATAGAAGAAGGTAGCCCATGCAAACGGCACACGTCACGAAAAAAGAGTTGGGCTACATTAACAACATCAGTCGTCTTTTTGCAGGGAATAAAATGGACCATCTTAGAAAACCGATCCACCACAACAAAGATGGAATCATTACCTTTCTGAGTACGAGGTAACCCCAACACGAAATCCATACTAATATCAACCCATGGCTATGAGGGGATTGGCAAAGGCATATAGAGACCCGCATTGGTAGTCGTGCCCTTGGAAACTTGACAAATACGGCACCTCTTCACATAACGATCCACCTCTTTCCTCATAGTAGGCCAACAATAAGAAGCTTGAACCAGCAGTAAAGTACGGTCATGACCAACATGCCCTTCACCATGTAACTCCTTAATAATCTGTAAGCGAAGACTAGAATCGGGAATACATAGCTGATTCCCCTTGAACAGAAAACCATCATGCAAAAGAAAGTCTGACTTTTGCCCAGTTTCCACATCCTGCAAAATAACTGAGAAATAAGGGTCAATGGCTAACTACTCACGAATGACCTCCAGACTCGGCACATCAACCCTCATAGATGCAAGCAGATTACTCCTCCTGCTTAAGGCATCAGCAACCCTATTTGAAACACCAGTCTTGTGTTTGACCACAAAAGTAAACTTCTTAAGAAAGGCCAACCATCGCCCATGCTTATGAGATACCTTGTCTTGATTACGAATATGCCTTAGGGAATCATGATCAGTGGTGCTTATCACCCACACTTGGGCCTGCAACACTATGCCTTGCTTCCGTGCATAACTTGCAGCTTTCATCATAGAGATGAATTTTGTTGATTTGGTCGGCTTATCTCCTCGTATCCAGATCATCTCTCCTATTGGCGTACGAATCTCAACAGAATTTTGATCACATAGGATTCGAGCATGGTTGGCTATTAACCAGTCCTTTCCTAAGACTACATCGAATCCAGCTAGATTCATAGGTAGCAGATTGGCTGTGAACTTATGTCCTAATAATTCTATCTTCCCTTCTTGAGGTATTTCTTGGATGTTGTTGGAGTTTCCTTCTGCTGTTTCTACCGTACAAGCTTAACTAAGGTTAGTTAATGGTTGATTAAGCGCTTGGCAGAATGCAGTATTTATAAAACTTTGGTTTGCACCAGAGTCAAATAATACTTTAGCGTAGACGTCATGATAAGAAACGTACCGGCGATTACGTCTGGAATCATTGCTACCTCTTGCGTTGTAAGTGTAAAGGCTCGTGCGTTCTTCTTATTGGCCCCGTCTGCTGCTTTTGTCTTGTTATCAGGTGCTTTTGCTAACCTTGGGCAATTTGGTTTAATGTGACCTGTTTCTTCGCAATTGAAACAGATAGTAGTTTCCTTTCTACATTCTCCCTCTACATGCCCGGTCGTCTTGCAGAAGTTACAATAAGGTGTTCTCCTAAAATTGCATTTTCCTGAAAGCTTCCTCCTACAGTTCCTACAGAAAGGTGGTGCAGAAGACTGCCCGACTCCTCTCCTTTTGTAGGTATCACCCGAGCGAAATTCTTGGGTAATTTTCGGGGCTAATTCTTTCTTCTTGTTTTCTTCCCTTGTGCGGATTAATCCGTTAGTCAAAGTATTGGCCAGTTCGACTGTTTCCTCAATCGTATGAGGTCTAGCAGCCTTGACTATATCACAGATTTTACTAATTAATCACAAAATATAACGAAAAATTAGTATAGATTCTGGCGAAGCCAGAGTTGGTACCGTTTTTGCATATTCGAAGAATTTTGTCGTATATTCATGACAATTCACATCGACCATTTTGTGATTTAGGAACTTATTAGCCATTTGTTTCTTTTCATGATGGGGACATAATTTCCTTTCTTTTATTTTCTTAAATTCTCCCCAGTTCATGGGATAGGCCATGTCATTTCCTTTTAGCTGAAGACTCGTATTCCACCATTCTAATGCTTCTTCCTTAAAGAAATTAGAAGCATACATTACATTGTCTTCTTCAGCACATTTACTGATCTTAAGAACAACTTCCATCTTTTCCAACCATCGCAGAGCAGCCACAACTCCTTCACTGCCTGCGAACTCAGTTGCCTTACAAGCTAGAAAATCCTTGTATGTACACCCGAAAGTCATCGCCTTCATTTTCTTAGGAAATGAAGCTTTGATAATATCATCATTACCTCCATTGACACTGTGGCTAAAGTCGTTAATACGATTACGCTTGCTACTCATAACTTTAGTGTTTTCTATCGGTACAGGGTTTCTAACATCTTCAATAATTAAAGGTATAACATCAGCTATTCATTGGGCTATCATATTTTTTATGGCACTTTTGTCCAAGGAGTTTTCCTGATTGTTCTAGACCGATTGATTAACTTCGTTTGACATCTGAATTGCAAACATATTCCAAATTTTAATATCACATAATAATTAATAAAATAATTAAAGTACAAATAAATTAGAGCATATTGTCAGAACCGTCGATCCTTGCGACTTATATTTTTCTTATATATAATATGCTTCTTATATTTTATATACACTATCACGCATATATATATATATATATATATACATACACATGTATTAGTTTTTTTTACAAAATACAAAAAATACATTATACAAGCATATATTATGTGGTTAGTTTCCTAAAAGTGATGCTCCCTCTCGTCGTACTTCAGACGAGATTTTCTCCTACATTCCTGATTCAACTTCCTGTATTTAGTAGTTCCTCACCATAGTGGCGAAGCTCTGCCACGTTTTCCGCGTTCATCGGGGGAAAAGTAGGGGGTTCAGGTTGGAAATTTGGATAGAATGGATAAGAATTATTCATGAGGTTTTGGAATTCCCAATCACTAGTCCACCATTCTTCCACCGGATTTGGGAGTGGTTGTTGTGGTAACACTGGTGCAGGGTTTGTAGGTTCTAGATTTATTGGCATAGCGGGGTAAGAGGGTATATTGTGACAACTGGCCCAAAACCGGTAATTTCCGTACTATTTTAATTAATATTTATTACCTGCATTTATGTGTTTACATGTCAACCTTATGTGCTTATTTGATATGCAATTGAATTCATGCATGCTTCATATATTAACTGTTACATCATTCTATACTTTAGGCGTTGCGTCGAATTGATTTGTAAGCTCACCAATTTGACAAGCTACGTCAGCATGTCTGTAGAAAACATTCAGACGATAGATTTAGGACTTAGAAGTAGGTCCAACATCAAAAATACATTGAAAACATAGTAGGTGAACAAAGGTTAATATAAACACTTTCCAGAAGCTAAAACCGACACTAAGAAGTACCCAAAACACACTCTAAATGCAGAATTCTACAGAAATTCAGCAAAAACAGTAATCTAACATCAAAATACTATGCAGAATTAAGGTTTAAATGTCCAGAATAACTTCTAAAGTGTCGGGAATGAAAACTGTCACAAAAGGTACTTCATATCTTGCAAAACTGTGTTATTTAGCACTTTAACGAACTGATAACCGAACGAATAACCGGACACTACCCAAAACACAAAAAATAGACTAGAAGCATTGTTTTAGTGATATAAAACTAGTTATAATTCTAGAACACCATAAAAATCATAAAAACACTTAACCTTCCATTTAACACTTAAATTTACATCTTCTACATTCATCTTCCAAAATCTTACAATCTACCCCCCTATCTTGACTGGCCCCAAGGGTCCCACCTCACTTTTGATTATAAAATTTCTTATGTTATCTAGATATGGGACACTTAAACTAATGGTTAATGTAATGTTGGTAGATTATAAGATTAACCTAAAGACTTCACTTTCTCATTTCTCATTCAAAATTTTCACAACTTTCTCTCTTCTTCTTCCTCCCCTACCTACGACCACCACACACCACACACACACTTCTATTTTCTTCATCATTCAAGCCATTCCAAGGATATCCAAAGGTGTAAGAAGGTGAACTATGAAGGTGTGAAGCATTGGAAGTTCAAAGACCTTCTTGGAGAGCTTTTGTCCACTCATTTTCTTCATTCTTCATCTTGTTCTTGTTCTTGCCACTTCCCTAGCCACTAGAGCTAGTGGTAAGCTTCAAATCTCTATTTTACTTCATGTTAAGCTTATGTACAAGTTACACTTTCAAAGTACATAAACTTTTAAAGATGGTAACTTAAAGATCTAACATAACCTAAGTGAAAACAAGTTGTTTGATGTATGTGATGAAGTTGTAAACATTAATCTTGTGTTTTTGGTTAGATCCATCATGTGTAAGCTTATTGGAAGCTTAGATCTAACAAGTTTAAGCATTGATCTTGAAAGAATCATGATGAAACTTGATGATGAACATAAAGATCTTTAAAATGAACATAAAAATAGTTATAGAATATGTTTTTCATGGTTTTGAAACCCTAAAACTCATGGATGGTTTACTTAGTAAGTTAAAGTTTCATGAAAAGTTTGTTTAAAGTAAACTAGAACACTTGTTTTTGGAAGATCCTTGTATTTAAAGTGTAGATCTAAAATACTACACATTTATAACAAAAGCAAGTTCATCATAAGGTTTTTCATGGTGAGTTTTAGTGTATGTTACTTGTGAAATTTGTTGGAAATTCATTTTGATGATGAAAAGAAAATAAACACATGTTTTAAAAACATGGGAAACCTCCATTTTTAGGGGAACTATGTCAAAATATTTATAAAATTTTGACACTTAGAAAAGTATAAGTTTGGTGAAACTTATTCCGCAAAAATTCACCTATAATATTTACTAAGGTTTCCTAATTTTTATACAAAAATTATAAGTTAAGAAATAAGGATTTCTTCAAGTATAAAAACAATATTAAGTATGTATATTTTCAGGGAAAAATATATATGTTTAGTTGTCATAAAATTATGTGCTAAGTGTATATTATGTGTATTATATGTATTAGTGATGTTAGGAACTTGAAAAATACATTAAATGAGTTAATTACATAGTTAGTCCCTGTGGTTTGCACAAAATAACATACTTAGGTACTAATAGTTACAAAATGAAAAGTTAATACTCTAGAATGTGATTTTAAACTATTAGTACCTAAGTATGTTACTTTGTGCAAACCATAGGGACTAACTATGTAATTAACTCTACATTAAATACTCCCAAGGAGTATACTACAAAAATACACATACAAATACTTAAGAAATACACAAAGAGACAAGTATACAAAATTACATATAAAAAGGGTACATGGACAAATACAAAAATATATATCAATATACATATATTTCCTACAAATTAAGGACTTGGACAATTATTGAACTTACTGGACAATTTTATATATTCATGGAATTATACAAAAATTATTACAAGTGATGGAAGAATTATAAAAATGTGACAAGTGGTAAAAATAAGTAATATATATATATATATATATATAACAAAGTGTGACAAAATATATATATAACCAATACACCTTAGAAATATTATTATTTTTAAGAAATAAAATTACGAAAAGTAATAAAAATCAAAGAATTGATTTTTGGTTAATTAATACAAATATACAAGTATTTACACTTAAAATACAAGTATACTTTACTAATTATACTTACACTAAAAATAATATTGGAAATATTATTCAACAAATTACTTATATTTGTTTTTGAAAAATAATATAAGTGACACATATTTGTAAAAGTTAAAAATATATTATTTTTATCATATAACATTTTCAAATCGTACTTACACAAAATATATATTTTCGGGATAAAAATATATATAACACATACAATATAAATTATAATGTGACATACATATACAAATAAGACAAGAAACAATACAAGTAAGACACCCTAAATCCATATAGTAACTTGCACTTAGAGGTTTACAAGTTAGGTGATTAACATACTTAGAACGTCTATAGGTCACGACATTCAAGTAGCAGAAGCCGGTGCAGCTAGACGCTCAAGACGCAAAGCAGTGAGTTCATGTCCCCACTTTTAAACGTTTTTACTGTTTTCTAAACTTTGGGGAAAATACATATACAAATAGTATACTTTAAAACAAAGGAATCATACATAGATCATGTTACGAATAAGGTATACGTAAGCACCATCAATCTAGTTTAGACCGAAAGAACAAGGGTTATATCTAACAGGTCCGGGCAGCCTCACTCTCTTGACAACACATAGTCATGGAGTGTCCACTACAAGAAAACTGGGTTTTTAGTACGCGCAAAAGCATCCTAAAATGTTATTTTATAGGACCTTTCATTTAATAGGACCAACGGTAAAAGCGTTTCATGTAAAGGGGTCGTAATAAGTCCCGGAACTAAAAAAGCGTCCTAACATCTCAAATAAGATTATGAAACCAATTTTCTGGTCGCGTAATATGTCTTTGAACAACTAAATTGTGTCCTAATAAAAACATATTAGGACACTTTCACGATGTTCTAACATGTGCTTACATACTTTTAATCTTTTGATACACTTACAAGCGTCCTTAGAAATTAATTGATAGGACCCTTATGATGTAACATTATAGCTAATTTAGTACCAAGAAAAGGGTCATAATATACCAAATAAGATTATGAAACCAATTTTATGGTCGGATAATATGTCTATAGAAAACTTAAATAGTGTCCTAAAAAGAACATATTAGGACACTTTTACAATGTTCTAATATGTGATTACATACTTTTAATCTTTTGATACACATACAAGCGTCCTTAAAAAATAATTTATAGGACCCTTATGATGTTACGTTATAGCTACTTTAATATCAAGAAAATAGTCCTAATATCCCAAATAAAATTATAAAACCAATTTTATAAACAGACCCTCAACATATAACATACTAATGGTTATTGTATAACATCAACTAATGAAAGAAATAAAACTTCATTATATTTCAAATAAGCATGTTCATAACAAAAACACTAACCATAAATAAGTTATAACATTATCTAACATAAAGTCTTAACATTTAACAAAGAAATTAAAAACAATTAAAGAAATACGAAGATAAAATCTTGAGTCATCATGCGTCCTCAATCCTCATGGACTACCTACAAATAAATCATCCATGTATAAGCATTAAGTTCCATGATATTAAAATTATTTGTATCACAAGTTTAACAAATACATACCGAGATGAATGGATAGGGCTATGCGATGGATGCACCAATACAATCTTGAATTGTAGATAATAAACCATATGGTCTTACCAAGTTTTCATCTTTTTTTATTGGTGGTACTTGAACGTTTACCTCACACCATTCTGGTCCAATCTTTGTACCACCAACTAAATCATTTGGGTCCAAGCTCTGGACCCTTCCTCTTGCTACAGTCTCGGTAGAGTTTAGAATGCTTTTCAGGAAAGCTTCACATCCGACCAAGATTTTAGTTTTCAACAAATATTTTTTAAACTCTAGTCATAATAGTGTAAAAAAATCATTTTACAAAAAAAATTAATAAAGTTTTACACTAGCAGGCTAATATTTTTATAGAAAAACTAAGGAAAATTGGTTTTTAGTAATCCCACGTTTACAATCTTGTACACAATAATCCCACCTTTACTCTTGGTACATGTCACACCCCGACCACGTAGAACATACAAAACGTGGCGGAAACGTCGGGGAGTGTTGTAACAGAATTAATGTTTCACAACCATGGAAATTAAAGTTTCGTTTTATTCAACAAACAAGCGAGTTACATTGTCTTTAAACAAGAAATAAAGAGTACATAACAAAATTTAAGTAGTTCTTGTCTCGTTTTAAGTCACTAAGGCACAGGTTCGCCTAAGTATGTCTTGATAAGTCTTATGCATCATCTCCTGAAAAACACATGTGAAAATAGGTACGTCAGCATAAAAATGCCTGTGAGATACACAGGTTTTGTGAAAATAGGATTCATGACTTATGTTTGAGAAAATGTTTAGTCATGAACATTGTAATTTGCTTTGTCTTGTAAATCATTTGAAAAATGATAAGATCAGATGATATGTATGAATAAGAGAATAATGTATGGTTAAATGAATAACCATGTAAAATGAGTTTGTATAAGATAAGTTGTTTGTAAATCAATGTCTTGTGAAAAGTATGTTATTTGTATAAAATGTTGTATGTCTCAAATTGAAATGATTCAAATAACGCTACGATATGTAATACCATACAAGTACTTATATATAGGAAGTACCAGCGACGTATCCACCATACTTGTATCATATTACACACGCCTCGTTACTTAATCACTTACTCAAACCAAACCAACAATGTAGGATGTCTATGTTTAAACCAATTGCCAAATGTATTGAATAATATGTCAAAATGTTTATGTCAAGATGTAAATCATGTAATGTGTATATAAATGTCAAAATGTAAGCATGTGATGAATAACAAATGTACTAAGTATGCAACAAAGGACATACATAGCATATAGTGTAATGTATAACAATGTACTAAGTACGCACACAATGGGCATACATAGCATAAAATGTAACGTAGAACAATGTACTAAGTACACACACAATAGGAATACATAGCATGTAATGTAAGGCAATGTACTAAGTACGCACACAATGGGCATACATAGCATAGAATGTAATGTAAAACAATGTACAAAGTACGCACACAATGGGCATACATAGCATAGAATGTAATGTAAGACAATGTACTAAGTACGCACACAATGGGCATACATAGCATGAAATGTAATGAAAAACAATGTACTAAGGACGCACACAATGGGCATACATAGCATAGAATGTAATGTAAGACAATGTACTAAGTACGCACACAATGGGCATACATAGCATGAAATGTAATGTAATGAAATCATGTACTATAAATGTACTAATGAACATAGCAGGTATATGATGTGAAAGCATGAAAGTAACAAGTAGGCACATGTGTTCCACCCCAAAACAGTTTGGAAAACAGTAAAAGAGGGGTCTATGTACTCACTTGAGATTGCTTAGTAGTCCTGGAGTAACAACCAAACAATGCTAGAGATCAAGGAAATCAAACGACACCTAATATAGGTAACTATGTTAATAAACCGGACCTAAATCGGAAGATCAGATAGAATGAGGGTTCGTAAACCAAACGAGTATGGAGACTCGTTTCATATGGTTTAACAAATCCTACATACTAAATGAAACCTAACATAAGTGCTTACGACCCATTACGACCCGTTTAGGAAGCTTATGTTATTTTAACGCGTCGTTCGCGTAAAACGCGTTAGATGTCAAAAGGTTTAGTTGTCAAATCATTGTTGTCAAATCAGTTTAGATGTCAAAAGTTATGTTACATATGTTTAAAATGAATTTTGGCATCAAAGGGGTATTTTGGTAATTTACCTAAGGCATATAAACTACCTATCATACAACTACTTAAACGAAGCGACCATAAGGTATAACCTCGAAAGGTTATTCCCTATATACTATGGTCACCTAATGTCTTTGGTCGGATCCTAATGATCGACCAAATGGGTCGGGTTCGAAGGTATAAGCGATTTATCAGATCGCTTACCTTTACGACCCTAGACAACGTGGTAATCAGTAGGCATAGTCCCAAGGGACTATAACCATCGTGATTACAATCACGTTGCGAAGTTCAAACGAACTTCGCATTGACCATAAACTGGTCAACGCAGAAAGTCAAACAAAGTTTGACTTTCAGACTCGAAAAGACTCAAAAAGCAATAAAAGAACGAAGGAATACTTACGAAGGGTCCCCGCAAGATTCGAACTCGATTCACTCTCAGGTAGGAAGCATATACTTCCACTTAGAGAGTGTAGAATCAGATTCAAATGTGAGGGAAATGGGTAAAACAAGGTGGGTATTTATAGTTTTCGGTTCACCGTTAGGATCGTTTCTTGGAGAAGAGGGAATGATCTAGCCCGTACACTTGTCGTAAGGTTGTGGTAACTGATATTGACCCACCACAAGAGTTGGACACATGGCATTGGCCTTTGGAAGGGGTTAAGGGCAGGAAACAGCAGCTGAAAAACGAGTTGCTGCATCTGACCCCTGCTTGCGCACCGTAACAAATAACCCTTACGGTGCGCAAGGGCCAAGTTTGGCAGATTTACCATTTTGGTCCCTGTTGTGCTATAAGGTCATTTCCGACGCGTTTAAGGCCCGTTAACCCCATTTCAAAGCTCAAAAATGAAGTTAAAGTATAGGGAACTTAAAATATGCTCAAAAATATCTCGGATGTCGGTTCGTTTAGCCGTACGATTGCGTTGTTCGGTTAATTACGACGGAATGCGCATAAGTGCGAAAGACGATCCAAAAGGCGTGACGAATGGATTTTTCTCATGCCAAACACTAAAATAAAATATTTTAGTGCTTACATAAATTTTTGGATGTCCGGATGTATTCAGAACGTAAGTTATGCGTAAAAGTGCAAACTTGTGCACTTTTTGACACTTTTAGTCCCTGAATGACCCAAAAGTTTATTTTAGCACACCGAACCCCTCAAAGCCTATTTCTAAGCTATGTAAGGGATATTTATGGTATGTTTAACTTATGGCCATGTTCCGGAATGTCTGTTACAGTTCAAATTGGCATACTTTCGCAGTTTGTCAACTTTAGTCCCTGTAAGCGAATAAACTAGATTTTGCCACACCAAAACCTTAAAAACTCATTTCTAAGTTATGTAAAGGTTACTTAAGGTATGTTAAGCCTATTTTACTATTCCGGAGTGTTCGTTGCATTAAACTGGTTATATTTGCGCATCAGTGCGCGTATAACCTTCCAGAAAGCGATTTAGAGCTTGAAATCGAACAAGATTTGATATGTGCAAACGATACACATATTTTTACAAATCCCAAGTATGAAATACAATATTTCATTGGTTTGGCATTTGTTTGATGGTTGAAGTGACACAGGTGTCACAGTCTCCCCTACTTTAGGAAATTTCGTCCCGAAATTTATTTGTAGGAGCATGTCTGTGACTTTGTGTTAAATAACCATCAAGGATAAGGCATATCCTGATATTCCTCTTTAACGAATATTTTCAGAAATGGAAAAGAAGGAAGAATCAGGAATATTCATCTTCCTTCGATGCAAAATTTTCAGAAACGAAAAATACACGGGATGAGTTATTTTCCTTAATGGGTATTCTTCAGAAACGAAAATGAACGGAACGAGTCATTTTCCACAATTCCTCCAGAAACAAAAATGAATGGATTGAGTCATTTTCCACAATTTCTTCAGGAACGAAAATGAATGGAATGAGTCATTTTCCATGATCTCTTCAGGAATGAAAATGAACGGAATGAGTCATTTTCCACCATTTCTTCAGAAACGAAAATGAACGGAATGAGTCATTTTCCATGATTTCTTCAGGAATGAAAATGAACGGAATGAGTCATTTTCCATGATTTCTTCAGGAATGAAAATGAACGGAATGAGTCATTTTCCACCATTTCTTCAGAAACGAAAATGAACGGAATGAGTCATTTTCCATGATTTCTTCAGGAACGAAAATGAACGGAACGAGTCATTTTCCATGATTTCTTCAGGGACGAAAATGAACGGAATGAGTCATTTTCCACAACTTCTTCAGAAACAAAAATGAACGGAATGAGTCATTTTTCACAATTTCTTCAGAAACAAAAATGAACGGAATGAGTCATTTTTTCACAATTTCTTCTGAAACGAAAATGAACGGAATGAGTCATTTTCCACAATTTCTTCAGGAATGAAAATGAACGGAATGAGTCATTTTCCACAACCTCTTCAGAAACAAAAATGAACGGAATGAGTCATTTTTCACAATTTCTTCAGAAACAAAAATGAACGGAATGAGTCATTTTTTCACAATTTCTTCAGAAACGAAAATTAACGGAATGAGTCATTTTCCACAATTTCTTCAGAAACAAAAATGAACGAATCAACTCTAGACACATGACAAAACTCGCTGTGGTTTCTGTGCACTGAATTCCATAATTATGTATGCATCCATAATTACGTAATTCCTTGCATAGTCCGCACAGTTTGTCTTGTAATGTTTAAGGGAGGAAGATCAAACCTGTGATGAGTGTGACTAGACTACCATAGGGTCCTTTTAATTAGATCGACAAATGATCCTTTTAATTAGGCCACCAAGGAGTCCTTTCAGCTATATCATCGCATGATGTTCCTAACCAGATTTTTGGATCGATCTGTTTAACTAGACCACTCATGGGGTCTAAGTATTGAGTAGTAATTTATAATCCAAGGGACTTAACTACAACGTAGAAGTCCATTTAAGGAATTTAGGTAGTACCTTTGGGTATCCTACTACGAATCCCTCATATGAAGATACGAAAGGTTCTACGAGGATTTGGATAACAAAACTTGGATTACACCAAAAACATAAAAGGGAACACATAAGCACATAATCACATAGTTGTTTAATTTGTTATTAACTCGTTATTGATTAAATATGGATATGGAAACCAGTCGATGGACTTCAATGTCCTCTGGGATCTATCTGAAAAGATAGGAAGATCTCCCAAAAATTCGATTTTGTTTTCAAAGAAACGTAATATTCTAATTAAGGAACATAAAAATTTTAGGATTTACGGAAATACCCTTAGGTACCCTATTAAGGATTTATAGTGGTACTTTGGGTATTCGTCTAGTGTTGTAACTTGCGCCTTGTACTTCGTTTTCCTTGGAAGAAACGGGTACTTAGAAATTTCGTGGAAAACGCAAGAGATCATAAAATAGAAAAATTTTGGGTGGTAGTTTGCTTTTCAAGGAATACGATTCCTTAATTTTCGGTATTGTAAGGGATATGTTGTTTATACATACAACCACATAAATACATCGCAATGTAAATAAAAGATTTATTTATAAACAATGATAACAACTGTTTCATGGACCTTGACAACAAAAGAAAATAATACATAAGATGTGATTATTTCTAAACAATGTTGTCTTCTAGTCGGTCAGATGCTCATCCCTGTGCTGGATTTGCATTAGCAAGCTTTGGGCAGTTTCTTTGGAGATGGTCCATCTCGCCACAATTGTAGCAAGAACCTGGTGGAAAGCGAGCTTGAGCAGGATTGTTGCCAACTTGATTTGGTGCAACTGCTGCTACGCAAACTTTTGCTGTATGACCTTTACGTCCACAAATTTGGCATTCGCGACACTTCACATTAGCATGATGATGAAGGTTACATTGGTTGCACAAGGGTGAAGTCCCGTTGTATGGCTTCCTAGCAGGGGGTTGAGCAGGTTGGTTGGGGACGGCTAGATCATTGTGAGTAACCATGGCGAAGTTCTGAGAAGCCTTTCGCTTCTTTGACCTCTTAGGGGATACAGATTGTTCATCCATGGTCTTTGATGTGACAACCCTCAAAATTCCATGTATTCCGTACAATTTATTATTGATAATGAAAGTGTTTGACGACTATGTGGAATTACTTAACTGCTTTCTGATATCTGTGTTATATTTACATGCGCCTGTTAACACACTAGTAATGTACAGAAAAGTTACTAAATAGTCCTGTATGATTTCCTAAGTGTTAGAAATTAAAAACGTTACAAAAATATACATATAGGACGCTTTGCGGATTAATTAAGCAGTTTAACAGAACAGTATCTAACCGAACAACCGGACTTTACCCGGAACACAAAAATATTGTTAAACACATTGTTTATACTTTTCTAAACTAGTTAGGGTCCCCGAATACCCTAACACCCGTTATATTAAATAACACACACAAGTATCATAACTAAACCTTTTGATTTCAACTAAACACTAACTATCTCATTACAAACCAACTATATACCCCCCCCCCCCCCTAACCGAATGGTCACCACAAGGGTGACACACCTTTGTCCTTGGTGATTATTTTAATCCTTGTGTCTAGTATCTAGTAAACATAAGAACTAATGGACAATTGAATGTTGGAGAATTATATATATAACCACTAGACCCTCACTTCTATCATCTTCACACCATCAACATTTCATTTTCCTCTTCCCCTCTCTTGTGTTCTCGGCAGCCCTCTCCACCCACACACCACCCATTTTCTTGCAACTTCAATCCAATCCAAGGTGATAGCAAGGTGCTAGGAGGTGAAGTAGGAAGCCCGGTGTGCTTGGAACTCGAAGGACCTCACTACGTTGCTATTAACCACTCGTTTTTCGTCTATTTTCTTCCCTAGCCTCGAGCTAGTAGTAAGTGACTCTAAACATCTTCTTGATCTATTCTAAAGTGGTTAATAAGAGTTTCGTCGGTTAAAAATCACTAACATATAAGATCACCAACTAAAAGTCTACTAAAGTGATGAACAAGGTGGTTAATGGATGAATATTAGTGTAAATCATGTAGATCTTGTGTGATTATGATTATTGGTTGATTATCTGATGTTTTACTGATTAATATTAATATTTGATGTTGTTGTGGTCACTAAACATAATTAACGGAATTAATCAAACACGAACTAGGAAGTTAAATACTGAAAACAGAATCTGTCCCGGTTTTACAGCCAACTTCAGTTGGCTGTAAATAGGTCTTAAACTCAACGAAAAACTGATATTTTGAATCTAAAATATGTTATTATGAAATACGGTTCTAATGGCACCGGAATCGTAATTTTTGGACTCCGTTTACTATTTTTAAAGTGTTAATTTGTAACAGCAACTTAAGCTGAATTTTGACAGCAATAAATGGGTGTCATACTTTCAGTCATAACCTGAGTTTTGTGACGAATCGGACCATGAAATTTGTACAGTAGATGACAACCGTTGCATTTGTAATTACCCCACTGGAATTTCATAAATCGGACACTCGATGAATTTTTAATAAATTGTTCCGTGGACTGTGGTCAGAAATACACAAATCTGAGTTCAGTCCGGAATATGAATTTTTATAAAATATTAGTAATGAACCGGACCCCGATATTTTTACACAATAAAATATGGAACGTTTAAGACATCCTGTAAAAATTTGGGAATTTTTGGAATAATTTAACTATTTTATTTAAATGTCCGAAAACAGCCGGTTTTGAATATTAATGCTGAATTGACATAAGTTGTGACTTGCGTGTCTAAATGTCGGGTATGCTATCGGTTAATGATCTAACATGTTATATGTGTTACGTGCGCTATCGTATGTTTGCTTATGAGTGGGGAATGGATGGGGAACTTGGATGGGCATAAACCGTTAAAGTGATGCATGTTATGTGATAGATACGTGTAGGAACTTTGTGCTCTATTTGAAAATCACTAAATAACTAACTGGTAAATCATACTAGGACGTGATTGACCGACCTTGACTGTTAGCTATATCTGAGAGTCTAACCGAGCAAATCGAGGTGAGTTCACACCCTTACTAAGGCATGGGATTCCCGGTGGTTGGGAATGGGATTGAATAACTTTTTATATTATCAACACTACTAGACTACCTACTACTGTCCTCGGATTGGGAAGGGCACGTACGTAAAACCTACGTACACACATACTCACTACTGTCCTCGGATTGAGAAGGGCACATACGTAAAACCTACGTACACTCACACTTACTACTGTCCTCGGATGAGAAGGGCACGTACGTAAAACCTACGTACACTCATACTTAACACCGTCCTCGGATTGGGAAGGACACTTATGGATACGCCTAGTCTAGTAACATACATAATGGGAAGCCCCCACTAAATATCGTAAAGGTTTGGGAATCAAGGATAATGGGTAATACATGGTTATGAAACGAACTTCCGATTTCTGATACGAACTCATTAACTAAACAACCAAACGTGAACTCACTCAACTTTGTTGTTGACTAGTTGTTACATGCCTTGCAGGTCGTTAGATGCTGTGGAGCTTGCACATGGAGGTGGTCGTTGTGGAATGCGAACTAATATGTCCCGTACTTACTAAATAAACGTTATGAACTATGAAACTTATGTTTGGGGTCTTTAAACTTATGAACTACAAACTTATGTTTTGGTTTAACGTCTTATGCTTCCGCTGTTTAAATTGAACTTGGTTAACTTCCTTTTGGTCACCAATTGTATTGTGATTGTTTTTATTTACTAAAATACGTTGTTCAATATGAATGGTGGCTCGATCCTGGTCATGTCACGCCTCCAAGCGGTGATACTCCGCGTGTGGATTTTGGGGGTGTGACAGATTGGTATCAGAGCCATTGGTTATAGAGAACTTGGTTTTATTAAGGGAAAAGTTTTCATTAAAACCAGACTATAACCTGTACAGTGCTCAACGATCCACAACGACGCTACGCTCCACGTGCAAGACTCGACACTATAGGTGATACGATTCATGTTTATATTACCTACTTGTTAATTATATAGAACATTGCTTATGATATGCTTAGATAACATAGTATCTACTGCTTGAAAACTTTGTGTGATCACTCTCTTCTGTCATTCCACACTTGCGTAATAATACGACGCACTTCTCACTTGTGTTCTCCGTATGGTGAAGATCATGAGTGGACGAATCAGCCTCACACAAGCCCAGCTGGCGGCCTTGATCAAAGAACAAGTTACTGCGGCACTTGCAGCCGCTCAAGCAGGAGGCCAGCTTACCCAGCCGCCTGTATGCACGTTCAAGACTTTTATGGACTGTCGTCCTAGTACCTTCAGTGACACTGAAGGGGCCGTCGGACTCCTCCACTGGTTCGAGAAGCTCGAGTCGGTCTTCGAAATGTGTGAATGCCATGAGGATCGTAGGGTGAAGTATGCTACTGGTATTCTTGAAGGGGTAGCGCTTACGTGGTGGAAAGCTCAGGTTCAGCTGCTGGGGTTGGTTGCTGCTAATGCCACCCCATGGAATGACTTCAAGGAACTGATCAAGGAAGAGTACTGCAGTCGTGATGACATCCACAAACTAGAGGTGGAATTTTTCAATCTGAAGATGACGGGGTCTGAGATTGAGGCGTATACTAAGAGGTCGAATGAACTGGCCATCCTGTGCCCTACTATGGTGGACCCTCCCATCAAACGTATTGAGCTTTACCTCAAGGGCCTTGTACCCGAGATTCAGAGTCACGTAACTTCGGCTAACCTGGGTACCATTCAACAAATCATCAAGTTGGCTCACCGTCTCACCGACCAGGCAGTGGAACAAAACAGATTACCCAAGCGTATTAGTACTGCTACTACTGATACCCCCAATGATAATAAGCGAAAATGGGATGGAAATTCCGGAAAAGGCTCTACCTCTGTTCAGTCTCAGTCTCAGCAACGAAGGACTGAGGACCATAGGAGCCCTGGTCAGCACTCTTCTGGTAGTCAGCACTCTTCTGGTAGTCAAGGGCAGGGTGGATATCGAGGAAACCACCCAAAGTGCAACAAATGCAACAGATACCACAGTGGTCAGTGCAACAAGGGACGCTGTCAGAGGTGTCTCAAGATGGGTCATGAAGCCAAGGATTGTAGGAGCCCGAGGCCTACGAATCAGAATCATCAGCAGCAACAGCAAGCACCGCAGAATCAGCAACAGCAACAGGGCAACAAGGGATGCTTTCAGTGTGGTGCTGAAGATCACTTCAAGAGACACTGCCCGCAGTTAAATCAGAATCACAACCAAGGAAACGGGAACAATAATGGGGGCCACAATGGAGGAAACAATGATGGAAACGGTGCCAGGGGTCGTGTGTTCGTGATTGGTCAAGGTGATGCAAGGAACGATCCCAACGTTGTGATGGGTAAGTTTCTTCTGGACGACTTCTTTGTTACTGTTCTATTCGATTCGGGTGCCGATACTAGTTATGTGTCCTTAAAAGTTAGCCAAATGCTTAAGCGCACTCCAACACTTCTAAACACCAAACACACGATAGAACTAGCAAATGGTAAAAGTCTCGAGGCCACGCACATAGTTAAGGGTTGTAACCTCGTCTTAGCTGGTCAGACCTTCTCTATCGATCTTATTCCCGTCGTACTGGGTAGTTTTGACGTCGTTATTGGGATGGATTGGCTATCTCATCATCAAGTGGAGATTGTTTGCAAGGAGAAAATCGTTCGCATTCCTCGTTCTGGTGAAGAACCTCTCATGATTCATGGCGACAAGAGTGGTTCTGTCGAAGGCATCATCTCTTTCCTTAAGGCCCAGAAGTGTTTGCGAAAGGGCCACACTGCCATTTTAGCACTCGTTACTGACACATCAACGGAAGAGAAGAGAATTGAAGACATTCCTATAGTGCGTGACTTTCCTGAGGTATTTCCTGAGGAATTGCCTGGTCTTCCGCCTCACCGCCAAGTTGAATTTCAAATCGAGCTTGCTCCTGGAGCAGCGCCAGTAGCTCGAGCACCATATCGTCTAGCTCCATCAGAACTCGAAGAACTGTCCACACAACTACAAGAACTCTTGGAAAAGGGTTTTATAGGTCCTAGCTCTTCGCCCTGGGGAGCTCCAGTCTTGTTCGTAAAGAAGAAAGATGGTACTTTCAGAATGTGTATTGACTATCGCGAACTTAACAAGGTGACTGTGAAGAATCGTTATCCTCTTCCACGTATTGACGACTTGTTCGACCAGCTGCAAGGGTCGAGCTATTACTCTAAGATTGATTTGAGATCGGGATACCATCAGCTGAGAGTCCGAGATGAGGATGTCTCCAAAACAGCATTTAGAACTCGTTACGGCCATTACGAGTTTCTGGTTATGCCATTCGGGCTGACGAATGCACCAGCGGTCTTCATGGATCTCATGAACCGAGTGTGCAAGCCTTACCTGGATAAGTTCGTTATTGTGTTCATCGACGATATCCTGATCTATTCGAAGAGTCGGGAGGAACACGAGCAGCATCTACGACTCATGCTGGAACTTCTTCGAAAAGAGCAGTTGTATGCCAAGTTTTCGAAATGTGACTTCTAGCTTAGCGAAGTCCACTTTCTAGACCATGTGGTAAACAAGAATGGAATTCATGTGGATCCATCTAAGGTTGAATCGATCAAGAACTGGCCTGCACCCCGCACACCAACGGAAATCCGCCAATTCTTGGGTTTGGCCGGATATTACAGAAGGTTTATAAGAGATTTCTCCAAGATTGCGCAACCTCTCACTTCACTGACTCAGAAGGGTGTCATCTATCGTTGGGGTGATGCACAAGAGTCCGCATTTCAGCACTTAAAAGATAGACTTTGTAGCGCGCCTATCCTCTCATTGCCTGAGGGCATAGACGATTTTGTGGTTTACTGCGATGCTTCCATCCAAGGACTTGGTTGTGTGTTGATGCAACGTGACAAGGCCATTGCCTATGCATCACGCCAACTCAAGGTTCACGAAAGAAATTACACTACTCACGATCTGGAGCTGGGAGCAGTTGTTTTCGCGGTTAAGATATGGAGACATTACCTGTACGGTACCAAGTGCACCATTTACACCGATCACAGGAGTCTCGAGCATATCTTCAAGCAAAAGGAGTTAAACATGCGTCAACGCCGATGGGTTGAGCTCTTGAACGATTATGAATGCGCAATCAAGTATCATCCGGGCAAAGCCAATGTTGTGGCCGACGCCCTCAGTCGAAAGGATACCATACCTAGGCGTGTACGTGCTCTCCAGCTTACCATCCAGTCTAACCTTCCCGCTCAGATTCGCAATGCTCAGGTCGAAGCATTGAAAGCAGGGAATATCAGGGCTGAATTCCTACGAGGATCGAGGCAGCGGCTAGAACAAAAGGAAGACGGCGCTTACTATGTAACAGGGCGCATCTGGGTTCCACTTTATGGAAACTTACGTGAGCTTGTGATGAACGAAGCCCACAAGTCTCGTTATTCGGTACATCCTGGTTCGGATAAAATGTACCACGACCTAAAGACTACGTATTGGTGGCCTGGCATGAAAGCCCACATAGCAACCTACGTCAGCAAGTGCTTGACTTGTGCGAGAGTTAAGTCTGAATATCAGAAACCATCAGGCCTACTTCAACAACCGGAGATCCCGAAATGGAAATGGGAGCAAATTTCCATGGATTTCGTTACTGGCCTGCCCAGATCTCAACGCGGAAACGATACCATTTGGGTGATCGTAGATCGACTGACCAAGTCTGCACATTTTCTGGCTATCAAAGAAACGGATAAGTTTTCTACTCTTGCAGACATTTATCTAAAGGAAGTAGTGTCAAGGCACAGAGTGCCAACCTCTATTATATCTGATCGTGACGCGCGTTATACTTCTGAACTGTGGCAAGCGATGCACAAGTCCTTTGGCTCACGTTTAGATATGAGCACCGCTTATCACCCACAGACGGATGGGCAATCTGAACGCACCATCCAAGCCCTCGAATACATGCTTAGGTCATGCGTAATCGACTTCGGAAATGGCTGGGAAAAACACCTCCCGTTAGTGGAGTTTTCATATAACAACAGCTACCACACCAGCATTCAGGCCGCTCCGTTCGAGGCATTGTACGGACGCAAATGCCGATCACCTCTGTGTTGGGCAGAAGTCGGTGACAGCCAAATCACTGGCCCAGAACTTGTAGTAGATACCACCGAGAGAATTGCTCAGATACGACAGCGAATGGCGGCAGCTCGTGACCGTCAGAAAAGCTATGCTGATAATGGAAGAAAACCACTCGAGCTCCAGGTTGGGGATCGAGTGCTACTCAAAGTCTCACCTTGGAAAGGTGTAGTCCGCTTTGGCAAACGAGGCAAACTCAATCCGCGTTATGTCGGACCATTCGAAGTCACCGAGAAAATTGGCAAAGTCGCCTACAGGTTGAATTTACCTGAAGAACTCAGCGGAGTTCACAATGTTTTCCATGTGTCGAATCTGAAGAAGTTTCTGTCAGATGAGACCCTCATAGTTCCCTTAAAGGAGCTCACAATCGACGACCAGCTGCGATTCGTCGAGGAACCAGTAGAGATTACGGATCGAGATGTCAAGATCCTCAAGCATACCAGGATACCTCTGGTCCGAGTTCGTTGGAATGCTCGTCGTGGCCCAGAGTATACCTGGGAACGAGAAGACCAAATGAAACTCAAGTATCCCCAACTGTTTAAGAAAAACGCAACCACTACTGAGGCTGAAGCTACTGCAGAATTTCGGGACGAAATTCCAAACCAACGGGGGGATGATGTGACACCCCAGGAAAATCAGGAAAACAACGCAACTTAACTAGCTTCCTCAGTAACCACGCGCTAAATTCCGGGACGAAATTCTCTTAACAGGGGGAGAATGTGACAACCCTCAAAATTCCATGTATTCCGTACAATTTATTATTGATAATGAAAGTGCTTGACGACTATGTGGAATTACTTAACTGCTTTCTGATATCTGTGTTATATTTACATGCGCCTGTTAACACACTAGTAATGTACAGAAAAGTTACTAAATAGTCCTGTATGATTTCCTAAGTGTTAGAAATTAAAAACGTTACAAAAATATACATATAGGACGCTTTGCGGATTAATTAAGCAGTTTAACAGAACAGTATCGAACCGAACAACCGGACTTTACCCGGAACACAAAAATATTGTTAAACACATTGTTTATACTTTTCTAAACTAGTTAGGGTCCCCGAATACCCTAACACCCGTTATATTAAATAACACACACAAGTATCATAACTAAACCTTTTGATTTCAACTAAACACTAACTATCTCATTACAAACCAACTATATACCCCCCCCCCCCCTAACCGAATGGTCACCACAAGGGTGACACACCTTTGTCCTTGGTGATTATTTTAATCCTTGTGTCTAGTATCTAGTAAACATAAGAACTAATGGACAATTGAATGTTGGAGAATTATATATATAACCACTAGACCCTCACTTCTATCATCTTCACACCATCAACATTTCATTTTCCTCTTCCCCTCTCTTGTGTTCTCGGCAGCCCTCTCCACCCACACACCACCCATTTTCTTGCAACTTCAATCCAATCCAAGGTGATAGCAAGGTGCTAGGAGGTGAAGTAGGAAGCCCGGTGTGCTTGGAACTCGAAGGACCTCACTACGTTGCTATTAACCACTCGTTTTTCGTCTATTTTCTTCCCTAGCCTCGAGCTAGTAGTAAGTGACTCTAAACATCTTCTTGATCTATTCTAAAGTGGTTAATAAGAGTTTCGTCGGTTAAAAATCACTAACATATAAGATCACCAACTAAAAGTCTACTAAAGTGATGAACAAGGTGGTTAATGGATGAATATTAGTGTAAATCATGTAGATCTTGTGTGATTATGATTATTGGTTGATTATCTGATGTTTTACTGATTAATATTAATATGTGATGTTGTTGTGGTCACTAAACATAATTAACGGAATTAATCGAACACGAACTAGGAAGTTAAATACTGAAAACAGAATCTGTCCCGGTTTTACAGCCAACTTCAGTTGGCTGTAAATAGGTCTTAAACTCAACGAAAAACTGATATTTTGAATCTAAAATATGTTATTATGAAATACGGTTCTAATGGCACTGGAATCGTAATTTTTGGACTCCGTTTACTATTTTTAAAGTGTTAATTTGTAACAGCAACTTAAGCTGAATTTTGACAGCAATAAATGGGTGTCATACTTTCAGTCATAACCTGAGTTTTGTGATGAATCGGACCATGAAATTTGTACAGTAGATGACAACCGTTGCATTTGTAATTACCCCACTGGAATTTCGTAAATCGGACACTCGATGAATTTTTAATAAATTGTTCCGTGGACTGTGGTCAGAAATACACAAATCTGAGTTCAGTCCGGAATATGAATTTTTATAAAATATTGGTAATGAACCAGACCCCGATATTTTTACACAATAAAATATGGAACGTTTAAGACATCCTGTAAAAATTTGGGAATTTTTGGAATAATGTAACTATTTTATTTAAATGTCCGAAAACAGCCGGTTTTGAATATTAATGCTGAATTGACATAAGTTGTGACTTGCGTGTCTAAATGTCGAGTATGCTATCGGTGAATGATCTAACATGTTATATGTGTTACGTGCGCTATCGTATGTTTGCTTATGAGTGGGGAATGGATGGGGAACTTGGATGGGCATAAACCGTTAAAGTGATGCATGTTATGTGATAGATACGTGTAGGAACTTTGTGCTCTATTTGAAAATCACTAAATAACTAACTGGTAAATCATACTAGGACGTGATTGACCGACCTTGACTGTTAGCTATATCTGAGAGTCTAACCGAGCAAACCGAGGTGAGTTCACACCCTTACTAAGGCATGGGATTCCCGGTGGTTGGGAATGGGATTGAATAACTATTTATATTATCAACACTACTAGACTACCTACTACTGTCCTCGGATTGGGAAGGGCACGTACGTAAAACCTACGTACACACATACTCACTACTGTCCTCGGATTGAGAAGGGCACGTACGTAAAACCTACGTATACTCACACTTACTACTGTCCTCGGATGAGAAGGGCACGTACGTAAAACCTACGTACACTCATACTTAACACCGTCCTCGGATTGGGAAGGACACTTATGGATACGCCTAGTCTAGTAACATACATAATGGGAAGCCCCCACTAAATATCGTAAAGGTTTGGGAATCAAGGATAATGGGTAATACATGGTTATGAAACGAACTTCCGATTTCTGATACGAACTCATTAACTAAACAACCAAACGTGAACTCACTCAACTTTGTTGTTGATTAGTTGTTATATGCCTTGCAG
Source organism: Helianthus tuberosus (assembly GCA_030545235.1). Lineage (NCBI taxonomy): Eukaryota > Viridiplantae > Streptophyta > Magnoliopsida > Asterales > Asteraceae > Helianthus > Helianthus tuberosus. The sequence continues at coordinate 3,714,156 of JARYGA010059765.1, read as the reverse complement.
GTTGTTAGATGCTGTGGAGCTTGCACATGGAGGTGGTCGTTGTGGAATGCGAACTAATATGTCCCGTACTTACTAAATAAACGTTATGAACTTATGAAACTTATGTTTGGGGTCTTTAAACTTATGAACTACAAACTTATGTTTTGGTTTAACGTCTTATGCTTCCGCTGTTTAAATTGAACTTGGTTAACTTCATTTTGGTCACCAATTGTATTGTGATTGGTTTTATTTACTAAAATACGTTGTTCAATATGATTGGTGGCTCGATCCTGGTCATGTCACGCCTCCAAGCGGCGATACTCCGCGTGTGGATTTTGGGGGTGTGACATTTGATTCCTCGATTGGTTTTGATTCCTTGACCGGTTTCTTGTCACCCTTTCGGAAAAGCTTACGTTTCCTGATCTGAGATTCAGTCAAGGTTGCAGATAGCTCAATGGCCTGCCTAACCGTAGTGGGGTTACTACCAGTAACAATGTCTTGAACTGAGTCAGGGAGACCATCAATGTATTTTTCGATCGCCTTATCCAGAGGCGTAACCATGGTAGGACACAACAGGCTCAGCTCCTCATATCGATCAGTGTAGGCTCGATGTTCACCACTGTCTTGCTTAAGATCGTCGAATTCCCTTTCCAATGCCCTGATCTCGTGACGAGGACAGAATTCCTTCATCATCAGTGCTCGAAGTTCTTCCCAAGTTTGGGCCAGTGCCACTTCGGCACCCCTATCTCTCACCACACCGTTCCACCACGTCGAAGCTCGTTTCTCAAAGACACTAGATGCGAAATCTACCTTTCGCTCGTTTGGACATTGAACATGCCTGAAGGTGCTCTCTAGACTCTCGAACCATTGCAGAAGTGCAGTCGCTCCTTGAGACCCAGAAAACTTTGATGGCTTAGCCGAGTTGAACGTCTTGAAGTTGCAGAGGGAATTATTGTTGTTGAGAGCTTGGTGACATTGAGCAACGATGTTCGGGATTGCAGCAGTCATTTGCTGTGTAATGACAGCTGCCAGCTCTTCAATAGATACTGGGTTTTCGCGTCGTGGAGGCATTCTAAAAGAGGAAACATGAAAGGAAACGAGTGAGAGAATTAGACGAAAAGAATGAGATGAAACAAATCTGATGAAAGCAAGGATAGTGGTCATTTGTTTGTTACTACAAAGCAACAAATGACCTCGGTGATTAATCAAAGTAAATAGGTCGAAAATAATGTATCGCGAAGACATGCTCGCCTATAAGTGAACACTCATCCCAAGAATTCCCAGGTAAGCACAACTGGTCTCGCGTCTGATGAGATGTATACGAAGTGCTTGCCTAGACAGAAAACCCAGAATACAGGCATTCACCCTTCCAGTTTGCACGTGTTCACATTATTTAAAACCCAAAACCTTGACGAGGTTTTGAAAACTCAAAGGGGTTCAAAACCATATAATAGAGAGTTCAAAACCTTTCAGTAGAGGGTTCAAAACCTTGTAATAAATCATCCTAGAACAGATGATTAGTTTTCAAAGCGGTTTTGCAATTTATGTTCTTGTTGTGGTCGTCGCCTAAGGATAGGTGACGGTATTGTTTTATGACTAAACGCAAGTAAACTCGCGTTAGGGTCCTAAGAAGGTTATAGACTAGGTCAAAGCGTTACTAATAACCTAATTCCCTATAACCATTGGCTCTGATACCATCTTTTCTGTCACACCCCGACCACGTAGAACATACAAAACGTGGCGGAAACGTCGGGGAGTGTTGTAACAGAATTAATGTTTCACAACCATGGAAATTAAAGTTTCGTTTTATTCAACAAACAAGCGAGTTACATTGTCCTTAAACAAGAAATAAAGAGTACATAACAAAATTTAAGTAGTTCTTGTCTCGTTTTAAGTCACTAAGGCACAGGTCCGCCTAAGTATGTCTTGATAAGTCTTATGCATCATCTCCTGAAAAACACATGTGAAAATAGGTACGTCAGCATAAAAATGCCTGTGAGATACATAGGTTTTGTGAAAATAGGATTCATGACTTATGTTTGAGAAAATGTTTAGTCATGAACCTTGTAATTTGCTTTGTCTTATAAATCATTTGAAACATGATAAGATCAGATGATATGTATGAATAAGAGAATAATGTATGGTTAAATGAATAACCATGTAAAATGAGTTTGTATAAGATAAGTTGTTTGTAAATCAATGTCTTGTGAAAAGTATGTTATTTGTATAAAATGCTGTATGTCTCAAATTGAAATGATTCAAATAACGCTACGATATGTAATACCATACAAGTACTTATATATAGGAAGTACCAGCGACGTATCCACCATACTTGTATCATATTACACACGCCTCGTTACTTAATCACTTACTCAAACCAAACCAACAATGTAGGATGTCTATGTTTAAACCAATTGCCAAATGTATTGAATAATATGTCAAAATGTTTATGTCAAGATGTAAATCATGTAATGTGTATATAAATGTCAAAATGTAAGCATGTGATGAATAACAAATGTACTAAGTATGCAACAAAGGACATACATAGCATATAGTGTAATGTATAACAATGTACTAAGTACGCACACAATGGGCATACATAGCATAAAATGTAACGTAGAACAATGTACTAAGTACACACACAATAGGCATACATAGCATGTAATGTAAGGCAATGTACTAAGTACGCACACAATGGGCATACATAGCATAGAATGTAATGTAAAACAATGTACTAAGTACGCACACAATGGGCATACATAGCATAGAATGTAATGTAAGACAATGTACTAAGTACGCACACAATGGGCATACATAGCATGAAATGTAATGAAAAACAATGTACTAAGTACGCACACAATGGGCATACATAGCATAGAATGTAATGTAATGTAAGATAATGTACTAAGTACGCACACAATGGGCATACATAGCATGAAATGTAATGAAATCATGTACTATAAATGTACTAATGAACATAGCAGGTATATGATGTGAAAGCATGAAAGTAACAAGTAGGCACATGTGTTCCACCCCAAAACAGTTTGGAAAACAGTAAAAGAGGGGTCTATGTACTCACTTGAGATTGCTTAGTAGTCCTGGAGTAACAACCAAACAATGCTAGAGATCAAGGAAATCAAACGGCACCTAATATAGGTAACTATGTTAATAAACCGGACCTAAATCGGAAGATCGGATAGAATGAGGGTTCGTAAACCAAACGAGTATGGAGACTCGTGTCATATGGTTTAGCAAATCTTACATACTAAATGAAACCTAACATAAGTGCTTACGACCCATTACGACCCGTTTAGGAAGCTTATGCTATTTTAACGCGTCGTTCGCGTAAAACGCGTTCGGACCGCTTAACTAGCCCTATGACAAGTAACATATACCTTAACATGTCTAACATTGTTGTCAAATCAGTTTAGATGTCAAAAGTTATGTTACATATGTTTAAAATGAATTTTGGCATCAAAGGGGTATTTTGGTAATTTACCTAAGGCATATAAACTACCTATCATACAACTACTTAAACGAAGCGACCATAAGGTATAACCTCGAAAGGTTATTCCCTATATACTATGGTCACCTAATGTCTTTGGTCGGATCCTAATGATCGACCAAATGGGTCGGGTTCGAAGGTATAAGCGATTTATCAGATCGCTTACCCTTACGACCCTAGACAACGTGGTAATCAGTAGGCATAGTCCCAAGGGACTATAACCATCGTGATTACAATCACGTTGCGAAATTCAAACGAACTTCGCATTGACCATAAACTGGTCAACGCAGAAAGTCAAACAAAGTTTGACTTTCAGACTCGAAAAGACTCGAAAATCAATAAAAGAACGAAGGAATACTTACGAAGGGTCCCCGCAAGATTCGAACCCGATTCACTCTCAGGTAGGAAGCATATACTTCCACTTAGAGAGTGTAGAATCAGATTCAAATGTGAGGGAAATGGGTAAAACAAGGTGGATATTTATAGTTTTCGGTTCACCGTTAGGATCGTTTCTTCGAGAAGAGGGAATGATCTAGCCCGTACACTTGTCGTAAGGTTGTGGTAACTGATATTGACCCACCACAAGAGTTGGACACATGGCATTGGCCTTTGGAAGGGTTAAGGGCAGGAAACAACAGCTGAAAAACGAGTTGCTGCATCTGACCCCTGCTTGCGCACCGTAACAAATAACCCTTACGGTGCGCAAGGGCCAAGTTTGGCAGATTTACCATTTTGGTCCCTGTTGTGCTATAAGGTCATTTCCGACGCGTTTAAGGCCCGTTAACCCCATTTCAAAGCTCAAAAATGAAGTTAAAGTATAGGGAACTTAAAATGTGCTCAAAAATATCTCGGATGTCGGTTCGTTTAGCCGTACGATTGCGTTGTTCGGTTAATTACGACGGAATGCGCATATGTGCGAAAGACGATCCAAAAGGCGTGACGAATGGATTTTTCTCATGCCAAACACTAAAATAAAATATTTTAGTGCTTACATAAATTTTTGGATGTCCGGATGTATTCAGAACGTAAGTTATGCGTAAAAGTGCAAACTTGTGCACTTTTTGACACTTTTAGTCCCTGAATGACCCAAAAGTTTATTTTAGCACACCGAACCCCTCAAAGCCTATTTCTAAGCTATGTAAAGGATATTTATGGTATGTTTAACTTATGGCCATGTTCCGGAATGTCTGTTACAGTTCAAATTGGCATACTTTCGCAGTTTGTCAACTTTAGTCCCTGTAAGCGAATAAACTAGATTTTGCCATACCAAAGCCTTCAAAACTCATTTATAAGTTATGTAAAGGTTACTTAAGGTATGTTAAGCCTATTTTACTATTCCGGAGTGTTCGTTGCATTAAACTAGTTATATTTGCGCATCAGTGCGCGTATAACCTTCCAGAAAGAGATTTAGAGCTTGAAATCGAACAAGAGTTGATATGTGCAAATGATACACATATTTTTACAAATCCCAAGTATGAAATACAATATTTCATTGGTTTGGCATTTGTTTGATGGTTGAAGTGACACAGGTGTCACAATACATAATGCCCAATTCATATCTGAACATTTATTACTTAACTACAACGTGTCCTATTAAGTTATGTTATAATAGGACCCCAGATGATCAAGTGTCCTAATACAGTACCACATAATGGGACACTAACAATTAAATGTCTTATAAAGTACTTTATTAGGATCTACATTTTAAGTGTCCTATTAAATTATATGATAATAGGACCCAAAAAAATCATCCATCCTATTAAATAGTTTTTTAGGACGCCGGTTAGTAGAGTATATTATAAAAGGACCACAAAAGTTCATTAGTCCTATTAAATAGTTTTTTAGGACACTCTTTTACAAGCGTCCCACAGAAAAGGTCCTAAAAAGCCATTTTTGTTGTAGTGGTCTTGGGTCACAGTCTAGGGTAAACTATGTTAAAAATAAATATTCACAAAAGGATGGGGAATCCTTATACGAAAATTGGGAAAGATTCAAGGAGCTATTGAGGAAATTCCCCCATCATGGTCTCGCAGTATGGTAACAAGTATCCACTTTCTATAATGGATTGTTGCCACACACGAGACAAACACTCGACTCAAGCTCCGGGGGAATTTTAGGTAATAGACGCCCAAATGAAATCTATAATCAAATTTAGGAAATTGTTCAAAACGATTTTCAATGGCACACCCCCCCCCCCCGAGGTTCAAAGTCTATTGCCCCGGGCGCCCATAAAGTAGATGAGAACACCTCCTTATAAGCCCAAATCGAGGCCCTATCCTCAAAAATAAAATAAAAAATTAGAAATGGAAAAAACGGCCTCGGTTATGGCTTGTAAAGGGTGTGGTAGGCCACATGAAAATTGGAGTTGTATGAAAGAAATGGAAAACCAAATGGAAGTGGTAAACTACATTAATAAGCAACTTAGACAATTAGGTCCCCCAACGGGTACCTACAACCAAGGTTGGCGTAACCACCCTAACCTTGGTTGGAGGGAGCCCGGGAATAGTAGTAACCAACAAAATAAAAATCAAAGACCAAACTTTCAACAGCAACCAAGAAATGAGTCACAAAATTTCACTCAACAACAAGGGGGCCGGGAGAGGCTTAAAGACCTCATCACACGCCTCATCTCAGAAACCGACAAAAGGTACTCGGATCAGTTCCTACAAACGGAATCCGACATTAGAAACCAAAGAGCTAGTATTCAAAACATCGAAAAAAGCCAACTAGCCCAAAGTTTCTCTGAGAGACCACAAGGCGCATTACCTAGCAATACCGAAACCAATCCAAAGGTGCAAGTACACCTCATAACATTAAGAAACCGGAAAGTAGGTCCCAAGGAAACACCACTACCCCCAACCAACAACAATCCACCTGACCAAACCACGAACTCACCCTCAACCAACCAAGAAACAACCATCCCACAAAAATATAAGCCTACCAAAAACCCCTCGGTACCCTACCCCGGTCGGTTACTTCGCCAAAAGACCGATGAGCAATTCACAAACTTCATAAGCTTACTAAAGCAAATGCATATCAATCTCCCATTTGTGGAAGTCCTCACTCAAATGCCAAAATACTCAAAATTGATGAGAGACTTCGTCACCCACAAAAGAAAGATTGAAACTTTGCAATTGGTCAACCTAAGTGAAGAAAGCTTCGCCGTACTCCTCAACAAACTCCCACAAAAGAAAATCCACCCCAAAAGCTTTACCATCCCTTGCTCCATTGGGGGATTACCCATACGAAATGCACTAGCCGACCTTGGAGCTAGCATCAATCTTATGCCCGCGTCAGGCTAGGAAAACCGAGCCCTACAAAAATGAGCATACAACTCGCCGATGGGTCTGTCAAATACCCACAAGGTGTCACCGAGAATCGATTGGTAAAGGTCGGAGAATTTGTCTTTCCAGCCGACTTTGTCATACTCAACATGGAAGAAGACACCGAAGTCCCCCTCATTCTAGGAAGACCATTCCTCGCCACCGCTCGTGCCATGGTAGATATGAGTGATGGGAAGTTAACATTGAGGGTTGGAGATAAGGAGATGAAATTCGGGGTTGGGAAAAGAGTGGCGGACGACCTGGTCAACTACATGGATGTCACAGACTCAAGCTTGGATGACGATCTCCGACGGTACAACACGGGATAAGAGACATCCCGCTCGGGTAACATATGACTAGCTTTGGGTCTAGCCAAGGACCCTAATAAACCTGGCGCACCACGGGGCATTCCGTGGAACTATCCTTAGTGTTAATTTAGTTTAACTTTTATGTTTTCTAGTCTAGTCTTACTTTTCAGGAATAAATCACACTCGAAAAGATGAAAACTGCCAAAGGGACGACAAAACCGCACCCCATGCACGTAAACAGTGCCTCCCGAGAACTTTTTCAGCTTCCCAACATGTGCAGCACGGGGCCGTGCCCAACCCAACACGCCCCGTGCCTGGAGCTCTGCAGAAAAACTCCTGGTCAGGTAACTAACCACGGGCCGTGCCCAGTGGACACGCCCCGTGGTCAGTCTTCAGTTCATTTTTGTTACTGGCACTCTGACCACGGGGCCATGGCCAGACCATACGGGCACGTGGCCAGGTGCCCAGAAACAAAAAAAAACTTGTTTTTAACACACTTTTACACATTCGAATCAACCAAAAAACTTATTTTTAGACACATTGAGGACAATGTATAATTTAAGTGGGGGGGGGGGGGAGCTAAAACCTTGAATCTTGTAAGTCCTAATAACAAGCCTTACACAAAACTCGTATTGGAACTGCTAATCCCCCCAATTTTTTTCAAATTTTTTTATTTTTTTACTTGTCTTGGTTTAATTTGGGAATAACAATTCCTAAAAAGGTTATGTTTTTTTTTTACAAATTTACAACCGATAGCCTCGTGATAAAATGAACCAAATAAGAAAATTATAAAATAGGCATGACAAATCTTTTTAAAATTTGATTATATATACTTGTTCACACTATAAACCCATTCTCACAATAAGTGAGTTTTGAGCATTTATTGAGCATACATGCATACATCTTTAAACTAAATGCTCATTTTCATTTCTTGTGTGAATAGCCGCTTGGTTCTTACAACTCTAGAACTTGCCAAGATGATACATTTCCGGTCCTTACCAACTTAAACCCAAGTAAGTAAATGATGGATGCATTAGGACTAACTTTTTTCTTTCAAAACCATTGTTTTCATTCTCTTTACATCACTACCTAAAATCCCCCTAGTTAACCCCTTTGAGCCTAAACCTTTTCATTTCAAAAACTCGTAAAACAAACACTCATCACCCACCAAAACCTTTTTCCTTTCAAACCCATTTGTTTTAGTAAAAAGCTCGGTTATCTTGTGGCATAAAAAATACAGAATTTTGCAATAACCAAACAAGTTCATCAAAAATCTTGTTTGAATATGCTTAGTTTGAATAAATGTCACAAAAACAAAAAGTTTTACGACAACCGATGCTTTTTCGCTTTTCTCCATTTCGCTAACTACTAACCCAAAAACTACCTACCCTTAGCCCAAGCCTAACCCTTTCCAAAGTCCTCTTCATATTTACAAAGGTTTATATGTCATACCCAAACTTTTGCGGAAGCGTATGATGTGTGACTTGCTTAATATCATTGCATTCAATTATAACAAACAACTATATGATTAAATACGATGTTCATCCATTCATACTTTTCAAAAGATTACAAACCCAAGTTGTTTAGTACCAACCATCAAACTTCAAGTTTAACTTACAAACCACTCAAATAGAAACAAGTTCCATAAATGACTTTTAAACAAACGATAAATAAAAACCAAGGCTTTGACTCGTATGTCTTATTTAAGATAAGACATCCAAGTCAAACCCTTCAAAATTTTGGATGACATCAAATCTTGAAATACTTCTTGAACTTTTAAACACCACCAGATCCATCAATTTCTTGAAATACATGTAATTTGAAAACATCAACAAAAGTTTAGCGAGTTCATGTGTTTTTGTATGTGTGCACGAATAATCTTGTAAACATTTGTATGTATGCCTTTGTAAACCGGTATGAAAGCGTCTATGAACAGATCATTAATGTGTAGCTAAGACATTAATATGTGTGCAATGGTGCAGGAAGGCTCAATCCTTTGCGTATTTCGTACCAGGCCACCCGGCGGTAACGACATAGTCACCACATGGTCCAACTCACGGTCCCATGGGTGGGGCTCGCAACACCCGAATAGATCTATCACTCATGCCCTTCGGTCCTTATACAAGGATTAATGGTCTTAAGTTAACACCTACAATTCACATGATCTAACAGTTCATTTCTTAGCTAACCATACCATTTGTAAACGTTTGAAACATTTGAAACATGTATTTCTCCCCCGAAGTTATAAAAATGAAAATAGTTAAAAGAAAAGGGGGACATGAACTCACGGTTTTGCGTCCTGCTGTCACGTAAACTCAAAGTCCTTTTCCTAGTGTCGTGCAATTACCTACACACGTGTTATGTTTAATTAGACGGCTAGGTCGTGTAACGACTCTTAGTCTTAGTTGTTTGTTAAGACTTAGTATCCTTTGAGTTACGTCTTTGATGTACATTATATAATTCCAAAGTATATAATTATTAGTTAAAATAATAATATTTTAACTTAAATTATATTTATCATTTATTTGGAGTATTTGTTAAAATAATATATTTTTAGTTTGGTCTATTATGTATTTCCACATGTGTATTTTTCCCAAGTATGGGTACACTTATACTTGTGTATTTTTATACTTGTGTATTTTGCCAAGTATCGGTGGCGTATTCCGGTGTGTATTTGTACGTATGAGAATACGTATTTTCTTGTATTTATTAAGTATTTTTATACTTAATTTTGTATTTAAATTTTCCGGAATATTATTTTTAGACAACTAAAAATCATCAAATTTATATCCTCAAAATATATATCATTTTAAGAGAATTCTTATAGAAAAATATCTATAATTCTTTCTTGGCAAAAATAGATATACTTTCATATAAACCTCAAAAATAATATATTTTTAAGATTAACATAGAAAATATATATATTTCTAGTTTTCACTCAAAATAACATGTCTTCCAATTATTTAAGAAAATATATATTTTTCTTCATTCAAAAATAATATATCTTCAAATTGTTTAAGAAAATATATATTTTTCTCCACTCAAAAATAATATATTTCTACTTGATAAAATATGGTATATTTTGTAATAGTTATAAAAATCCATAGTTTACCGTTTCTTCGGTTTTCAAAATACCGTTTAACACATTTGTCGAAATATGAATTTATTTCCGGAATATATATTTATAGACCATAGTCCTTGTCCGGTTTGTTCAATATTCGGGCATAAATTATATATTTATTTTCTTGGAATTTTAGTAATATTTTATATTACAATTTTTGGTATTTTGGTGAGTTATATTATTTTCAAGTTCCTAAAACAATATAACTAATACACATAATATACAAGTAACACACAATTTGTGACATCTAAATATATATTTTCCTAAATATATACTTAGTCATTTTTATTTATAAAAAATCAACCTCCAATATTTGTAATTTTTGTAATAAAAATTATGGCAAGTTTTTGTATGAAAACCATGATCAAAATTTACTTGTAAACACTTGTTTAAAAATATTTTTCTAAGTGTTTAATCTCTACAAAAATTTTGCCATAGTTTCCCCTTAAAAATGGAGGTTGCCATGCTCATAGGCATATCATTTTCTTTTTAAAAACTCATCATCAATCATTAACAATTTACACATACTTAACAAGAGCCAAAAATATGCATTTTACACTATGACATGAACTTGAAAGTTTGTAAATATTTGTAGTAATTTCACATGTTGTTTAGTAATTTTAGTTACCTCTAAAAAAACATGGTTTTTAGTTTATAAAACTCATTCTTGTAAATTTTAGTTCTTTACAACTTGTATGATGATTGTCTAAAAATAACTTCTCTTGTATTTTTCTTGTTACCAACACTCTTCTAACTTTGTTTTAACACTTAAACGTGTTTACTTTCTTTAAAAACCAAGTTTATGTTAATCTTGTAATAAACTTTGTTTTCTTGAAAATATTATTTTTGAAATCTTTTATTTCCAAGACTTATATCTTGTAGAAATGTTCATCATACACTAAAACAATTTCATCTTCAAGTTCATGATTAACATAAAGGATGATCATTACAAATTTCACAAGATTCATCCTTATACTTGCTAGATCATGTGTTTAATCATCATCTAGCAAGCTTCTTATGATGATCAACATCATAATCACAAGAAATCAACAAACAAGTTTCATACATACACTAAAACAACTTAGATTTTCATGTTATTAAGCTTTATGTTCAAGATCATCTTCATGTTTCTTTGAGATTCATTAGATTATTATATTACATAACACTTTAACCACTAAAATTAGAAGTAATAACAAGTTGTGAGGAGCTTACTACTAGCTCTATGGCTAGGGAAGAAACAAAGATGATGAAGATGATGATGAATGAGGTGGATAAAAGCTCTAGGAGAAGGTCCTTTAAACTCCAAAGCCTCCTACCTTCTTAGATATTCTTCTTACACCCTTGAGAGTCCTTAGAATGCTTGAGATTGAAGTGAAAATGGTGGAGTGTGTGCGTGGTATGTGGGCCGTAGACAAGAGGAGGAAGAAGGAAGGAGATGGTGAAGTTAAAGTGATGAAATAAATAAAGGTTTAACTTGTGGTTTAAATAAAATTCTTCCAACATAAAATTATCCTTTTGTTTCTATGTTTCATATCAACTTTACAAATCAAATAAAACATTAGAAGAAAATCAAGGGGTGGGGCCACCTTGATGAACCGTAAATGGGGGGGGGGGGGGTGTTAGTTTCAATGGTAAGGTAAGTAATCTAGTTAGATTATAAGTGTGTTGTTTAGTGTTTTAGATGTTTAAGGTTTTTAAGATGTTTTATGATGTTCGGTGACCATAACTAGCTTCATAATACTAAAACAATGCTTCTAGTGAAAATTTGGTGTTTCGGGTAGTGTCCAGTTGTTCTGTTGGTTACTAGTTCGTTAAGGTGCTAAATTGCGCAGTTTAGTGTGGTTTATGTTGTCTTTTATGACAGTTTTGATTCCCGACACATAGGAATGTATTCTTGACCATTAAACCATAATTCTGCATTAAATTTTGTAATTAAAATGCTGATTTTTTCTGATTTATGCAGAATTCTGCAGTTTTTGAGAGTTTCGGGTACTTTCAGGCGCTTAAATCATCACTAGGAATGCAGTTTTATGATTCCTACTTTCCTACACACTATTCTAGCGTAACTCTTGGTTTCGGGCTCATTCGGTGTCTTAATATCATGTCTGTCTGAGTACTGAACTCCCGTCAGTACTTCTAGTTTGTTTGATAACTATGCTTACTTGGTTTTGTGCACTAATTGTATCATACTGTGTTGCATGCAATAATGATAAATAACCTTGCAACATGTAATGCACTTGTATGTATATGACAGCAATCAGAAAATCATTCATGTCATTAATCCAAATCAGGCACAGCTATTAAAATACAAATTACTGTTTAACATTGTACGGATACAAGGAAAATTACCAGTTGTCACATTCTCCCCCCGTTAAAAAATTTCATCCCGAAATTCAAGCTGTGTTATCGGTTGCAGGGGAATCGTGAAACAAATGCGGATACTTTGATTTGATTTGGTCTTCACGCTCCCAAGTAAACTCTAGGCCATGGCATGAATTACAACGAACTTTGACAAGTTTGATACGACTTCTCCGTGTCTTGTGGACCTTCCAGTCCGTAACCTCTACGGGTTCTTCAGCAAATTGGAGTTTGTCGTTTGGCGTGAATCCCGTCTGCGGGTTGCGGAAGCGTATGATGTATGACTTGATCAATATCATTGCATTCAATTATAATAAACAACTATATGATTAAAACTGATGGGATTTTAACATGTTTATCAAAGCAATTTCATCCATATGAAATAAAAAGACAGCGGAAATAATGTTTAAAACATGTTACTTTTAAAAGATATAAAACCATTTATATGCAAAATCCCAAAACTCAGATCCATATATTAAAATGCATACTATCAAACACAACCATTGGGTGTTTAGAATACTACCTTCTTGGAGTAATAGGATGATGAAACGGATGATGTTTCTTGAACGGTTGCCTTCAAGAGTAGAAGGCCTTAAGCTTGTATACCCCAAGCTTCCAACAAACACCACGAGATTAGCTAGGATTTTAACACCAAAGATCAAAAACCGAACACTTGAAAAACACCCCTTATGACCGAATATTTGAGAGAGTTCATCCAAGTCTTCTACTCAATTTTTGTCATAAAAATGTTTATATAGTCATGAGAGATGTGCACCTTTTTTTGGGCCAATCACCAAGCTTCTAACACATGCAAATGCATGTAAGCTAATTGGACCAAAAAATCTTGAGAAGACCACCCAATCAAATGGTCTCTAGCTTATGACAATTGCATGTCATGCCATTGGACCAAACCACTTTTGTGAGTTCCCATGAGGGGGGGGGGGGGGCGCCCTAGCTTTAATTTTATAAAAAAAAGTGAATTTCTTTTATAAAATTTAAGTCTTTATTAATATATATATATATATATATATATATATATATAACTTTTATAAATATAACACTACATAAATGCAAGACTTTATACAACCTTTTAAAATGTTATTTAACCCATTAAATAACAAAATAAAATATTCTCTCAAAATAAATTATCCATATAATTTATTAGTTTATCAAGTGTAATTATTTAGAAAACCAATTTCTAAATATTATAAGTGTTAATATTTATTTGTTTGATCATATCACAAAAAAATAATATAAGTGTTTGTCTAGCTTGTTATTGGGTATGACTCGACTTGGATCATAACGTACTAGCCACATCAATTTAATATGTGTCTTGGGCATACAGAGTCCAACAATCTCCCACTTGCACAAGATACATAGAAGATTGATGCAAGCAGTAAATGACGCCTAACTACGGTTTACTACCCCCAATACGTATGACTATATTTTCCATTCAATAACATCATCCCTTTCAAGTCCCTTACTTGAACATGATTTCGGTGAATCTATCATTTTATCCTTTCGTTACAGATGTCATGTTAAATCCAGAGACATAGAGTGATCACTCTCTGTTGATTTAACTTTATCAGGCCTTAGACATCTTACTCTCAACGAATAAGAGGAACAAATCCCTTCTTGACTACATACGTCTCTCACAATCACCTTGTACCACACCTGAGTTTAGCCTTGTGTACTGCCTTATTACAGACAGCTAAGAGCTAGGTCAAGGTATAATACTTGGTGAATATCAAGACCCAATATGTATCTCAGGTCAGAGGATACTATGATATTCGCCTTTACTCAAAATTTACTTATGATCAACCACAAATGATTCCATGCAGTAATATTTGAGAGCGAGTCAGTCCAATATTTGTATCCCACAAATATCTATGAACTTTGGCAGCAACACTTTGCTCTATATTCATTCTAAATGAATATCCACCAATCCAAGTTCATAATAGTCTTACATTCATATTTGTTCCCACAATTATGATCGACTACGGACATTTAGAATAATTAACTTATTCACGGATTTAAACATGCTAATATGAAACGTAACTCAAAATACCATAAAAGAGTTAAAATAACAATTGTTTCAATATCCAAATACAAAATTAGATCAAATCTAATCACTAGAATATCGAAGTCCTATGGCACATGTATGACCCTCATGTTTTGCCCTGTCAAGGAGCTTCGTGAGTGGATCCGCAATGTTTTGATCTGTGTGAACTTGGCGGATACATATCTTTCCCTTTTCAACTTTATCCCTTATGTAGTTGAATCTCCGCTCGATATGTCTAGTCTTTTGGTGCGCACGAGGTTCCTTGATTTGAGCAATCGCACCCTCGTTATCACAAAAGATCTCTAGGGGGTCTTGAATGGTAGGGACCACCCCTAGGTCGGCTATGAATTTCTTCAACCATGCAGCTTCTTGGGCTGCCAATGAAGCGGCGATGTATTCTGATTCTGTAGTGGACAATGCTACCACGTCTTGTTTTGAGCTCTTCCAAGAGACTGCTCCTCCATTTAAAATGAAGACATACCCCGATTATGATCGAGAATCACTTCAATCGTTTTGGAAACTCGCGTCCGTGTAACCCTTTACAACGAGCTCATCCTCACCAGATCCATATATTAAGAACATATCCTTAGTCCTCCTAATATATTTCAATATGCTTTTAACAGCCATCCAATGACTGTTACCTGGATTCTGCTGATATCTACTCGTCATGCTCAAGGCGCATGAGACGTCCGGTCTGGTGCATATCATTGCATACATGATGGATCCTATAGCTGACGCATATGGGATTCTTTTCATTTTCTCTTGCTCATCCTTTGAGCTTGGACATTGAGATGTATTCAATATTGTCCCCTTTTGAATAGGTACAAAACCTCTCTTAGAGTTCTCCATTTGGAACCTATTCAAGACTTTGTCAATGTATGCACTTTGGTTTAAACCTATCAAGCGCCTTGATCTATCCCTATAGACCTTTATTCCCAGAATGTAGACTACTTCACCAAGATCCTTAATGGAAAAACAACTTCCAAGCCAAGCTTTTACACCTTCCATGGTTGGAATGTCATTCCCAAATAGTAGAATGTCATCGACATACAGTACTAAGAAAGTGATGATGCTCCCACTAGCTTTCTTATACACACAAGCTTCATTGCCGTTCTTGATGAATCCAAAATTCTTAATTTCTTCATCAAAACGGTGATTCCAACTTCTAGATGCTTGTTTCAATCCATAGATTGATTTCTTTAACTTGCATACTTTGTCAGGATGCTTTGGATCGACAAAACCTTCAGGCTGAACCATATAGACATCTTCATCAAGATGTCCATTAAGAAAAGCCATTTTGACATCCAATTGCCAGATCTCATAGTCATAATATGCAGCTATGGCAAATAATATCCTGATTGACTTTAGCATCTGACGTGTGCGTATATATACATAATTTTGCAATGAATTTACACACGATTTGGTTTTAAATTTATAAAAGTGATTATTACTTTTACATCAAAACACACACGAAAGAGGCAAGTGTACCCCGTCACATATGTAATAAAGTATCGGTAAGAACCAAGTATCGATCCAAGGAAATGGGCGGAGAAATAATACTAGACCTTTGTCACTAAACTACCGGTAAAAACATAGGTTTGTATGATTTTAACTAAACTAAAGTAAGCATAAACAAATACATAATAAAAACATAATAGATAATAGATAAAAAGCCTTGCTTAATACACAACCACAGCATGTCAACTAAGTCGGTTTTGGCACTAGAAGCATTCGGTCAATATTCCAATGTAAGACAATCAGTATCCCTTTCGGGAATCCTAACATGACAATCATTCGGAAAGCTAAAACGATAAACATATTTTAACCACCTAAAATTGTTCTTTAACGTGCAATTGATAAATGTCTATGAAAATCTCTTAAAAATAAGCTAGTCATCCGTTAGGAGTTTTCTAACCGCACTTAATCAAGGAAAGAGACACCGATAAACACAATGCAACCACCGAGACAAGCATAAACTAGATTAAATCACAACCGAGTTCATTTTACAAATCTTGCACAATAATTCACTAAGATAGCAATTTTGGCCTAAACTACTAACTAAGCTAACAAATCATGGCAAGAATTTATAACGACACCATCTAACCCGATAAGGTCCTTACGTGACGGCAAGCTCTCTTGATTAACAATAATTACATTTTATTAAATCACTAACCATTTCTAGTATCATGATGCATACATTTAAACCAAGTTAAACTAGTTAACCAAATTCAAAGTTTACTAATACAAGATTAATTAAGCTTCATTTTTCAACTATCTTAACTAACCAAGCATCAATCATCCAACATAATTACTTATAATCAAGAATTCAATATCAATAACAAGGTTGCAAACTAATCATCAAAGATTAACATAGAAAATACTTCAAGTGTCATTACAAACAAAGCTTAACATACTAATGGCTATAATTTAGCAAGGGATTGTTTGTGTTTTTGCCCAAAGGCTACAATAATACATAAACATTAATCTAAGTACTTGAAAGATTAACAAAATCATGGAAAGATTAGAAAACCAAACCATAAACAAGTACTAGACTAAGGATCCGGGTAGTAATGGAGCTAAACGGCACAATGTGGCTTGAATCCGGGTCAAAAGCAAAGCCTCCGGAGCCTGATAATTCGCATGTGAAGCTCCCAAAAATCCAGAATGTCGAACAGAATGTTTCTGTTATGTTTTTATATTTTTTCGCTGTCGCACGGTCGTTCTTCAGATGGCACGACCGTGCACTTTAAGCAATTATTAGGGATGGGGCACCATACTGCATACGTCATCAGATCTTTGACCAGATACGATATCGCACGACCGTTCTTCAGATGGAACGGTCGTTCAGTTCCGGGTTCTTGTTGCACGAGCTGCTGGGTCGGGCGTTCATCACCGAGATCAGGCTGGATCATCGTAGACGCACGGTCGTTCTTCAGATGGCACGTCCGTGCATCACCGAGCTGACCTTAAATGCCTTGCACGCCTAGTCGCACCCTCGTTCAATGCCGGGTTACTCAGCATTTGTCGGAGATGCACGGTCGTGCATCAGGTCGCACGACTGTTCCACAGGCCCAGGTCAGTTTCCTTAACAGAATGTCCGCAGCTTCGTCGTTTTGTCCGAAAAGTCCTTGTTTTCGCTATCATCTTGTCTGGTATGCTGTTTTAGGCCTGTAAACAAAAATGTAGATAATTAAGTATCCGAATGACGGTTTTACGGCCAAAAACACATAAAATAGGGGTAAAACGGGGGACTAAAATATGTGTAAATTAACGAATATCAAATCTCCCCACACTTGAACCATGCTTGTCCTCAAGCAAGCTAAACTAAAAAGTAATAAAAGACATAAACAAAGAAGAACGATAATTTACACACTATTTTATTGAAAACTATTATAAACGGCTAGCCGGTTTGTCGAAAGACAACATCAAAAGACTCAAACCCAACAAGCATATGCAATTAAAAAGCAACCAACAAGTCGTGACTTCACATTTAATTGACTCACATGTTAATCTTCACACGACTCACAATGTTCACACACTCGGTTTTATTTATGAAACATACATAAAATGTGTATGTGTAAACACTCAACGCCTAGTCAATGAAATGTGTAATATCATAAGCTTGTCATAAGATCTCGTCTCCACCAACTAACATGCAAACAAGTGTAAATCAAGAGGTCTTTACGGGTTATAACGTTAGGCTTGGGCGAAGGGTATGGAAGTGGACATTTAAAATGGCGAAAATGGTTAAAACTCGGTAGTAGCGTTTAACTAGCAAGAAAATAATACAACTATACATACAAACGCCTTAAAAAGGCGACTAAAGCGCAATCGAGCTTATCAACGAAATTTTAACATTTAAGCATTCTAAATTGCTCGATTTCTATCAACTTCACCCTATTTTAGGGTGTTTTATTTATTTATTTATTTATTTTACCATACTAAACTATACAATGAAATATAAACAATAACAAGCTAGTTAAACTATTATTTTAACCGAGTTTCAACACTAAAAAGGTTTAAAACATAAAAAGGCTAAAGTTGGTTAAGTGGGCGATAATGTGGGTAAACAAAGGTGAACGGGAAGGCTCGACATGGTTAATCCTAAAGGGTAATATAAGGTGAACGGGAAGCACAACACAAAGAACAAGTACACAACAAAGGGGTAATCTAAGTGCCTCTATCATTTTTACACAAATTCACAAGTTCATGGTCTTAACAAGCATACTAGTGACAAGTTCTAAATTGCACATAACATCCGACTCACTCCTATATCCGAAATGAACAAATATATAACAATCAAGGCTCAAATATGCTCACGTAACGGAAGGAATGGGTAAAAGTGTGAAAACTATCATGTAAGTCTTTCTTTGTTTGTCACGCTTTCCGGTTTCCTTTTTCAAAAATATTTTGCTTGTCGAGTTTTTATCAAGTCCGACGCTTTCTAAAACATAACCAACCGGTTTATTTACTAAAATATATACAAAATACAAGTATTTTTAAATGATTTTTCTGATTTTCTGTTTTTTTATTTATTTATTTTTTTTATGAGGACAAACAAAGTTAACCCCCTCCCCACACTTGAACTTCGCATTGTCCCCAATGCGAGACCCGAAATATAGAGAAAGGGATAAAAAATACTCCCCTCAAGATGATGTTGGTGCCACGAGACTTCCGAAGCTGTATCTGGTACGTGCTCCGGTCCAAGATCCGATAGCTAAAACCTGCGAGTATGTCAAATGTGCACCCAAAACATAACAGAAACAGAAAAAATCACAAAACAACCATAATATACATAAATACTAAAATCCAAACAAAACACAAAGGAAATTGTCTGAAATACATAACCGGGGTGTTTTAAATAATAGTCAAAATAAACACCCAAAAGTAAATAAAGTACTGAAATAGAAAACACCACCAACTGCTATCACCACTGCCAACTACTCATCTCCATCATCATCATCATCATCATGTCTCGTATAGGACGGGCCGGCATCGCCATGACCAGGGGGTTCCACGGTGGGAACTGCGGAAGGTGCTGAAAGTAGTCGGGGTATGCGTGATGCATCTCCCCGAAAAGATAAGAAAACCCCGCAGACACTCCCTGGTATAAAGCATCCTGGCTCTGCCGAAGCTGGTCCTGTGTGGCCCTAAGCTGATCCTGGTTAGCCCGGATCTGATCCTGGCTAGATCTAATCTCGTCGAAGTAGGTACCATGCTGCTCCTGCGTCACACGCATATCCTGGAACTGCTGGTAGAACGTGGGCCAGTCCTCATGCTGATGAAATGCATGGTGCTGCGGCGAGTGTGGTGGTGTCGGTGGCTGGTGCTGCTACTGCGGACCCTGCTCTCCCATCTCAACATCCTCATCTTCCTCCTCATCTGGAGGCAACGGGTCCCAGACCTCGTTGTTCAATCCCCTCAACCTATCCCCTCTATCAAGCTCAACAATCACCCCCATGGCCTTCAGTGACCGCATGTCGAATGGCTGAATACATGGTGCATCACTCGCACCAAAGGGTCTTTGAGTCGCGAGGCCTTTGACATCCTCGGGTTGTAGGGCTCCCCAATAGCGTTTTCTGCCCAAAATTCATCCCGAGCTGCATCAGAGGGGAAGGTGAACTGTTCAGTGAAGACATCTTCATCATCCATGTCGTCCCTAGTATAAATCCCGAGTCTTCTACCCAAACGACCAACCGACCATGTATTCCATTGCCCACATAACCTGAAAGTTACCCGGTTCTTATAGCGGAATTTGGGTCTCCGGTGAGCAACCGGCTTTTCATAAGCATAAGATGCGAAGAACTCAATGGTTGTCTCCAGGTAAACGGGTCAGTTGCAAGCGACCAGATTTGCAAGCGGGCGACTCATCATGTCGTCTAATCTCTCATACTGATTGAGTTCCCGCATGACCTCCCAATCTAACCATCGGGGGACTCCAAGCTGCCCCCGTCTCGCCCACAATGCGTCTCGTTTCGGGATGCACAAAGCCTCTTTCTCAATGTTGGGGTCTAACTGAAGGAAGGGATGGTCCATCTGTATGAGGAAAAACATTAGAGAGATGCAAACAGGAAAAATTCGAATTGAAAACAGCCGAGCAGCCTATTATGAAGAAACTGTCTAACTGATCTAGGCATATGGCACGGTCGTGCGACGAGACGCACGGTCGTGCGTCGCCGATGACAAGCACCATCTGCCCAGAGATATCGGAACTGCACGGCGTGCGACCAACGGCACCACCGTGCAACACCGAGCAAACAACAGATATCGTGAACAAGCCAGAATGGCACGACCGTTCCATCTAAGGAACGTCCGTGCGACACAGTGTCTGCATATTTCGACCCATGTACTTAGAACAACCTGATTTTTGCAAAATTTCAACAAGTATTGGGCCAACAGGGGTCTGAAAGTCCACCGGGTGTTCACGATACTTCAATTCAACAAGGGTTAGGGTTTCGATTTGTTTATGAAGAGAACCCTAAAAATTTCCTTGAAGAATCGGAAGGAATCTAACCTAGAAAGCAAGAAAACAAGAAATCTACAACTAGGAACGTACCGTGCGAAGAAGGGTGCGAGATCGTGTGAAAAACCGTGCGAAAATGATGAAGAATCGCTCTGGAATGGCCTGCAGCGACTAGGGTTTCGCGAATTGTGAATGGGGGCTGCAGATGAGGGTATTTATAGTGCCAAAAGACAAAACTGCCCTCAACCTGACGCACGGTCGTTCTCCGTGTCGCACGGTCGTGCGTCGCCGACATCACCCAAATCCTAGCCACTTTTCTCGGAAATGCACCAGGGGTGCGATCTACCGTGCCCGCCCTCGGAAACGCACGGTCATGCAACCCGAGGAACGGTCGTGCATCAGGTGCAGATCAGAATTTTTCCGCAGAAGCTATTTCCATCAACTGTTTCGGCCGTTTTTCGCCATTTTTTCGACACACCAACTGTTCTAACAATATTGCAATACAGAACCTTCACTCGGCACGTACGAAAACTAAACAAACTAACGTAAACTACCTAACTTACCTAAATTACGCTAAAACTACAAAAATACAAAAAAGGACTATTTTACCCTTATAGCGCCAAAGACGCTCCTGCTACATTTTTGTCGGCGAGTCAGTAGCGTAGACTCATTCTAAATTTTTGTCGGCGAGTCGATAGCAAGACTCCATGCTAAATTTTTGTCGGCGAGTCGATAGCAAGACTCCATGTCCCCACACTTGTTACAAGTGCGGGCCATTACCACGCCCCTTCGGATTCTGCTCGGTATTGCCCGGAAGAACACCTGGAGGTCTCTCCGACATCATTTTCGCCAACTGGCCCACTTGATTCTCGATGGTCTGAATGGAAGCCTTTTGACTCCGCATTTCTCCTTCGTTGACCATGAACCGCTCCTCATGCTGCTGATATCGCTTCTCAGCCATTTGATTAGCATTGTTGGAGTTGTTCAGCAGTTGTGCCATCATTTCCTCTAGCTTTGCGTTGCTTTGAGAGGCGTGAGGCTGAGAATTGCTTCCTGAGCCTTGATTATGATACTGTGGCTGGAAGGACTGACCTTGAGATTGTTGTGGCGCGGGGGCATGTTGAGCATATCCGTGTGCGTTCTGGTTCCCAGAACCAGATTTCCACCCAAAGTTTGGGTGATTCCTCCACCCGGGATTGTACGTGTTGCTGTAGGGGTTATTTTGGGGCCTGATTTGATTGCCCATGTAGTTCACCTCCTCGTGACCTGTAAACATAACACCCTGCTCACACGTACCTGGCACGTGTGCAACTCCGCACTGATCACATGATGGCGATTGAATTCGCGAGACATTCTGAGACTGATCAATTCTTGTTGCCAAGGCTCCAATTTGTGCAGTAAGAGCCGTATATGTATCCACAGCATGAACTCCGGAAGTAGATGATGTCTTATTCCGCGATCCACCGTGGCGAGAACTTGACTTCAACGCAGCTTTCTCTATGATCGCGTAAGCTTCAGTTGGTGTCTTGGTTCCAAGATCGCCTCCTGCATACACGTCTAAACGCTCCTGCGAATCATAATTGAGTCCCTGATAAAAGGTCAGTACTAGTTGCCTTTTGGACAACCCGTGATGTGGGACATCAATTAAGAGATCTTTAAATCTCTCCCAAGCTGCGTGTAGAGATTCCCCCTCGTCTTGCTTGAACGTCATGATACGGTTCCTCAATTTAGTCGTCTTTTCCGGCCCAAGTGGTAATAGATCCTGCCGGAAGTGACAAAAGCCAAGCACTGGCTTTGTCTCGCAATGAAAACGGAAAGAGCCGCAAACGGATCGCGTCCTCAGAAACATCTCGTATTTTGAAAGTCGAGCACACCTCGAGAAACTTTGCGATGTGCCGACCCGGATCATCGTGATCCTTCCCATCAAACTGCACCGAGTTTTGTATCATATTAATGATGCTGGATTTTATCTCAAAACTCGGTGCTGCTACCGTCGGTCGAGTGATGCTCGGTAGCAAACCTTCTCCTCCGGGCTGGTTTGTTTCATTCAAAGGTCTGTCATCTTCTGCCATGGTTGCGTTTCCTGCTGCCCCTGAGCCCTCGGCTTCAGTGGGTACCACCTGCTCCTGCTCACCGGATGCGAGTATCAACCCAACTGCACGAGATTTCTCACGAAGACGTCTCCTCAGATCACGCTCGGGTTCGTCTGACGGCTCAATAGGATTGGGAGCGGGGGTATAGGACATTAACCTGCAAACGAAAATTTGACACAATGAATATTTTATTAATATAATAATGCTGCCCGTTTTTTTTTTCAGCTGAATAGAAGCAGAATATTATTAAAAAATGGGCTGAAAGTTTTATAAAAATCCGAAAATAGGCCCGAAATTTTATAAAAATCAACACAATAAATAAAAAAAATAATCGAATCGGCTAAAGTAAAAATGGATACCCGAAGCCGAAAAATCAAAGAATAAATAAATAAATAAATCCGGATTCGAACAAATAAATGGAGCAAAAATTTACAAATGTACCAAAAATGACTTGGAAAACGAATAAATGAAATAAAAACAAGAAATATTAACAAATAAATAAACAAATAAATACTCAAGAAATTATACACAAATATTAACAAGTATATACGCCGATAACATAATGACTCGGGTCGTTCCTAAAACTCGCCATTTCCCCGGCAACGGCTCCAAAAACTTGACGTGTGCGTATATATACATAATTTTGCAATGAATTTACACACGATTTGGTTTTAAATTTATAAAAGTGATTATTACTTTTACATCAAAACACACACGAAATAGGCAAGTGTACCCCGTCACATATGTAATAAAGTATCGGTAAGAACCAAGTATCGATCCAAGGAAATGGGCGGAGAAATAATACTAGACCTTTGTCACTAAACTACCGGTAAAAACATAGGTTTGTATGATTTTAACTAAACTAAAGTAAGCATAAACAAATACATAATAAAAACATAATAGATAATAGATAAAAAAGCCTTGCTTAATACACAACCACAGCATGTCAACTAAGTCGGTTTTGGCACTAGAAGCATTCGGTCAATATTCCAATGTAAGACAATCAGTATCCCTTTCGGGAATCCTAACATGACAATCATTCGGAAAGCTAAAACGATAAACATATTTTAACCACCTAAAATTGTTCTTTAACGTGCAATTGATAAATGTCTATGAAAATCTCTTAAAAATAAGCTAGTCATCCGTTAGGAGTTTTCTAACCGCACTTAATCAAGGAAAGAGACACCGATAAACACAATGCAACCACCGAGACAAGCATAAACTAGATTAAATCACAACCGAGTTCATTTTACAAATCTTGCACAATAATTCACTAAGATAGCAATTTTGGCCTAAACTACTAACTAAGCTAACAAATCATGGCAAGAATTTATAACGACACCATCTAACCCGATAAGGTCCTTACGTGACGGCAAGCTCTCTTGATTAACAATAATTACATTTTATTAAATCACTAACCATTTCTAGTATCATGATGCATACATTTAAACCAAGTTAAACTAGTTAACCAAATTCAAAGTTTACTAATACAAGATTAATTAAGCTTCATTTTTCAACTATCTTAACTAACCAAGCATCAATCATCTAACATAATTACTTATAATCAAGAATTCAATATCAATAACAAGGTTGCAAACTAATCATCAAAGATTAACATAGAAAATACTTCAAGTGTCATTACAAACAAAGCTTAACATACTAATGGCTATAATTTAGCAAGGGATTGTTTGTGTTTTTGCCCAAAGGCTACAATAATACATAAACATTAATCTAAGTACTTGAAAGATTAACAAAATCATGGAAAGATTAGAAAACCAAACCATAAACAAGTACTAGACTAAGGATCCGGGTAGTAATGGAGCTAAACGGCACAATGTGGCTTGAATCCGGGTCAAAAGCAAAGCCTCCGGAGCCTGATAATTCGCCTGTGAAGCTCCCAAAAATCCAGAATGTCGAACAGAATGTTTCTGTTCTGTTTTTATATTTTTTCGCTGTCGCACGGTCGTTCTTCAGATGGCACGACCGTGCACTTTAAGCAATTATTAGGGATGGGGCACCATACTGCATACGTCATCAGATCTTTGACCAGATACGATATCGCACGACCGTTCTTCAGATGGAACGGTCGTTCAGTTCCGGGTTCTTGTTGCACGAGCTGCTGGGCCGGGCGTTCATCACCGAGATCAGGCTGGATCATCGTAGACGCACGGTCGTTCTTCAGATGGCACGTCCGTGCATCACCGAGCTGACCTTAAATGCCTTGCACGCCTAGTCGCACCCTCGTTTAATGTCGGGTTACTCAGCATTTGTCGGAGATGCACGGTCGTGCATCAGGTCGCACGACCGTTCCACATGCCCAGGTCAGTTTCCTTAACAGAATGTCCGCAGCTTCGTCGTTTTGTCCGAAAAGTCCTCGTTTTCGCTATCATCTTGTCTGGTATGCTGTTTTAGGCCTGTAAACAAAAATGTAGATAATTAAGTATCCGAATGACGGTTTTACGGCCAAAAACGCATAAAATAGGGGTAAAACGGGGGACTAAAATATGTGTAAATTAACGAATATCAGCATCGCCACAGGCGAGAAGGTCTCATCATAGTCAATCCCTTGAGTTTGAGTGAAACCTTTTGCTACAAGTCTTGCTTTGTAAGTATCCAAGTTACCATGCATATCTGTTTTCTTCTTGAAAACCCACTTACTTCCAACTACTTTGGAGTTGAGTGGTGGCACAACCAATTCCTAAACTTGGTTGTCATACATGGATTGCATCTCTATATTCATGGCTTCAAGCCATTTGTCACAATCGGATTTTGACATTGCATCATGGTATATGGTTGGTTCATCTGAATCTACCACGTAGCATCCATCCATGAAAAATCCATATCTTTCAGGTGGATTACTAATTCTACCAAATCTGCGAACATTTTGTGTGTTTTGATCAACCTCTTGATCGTTTTCAACAACCTCTTGTTGAGTGCTAGTATCAACCAAACGTGTATCGTCTTGTGGTTCTTGATCCTCTTCAAGTTCCACTGTTCTGTCACTAGTTCCTTCCATAAGGAACTTAGCTTCCAAGAACTTACCCTTTAGAGCAACAAATACCTTTTGCTCGGTTAGATCGTAGAAATAATATCCTATATCATCTTTAGGATATCCTACAAAGATACACTTAGTGGATCAGACTTCCAATTTATTTGGGGTGTATTGCTTAACATGTGCTTCACAACCCCAAACCCTTAAGAATGATAATGATGGAGGGTTTCCATGCCATATTTCAAAAGGTGTCTTTTCTACTTTCTTGGTTGGGGCCATATTTAGTATGCGAACTACGGAGAGCAAAGCATAACCCCAAAACGATAGAGGTAATGTGCTTCTAGCCATCATTGATCGAACCATATCTAATAGAGTTCGATTTCTCCTTTCGGACACACCATTGTGTTGTGGTGTTCCTGGTGGAGTAAGTTGTGAGATAATCCCACAACTCCTAAGATTATCTTGAAAAGCACCACTAAGGTATTCACATCCTCTATCGGTGCGAAGGACTTTGATTGTTTTCTTGAGTTGATTTTCAACTTCATTTTTGAAGTCTTTGAACATTTCAAATGCTTCATCCTTGTGTATTAGTAAGTACACATAACCATAACGACTATAGTCGTCGATAAAGGTAATGAAGTATCTTTCACCATTCCTAGTCATCGGCTTAAAAGGACCACATACATCTGAATGTATGATACCTAGTAAGTCTTTAGCCCTTTCAAATGTTCCACTAAAGGGTGTCTTGGTCATTTTACCTTGTAAACAAGATTCGCATACATCAAATGAATTATCTTCATTTGTATTCAAAAGACCATTTTTCTGAAGTGTATGCATGCGATTCTTGCTTATATGTCCAAGGCGACAATGCCAAAGGTAGGAATCACTCAAATCCATTTTGAGTTTCTTGTTGGTTACTTGGTATATTGAGCTATCATATGATGCGTTATCATGATCTAATTCATAAATCCCATTTAAAGACATAGCTTTAAAATAAAACACATCATTCATAGAAACATAAATGTCTTGGTTAACAAATTCAAATTTAAAACCACATTGTCTCAAAAGGGAAACAAAAATTATGTTCCTAGTTAAACTAGGAGCATACAAAACATTCTTCAAAATAACTTCTAAACCACTTGGAAGCTCTAAAACGTAGTCTCCTTGAGCTTCGACATCAACCTTTGCTCCGTTGCCCATTAAGAGACTAGCGTCTCCCTTCTTGTAATGTCTATTTCTTTTGAACCCCTGCAACGAATTACAAATATGAGTTCCACATCCGGTATCAAGTATCTATGTGCTGGAAGAAATAACATTAAGCTCAACATGTATCATAAAGATAGTACCTGAGGTTTGCCCTGCATCCCTCTTGTTTTTCAACTCTTTGAGATAGGTCGGACAATTTCTCTTCCAATGTCCTATCTCACCACATTCAAAACATGGGTCATTCGTAGCAACTTTTTGCTTCTTCTCTTTTGGTTTGGCGGGTTCTACTTTAGCTTTTCCTTTTCCCTTTCCCTTGACGTGTCCCTTTCTTTTAGCATAGTTTGCTTTAGAGTCGGGGTGGGGCCTCTTCTTGTTGCCTCCTTCATTGATCGCTAAGACGGGTAAAGCCATTTTGCCCATACTTGCTTCGGCCGTTTTGAGCATTGCATGAAGCTCACCAATGTTTTTGTCCCATCCATTCATGTTGTAATTCATTACAAAGCTCTCAAATTTCTTTGTTAAAGAGTTGAGGATCAAATCCGTAGCCAACTCTTTAGAGATGGGACAATTTAGCCTTTCGAGGCGATCAATGTGGCTTTTCATCTTAAGGAAATAAGATGATACCAATTGGGTTTCCTCCATTCAACATGCATGAAGCGCCCGAACAGTTTCGAAGCGTTCTACTCTTGCTTGTTGTAGGAACATTTCCTTTAACTGGGTAATCATGTCGTAAGCCCCGTGATGTTCAAAATCCTTTTGAATTTCGGGAATCATAGTTCCCAACATGAGGCATGAGGCTTGCATGGAGTCCTCGGTATACTTAACCCAATTGTTGTAGGCTTCCACATCTTCCACGTTAGGTTCATCGGGAATAGGATCGTCCAACACATAGGATATCTTCTCTTGCTTGAGAATGATTCTCAAGTTTCGAAACCAATCCACGAAGTTGTTATGGTTGAGACGATCCTTTTCAAGGATGGTTCTTAATGATAGGTTTCGGACGATTTGGTTAGTCGGGTTTGCATTGTTAGCGGCCATCTACAAAATTTAACAAGTTCAATTTTAGTATTTTCGATATTATTATATTTTAATCATTAATACCCTTTTGTGTCTTAAAGACAATTAATAATTAAAATCTAGAATCCAACGTTAGATTTAAATATTGGATAGGTGACCTTTATCCCTCTATTTAAATTAACAAGGTAGTCAACGTTTGAAAATTGCAACTCTTTGCAATTTCTATCCATATGGGATCGGTTAAACATCTTTATGTTTAGTTGGCATGTTTAATCCCATCAACACCTTTGTTCCCCATGCTTCGGTGACCCTAAGTTCATGGTTTCCAAATCAAGTCATCCAACTTATACATACATGTGAGTTTATTCACATAAGTGGTTAGGTGACCTTTATCCCACAAACATGGTAAACTCACATCGAACATACAAGTTCCATCAAATGTGGTTAGGTGACCTTTATCCCACAATAAGAGCTCCCAAGTGTTTCGAGTGTTGTATAAAAGGATGGTGTTTGACTTGTTTTATAAAAGGGTTTTCAAAATTCTAGTTTAGAAAATATTATGTACCATACATTTGCATGCATTCAAATCAATGGTACTTTGGTGAAAACAAATTTTCAAGGTTCTTTTTAATAAAACCCATTTTATTATAAAATCATTAATTTTTAATAAAACCTTTATTAAACATTTTAATGATTTTGTTAAGAACCAATTTTACGCTTGTTGTTGATTATTAGTTTGTTAAGTCATGCATATCTACATATCATCTAAACAACAAAATAAACAACTACACAAGCATAACATACATAACAATAGGTGCATAACCATAGCCAACTATTTTGACAACACTTGTTAGCCGAAACAAGTATGCCAAAAGGTCATTCCTAAAGGGTGAAAAATGACACAAGTAATGTGTCGTTGAACTCCCACTTGATCCCGCATCCAAATGCTTCAAGTCTCCTTTTTGTGTTGTGATTTCTCCACCTTCTTTGAGCTTCCAAAAGTCTTTTATATTCAGTTCCAAACTCTTTTGGACTTCAAAAATGTGTTTTGGTTATCGGGTTAAAATCCCGTTGAGAACGATGAAGTTCTTTGGACCGAATATTATGGTCCAAACCAAAACCGCATTTTTGTGTGCATCTTCTTTTACAAAATATATCATAATACATTTTTTCTAGTAAAATAAAATGCACCTAATCTATTTATTTTACATACCAAATGAAAATAAATAAATTACATATCTTACAAATGGAAGAACAAAATAATAATTATTACAACCCATTGAAATAATAAATAAAATAAATCACAACACAATCATTCAACACAAGGTCATGGCTAGGTCATATGCACCAAAATATATATCCAAATATATATATATATTAATTTCAAGAAGCATAAAAAAATGGTTCCCTTTTATAACCATTTTCGGCTATGTCCAAAAAACCGAAAAGGTAAGTTTTGTCTAGACAAACAAATCATCCATATGAAATAATTTTTCAAGATTCTCTTATGCATGTAAGAAAATAATCTTGAAAAACAAAAGGATAACCATATTAAAATTTTCGGCCATAGGGTTTTATTCAAACCCGAAACCCAAAATTTTTAATGTATTGAAGCATGCACTCATATAAGCGGCTCTAGATGCCATTGATGGGATTTTAACATGTTTATCAAAGCAATTTCATCCATATGAAATAAAAACGCAGCGGAAATAATGTTTAAAACATGTTACTTTTAAAAGATATAAAACCATTTATATGCAAAATCCCAAAACCCGGATCCATATATGAAAATGCATACTATCAAACACAACCATTGGGTGTTTAGAATACTACCTTCTTGGAGTAATAGGATGATGAAAAGGATGATGTTTCTTGAACGGTTGCCTTCAAGAGTAGAAGGCCTCAAGCTTGTATACCCCAAGCTTCCAACAAACACCACGAGATTAGCTAGGATTTTAACACCAAAGATCAAAAACCGAACACTTGAAAAACACCCATTATGACCGAAAATTTGAGAGAGTTCATCCAACTCTTCTACTCAATTTTTGTCATAAAAATGTTTATATAGTCATCAGAGATGTGCACCTTTTTTGGGCCAATCACCAAGCTTCTAACACATGCAAATGCATGTAAGCTAATTGGACCAAAAAATCTTGAGAAGACCACCCAATCAAATGGTCTCTAGCGTATGATAATTGCATGTCATGCCATTGGACCAAACCACTTTTGTGAGTTCCCATGAGGGGGGGGGGGGGGTGGCGGCCCTAGCTTTAATTTTATAAAAAAATGAATTTCTTTTATAAAATTTAAGTCTTGATTAATATATATATATATATTTATAACTTTTATAAATATAACACTACATAAATGCAAGACTTTATACAACCTTTTAAAATGTTATTTAACCCATTAAATAACAAAATAAAATATTCTCTCAAAATAAATTATCTATATAATTTATTAGTTTATCAAGTGTAATTATTTAGAAAACTAATTTCTAAATATTATAAGTGTTAATATTTATTTGTTTGATCATATCACAAATAAATAATATAAGTGTTTGTCTAGCTTGTTATTGGGCATGACTCAACTTGGATCATAACGTACTAGCCACATCAATTTAATATGTGTCTTGGGCATACAGAGTCCAACAAAAACATGATGGTCATCCAAAATGTTACAAACCAAAAGTCATTAAAGTTTCAACCAACATATCCTCATGTTATGTTACAAATCAAAAGTGGATGACATCTAAACTTGAAATTTATGTCTAGAAAACAACACCAGCGCCCAAGATCCATCTTGTTTCCTGGGTTGGGCTCTTCTTAAGATTTGACACATGGAACGTATCATGTATACCGTTCAGTTCTTCTGGTAATTCTAGTTTGTACGCGACGGTATCAATCCTTTCCAAGATCTTGAATGGCCCAATGTACCGTGGTTTCAACTTACCACATTTTCTGAATCGTGCTACACCTTTCCAAGGTGAGACCTTCAACAAAACCCTGTCTGCTACCTTGAATTCTAAAGGTTTTCGTCTTCGATCGGCGTAGCTCTTTTGTCAATCATGAGCCACCTTGATGCGCTCTCGGATCTGCATGATTTTATCGGTTGTTTCTTGAACAAGTTCGGGACCAATCAATTGTTTATCTCTAGCGTCTACCCAACACAACGGTGAGCGGCACTTACGGCCAAAAAGAGCTTCGAATGGTACGGCTTGAATGCTCGTATGGTAGCTGTTATTATAGGAAAACTCAACTAGAGGTAGATGAGTATCCCAACTGCCACCTAAATCCATAACACATGCGCGAAGCATATCTTCCAGTGTTTGTATGGTTCGTTCCCTCTGACCGTCTGTTTGCGGGTGGAAGGCCGTACTCAGATTTAATTGAGATCCAAAGGCCACTTGAAAGGATTGCCAAATCCTTGATACAAATCGTCCATCCCTGTCTGATATTATCGAGATAGGCACTCCATGACGTGCTACTATCTCCTTGAGGTAAAGTTCAGCCAACTTTCCCGTGTTATCTTTCTCTCGAATAGGTAGGAAGTGTGCAGACTTTGTTAGTCGATCCACTATTACCCATATCATATAATGCCCTCTAGGAGTCCTGGGTAATTTTGTTATGAATTCCATTGAAATTTGCTCCCACTTCCATATAGATATTTCAGGTTGTTGCAAAAGACCAGAAGGTTTCTGATACTCGGTCTTAACCTTAGCACAGTTTAGGCATTTTCCAACATAAACGACAACGTCGCTCTTGAGTTTTGGCCACCAATAATACTCTTTCAGATCTGGGTACATTTTTTCCGATCTCGGGTGAATCGAGTATCTCGACTTGTGAGCTTCGTCAAAGATAACCTCTCGAATACCGCCATAGAGCGGAACCCAAATGCGTCCTATGAAGTATAAGGTTCCTTCCTCATTTGGCACCAACTTCTTCCCCATGCCTCAGAGATATTCAGTCTGAAGATTCTCCTTCTTAAGAGCTTCCTGTTGGGCGTCATGTATGCGTGAAGTGAGATTCATCCGAATTGTCATTTCTAAAGCTCGAACCCTTAGGGTCTTACCCCTTTCCTTTCGACTCAATGCGTCTGTTACCACGTTTGCCTTTCTAGGATGATACTTTATCTCACAGTCGTAATCATTCAGCAACTCAACCCATCGCTGCTGACGCATATTTAGCTCCTTTTGATCAAATATATGATGCATACTCTTGTGATCTGTGAAGATAGTACCGCGCCTAGTTCTAGATCGTGGGTGGTATAAATCTTCTCATGTACATTCAGTTGTCCTGATGCATAAGTGATGACTTTTTGGCGTTGCATGAGCACGCAACCCAATCCCTGACGTGAAGCGTCGCAATACACCACGAAGTCTTCTGTGCCTTCGGCTAGGGATAGTATCGGTGCATCGCATAACTTGTTCTTAAGTAGTTGAAAGGCTTCTTCCTGCTAGTCTGCCCAGTCATACTTCTTGTCCTTCTGAGTAAGGGAAGTTAGCGGTTGAGCTATTTTGGAGAAATTCTCGATGAATCTGCGGTAATAGCCCGCTAATCCCAAGAACTGTCGAATTGTTTTGGGAGTTTCCCAAATCTTTATCGCTTCAATCTTTGCTGGATCCACATGGATACCATTCTCGTTCACCACATGACCAAGGAACTATACCTCGCGAATCCAAAATTCGCAGTTTGAGAACTTTGCGTAGAGCTTCTCTTTCTTCAGTAGTTCCAGAATGGCTCTGAGATATTGATCGTGCTCTTCCTTCGTTCGTGAATAAATCAGAATATCGTCCATAAATACAATCACAAATTTATCGAGATGTGGCTTTCATACACGATTCATCAAATCCATAAACACTGCTGGCGCGTTAGTTAATCCGAACCACATCACAAGGAATTCGTAGTGCCCGTAACG
The DNA here is from genome assembly GCA_030545235.1 of Helianthus tuberosus. NCBI lineage: Eukaryota > Viridiplantae > Streptophyta > Magnoliopsida > Asterales > Asteraceae > Helianthus > Helianthus tuberosus. The sequence continues at coordinate 3,680,812 of JARYGA010059765.1, read as the reverse complement.
AGTCCTAAACGCAGTCTTTGGTATGCTTTCCTCTTGAATCCTTAACTGATGATAACCAGACCGAAGGTCAATCTTGGAGTAATAGCTCAATCCTTGCAATTGGTCGAACTAGTCATCAATCCTCGGTAATGGGTACCAATTCTTGATAGTTAACTTGTTCAACTCCCTGTAGTCGATGAACATGCGAAAACTACCATCCTTCTTTTTAACGAACAACACTGGAGCTCCCCAAGGCGAGAAGCTCGGCCTTATAAATCCCTTGTCCAATAACTCCTGGAGTTGTCTAGATAACTCTTGCATTTCTGATGGTGCAAGTCGATATGGTGCCTTGGCTACAGGCACGACGCCTGGAACCAAGTCAATGTGGAAATCGACTTGTCTATGCGGTGGTAATCCTGGCAAGTCTTCGGGGAAGACCTTAGGATAATCCCTCACCACTGGGATGTCTTCAAGCTTTGGCTCTTCGACTTTCTTATCCACTACATGTGCTAGGAAGGCGACACATCCTTTTCGTAGACACTTCTGCGCTTTCATACAATTGATAATCCGCAAGGGCGTATTGTGCTTTTCTCCATGAATCACGATCGTCTCCTCATTCGCCAACGGAATGCGAATGGTCTTCTCATGGCAAACTATCTCCGTATGGTTGTTTGACAACCAATCCATCCCGACCATGACATCAAAGCTTCCCAAATCAACAGGTAGAAGATCGATAGAAAATTCACGCTTTCCAAGCTCCAAAGTACAACCCTTAATCACTTCATTCGCCTCTACTAACTTTCCATTAGCCAGTTCTATCGAATATGGGACGTCTAGCTTACTTGTAACTAAACCAAGTGTATTCTTAAAGTCTATGGACACGAAGCTAAAATCGGCACCAGTATCAAACAACACAGATGCATAACGTTGGTTTATAGGGAACATACAAAACTTGTATTGAGAAGGTTAACAATCTAAGATCCAGAGATATTGAAGTTACTAAGATTGAAAAGATTTTCAAAGACAAATGTAATGAAATGTTTGAAAATAAAAAGTTTTTGAAGCAAGAAAATGAAAAGCTAACACAAAAATATAATGATTTAGAAAAAGAAAACAAAATTTTGAAACAACAGTGTTTAGCTGAATGCAACGAATGTATTCCAAAAGATAAAACTTTCAAGAGTTGCAAAAAGAATATGATGTAATGAAATTGTCATATCATACGGTAAAAGAAGCTTATGAGATTTTAAAGTCACAAGTCTGGATAATAGATTGTCAGCTTGTCAAGAAACAAATAGTTTTCTTGAAGCCAGATATAAAGGAAAGCAAATAGTTGTAAATAACTACATTGATGAAATTGCTAAACTCAAACAAGAACTAGCTGAAAAAGAAAAATTAGTTAATAAACTTCAAAGTTATCATGCTTCGTCATATATTTTGGAACGTATTTTCAACATCACACCCGATGGTAAAGAGTCTGAAAAGAACAAAAAGGGAATTGGGTCAGAATACCATCAAGTTCCACCACCGTTGGAGGATAATTATACATTCTATGATGGCGAAAAGGGTGGAAAAAGCTATAAACATGGTTGACCAATTACCTAACAACATCGATGTGACTTACACCAAATCTGATGATCTTGATGATTTAGAAGTGGTAGGTAAGGTCGTTGAAAGTGTTCTAGCAGAGGAGTCTACTAAAACAGATAAGTCTGAGTCACATGATGAAAATGTGAGATGTTTTCATGAAAGGTATCTTAAAAATTCAAAATCTGAAAAAATGCGAATGATGATTCAAAAGGATTGGTCTATACCATGATTGGATCGGACAAGTTATTCTCAGACGCTGAATTCCCGATTCAGAATGTGATTTCAGGAAAAATTGACAAAGTGTTCAAACTGGTAGAAATTCAAAAATCTGAAATTTCAAAATTTGCTGGCAAGAGCAAGAAAAATTCTTATAACAAACCTAGTTACAAGAAGAAAAACATGAAGGCTGGGTTGGGTTATAAGAAGAAACAAAATCAGAAAAGATTTGAAAAGTCAAATTATCAGAAAAAGACGAACTTTGTTCACGGAACAAGTTTTGAAGAAGAGAAAGAACTCCAATTTAGTCGACAGACTAATGAAGGGTTCTATGCTCAAAAGAAAAAGCAACAACAACATGTTAAAGATGTTTCCAAGAGAACATTCTTTAAGTGTGACCAAATTGGACATCTTAGTCGTAAGTGTCTAAATCTTAAATCTGTTGATGTTGAGAAAAGAAAATTTGATGGTGTGAATCAGAATTCAACCAAGTTTGAATCAAAATAAACTTGGAAGCAGAAAAATTCAAATGTCGAATCACAAAAATCTAGGAAACTAGTGACACCCAGATTTAGAACAACACAAAGTAGGAAAACAACGGTTGATGCAACAAAACCACATCAGTTTTGGAAACCAAAAGTTGTTGAACCAAATCAAAATATTCAAAATGAATCAAGATTTTATAAAGGAATGTTTCAATGGGCAAAACCGGGTGGTCAAGCAACAAAAGGTTTCTGATAATGAGGAAATTAAAGAAAACGTTTTTGAAAAGAATGAACAAAACTATCCAGTTCTACCTGGAAAGATACATGTTCAGTTACCTGAGTCAAAACAGGCTTGGGTTGCGTTGTTTAAATAATCGAATTATTTGAATGTGCAGGTGCTCCTGATGTTGGAAGAATGTCAGAATGAACAAAGGAGCAGCTTGGCACAGGAGGAGCCTGTTGAACCCTGCAACTGAATCAGGGAGTTTGTTTGTTACTGTACATAAATAAACCATATTTCAAAAACCCCAAAATAGAAAATTAAAAAAAAAACCAAAAACATGTTTTTATTTTGTCAAAAATTGAAAAATGAAAAAATATGTTTGTTTTTAAATTTTGTCAAAATTTCAAAAATATGTTGAAACCCTCACGGTTGAACAAACATGATTATTTCACAAGTGATTAAATGGTTTTAACATTCTTAAAAATCAGTGTGTTGTAAATCACGTGGGTACGTTCTGCAAAAAAGAGCATGTGAAGCAGAAATGGATGGCGAGATAAAGCTATTTTTTTAAATGGCTAACGTTTCACACCATGGGGATTGAATCCCTGACCTCTCCTATCCTAAGCTCTATCTAACCTCACCAACACCACTGGGCTATTCCCAAGTGGATAGATAAAGCTATTTACATCGGTTTGTCAAATTTTCTTTAAATGTTTTGAATTTTAGGGGGAGTAAGAAAAATTTCAGAAAATACAAAAACATTTGAAAATTTGAAAAAGCCAAAAACAATAGAAAATGAAAAATGAGTTTTGGTGTGTAGGATCGTGTAGTGACCCGAACGAGTCGTTCAAAAGAGTTCCTATCTATACGAAAGGCGGAAACAGACGTATAGACTATGAAACAGCTTGAATATCACTTTAAACGTCTTGTATATTGATTTTACAACGATTACATGCAGTAGACAGACCGGCAGCACTTCGGTACATAAATCAGGTTTTGTTCCAAATGAAAAGACCACAGACCTATTTATAGGCAACTTAATCTCGTTTGAAACACAACATGTGAATTCAAACGAAATTAGAAGTTCACTGTTCAAATGAAATTACAACCTATTCTCAAACGAAATTAACTTTTGTTTCATGTGCATCATTTTTCATGATGTAAGATGTGATGTCACAAGTATGATGTCATCATCAAGAATGATGACATCTTGCTTGTTCAGATCCGCAACGAATTCAAGACTCGATATAAGACGAAGTCGATAGATGTATGCACCAACATGGTGTAAAAAGAGGAAATGATACTACATCAGTTGACAATCACAATACTCTAAAGAAATGGAAAGTTAAAATGTGATAAACGGTCTCACTGATGATATGCCAGTAGGTTTTTACACGTTAGTAGATTGTTTTCGAGATATAAACCTAAATATCAATAACTTTCTTATCTCGTGGGGAACATCTCTCGGATATATGGGTAACCCCCGAAATCTTGTTTGAGAGATTGTCTGATTCTGAGATACTAGGTTTTTATACTGTTTGATATCTGGGGTATTATACCTGGTCTTCTGATATTGCGGAAGCAATGGCCTAGACCTCGTATAATACTTTACGTGCTTAAAGCTTACCCTCTGCATAAAAAATGAGAAAATATCGAAAGATATATATCAAATGCAGTTGTAAAGAAGATCCCTAAGTGGGACACACCTCAAAGTCGAGCCTTCATCTCTTTGACTGAACGGTAGTTCATACCTGAGCTCTCAAGGTCTCGGACGAACCCAGAGTATAGATATCAATATAGTATATTCACCTGTAAGACTGAATCTAAGGAATCTTGATACAGGAGTATATTCTGAGGTAGGACACGCGAATAAGTTTAAGTTCCTAAAACACTAAATCTCGTATCTCGAATCAGTTGAACTTTGTGTAAAAATTTATGTGGATCAATATACTAACAATCTAAGTGAATCGTTTAGAACTTAAAGTGTTTATATCTCAACGGTGCTGGTGATTTGTCATAAACTGATATGATCCTCTGACACAACTCAAACAAAAATATTGTTTGTAAATATTTGTTTACTGCTTTATATTTCAGAAAAATACAAAAATATTTTGTTTCTAATTTATTTTCGACAACCGATGTCTGTGAAGTTGAGTTTCAAAATCTAAGTACGCTGATCGTGTTTCTGAAAATAATTAAGTTCATTAATTTGAAACTTGAAGTTTTAACTCGAAAAATAAAAAATGGTTTGTGAAATCTCCAAGGTCATTTATTTGGACTTGGATGATTATTTGTGAGGTTTTGGATGCCTTTAACTGTCAGATATAAATTCATTTGATAGGGAAGTGGAGTCGGGCAATCCTGGATAAATACATATTATTATGTTTGTACAATAGAGTCAGGTTCTCGATCCAAAAATAGTTTAAGAGCTAGGTCATCATTTCTGAAAAAACTTAAAAAAGCTTTCACTGTCACATATTTGAAATGCTCAAGCTTATGTTTAGAGCTAGATTTTGGATCTTAAAATTGTCAAATTTCCTATAAAGGTTTGAGATGTGTAGATATTGACCCAGGATTCTATCCCGAGAGCAGAACTTAAGGGGGAGTCTAAAGGTGTGCTCATTACAAGGGGGAGCTTGTATTCAAAGAGTCAGATGACGATTCTGGAAGAGCTAATAGAGTCAGGTGTCGATCCTAGAAGCTGAAAGCACGGAAGCTTAAAGCAAATAGGAGCCTGAGGAAGGAGTCAAACGAAAGAGGGAGCTGAAGCTGAAGAACAGATCCACGAGGATTTTGTTGGTGATTGAGGAGTGTGTGTTGTTGACTATGTTAACATTTCTAAAAGACTCAGTGAGAAACAAAAGCTACGAGATTGACTGCAGCAATATCCAAGGGGGAGTCTGTGAGTGCAGTATGTCTATCACTTGCGTCAATCACGGAATGTAGCTGAAACCAATGAGACAAGACTGGTGCTGAACAAAGTATAGCATGAAGAGTATTGAAGGAAGCTATCTTGGTTCGAAGGTACTGTTCGAACGAAGCAAATATATCATCATATAGTGCCTTCGTACGAAGGCTTGGCAACTTAGTACGAAGCCTAGGCATGCTTGGTTCGAACCTGAAACTCTATAAATAGCAGGCTTGTCTTTGTCATTTGTAATTCTTGGACAACTTTGAGGCGAAGCTCTGTCCATTTGGTTTCGTGGTGTAAACGTTGTCAGATCTTAATAGAAACTGGTTATATTTGCATCTCTGTGTTCATTCCACACACATGATTGGATTCCGCACATTTCACCTGTCGGTACGCATTCAAGGTCAATGAATTCATCGAGATCCTGAATTCATAGCAGTGAGTTCATGTCCCCACTTTTAAACATTTTTAATGTTTTCTAAACTTTGGGGAAAATACATGTACAAATGGTATGCTTTAAAATAAAAGAATCATACATAGATCATGTTACGAATAGGGTATACGTAAGCACCATCAATCTAGTTTAGACCGAAAGAACAAGGGTTAGATCTAACAGGTCCGGACAGCCTCACTCTCTTGACAACACATAGTCATGGAGTGTCTTGGGTCACAATCGCAGGGTAAACGATGTTAAAAATAGCCTAGGTTTGGATGCTTCCTATGTCGTCACATATGTTAGTGGCCTTGCAAACCATTAGCGATCTCGATTCCATTTCATTACAACTTACATTTTACAATACATACCATGCTTTTACACAAATTACAAATGTTACATTTTACACAATCTGCATGAATTCACACCAACTTTTGTTGACGATTTTTAAACTTACATGTATTTCAAGGAATTAGTGGATAATGCTCGCGGGCTCCTTTTCAAGATGTTTAGTGTCTAACCTCCATTGCCATCTTTTGTGGATTTGTTTACTATATCCAACCGTCTGTGGTGATATAGGAAACAAAACCTTGATCTTTGTTTTGAAATGGTGTTGTGAACTTTCAAACAATTATCTTTTATTTATGATGTAAACTTTAAACTAACTTCTGTATTTTGGGATAATTAAATTTGAATGGCAATTTGGAGTTTGTTTTACTTCAAGTTGCATGTTTACTTGTCGTATGCAATGAGAACCACTAAGATTACACCTCGTGCTTCCGCCTTTGAAAGGGGTGTGACACATATTCAGATTAATTTCTTCAGGTATTGGCCTGAATATCTCATAGTTTGCCAATCTTTGGTCTAATTCTTCCCACGATAATGGCATAGTGGTTGTGTTTGAGCTTTTGCCTGCAATTGTTTTTCCACTTATTTCTCCAGTTCTTTTGGTTTTTGTTGCTGCTGGAACCTTCTTCTTCCTTCTTACCTTCCAGTCCAATATTCTCTTCCTCTTTTTAGGATGTGCATTTGGTAACTGTTGTGCCAGGAATAGCATTGGGTCGTCTACATCTGCTTCGTACTCGGTTTGTGTATCGGTCTGATTTTCAGCAGTATCTATATCTGTATGGTTAACAGATATATTCGAGAAAGCATCTGATAGCTTTCTAGCGCTCATACTGTTAGTCAAAAACAACAAAAAATGAACTCCGAAAATCGAATATATAATATTTAATTAGTATCACAGTATTCACATAAATTATTTCATCTAATTCCTGACTACTAATTTTAAGTATTTCACAATACGTAATTAGCTTAAACCTGTGGCTCTGATACCACCTTCTGTCATGACCCCCGACCCTACCTTGGGCGGGAGCTGTGAGCAGATACGAGTGGTACCGGTGTTTATTAAAATTATCGCAGCAGAAAACTTATCAGGACCGGGTGTCAGGAAAAATATCAGAGATTCAAAACACCGAGATTTTCATTTCATAAACTATGGGGTAAAACCCGCGTTTACATAAAGGATTTTCACTGGGATAAACCCTTGATTACAAAACACGTTTTATTCAGGTTTACATAGCCACTTATTTAAGCTTGAGTGCCTCATAACACTTTTTCTTTTCTTCACAGTAAATCACCTAAAACGTGTTTTAAAACATTTGGTCAGCAAAAAATACTGATGAGTTCATTCAGTTGTGCAAAAGACATTGTTATAATTACAACATTAAGAGTTTTTATATTTGCTTATATCTTTCAATTACCCAACAATATTTGTCACTCGGCAAGACCTGTGACTATGGTCATATCAGTGTTGATCATTCTCTCAACTAGTGAAGCTTATCAAGTAGTGTATACAAAACCTCACATATCGGGAGTAATTTAAGAATACAAAGACTTAATCACTGTAAATACAACTAGAATACATTTAGGGTTTTGAAAGCATTTGGTAAAAAGAGAATGACTCACATTGCAGATTTAGGGTTTCAATACTAGCATTCTGGTTTAATGCTTGGTTTTCTAATTAAGCACATAATGCACACGTATTAGTGTATCAACTCAATTCAACTTTAACGATAATCACGAGATTAAAACCCACAACGAATGACACAGTATAGCCTTATTCAGGCAACACTTAAACATCCGTTGGCTCGTTTTCAATCAATCGGACAGGGTACCGTACCGGTGATTCGAACGGGCTGAGTTTAACACTTCGGGTATTTAGGCATAATACTGAGCAGAGAGAGCGAGAGAGAAAGAAAAATTTTGAGCAGAGTGAAATGACTGCTCACACTCAATTTATAGCTGGAATTTGGGTTTCTCGCGACCCGCGATAGCCTAAGGTTATCTTGTCGCGCCCCGCGAGGCTATGTAGATATGGCATAGGTGGCAGGACGGTAGACTTGACAGGTGGACGACACGTGGCCTACATGTGTCTGCGGCGGATTACAAGACTCTCGCAGCCCGCGAGGGTTTATTATGAGGTTGTCGCGGCCCGCGACAAACATAAAATCCTTTTATTTTTGATTTTGCATGCTGGTTCTCGTTGTATGCTTTTAGGTTTACAATTACGGATTGTTGTGGGACCTTTTTGAGGGTTGTAAAACAATTGCCCGTTGTAAGTTATTTCTTTCTCCTCTTCGTTTCAAATCCTTGTGTATATTTTTCTGAAACCCTCTAATTGCCTTCAGTGTTTGTAAAATAATTGATTTATACAGATGTGATTGATCTGTGTGTGATCTCATTCTAATTATGTAGACTTAGTTGCAGATCTAATATGCATCTTCAATTGTTGTTATCAGTAACTTTACATTTTGATTGGAGCCTTAGGATGTTTCTTCGATTCGAGATCATCTATAAAAATTGAATGCTTCATTGTCATATATAGTGCCAGATTTGAAATTTGAAAGTATTGACTCAACTCTTGTTTCACTAACATTGTTTAAAACACAAAGTCTTTATGCTATGTGAAATGATTTTTGTTTGAAAATTTTATTCTTTATTTGTGGTTGTTAATGAACCTCACTCTATATATATATATGTGTGGATATTATCATGTAATATGGTTTCGTTTAACAAACTGTTGTTCTGGTTTAGTGGTAAACACCCTTTGTGTGTGCGTACCTGATTTTAAAAGGATCAGAGTTCAAGTCTTAGCTGCAATTTTTTTTAATTATTTGCATGTTTTCTAATCTTTTTAAATTTGACAGGCTTCGAAATTTTTAAAAGAAAAACTCCAAGAAGATGAAAGCCATCGAAAACCAAATTTTAAAAAAAGTCTCAACTCTAGCGCATCTCACACTAGAATTAAAGGCCTTCATTCCAATCAAACTCTACGAGCTTGTTATATTTGATGTTGTTGCTGGCCTTACATAATTTGGAGTTAACCATATATATGCTAGTTGCTAATCATCTTTTGAAATTTAACACCTATTTGATTGAATAAGACTCTTGTCACATAAAAGTACGTACATTCAAATGTTTAATTTATAAATGCTAGCCGCTAATGATCTTCTGAAATTTAATGCCTACTTGATATAATAAAACTCTTATCACATAAAAGTAAATCTTATGATATCTTGTTTTCTTTGACCTGGACTATTTTGAACCGATCCATTTTCATATAGGGCTCCGAACTTTCACTACGCTTTGGGCCTCCAATATTGTTGAGCTGACCCTGTTGCATGAGTCTCCTTAATCGCTGAGGTTCTCATCAATGAGATGCATAGTAGCGAGTTAAACCATTGTGTTTAACCCAATTGAGTAGTTGCAATTTTCATAACATTTTGCTTGTCGAATTCTCCCGCCATCAAAACATGCACGCCCTGATGTATGGCAGCACACCCCGCATCAACATCCTATATATTGGCTTTACTTTGTTGTTTCATGCCATGCCATACACCATCTACATACCCGTTGAAGTTGTGGATCGACACCTAAGCTGAATGCGACAAGGAGGCCCATTACCCTTTTGAAAGTGAAGCCCTCGTCCCATACTCGTGGGATTCAAAAATGATTGCTCACATATGTCTTTGTGTTTTAAGAACCTATATTTTATCTTCTCCCACCACCATTGCTAAGTGGTCATTTAAGAAATTTTGAGAGTAATGAATCTGACTTGTCTACTTTCCCGAAGTTCGTACCCGCTCAAATACCGCTAGCCAGGAGGTTGTCCTTAGAGGCTCCATGGAACGTCCTTATGTTACTCAAGGGCCAACCATTTCATTCTACTGACTGATACGGGTCACTGATTTCATCCCACCATGAACTTATCAAGGAGCGACCAAAACTCATGACATGTGGTACGATAAAAGTCTAAACACTTTTGTTGAACAACTATCTTTACCTCGATAAGATGTAAGAGTAGATAATGACCCAACACGTTTCAACACGATTCATGAGTTGCAATCTTTAAAATTTGGCCCGCTACAAAATCATATCATGCTTATTCACGTAAACCTCTTTTGGTATTTAATATTTAAAAAATTTACAAACTTGTTTGAATCTGATGAATATCGTTAAATTACATGGCTTTTGCTTATGGTTTATGTTGATGCAACAAATAATAGACCGATGATGGTAGCCGGGCTGGTTAGGCAAAAGGGTTGAAGGGTTCAACTTTGCTTAACGCAGACCCCACGTTTGCAAGACGTGGAGAGAGGTTCACTAGTTTGTTTTTGTTGTTTGCTCGAGATCCTCTACTGAAACGTGTTCAGCTTCGGATGTAGGAGCAAAGGGAATGTGTGTGTTGAATGTGAAAGAAAGTGACTTTCATGAAGCAAGTACTTGAGAACAATGACCAAAGATTCGCCTGGAATCAGTGCTGATCGGAATGTCTTTTTACTTAATAAAGTGTCAATTTATAGGGAAAGCATTAGCTCAAAGAGGAAGCTGTTGACTAGTGAACATGCTTGCAGTGGGGGTTTTACCCTTTTTGGGGTGGAAGCCTTTTGACCTACGGGTAAAAGACTGTGCTCTGTGCATCCGCCTTACTTTTGCGGCTGGAGAGGTTGGTGAAGCAATCAGAGATGTGACTTCTTACTGTTTGCGTCTCGCTTTATCTTGTCTACCGGATTTTCAACCTTTGAACCTTTTAACCATTTGAGCATTCATGTATTTAAGCCATTTTATTTGGTCTTGGGCTACCCCCGTCATCAGCCCCCCAAGTCAGATGTTTTTGGGAAATGGGCTTAAAGACTTCTGACTTTTACATATGTATTTGTTTTACTTAAAGGCTTCAAGGTTTCGAGGCTTGAAGGGTTGAAAACGGTTGAGCCTTTTGAATTTTGACAAGACAGTTGATATGACTTGTGGCAGTTTTCTTTGTGTCAGGCGGCGGTTTTAATTCTTCCCTTTAATTATATTATTTTCTAACTCATTAATTTACATACATTTTACAGAAGAACATCATTTGCTCTTGTTGATGCAACAAATAATAGACCGATAATGGTAGCCGGGCTGGTTAGGCAAAAGGGTTGAAGGGTTCAACTTTGCCTAACGCAGGTGGTGGGGTCCCCCCACGTTTGCAAGACATGGAGAGAGGTTCACTAGTTTGTTTTTGTTGTTTGCTCGAGATCCTCTACTGAAATGTGTTCAGCTTCGGATGTAGGAGCAAAGGGAATGTGTGTGTTGAATGTGAAAGAAAGTGACTTGCATGAAGCAAGTACTTGAGAACAATGACCAGAGATTCACCTGGAATCAGAGCAGATCGGAATGTCTTTTTACTTGATGAAGTGTCAATTTATAGGGAAAGCATTAGCTCAAAGAGGAAGTTGTTGACTAGTGAACATGCTTGCAGTGGGGGGTTTTACCCTTTTTGGGGTGGAAGCCTTTTGACCTGCGGGTAAAAGACTGTGCTCTGTGCATCCGCCTTACTTTTGCGGCTGGAGAGGTTGGTGAAGCAATCAGAGATGTGACATCTTATTGTTTGCGTCTCGCTTTATCTTGTCTTCCGGATTTTCAACCTTTGAACCTTTTAACCCTTTGAGCATTCATGTATTTAAGCCATTTTATTTGGTCTTGGGCTACCCCCGTCATCAGCCCCCCAAGTCAGAGGTTTTTGGGAAATGGGCTCAAAGACTTCTGACTTTTACACATGTATTTGTTTTGCTTAAAGGCTTCAAGGTTTCGAGGCTTGATGAGTTGAAAACGGTTGAGCCTTTTGAATTTTGACAAGACAGTTGATATGACTTGTGGCAGTTTTCTTTGTGTCAGGCGGCGGTTTTAATTCTTTCCTTTAATTATATTATTTTCTAACTCATTAATTTACATACATTTTACAGAAAAACATCATTTGCTCTCTTTCAAGTTTTCCCCTTTTCAGATCAGGTTAGTTCCGATTGCTTATTTTCTTCTCATTTTCTATTATCATGGGTGCCCGTAAGGATTTAGCGAAATCATTTTCTCGAATGACTCAAGAGGAAGTCGATTTGTTTTGTATGGAGTGGGGAATAGGGACGAAGTTTAAACCGGTGGCACCGGCTTGTGACGTTTCAATCGATAGATGTCCCCCTGGTTCCACTGCTTTATACTGTCGCCATTTCGAGTTTTCTAACCTTCGTCACCCGTTTTCAATCTTTTTTTTTAATATCTTGGAGTATTACCGCATATATTTCGGTCAAATTCATCCCCTTGGCATGGCTAGGGTTTTACACTTTGAAATTTTGTGCCGGGCTTCCGGATATGACCCAACTCTTTTATCGTTCCGCCGTTTTTTCCGATTGTCTAAAAATGGTGACTGGTTTACCTTCGAGACAACTCAAGTTGACACCTGCTTGATTTCGTCTATGGTTTCTACCCTTGGTGTATGGAAGGACCGGTTTTTCTGGGTGTCCGAGGAAATTGTTCCTTTTAAACTTGTTTGGAGGCACCCGGATGCCGTTTTGAATGAGCCTGAGCCTTCTGCTTCTGATATAAATGCTCGTTTTTTAGAAACTCTTAGGGAATGCCCTTCAAGGCTTCGTCCCTTTCCCGAGCATTTGTTGGTGTTATTGGGTCTCAGTAAGTTGTGGGAAAAACGTGATCGAGGCCCGATGCTTTTGAGAGATTGGAAGGGTATGCATTTACTCTTCTTGTGCTGTTATGTTCTTATGTCCTGCTTGCTGATATGTTTTTATGTTTGTTTTGTAGTCATATCTGCACTTGATTTTATCAAAAGTGATGACACTTCTGACGTTGTCTTTGATGATGCTGCTGCTACTCTGGGCGAGGATACGGTTGTTAGGGGGTCCGATTATAGGTTCGAGGATTCTGGATATGTGAGTGTCCCCAATGTTAAGGGTTTTACCAAGGCTACGGGTTCTAAGGCTTTCGTTCGTTGTTCAAAACGTTATTTGAAAGGTGCTGATCAACCATCTGGTTCGGAGCCCATCGATGTTAGTGATGACATTGAAGTATCAGCAGATCAAGCTATTGATGTCAACAAGGGTAAGGAAAAAGAGTTGATTATTTCTGGTAAAAAGAAGAAGTTGGTTAAGAAAGGTAGCACTCCTGTCATTCATGGTTCGTCTGCCAAAAGTGTTGAGAGCTTCGAAGGTTCGGAGGGTGAAGCGGTTTATGTGCCCAACTGGGGGGTTAAAGTTGGAGATAACTTCAAAGATCCGACTGTTTGTACTGAAGTCCTAGCTCATTTTGCTCCTCCTGGCGTTCGAAGTGCTATTTCTGATATGGAGGCTGATCATCTTATTTCTAGGATGATGCTGAGTTCCTGCAACCTTTCAGCCTTGTTGGCTGAAGGTGTTACCCGTTTTGCCAAGGGCATGCAGGAATATGAGGAAGCCTCCAAGAAGAAGGAGACAATGAAGGCTTCGATGGCTGCTATGAAGAAAGAGATTGATAGCTTTTCCGAGAAGGAGCTAGCTTGGGCCAAGAAAGTGGGTGAATTGACGAGGAGACACGAAATTGAGATGAATGATATCAAAAAGGGTTTTGAAGCTGACCGTTTGAAGCTAAAATCTGATAGGGAGGCCTTGGTTGTCCAACAAAAGGCCTTTGATGAAGAAAAAGATGGCTTAAAGGCTTTGGTTGCCCAAGCCACTGGAGATAACCAGTGGCTTATTGAGCAGGGTTTTCATCAAGTTGTTACCTACCTTCTTCACTCTAAAGAGTTTAATTATGCTCTTGGTGAAGTTTACACTAAACTGCTCAACTTGGGGAAACATCAAGGTCGTATTGCAGGTTACAAGCTTCATGAATCTGGTCTTCCTTTGGAAAAATCTCCTTTGTACCGTCCTGAAGCTTCTGAGGTCTTCAAGGGTTCCATTGAGCAGATGAAGAGGCTAACTTACCTTTATGTGAGCCAGGTTGCTTCTTGTTTTGGAAACCCCCTCTCCGTCTTGCAGGAACTAAAACCGGATGATCTTAATGAGAAGGTATGTATCGAAGTGCTTGGTTCTCTTTGAAGGAAACGTTCCTATTCAGGAGATAGCGAGGATACCTTTTCGGGAGAACTTGATGCTGTCAAAGATGCAAGCTTAGAGGGTTCAGCAGTCGGTGGTGATGGTGGCTCGAAGGATAAGAAGATCAAGAAGACCAAAAAGGCTAAAGGTAACAACTCTGGGGCTTCTAAGCCTTCCACTGATGCTTGATATTCGTAGCTTTCTTAGCACTCTTCAAAACAATTCATGGTTTGTAATGTTATCTTTAAACAATTTTAGGTTTTGCAGGAACCCTTAAGGTTCCTGTCATGTGGTTGTGGTTAGGCCTAGATGGCCTTTTGAACAATTTCTTAGGTTTGCAAGCCACTAAGGTTTGCTTTAACTATGTTTGGATATTTATGAGTCTACTAAGACTTTCTTTGCTAAGCTATTAAGTTTCCACTATTTGCCTTGTGTTATTTTTTTATGGTTGTGCCTATTTTGTTAAGGCAGCTTGGTTGGCTTCAAGCCTTCAAGGCTTCTGGCTGTCATGTATATAGCTTGAAGTCTTCGAGGCTTCTTATTGCTGTTTTGGTTTCATGATTTGGTTTGTATCTTTAGGTTTTGTGTGCAATTTTTTACTTGTGTTGTTATATTTGTTACTAGGATTATTTCTTTTCCTTGTGGCTTTGTCTTTGTTGGTTTTGCATTGTCTTTATGTTTTTCATACCTTAAAGGGTTCAGTGTTGCAGTCACTTAGCCTTGGTATTTTTAACAAGAAGACATAGCACCTATCCTATTCATCATATTTCTTAGTTTGTTTTCGTAAGCCTGTTTGTTTATTATTTTTCTAAGGCTTAAGGAACATTTGGTGTAGGCTGTCCAAACCTGTCTATGAGACGGCTTTGTTTTCAATAACAAGTCTCATGGAGTTGTATTGATTTAGGAACTCACCCCTTACATAGGTCCATTCAACCCTTGAACCTGTTGAGCGATGTAGCCTAGGAGCTCATCCCCTTACATGGCCCTTGCCATAGAGTTTTTTGCTAGGTTCTCAACCTGATTTTAGGATAGAAAGACAAATTTTGATAAAACAACTTCATTCGTTCAAGAGATATTGTTTTTACAAAAAGTGTTCATAGTGTAACTCTTGAGATACAACTTGTGAAATACAAACCAATCTTTCTTAATTAGACATGGAACCTCTACAAGGTTTTCCCATTCCAGTGTCTTGGAAGATTTTTACCCTCTGAGTCTGCTAGCTTGTAAGATCCACCCTTGTGTGCTTCAAGGATGGTATACGGGCCTTCCCATTTTGGACCCAACTTTCCTTGGTTCTCTTTTTTGCTAGCTTCATTGTTTCTAAGCACCAGGTCTCCTGGTTTGAAACATTCATTCTTGACCCTTTTGTTGTAGTAAGCTTCCATCCTTTGTTTGTACTTGGCTTCTTGTATTGCCGCTTGGTCTCGTGCTTCCTCTAGGAGTTGTAAGTTCAACATGGTCTCTTTTTGGTTCGTTTCGGGATCCATGTTGACAGTTCGTTGTGTTACAACTCCTACTTCAGCTGGAATCACGGCTTCAGACCCAAATACCAAGCTATAGGGTGTTCTTTTGTCGCTTGTTTTTTCGGTTGTTCTTATGGCCCATAGGACACTTGGCAATTATTCAAGCCAATTGTTTTCATACCTTCCCAATCTGGCTTAGATTCCTTCAACTATGCTTCGATTCATCCTCTCAGCTTGATCGTTTGACTGTGGGTATGCCAGTGAGCTGAAAACCTGAGTGATTCTGAATTCTTTACACCAGACGCTGAAAGGCTTCTCGGCAAATTGCTTTCCGTTTTCGGTGACAAGCACTCCCGGTAGTCCATAACGGCAAATAATGTTTTCCCAAACGAAGTCAATGACTTGTTTGCCAGTGATTTTTGCAAGTGGTTTAACTTCAAGCCATTTGGTGAAATAATCTATGGCTACTAACAAGAATTTTACTCCACCTTTGGCCGGTGGGAATGGACCAACAATGTTCATCCTCACCATCTTTAAGGAATTTCTTGATTGGAGTCATCCAATTTGGATCTTCTTCGGTGATTATATCTTGAACTTCCAACTCATCGATTGACGGAGTTTTTAACACTTCTACCAATACCTTTTTTGTAAGGTGGGCAAAAGTGAGAGATGCGAGTTTACTCAAGGCATCCGCTTTCTTGTTTTGAGACCTAGGAATTTGCTTGACGGTACATGTTTGGAAGGTATTCATGAATTCTTTGTACTTTTCTTTGTACCTCTTCATGTTGGGCTCCTTTGCGATGTAGCTATCATTCACTTGGCTTGATACCAACAATGAATCTGTGAACATTTCAAGCTTTTGGACCTTCATTTCTTTAGCCAATCTTAAGCCGGCTATCAGTGCTTCGTATTCAGCTTCGTTGTTGGTGGTCTGAAAATCAAAGCGAAGAGCATACGTGAATTCTAACCCTTCTGGGTTGATCAGAATGAGCCCAACCCCTGACCCTTCAACGCTCGAAGCCCCATCGGTAAAAAGCTTCCAGGCTTCAAGGTCTGAGGTTTCAGTAGCAGCTATGTTTACTTCAGTGATTGTTTGCTTTGAGACTTCTACAATGAAATTGGCCAAGACTTGGGCTTTGATGGCTTTTCTTGGGACATAGGTGATGTTATGTTCACCTAGTTCCACTGCCCATTTGGCCAATCATCCTGAGTTTTCTGGTTTTTCAAGCACACTCCTAATAGGTTGGTCGGTGACCACTTGTATAGGGTGTGCTTAGAAATACCTCTGAAGCCTTCTAGTCGTTTGGACTAGGGCTAGGGAAAGTTTTTCCAGGGGAGGATATTTGATTTCAGCTAGTTTTAGAGTTTTGCTGAAGAAATAAACGGGTACCTGAACTTTGTCTCGTTCAATGATGAGGACCGCACTTATTGCTTCTTCAGCAACTGAAAGGTAAACCGAGATCAATTCTCCCGTTTCTGGGGCTGCAATGTCAGGTAGGGAGGCTAGGTACTGCTTCATCTGGTTGAAGGCTTCTTCAGCCTCCTCAGTCCATTTAAAGTCCTTCTTGTCGGAGCAACCCTTGAGCATTTTGAAGAAGGGTAAAGACCTTTCAGCCAATTTTGAGGTAAAACGCTTCAAAGCTGCAAGCTTCCCATTTAAGCTTTCAACCTCCTTTTTGCTTCGTGGTGGTTTGGTTTCAAGAACAACTTTTACCTTGTTTGGATTAGCCTTAATGCTTTGTTTTCCCATAATGTGTCCTAAAAACTTTCCTTCCTCGAACCCAAATGAACATTTTTCAGGGTTGAGCTTCATGTTAACCTTCCTTAAGTTCTTGAAGGTTTCTTGGATTTCATCAAGCATTTGGTATTCCGTTTTGCTTTTGATGACCAAATCATCAACATATGCTTCCATGTTCCTGCCAATTTGACTGGCAAAAGCCTTGTCAACTAGGCGTTGGTAGGTTGCACCCGCGTTTTTGAGACCGAAAGGCATCTTTTGGTAGCAAAAGATTCCTTTATCCGTGTGAAAGGCGGTCTTCTCTTCATCTTCCTCCTTCATGAGGATTTGGTGATGACCCTTGTAAGCATCAAGGAAACACTTGAACGAGTAACCGGTGAGGGAGTCAACCTTGAGATCAATTTCTGGCAACGGGTAACAATCTTTGGGACAAGCCTTGTTAAGATCCTTGAAGTCTATGCACATTCTCCAAGAGTTGTCCGGCTTTCGAACCATGACCGGGTTTGCAACCCAGGATTGATACTTGACTTCTCGGAGAATGCCGACTGATACAAGCTTTTCAACCTCTTGGCATGCAGCCAAGCTTCTTTCGGGTGCTAAACTTCGTTTCTTTTGGACAACAGGCTTGACATCAGGTGGCATCTTCAACTCATATTCAGCGATGCTTCGAGGGATGCCTGCCAAATCTTCCGGGCACCAAGCAAAGACATCACTATAGTGTGTTAACAACTTTTCAAGATATGAGAGAGTCTCTTGTGAAAGGCTTGGATTTATCCTTATCCTTTGCTCAGGATACTTAGGGTTTATAATTAGCCTTTGCTTGTCTTCTTCACTTTTGGAACTTTCACCCTCAACCATGTAGGCCTCCTGAGTAGGTTGAAGGGTTGCGATTCCCCTCTCGGTAGGAAATTGGACAGTGCCATGGCCAACAGACACAGCCATGTAGAATGCACACTGCCCTGGTCTTCCAATGATCACATCATAGTTTGAAGGTATATTGATAACCACGAAGGTGAGAGGTTGGACTCTCTCCTTCTGTCCTTCGCTGAAACGAACGTTAAGGGTCAGTTGCCCTAAAGGCTTAAGGGGTATGTCGGCGATACCTTTTATGGAGGTCCCGGAGGGTTGAAGTCTTGAACGATCTTCATTGCTCAAACGGTTGAAGAACTTTTCAAACATGATTTCGGTGGCAGCCCCAGTGTCGATGTATGCTCTACTTGTTTGTAATCTTCCCACAGTAGCCTCAACCACAAGAGGGTTTGAAAGAGGGTCTTTTTTTGTTGGAGGAAAACAAACACACTGAAGCTCCCAAGCTTCCAACCGTTGCCTTTTGTGTGAAACATTTTCATCAAAATCCACCATGTTGACTTCCTTGCCCTTTCCTTCAGCCATCTTGTCCCTTACTCCCTTCACCAAGTGAGCAAGTTCCCCGGACTTAACGGCTTCTTCGATCCTCTTCTTTAGTTGGAAGCAATCATTGGTGTGGTGTCCCTTTTCTTCATGAAATTCACAGTATTGGGTGGAATTCTCGTTCTTCCTGCTTTTGGGGAGAGGTCTAGGAGGCCGGAAGTTTTGTTTAACTTCTTCTGTTGCAAGGATTTCTTGGGGGGTCTTGGTAAGGGGTGTGAAACTCATGCCGTTTTCTCTGCTGGAAGGGTTCCGGCCTTCAGGCCTTCGTTATTCTGAACCCTTTTGGCGTCTGTCATAGGAGTTAAAGTTCCCCCTTTTTCTAGCCGGGTTGTTGCCTCGCCAGCTGGATCCCCTTTTTCTTTGATCTTTAATGTCTACTGCCTCCGCTCCTCGGATGTGGGCTTCAGCCCTTTCGAGAGCTTCTTCCAAGGTCTTGGGCAGGGATTTGTTGAAATCTCTTGTGAGATATTTGGATGTGATGGCGTTCATAAAACCGGCCACTCTCTTCTTTTCGTCTGCCCCTACGTATGTTAGACCCTCCTTCTTATATCTTTCTATGAACTCTCGAAGACTTTCATCATCCCTTTGCTTTATCTGAAAGATTACTGTAGCATCTTTAACGTATCGCCTCTGTTGGGAGAAATTGGCCAGGAACCCCTTGCTGAGGTCATCGAAGCTTCAAACGCTTCGAGCTGGTAAATCATTGAACTAGATTCTGGCCAATCCGACAAGGGTTTGCATGAACATTAGACAACATTCAGCATTTGACCATTTCTCGATTCTGGCAGCACCAGTAAAGATCTGAAGATGGTCTTCAGGATCTTCAGTCCCATCATACGTCCTGATGTGGGATGGCATTTTGATCTTGGTCTGAAAATCGTAATCGGCTTCTTCAACTCTTGCACCCGTGTTGTTGCTGTTATTGTTATTCCCTTGAGTGGCTAGCACCTGATTAATAAAGTGGTGCCACGAGAACCTGGCCATCATCTGGGGCATAAGGTTGAAGCCTTGAAGGCTTCCAGGTGCAACTGGGCAACTAACTCCCAAGGGAGTACTTATAACAGCACTTCGTGCCAAGGGGAGTACAGACAGAGCTTGTTCCCATGTAGTTGTTGTTGAGGGTGGAAGGATTGCTACTGGAGATTGTAGGAGTTGGTCCAAAGTCAGCTCGTGCCCTAGAGGAGCACCGCTTGTAGCTGGTTGGGACGAAAAAAGAGGAATTGTTGTAGGGTTTGGCCTGGTGAACAGGTATGTGTTAGGGTTTGGAGGAGGATTACTGGGACTAGCCTCATCCCTAGACACAAAAGGTTGTGAGTTTGCAAAAGGAGGGATGGGGGGTCCAGGAGATAGCGTTGGCTCCGGTTCGTCATAGTCTAAACGAATCCTCACTCCCTTGTCTCTCTCCCTACTTACATATTGGTTGAGTAGAGACCTCAACTCAAAGAAATTGTTGGCAACCCCCTCAGGGGTAAGTTCAACATGTGATTGGGTGCTAGAGACACCGATATAATGGGAGGGGACCCCTGATCTGGAAGGGGTTGGAGTGTTGAAAGTGAGAAACTCGGGAGTGCTCCCCGGTGTCGAGAAGGACGTTGGTATAGCCACATGAGCTTAACCAGTGCTTGGGGTAGAGGTATTTGGAACTTGATTCACCTCTCCCGGGGATCCACTTTCTGACATGGTAATTTCGAGAGAATGGAGCTACACTACTAGGTCTTTTGAAGAATAATAGTGGCGTAGCCCCACGGTGGGCGCCAACTTGTTGATGCAACAAATAATAGACCTATGATGGTAGCCGGGCTGGTTAGACAAAAGGGTTGAAGGGTTCAACTTTGCCTAACGCAGGTCGTGGGGTCCCCCCACGTTTGCAAGACGTCAAGAGAGGTTCACTAGTTAGTTTTTGTTGTTTGCTCGAGATCCTCTACTGAAACATGTTCAGCTTCGGATGTAGGAGCAAAGGGAATGTGTGTGTTCAATGTGAAAGAAAGTGACTTGCATGAAGCAAGTACTTGAGAACAATGACCAGAGATTTGCCTGGAATCAGAGCTGATCGGAATGTCTTTTTACTTAATGAAATGTCAATTTATAGGGAAAGCATTAGCTCAAAGAGGAAGCTGTTGACTAGTGAACATGCTTGCAGTTGGGGTTTTACCCTTTTTGGGGTGGAAGCCTTTTGACCTGCGGGTAAAAGACTGTGTTATGTGCATCCGCCTTACTTTTGCGGCTGGAGAGGTTGGTGAAGCAATCAGAGATGTGACTTCTTACTGTTTGCGTCTCGCTTTATCTTGTCTTCCGGATTTTCAACCTTTGAACATTTTAACCCTTTAACCATTCATGTATTTAAGCCATTTTATTTGGTCTTGGGCTACCCCCGTCATTAGTTTATGTTTTTTTTTTTTTTATTAATTTGTTGATTTATTCTAAATTTAATTCTACCGTTTACATAAAAGAATATCTAAATATTTGCATACATCAAATGAAACTAATGCTAGAACCAGTTGTTGACCCAATATTTTTTCATAGGTGGCAATCAGTTGGGGGCAATAGGAGGGATTTGGTAGCAATCACGAGCCTTGATCAAAATTTTAAGAAAACCAATCAAGATTTTTGTCTAAAAGTAACACTAATATTTTTTGAGTAAACTTCTGTTTTGCTTCATGTGGTTTGGTCGTTTTAATGATTTTGCCCCAAACCTTTAAAAATGGCCATTTTACTCCTTGATGTTTTGATTTTGTCTCAAGTTTGCTCCAAGGCTCTAACTCAGTTAAAACATTCCGTTGAAAGTAAGGGTATTTCAGTAACTTTATATATAAGTATTTAATTACCTATTACTAATTCCTAAAAAAGTTAACTAATAAAAATAAAAAGATAAAATGATTGCTATTTTTTCACATATCAAACATCACACAATTTATCATCATCATCACATCAGCTCTCACCTTCATCACCCACAACCACCATTAGCACCACCATTACCGCCACCATAATCCGCCGCCGCCACCACCACCACAACTCTCTCTCTCTCTCTCACACACACACACACACACTCTTACCACCACCATAACCGCCGCCACTGCCACCCTTACCGCCACCATCAACGTCTCTGTCTCTCTACATCTAACACCACCACCACTCTCTTTCTCAACGTCTCTACGGTCGCCAAAGGTTTCAGATCTGGCCGCCACCACAGTCTTGCTCATATTTGGTTTTGCAACAATGGCTAGTCGTCGTCTCTAACAACAAGGGTTCAACCTTGGTTCGAAACCCTAGATCCAGTTGAACAGGTCTGTATCCACCATTATCGCCCTTTTTTGAATATGAAACCTCCACATTCATGACTAGGGTTTGATAAAAATTTGGGGGTTATGGTTTCAGACGAAGATGTAATGATGTGGGTTGTTGGCGGTGGTCGGTGGTCGATGTGGGGTGGGGTGGACTGGCAGTGGTGGTGGTGGTGCTTGTTAGCGGTGTTGAGGTCGTGGGGATGGTGGTGCCTGGCGATTGAACCGGAAACTCGGTGGGCCGGGCAGCCGCAGCACCGTCTCTTCAAGAGATCAGGCGGGTCTACAGTTGCATTTGATGAAAGAAAGAAACATTTGATTCGATGGTGATAGGATTAAAAGTTTGTAGAATGGATAGTAAGTAGGTGAGATGAAAAGTTGAAAAGTGTTGACACTGGTATGTATATGATGTGTTTGTATACATATATTATAAATTAAAATATTAAAATATCTTTATAGCTAAATTACCAAAATATCCTTACTTTCATGTGGCAAGTTACCAAAATACCCTTCTATTTAACAGACATTTCTAATGTAGTTACTGGCAGGGAGCAAAATGGAAAAACCATAGCAAACATCAGGGAGTAAAATGGCTATTTTTAAAGGTTTGGGGCAAAACCGTTAAAGTGACCAAACCACAGGGAGCAAAACGGATGTTTACTCTTTTTTCCTTGGAAAAGTTATCATACTTCCCTTTGAATGTAGGCACGCCTTTGGCTAAGACATACATTACTATTATTTTTATGGATGTAACAGGGGACAACACCTTACAGTAAAATAGATGAATATGGTGTTTGGTCATTAGAATTTGAGTAATTATAAATTAGTTAAAGGGTGTTTTACGATATTAAGAGTATCTCCAACGTAATGAATCTAACGCCTGTGAACACCGACATGGCTAAACGACTGTTTTGGAAAGCCTTTCTGGACGATATTAAGAGTATCTCCAACGTAACGAATCTAACGTCTGTGAACACAGAATAGGGTTGAGGTGGCCGGCCCATGTTCTTCTTTTTTTGTTTTAATTTGATGTAAAGTTGGCTTATGACTTGTACTAAGTGCATTAATGGTTTTTACATTACACTTGTTATTAATCCAAAATCTCTTTAAATATAGTATTTTGGTATAATAATATTAATATGTAATGTATTAATTTTATAACATTAATTTATAAATTTTTTACAACATTTTTATTTCTCTCAGACAATAATAATGGAATCAAATACAAACCACATTTCGTACACAAATTATAAGAACCATTTAAAAAATGAAATGTAGCATCCAACCAATTATAGAGAAATGGTAAAATGATAAAAATAATATCAATTATCTTGAATTCTTTATAATTATGCTAACAAGCAATTAATTCTTTATTTGATTCTTCCTTTTATTTTCAATGTGCTGATAAAGAAAAGTGCTGATATCATTTCTCGTATGTGCTAAAATCAATATTTTGATTAATTTTCATGTGCTAATATAATTTAAAAGTGCTACTATTATGTACGTATTATTTTAGTATGTGTTAATTTAATTTTTTTTAAGCGTTAGGTTCTGTTCTTACGGTTTGTATGATAAATATAGTTTGTACCGCAACCAACCTCAATTTTATAAATTAGTTTACTAACAAAGTATTAGTTTACCAACAAAGTATTTTTGTTAAATTTTTTTTATAAATACTTTGATTGGGTAAGGATAGTGTAAAAAGGGCTTAAAGTGTGAAAAGTGTATTATAACACTATATATAATACTATATAACATCATATAAACACCGTGTCACAATATGTAACACCATATAATAACATATAACACTATGTAACACTATACATCTATCATAGACATGCTATCAGACAACCTATAGTGTTATATTTGTTATATAATGATATATAGTGTTACATAGTATTATATGGTATTATATGGTGTTACATATTGTTATACGGTGTTTATATGGTGTTATATAGTATTATATATTGTGTTATAATACACTTCTCACACTTTGAGCATTTTTTACAGGATCCTCTACCTACTTTGATTTATTATAAAAAGTAGGGATAATATGCAAGTGAAGTATGTTTTAACATTAGAGAGAAAAATAGCCAACGTGATACGTCTGAATTAGTATATTCCAAATTTTATGACATCATAAATCATCTTATAATATAGTTAGATTATTATATTAGTTTAGAAAATAAAATTCATAGACGTCATATTTATAATACGTTAGATATTTAAAAAATTTCTTCTTCAATAGTCTAACCACACATGCAATAAGTCCCATGAAAGAAGACACGTTCAGTTTTCAAAAACCATACAAAACACACACACTTGTGTCAATATGCATTACCACACACCACCCACCCACCACTCCACACATATATCTCTCTAATCTCTTCTTCTCCACAACATCTTCAGTCCTCAAACACATTCTTGCAAAAGATCATTCTGCATTTAAATTTGTCCATGAGAAACCATCAACAAGATCAAGATCAAGAACCCCTGGTTTCAATGGATTTACAGAAAAACCCTAATCTTGAAACCACCCACAACCATCACCACCATGTTCTACCATCACCATCATCTTCATCACAAGATTTCAAAAGAAACCATCATCAACACAATATTCATAGTTCAAAGAAAACTCATGAAGATGAAGGGTTCATCTTCAAGAACCCTAATTCTCTCTCTTGTCCTTCACTTGTGGGCAGAGAAGAATACATGCCCCCACCGCCGCCCCCGCCGCCATCGCCACAAGATATCAAGAAAGCCTATCATGGACACAACATTCATGTGTCAAACAAGACCAACATTGGAAAGGAAGGATTCACCTTCAAGAACCCTAATTCCGAAGTGATCAAGAAACCAAATTTTGTTTCTTGTTCTTTGCGGCAGGCCGGAAAACACATGACCATACCACCACCATCGGTACCCGCGGTGGAGGAGAGTGGAAGAGATAGGCTAAAGAGGCATCGGGTGGAGATGGCGGGTCGGGTTTGGATCCCTGACACATGGGGACACGAAGATTTTCTCAAAGATTGGATAGATTGCACTGTGTTTGATTCTTCTTTAGGGAACAACACCATAATGTCAGCTAGAGCAGCGTTGATGCAAGAAGGAAGATCAAAAGTAAGAATAGAAAACAAGTGTTAATTATCAAAATTAATTATTAGGTTTTCAGGCTGAACCTAATAAGATAGCAATTACAACCCAAGAAGTAATAAGTACTTGGCCGTGGACTTGGAAACCCCCGATTTTCCAATAAAAATGTTGGCCTACTTCCACACCGGATAGATCGTATAACCCATTTAGTGTGTTGATGGAACATGATAGAACATTCATATTGCCCTCTGACAAAAATAGAATAGAAAACAAGTGTTAATTATCAAAATTAATTATTAGGTTTTCAAGTGTTTTTCCTTATGTTTTATGTTTAAAAAATTTAGTTTAATTTAGAAGAG
This sequence comes from Helianthus tuberosus, assembly GCA_030545235.1. Lineage (NCBI taxonomy): Eukaryota > Viridiplantae > Streptophyta > Magnoliopsida > Asterales > Asteraceae > Helianthus > Helianthus tuberosus. The sequence goes on along the minus strand of JARYGA010059765.1, from coordinate 3,655,235 downwards.
ATGCATTTACTTAAACCCTTGAAACTTTTTGGGTATGTTGAGATCCAAGCTTCATGATCCAGGCTTATGTACTTTTTAGGGATTTATTGAAGATACTTAACTTGATGAATGATAAAGATTCGATCTTTATGTTGTATTTTGGTGTTTTTCGTGACTAAAAAGCAAGCGTAATTTATATACTTATTGATCTATTTACGATTAGATGATTAACATCTATTTTTTTGTGTTTATGAAAATAAATTTAGCATAAAATGAAAAATGGGATGGGATGCCAATTTATGTGCTTTGTTTATCTATAATCATAAAAACACACAAATAATCGAGTGTTAAAATGGGAATTCGACCAACCAAAAGAACCGTAGGACCGGATCTATCGTCCAAAACTTTCGTAGTTCTTTATTTAGTAAGATTTTCTGAAGTACAATACTAATTAAGACCAGGGGTGTTAGATCAAGTATTGTAATCGGGTCCGGGTGAAATAAGTCGGGTTATTTGGGTACTGTTAAGATCAATAGGTTATTTGGACATATGTGTTATCAGGTCAGGTCAGTAGGTTTATTCGGGTACGGTTAAAAGCGACGGCACCCTAATTTAAAACATTCTTATATAGCCTACAAATAATCAGCATTGATCATGTTCTTCACTTGGGAAGTGAGGTATCAAATATGTTACTAACAAACAATAAAAATGTTAATTTGTTACTAACAAACAATAAAATAGTTATTTTTTTGAATTAGATGCCAAGAAAAACCCTAAAGATCTTGAGTTCAACATATTAATCCCACTTTTCTTCTTCAATAGTACAACCACACTGCAAGTAGTCCCGTATTAAAGAAGACACGTTCATTTCTCAAAAACCATAGAAAACACACTCTTATTCAATACGCATTACCACACACCATCCCCCCCCCCCCAACCCACCCACCCACCCACACACACATCTTTACTTTCTTATTTCTACAACCATAGAAGACACGTTCTTCTTCAATACACATTACCACACACCATCCCCCCAACCCCCCCCCCCCCCACACACACACACACACACATCTTTATAATCTCTAAGATCTCTTCTTCTCCACATCAATTCATGCAAAAGATCAATCTGCATATAATGTCCAAAAGAAACTATCAAGAAAAACAACAGGATCAAGAACCTATGCTTTCAATCAGGGGCGGAACCAGAGGGGGTCAAGAGGGTGAGCTGACCTTCCGATCACCAGAATTTATTGAATTGTTATATAGAAAATCAGAGATTTAAAGAAACAAACATAAAATGTGTTAGAAAATAAAGTAAATTTGGAAAATATTGGGGTCAGTCAAACCTAATCTCCCATTTTACAGCTCACGATCCAGATTTCCAGCCTTTGTTTATTCCCTTTAATTATTCTTGTATCCATTTTTAGTTTATGTATTGGTCTATAAATTGAAGGCCTGAATGTAATAGAAAGCATCAATCAAAAATTACATTTCAATCATCTTTTTCATCTATTCTCGACAACATGGTATCAGAGCGGTGCATACGATCTTGAGCTCGATCAATCCGCTCATCATCTACCAAACCAATCGTCCTACAAACCACAATACAAAGCCGATTCAGAAATCTCCTAACCACCAAAACCTTCAAACCACAAAACAAAACCGAAATCGAATTCAGGAATCTCCGATACCACAGCGTACCACTACAGATCAAACCAGAACCCGTCGTCGTCGGCAACCACCATATTCCGACCATTGGTAATAACCTCCGCCGCACCTAACCACCAACCCCGTAAATCAAATAGAAGAAGAAATATTAAGTTTGTTGTTACCTTTAGTCCAGGCCCGGCAACCAAGCACAGTTGAAACGCTGTCGCCGCTGCTGAAGCCCGTAACATCGCGCCACCAGCGTCGTATACGGTGGCCGGTCACCCTTTCATAGCTGTCGTGTATCTCTCCCTCTCTCTAATATTTTATCATAACCGTCAACCTTCCTCATCACCCCATTATCATATTTCCAAATTTTATCTTAAACCTTCAACTTTCCTCATTTCCAATTTTATCCCAAACTTTTTAGTTTTTTTTTTTTTGGCTTCTGTGAGTATTATTAAAAGGGTAATATGGCAATAAATCGTGGAAAAGGTAGTGCGTCGTGGATATTTGATTCCGGTGACACTAACACCATGACATTTGAACTCTCAGACACGAGTTCAATGACAAAACCTCAAAGGACCCAAATTCATACCGCAAACGGAGGAACGATGCAAGTAAAAGGAGGATGAACAATTGAAATTTTACCAACTATGACATTGTCAAATTGCATTTATGTTCCATCCTTGTCACACAAGTTGCTCTCAATTAGTCATGTTACCAAAGAATTAAACTGCACAGTACTAATGCACCCTACCTTTTGCATCTTACAGGATATCAAGACGGGTGTGATTATTGGACGTGGTACTGAGCGCCAAGGATTATACTACGTGGATGAGGTGGCTCAACTTGGTACTGTGATGTTGTCTCATGGAACTGAAAACCGAGAAGCATGGTTATGGCACAGACGGTTAGGACATCCATCCTTAGGTTATTCACATCTTTTGTTTCCGAAACTCTTTTCTTCAAATGGTAAAATAGATTGTGAAACTTGTTTTCTTGCCAAAAGCCATCGAAAATCTTTCAAACCTAGCAATACAAAAGTTGATTTGCCTTTTTCACTAATCCATTCTGATGTGTGGGGTCCTGCTCCCACTATAGGGGGGGCAAGGTTTTCGATTTTTCTTAATATTCGTGGATGATTGTACTCGCATGACATGGGTATATTTTTTGAAAAACAAATCCGAAGTTTATGAGAAATTTACCATATTTTACGCCATGATTTACACTCAATTCAAAAGGGGAATACAAATCCTTCGATCTGATAATGGGGGGGGGGGGGGGGATTTGTCAATACATCCATGAAACAATTATGTCAAACCAAAGGATTAGTTCATCAAACCACCTATTCCCACACCCCCGAACAAAATGGTGTTTCCGAACGAAAAAAACCGTATTATTCTTGAAATGACTCAAGCACTTCTAATTGAATCCCAAGTGCATCCATCATTCTGGCCTGAGGCAGTTGCAACCTCTGTGTACCTCCTGAATCGACTACCCACCAATGCTCTCAAGTTTAAGACTCCTCTAGATTGCCTATCCAAGTTTGCCAAAATCCCTCATCCTCTTACACTTGAACCACAAATCTTCGGTTGTACTACATTTGTTCACATTCCAAAAATCAATAGAAACAAACTCGGCCCATGTGCTGAGAAATGTGTATTTGTAGGATATGGGATCGATCAAATAGGTTATCGGTGTTATAACCCAAAAACTCGTCACATGTTCACCACAATGAACTGTGACTTTCTTGAAACAAAATACTTTTATAACACCCAACTCCGTGGTCAGGGGGAGAGTGAATGTATAGACACTCTGAGTTGGCTAATTCCATCGTCCGAAAAAGTGACAACAGAAGATCATCACAGTACTTTAAACCAGTCACCTTCAAACAGAACCACACAATCTTTGGAGCACAGTGCCACTGAAGAAACTCCATCCAACTTGATACCTGAGGTAAGAAATAGTATGAACCCTGAACTCCCTGTATCTTCTAACCATTATAATGAGATAACAGGGGAACACACAGAACCGGTAACAACAGAACATACAGAACATGTTGAACCAGTAACATCAGAAACAATAACATAATATACAGAGCATGTTGAACCAGTTGCAACAGAGACAATTGAAAGATACGCTCTTCCTCCAAGGGCAAACAGAGGGGTTCCTCCAAAAAGATACTCTCCTGAGAAAGAAGCTCGAAGTTCAAAATATCCCATGGCAAATATTACCAAGGGGAATCTATCACAAGAAGCCAAGTCATTTGTTGCCTCCCTATATTCTGAAGAAGTTCCAACCACTGTTGAGCAAGCACTCAAATCAAAGAATTGGAAAGAAGCCATGAAAACGGAAATGGATGCCCTCATGAAAAATTCCACATGGGAAAAATGTATCATTTCAAAAGGCAAGAAACCCGTTGGATGTCGATGGGTGTTCATTATAAAATACAACCCATATGGAACCATTAAAAGGTATAAAGCCCGGTTGGTAGCCAAAGGGTATACACAGTCATACGGAATTGATTATTCCGAAACCTTCTCCCCAGTTGCCAAAATCAACACAATCAGGGTACTTTTCTCTGTAGCCGCAAACAAACAATGGCCACTCCACCAGTTTGACGTTAAAAATGTCTTCCTACATGGAGAGCTTGAAGAGGAAGTATATATGGAAGCACCACCTGGATTCACCGAAGGCTTTAAACCGGGAGAAGTTTGTCGTATGAAGAAATCCCTATATGGTTTAAAACAATCCCCTAGAGCTTGGTTTGGGAGATTCACCATAGCTATGAAGAAATATGGATACAAACAGAGCAATTCAGATCATACTTTGTTCCTTAAACAAAGAGGCAAACTTATTACCTGCCTAATTATCTATGTTGATGATATGATTGTGACAGGGAATGATGAGGAAAAGATAAAAAGATTGAAGGTAAATTTGTTTTCAGAATTCGAAATGAAGGATTTGGGAAGACTCAAATACTTTCTTGGGATTGAAGTGCTAAGATCAAAACAAGGGATCTTCATCTGCCAGAAAAAATATGTTCTGGACCTGTTAGCAGAGACAGGGATGATTGACTGCAAACCATCAGACACTCCTATGATCATGAATCATAAACTCTTTATGGAGGAAGGAGCACAGTTAACTGACAAAGGTAGATACCAACGGATCGTAGGGAAATTAATATATCTGTCACACACTCGACCAGACATAGCCTATGCAGTGGGAGTTGTAAGTCAATTCATGCATCAACCCCAAGAACCTCATATGGAAGCAGTAATGAGAATCATTAGGTATCTCAAGGGAACAACGAGCCACAGTGTTTTATTCAAATCAAATGGTCATTTAGACACTCAAGTCTACACCGATGCAGATTGGGCAGGAGATAAAAGTGACCGAAGGTCAACCTCAAGATACTTTACCTTAGTTGGAGGAAACCTTGTCACTTGGAGAAGCAAGAAACAGAAAGTGGTGGCTCTTTCCAGTGCAGAGGCAGAATTCAGAGGGATAGCACGAGGCCTGACTGAAATCTTGTGGGTTAAAAAGCTTCTTACCGAAATTGGTTTTCCTCCAAGTAAACCTAACCAAATTCTATGTGACAACAAAGCTGCCATTCAAATCTCGAAAAATCCGGTACAACACGACCGAACAAAACACATAGAGGTGGATCGGAATTTCATTAAAGAAAAAAATAGAAACAGGGGTCATTGAATTGCCATTTGTTGGATCTGAAGATCAGCTAGCTGATATCTTAACAAAAGCCGTAAATGGAAGAATTTTTGCAAAATGTTTGGGCAAGTTAAACGTTGGAGATCCCACCGTTCAACTTGAGGGGGGATGTTAGAAAATAAAGTAGATTTGGAAAATATTGGGGTCAGTCAAACCTAATCTCCCATTTTACAGCTCACGATCCAGATTTCCAGCCTTTGTTTATTCCCTTTAATTATTCTTTTATCCATTTTTAGTTTATGTATTGGTCTATAAATTGAAGGCCTGAATGTAATAGAAAACATCAATCAAAAATTACATTTCAATCATCTTTTTCATCTATTCTCGACAACAAAATGGACCCATAATTTTTAACATGTAAAGAAAATAAGCTTATGATGACCCCCCGAGACTAAAATGTTCTTGTTCCGCCACTGCTTTCAATGGATTTCAAGAGAAACGCCCATCAACAACCACCACCATATTCCACTATCACCATCGTCTTCATCACAATATTTCAACAAAAACCATCATCAACACGCTAATCATTTCAAGAAAACTCATGAAGATGAAGGGATAATCTTCAAGAATGCTTATGAAGTTTTTAAGAGTGATCTGTTGACGGTTAAAGTTGGAAAATATTGGAAACTGTTACATAGCTACAAGACCTTCATATGACGTAATTTCATTTGGAAAATAGTAGAGATTGGAAATAAATCAGTGTGACACCTTGAGTTTCATCAAGGGATAAAGTGACAATACATGACTAACAAAGCAGTTAAAGAAACTCATGTAGTTTGAAGTATGTAAAGCTGAAATGCCACCCTTAAGGAATTGGTAAGGCATTGGGACAAAGATGGAAGTTCCAAGTTTGTAAAGTTGAAAATGCCACCGAAAGTTGACTGTAATACATTAATAATTTCGAGATTATTAATAAAATATTTTTTCCCACCTATTAGCACGTACAACCACACATAATATTTTAAGTTTCATAAACCTTAAATCTTCAAGTACTAATCTTGGATCTTTGCTCCCACTTGTCTCCACCATTTTGTCTCCGTCCGTTGACCCGACTTTTCTATTTCTTGGTTCTTGATCTTTTAATCTTCAATTTTTCAAGCCATAAAAAAAAACCCGATGGCTTCCAAAGTAACCAAAAACCAAAATACAACCCCCCCCCCAAAAAAAAATATATATATATACAAATACAACAAACATAAGATCTGGTTGCTATGGCTCAATTGCGTACTGTTGGATTTATATGTACGGATTCGATAAGTCAACGCTGATGACTAAGCAATGACCCGTAAGAGTTACACCTTGGGCAACGAACATTAAATCCATTTAACTTGGTTAACTTGTGACCAAGAACAATTAACGGAACGAAATATATAATTATCTATAATAATTATATATCCGCGAGAAACGAGATTTATTAATAAATAATGTAACGCTTAATTACTTATTTAATTAAACTTTGTTTTTCGGCCTTCATATCGCATTTGGGCTTGTACTAGTTGGGCTTTATAGGGCCGAAAGATAATTAGTGATAGTTATTAGGGTTTATGAGATAAAACCTAATTACCTAATATATATATATATATATATATATATATAGGGGACCGCTAAAATGAGAACCACCTCGAGTTGTAAGAACCGTGAGAACTACACCATACGGGGTGAGGTGGACCAAAATTTTTTTCATAAACGTAGATGCGTGTATTATAAACACATTTGTAAAAAAAAAAAAAATCAAAAAAAAAATGTCGTGTGTGTAGTTTTGAGCACCACAAGTTTGTGTTTACGGGTACCGTAAATTTAACCGGAAAATTTACGGTACCCGTAAACACAAACTTGTGGTGCTCAAAACTACACACACAACATTTTTTTTTAATTTTTTTTACAAATGTTTTTATAATACACGCATCTACGTTTATGAAAAAAAATTTGGTCCACCTCGCCCCGGATCAAAAAGTTCTCACGGTTCTTATAACTCGAGGTGGTTCTCATTTTAGCGGTCACTTATATATATATATAGAGAGGCCGGTTAACATACAAATACACTTATCGTACATTATGTACGCTACAACAACAACCGTCCGATCATCTAATTTAAAGCGCGTGTTTAACTATTAAATAAATCAAATTAAAATTAATTAAAGAAACCGCCAATGTTAAAATCGTCCATTGCCGGGATCAAAACCCTGGTAATCAGCACACAATAACTCACAATCATACCGTAAACCCAAAATCAAGCATAGCATTCTCCTTCTCCAAAAGTTCCCTGCTACTCTCCGTTGCGATTTCAACTAGGATTCATGAATATTGAGAAACGAAGCAAAGCAAACAACGACAGACCACAAGCGAAGACGATGAATCCAGGTATCGATTGACATTTGCGAATTTATAGTGGAATACACAGAGGTTTATAGTCAAATGCGATTTTGTTTGTTTATTAACCTTTTAACTGAAACATATACTTTTATAAGATTACATATTGTTCACAACTACAAATTTTCCTAGGGTTTATGACTGGTATTTGTTATTTATTAGGATTTGCATTATTATGCAGTTTTCTTAATGATACCTGATAGATGTGCGATATCATATAAGGTTTTGTGAGGGTTTCGTATGACATTTGCGATTTCATATGATAAAAACAAATTCTATGTTGAAGGTTTTTTGTTTTATGTTAGATTGAACTTGCGAATTGATATAAAGGCACATGCGATTTCATATGATAAGTTAGTTTTAGTGTTTATGATTTATAATGATTGACTAGTTTAGGTAATGCTTAATTAACAAATGCGAATTGATAACTAACACATGCGAATTGATGACTAACACATGCGAATTGATGACTTGTTGTATATGATTAACTGATAAATGCGATTTTGTAAGTGTTTTTAACTATAGCATGCGATTTTGTAGAAATAGAATCTGATGATGACTTTGAAGGACCAATATTAACTCTGATAAAAATTAACAAGAATAGAAAGAGAAGGATAGTAGAAAGTTCTGAAGAGGATGAGTTTGTTAAGCCACCCACAAAAAAGAAAAAAGATGAGAGGAAATCAATGATACAGAAAAAAAACATTCAGACAGAGTTAAAGCACATAAAACAGAACATAGGGAGTTCTTCAAATACAGCAATGAAGCAATACTACTGAGATGCCAACCTAACTCATATATGGATACTGTTAGAAGATTTTCAAAAAAAACAGATTGATGATGTGAGGGATATGGGATTTGGAGCTATTCTGGATATCAATATCAACCATATTTCGACACGATTGGCATATTGGCTAACCAGGAACTTTGATGAGAAGTTCGATAAGCTAAACGTAGGAAAACACCAAATAAAAATAACATCGGACACAGTTTACGAGGTATTTGGAATACCAAATGGTCCAAAGAAAGTAGAAATAATAGCCGATAAGAGAAAAGTCAAAAAGCAAGAGAAAATTGAAAAAAGTCAAGAACCGGGAAATGCTGTCCGGGATACATTCATCTGCCAGTGGGGGCAAAACGCGAGAATTACCCATGGCTTAATTGCAAATACAATGGAAAATCAAAGAGATGGAGGGAGTCTGTTTAAATTAAATTTCCTTGTATACTGGATGACCTTCTTTGCAGAAATTACAAAGGCAACACTTGCAAATGATAGATGTTTGCTTGGTGTAGAAGATGTTGAGGAAATAAAAAATCTAGATTGGTGCTCATATCTACTCGACACCTTGCGTCGTACCCGAGCGGGCTGGAAGAACTATAAGATACAGTTCGTGGGACCTGTTGCCTTTCTTACGGTATACATTACTACATTTAATAACATATTTGAAATACTAGTTTGTTTTTTTATATAATTAAATGATCTTGCGATTTATACAGCTTCTATACACGCATGAGTACAACAAAAGGCTTAACCTGTTTGAGAAAGCCGTGGAGATACCGGTTATCCGTTATATCACATCTTCGGAGATTGATAAAGTCGAAGATCACATTTCGGATAACGGACCTCTATGGATATCAAGTGAGAGTGAAGAAGAAGAAGAAAAAAATGAAGAAGAAGAGGGTCCTTCGACGGATGATTATACACTACGCCCACCGGTTGACACCACAATAAGCTACAAAAGAAGGACTGCGCGAGCAGTACAGAACAAAGAAACCGGGAAGATCCAAAAGATAACGAGAACAATGATGATTTCATGGATTTTAGTTTTGAAATCCATGAAATGTCTCAGATGAACCTTGAGTTTGAAGTTGGAACACAGACACAGAAAATGATGGATTATTGCAACACTCCTACTCAACTTTCACCATCGGTATTCTACGACTCAGCCCACAAAAAAGAACTAGAGGCTTCGAGAGCCAACAAAAAGGTAAGCGCAAAAAAATATTAATTTAACTTAATCAATTATATTTAACTTCTAGATTGATAGTATCTTAACTCGAAAAATTTTTACAGAATCTGTTGAAAAAAATGAAAGCAAATGTCAAAAAATACCTTAAAATGGTTCAAGATGTTCAAGTGATGAACAACTTAGTTTCAGAAGCTAAAACTAAGTGTTTTTGGGATCCGGAGATTATGAATGCTTGTAAGGAGTGGGATAAGACGCTTCAAAATAATCCAATTTGTGTGCCGCATGATTTGGTTCAAGAGCATGAAACTGCAACCTCTCCTGTTCGTCAAGAACCTGAAAATCCAGCTTGTGAAGTTCATCATGAAGTTACTACAAACGAAGAAGGTAGAGAGGATGAAGAAGCTCAAAAAGTAATATAAACAGTTTTGGTATAAATGGCATCAGAAGGTAAAACATGCGTAATCAATATTAACACGTGCGAAAATCATGTAAAAAATCACTACATTTATGCACGTGCGAAACCTACAAAAAACATATGCGATTCCGTCAAAAACACTTCAAATTTGATTTCGCACAAGATGTCATGTATAACCCTGCGATTTTGATTCTACTGTATTAAGTTAAATAATTTGTATCTATAGGTATACTGCAACCAGATGATGGAGGAGTCACAGACACCCTTATTGCAAACATTCAAACTGTGGAACCGGGTGTATACGCTTACCAAACAACTGCCAAGGGTAAGAAAACACTTTATTTTAGGAGAAAAATTAAACAACACAAATTATTGTATTTCTTAAATTACTCTGGCATGCAGAAACTGATGAAAACGAAACTGTTATCGAAGAAACAGTGAACTTGGCAGAATCTACACAAAACATTCAACAAAAAGTTCAAGAAAAAGTGCCAGAAAAAGACCCTCAACAACCCGATACGGAACTTGAAGTTGAGAAGGAAAAGGAAGTTGAATGCCCTCGGGTAACGGCTGAGGAATTGCATTCAGTTGAGTTGGTTTTGAGCCTGGGACCCAGCTTGGAAGAAGATAAAGGAAAAAAACCAACTAAGGGGAGAAAAAACTCAAAGCCAAAGCAAGTTCCAAAACAGGTTATTCCAAAAGGGTTAAATGAACTGCTTTATAAGACAATAGAACAAGCCAAAACCCGAGCTGAGAAAAGATGTAAAGAGCTTGGAGACAAATTTTGTTCCCCTTACTGCAAGAGAGTGGTAAACATGCACGAAGCATTCTTGAACCAAGAATTGAGTGTGATCCGCTATACATTTGCTACATTTGCAGGCTTGCAGTAAGTAAAAAAACATATATCAACTAACAAACATCTAAAAAATATACACACAACAAATACTAATTATTATTTATTTTATGACTGTCAGAGAAGAATTTTACCGATCAAATACTGAGGTTGCAACTTTCAAAGCTGTATTTGAAAGCTTCTACAGGGAACAACACATAGCATCAAACGGAATAGATGCATTTGTAGATATTCTAAACCTTGAAGAGAAGAAAAGGGATAGAAAGTCATCACCATACAGACTCTTCTTGTATTCCACAATGATGGTATGTTTTCATATACATTTTGTCATTCGAAATTCTAAAAGTAAATGCATATTAAATGATTTCGCACACTAGTTATATCTAAATCGCATGTATTATGGCAGAGTATTTCCTTTTGAAACATTTTCATACTGTTGTAATTTCGCATGTGTTATATATACTATTTGCATGTGAAAAAAATCCATTGTTTGCATTTCTCATACTGTTGTAATTTCGCCTTTGGTATATACACTCTTCGCATGTGAAAAAAAAAACAATTGTTTGCGTGGCTTTGACTCTGGTTACATAACATACAGCCGGATATCTTTTTCGACGAGGAGAAATACGCAGACAACCAACGACTAAAAATATTTGCCTCAAATTTTGAAGACATGTTACTGAGATATGAGGTAAAAAAACTTGATTCGGTTGACCTGGTGTTTATTCCGGTACTTCAAGGTGACCACTTCTATGTCTTATGCTTCAACTTGAAATCCGGCAAAATTGAGCTGATCGACAATTCAGCAGCTAAACAAGACTTCAAGGATAGATACAAAGGGCTTCCAGACACACTGGTAATAGAAAAAATTATTCATATACATGTTATGTTTTATGTAAAAAAGCTACTAACACAATGTTGCTATGTTACAGAGAAGGGTATTGGTTTTATACCTAGAAAAGGCTTTAAAACCAACACCGGCTATAAAAGAACTTGGAAGCTCAGATATAGAAAGAAAAGAAATGGATTGGAGGACGAAGAATAACGGCGTAGACTGTGGAGTGTTTACGATGCCTCACATGGAAACGTACAAAGGAGACCAAAAACCATGGGTGACTGGATTTGTGAAAGAAGATGAAGTAAACAACAGACAGAATTCACAACTTCATCTCCTAAGGCACAGATATCTCAGTAAAATCATTCTATCAGAACACAATATGCATCGTCAAAAAATAATTAAAATGGCCAATGCTTTCGACAAAAGGCCAGACAAAGAGAGGTATATGAAAGATCTGGATAAGATAATCCCAGATAGGATGAGTACATATTTTGGAAAGGGGAAGTAAACTTCATTTGATGATGGATTTATGTTACATACTTAAACTTGTTAGTGTTATTAATTTCGCATATATTGGTATTTCTAAATTGGCATTTGTGTTTTTATTTCGCATGTGTTATGTTTGAAATCGCATGTTTGACATTGAATTATTAAAATTTACGAAATACAAGTCCATTACATAACAAAACACGCAAATTTATTGGAACATGCACCAAAAAATAAACAAAAGTTCATTCAAAAGATGAAAGAAACTCCATTTTCATCTTCATCGAGCATCTTAATACAGTTATTGCATCAGCCAACTCTTTCAACTGTTTCTCATCCCTCTCACCCAAATCCACCATAAACATAACAGCAATTTCTTTAAGACTATTCACTTGCATCTGGGATAGCAAGTTCAGAATTTCTTGTCTTCTCTTCATGTTTTCTGTTACACGAGAAATGTTGGCCTCCAACATCTCTTGACATGATTGATCCTCTTGAATTTGTTGTTGAATCTTTTTCCTCAAAACCTGCTTGATACTTGGTTCAGAAGAAGAGGGTGTTGGTAGATCTGCCATTTTTAAATTGGATGTTTGCAATAGTGATGAAAACATAAATTATATAATAAAAGAAAAATTATTGATATGAATTATTGAAATCAATTATTGAACTTGATTTCAATTATTGAAACACACTGTGCGAAAATAAAAATAATTACTAATAAAGATTGCGAAATAAATAGCTACAATTGATAAATACTTTAAGGTTTGCGAAGTCTCGAATTAAACATGCGAAATTATATATTAAACTTCATTGTGTGCGAAATGATTATTTTTAACATGCGAAATTATACAACAGATCCATTCTAAACTAGTTGGATTATGTTAAAACATCACATGCGATATATCAAAACAACACATGCGATATAGTGACACAACAAGTAAACCCAGAAACACTTATCTTCAACCCTGATTACAAATCTAATAAAATAAAATAAAAAGCTTCAAATCAAATAAAACCTAGAACTCAAAACTAATATACCTATTGACGAATCCTAAATGACGAATCAAGCATTTTCAGAAATGGCCGTTCTGTGAGGAATCAATCAAAAACCCTACAATCGAATTAAAACGAAGAAAAATTAAATGGAACGGTTAGGAAACGAACTCCATATCTGCTTATAATTGACGGGATTCCATGATTAGCAGTCGAGATGTTGGAATAGAATGTCTGATATACCCTTATTTACTTAAATTGAATCAGGACACGTGTACGGCTGTGTGTAGCGCGTACATAATGTACGATAAGGAGATTTGTACCATACTCTTTACCTATATATATATATATATATAAAAGCATATCCGAAGTACGACTTAAGGTAATTTGCCACTTTACTTAAAACACCTTTAAAACATGATGTACAAATGTTTAAAGCACCAAAAATAAAAATGTACATCACTTTTCCACTTTTACCCTTTCACTAAAAAAAGACACGGTATGTGAATTTAGGGTTTCATTCGATCGCATCCTCATTATCCCCCATCTCCCTTCCCCCTTCTCTCTTCTTTATTTTCCAGAAACCCTAAAATCGCAAGGCAACCTCCCCCGGTACAAACACACATTCTTGTGAAATCAGAAAGATGAAGCTTGGTGTAGTTGCAAACGGTGGAAAAAAGATCCAGGTAGTTTTTTTTTTGCTGAATGTTTTCTTAGATCTACTGTACCACCGTCGAATTTTTGGTCGTTTTGTTGTAGATGAAGATGGAGCGGTGGAGATACTGTCGACTTAGATCTACCGTACCACCGTCGACCCAGGTATTTTTTTTTTTTGCTGAAAGTTTTCTCAGATCTACTGTACTATAATCATTTTTTGAGGATTTTTGATGTAGATGAAGACACGAGCCAATGAGATTACACGGCTAAGGAATATGACAACCAAAACTTTGTAGATCTGAGTTTTTAGAGGAATATTAACAGCCCAGATCTGGTATGTTTGTAGCTGATTATGTTTGGTACAGATCTGGTATTTTTGTAGCTGATTTACATGCTTATGTTACTGATTATGTTTGTTACAGAACTGGTATATTTGTAGCTGATTATGTTTGTTACAGATCTGGTATGTTTGTTATAGATCTGGTATGTTTGTGCATCATTCATTGACCAATTGTTTGTTGGCCCAGTTTCCGCTGATACCAAAGCTGGTGATGGTAGGTGTTCGTGTAAACTCAATTTGAGTAATTTTTTGATCCTTTTTTGGTCTAGACTTATTATACAACCTTCTTATAAGCTTGTTTGAGTTAAAGAGCTATAATTTATGACGTCAAATGGGTCGGACCAGGTTAGACCAACGTTTACCGGTGTTTTTTGTTTGCTATTTCAAGTGTTTGTAAAGTGGGAACTGTTTCTTTTTTTTTTTTTTTGCCATAATTTAAGTGGAATTGTAATTCTTAATTCCAAATTTCTACATTTGTAAACTGAAATGGCTAAATTTGTTCGGAGTAGTAATGACTAATGCAAACTTGCAGTATGTTAAAAGGTTCACGCGATGCAAACTTAGGTGTAGTAATGACTAATTTCATAACAAGACTATATTTTTAAAGTTGTTTCGGTAAATTGGTGTGCATGAAATGGCCTTCCTAAGGTTGAAGTTATTAGTTGTTACTTTAACTACATTAACTCTTTGTTTTTCAGTATGCTAAAGTCATTTACTTAGATTTTCATTTAACTTAGGGACTTCAGAGCTGTCGAGCGATGTGATTTTAGTCGAGTTTTCACTAATCTTTTCTGCGTGCTGGTAATATAGTTTCTGAATGGACTATGGAGTATCTTTGGCCATCTAAGATAGTGATTTAACACATTTTCATTAATTATGGAGATTACACTTATGCTTGATTTATGAAAATTGAATATTATCGTGTGCACTTACTAATAAAAATACCGTTTCATCAGATGCGAAAGTTAAACAAGGATAATGGTAGCTCCATCATCAGGGTCAAGCTCACTTAAGGAGTATCTAAAAATATATCAAAGCAATGACGATGAGAAGAAGAAGAAGAATAAGAAGAAGAAGAAGAAGAAGAAGAAGAAGAAGAAGAAGATGACGAGTCACAAGGTATGCAACTTATATATTCGATCCATACGATTATATTAGTAGTTTAGTATTCAATTTTTTTCTTCAAGAATGTAAACAAAAACAACCTTTTTGTTATACAGATGAGGAGAAGCCACAAGTTGATGAAGATATTGAAGTCAAACGAATGAAGAGATTAGAACAAATTAAAGCCCGACCCCCTTTTGGTTCCATTTCCGAAGACGGAAGCAGTTAGGTTTCCGTGTCTGATAACGCTAAAAATTCGACTGCAGATGACTCGAATCGTGATATCTCACCACCACGTAAACATAAGGCCCACAGTGACTTCACTGACATGTCATCGCCTAGACATGAACGTGATCCTTCTACGTCTGTCATAGATTCCGACATGTCGCCACCTCGTAAACTTAGGGTTCGTTGCGATACACCTTCCCCAGAACCGAATGCTGATGACATGTCACCACCACGCCGCCACCATACGAAATCAAGATCACCACCACGACGTCGTGATGACACCGACATTTCACCTCCTCGTAAGCAAAGGGCTCGTTACACTGTCTCCTGAACGTAACTCAGATCCCGATCTTTCACCTCCTCGTCGGCGAAGTCAACATAGGGCGGGCCCACGCGCATCTGCAGTCGATCCAGATCTTTCTCCACCAAGAAAAAGAAGAGATGATACTGATAGACACCGATAATCAATTTCAGCTTCTAATCTTTCTCCACCGAGAAAAACCGTGAAAGAATCTGATCGGCCTAAAACTGGATTAGTTAGCGGTAAAGATATAAAAGAAGAAATTACTAAAGCAAAGAAGGAAGACTGGTTGCGGTAATTATCTATATTCTTCGTTTTGCTCGATGATTATTATACATCTAATCGGTAAAACTGTTTGTAGAAAGTCAAATTTACCCTTTACTGATCAGTTAAATTGCTTGTAGGTTTCAAAAGATGGATGTGTCTATAAGTGGCAGAAACGTTGAAGGCATACGACGTGACAAGAAAACAAGTTTGTTTGAAATTTCAAAATATTTTTTTTTTTTATTTTTCTGTAATCTGAGTATACCAACTAAAAAGATTCAGTTGGTAATTTGTTGGCCACAGGTAGAGTAGTATCATCGAAGGCACAATTACGCTAGAAGCCGAACTCAGAGTCCAAGTCACAGCCGTAGCCATGATAGCAGGAGGTTTGTTCTTACTTTACAAAGCTTTACTAGATATCTACTGATTTTTGAAACATCTACCTATTTAAACTATCAAAAATTTCTCAAAAAAGCTATTAACCGTAATTATTCAGATTTTAAGTGGGTAAGGTTTGACCTCAACAGTCAAAACAAATTTAAACAAGAAACCAACTGAAAGCTCGGCTTGATATCTATCCGTATTCTCACGATGTTGTCATGCGCACAGGGTATGGCCTTGCTATATTCACGTTTTGTTTTGTTTTTTTTTTTTTTTTTTTTTTTTTTTTTTTGCAATTTATGCTGGCTTGGATGTAAGTTTTTCTTTAACTGGCTTGATAAGTAGAAGTGTTAATGTGACCCGATGGGTTATATTTAAAGAAATCACGGGTACATTGTATTAATTAATGAAGTTAGTTTTAAAAAGACTTTGGTTAAATAGACTGAACAAGTTAAACGTGTCGAATGTAGGTGGAAGTTTATATAGCACAAAAATACCACCTAAACAAGTTCCATTAAAATTTGTCCTTATCACGCTATTTTTTTATTAATAAAGAGTTGTTTGAACAAAAGGTGTTTCTGGCAACCCAACTCAACCCGCCCGACCTGTTTAAGTTTACCCAACCTGATTGACACTGCTCATTTTGCCAAATCTAATTGGCTCATTTTGCCACCCGTTTATGTTTACCCAACCCGAACAAAAGGTATTTTCAATTTTGGCACAAACACATGCTGATTTATAAAATTCCACCTACATTACTTGTTAATTTTACCTTTTTTATCCGAACCTGATTTATTTAGCATTGTTTATGCAAAATAAGCACAAACACTTTCATTTAAAGCCATTCATAAAAAATCCATTACACTATCAAAATTTTCTCAAAAAAAAAAACTATTAACCGTAATTATTTCAGATATTAAGTGGGTGAGGTTTGACCTTAAAACGCCCATATTTCGTAATCCAAAGAGTAATATTATCTTACTATTATTTAACAAAATTCGGGCATGACCCGTTCGTATTATGAACAAATCCCTGTATGACCAACTTGTAAGAACTTAAATAGGACACAGCGGAAAAATATGAGCCCAAAAATTTCATTCTTAAAAAGTCATATTAACTACATGAAGACTGAAGAAACACTGGATGATTGACCGGAATCGAATTATCTAGGGGGTTTGGATCTGCATAAAAAGGGGTTGTTCTCTCTCGTTTGATTCGATGCAACTAATCTTCTTCTCCGGTAAACTCTGCAAAACAAAGCACCGTTAGCCTCGCCAAGGGGAGAAGAAGGGTTCTCTCCTTGACCCGACTCCGGCGTGAGAATAAGTATGTGTTTATGAAGAAGAAGAAGAGGTATTGACGAAGTGTGTGTAACTTGGATTTCATACCTGAATTGTTCTCATATTTATAGCCGAGAGTTTTGGGCGGGAAAACTCATTGGTGAAATATTGACGGAAGATGCTAACCCCCTAAGCGGTTACATTTCCTTCCGTTAAGCTTCTCGATCCGACGTGAGTGCACACGGATCGCTGTTTAGATCTATGGGTGGGGGTTTGCCACGTGGAAAGTGATCAAGTGGAGGTTTCTCTCCAATTTCATGCCATCATCGTGATTTCAGGAATGCCTGAGGTAATGACACGTGTCCAGACGGTTGTAACTGTTTAGTGGTGCACGATTGGGTCCTTCTAGGAGGTTATTGCCATAATCCTGTGTGACTCTTATCGTGTGGCACCAGTTGGGTAAATAATATCCAAGTCTGGATATTATTAGGCGGAAGTGTTTAGCTTAGGATTTTCATCCTTTGTTTATGGAGGAAAGCGCAAGGATTTATGATTTCCTTTTGGCGCGCAAGTGCTGTCTGCTATCTGTCTCTTAATCCTTCTTTGTAAGACCAGTGCGCGGCCGCGCAAGGTCAAAAAGGGTTGTAAGGCAAGGTTGTGGTATGGTCTTAAGTACTTGTTACAAGGTTTTTGGGACCTTACCCCTTCAAAGACCCAATTACAAATTGTAATTCATTCATTAGAAAGGGTTCACAATGTTACATTATATCAAGGCTTCATGACCTATTTAAAACAAACTATGTGACCTTTCTGTCCCGTATAATCCTTTCTCTCAACTCGATCTATGTCTGCTTCACTTCGCTAGTGGTAGAGAAACCCGTACGATACCTGTAGACACCACATACAACTTAACCATTAGTCTTTAATACATCGCACAAAATCAAATTATGTAATAGAAGTTCATAAATCATTCCATGAAGTAAACTTGGAATTGTCCAAGCGTATATCTTAAATATCCTTAATCCAAATCCTTTTTCAGTTCTTCATGAACCCAACAATCTCATACCTGCATTACATTCAAAACTCAAAGCACATCATTAGTAATCGTAAGTACTCCGACTCCTTGATAACGTTCATACGTATATCTTTAGCATCGTATATTCATACACACATGCATTCACACTTACGCGCCTATTATCATATACACCTATATGCAAACGTACCTTCATACATGTCTACGACCCTACCTACGCACAGACAATCATTTACGAATTTATATACACTAGCTCATGCTTACCACTTCATACACGTACGCTTATGCCGAAACAACATATTCACAACTGAACATAATATTGGCGATATACAAACGCCCTACGTGCTGTAACACTCCAAAAATGCGTAATTTAATTATTTTACCTAAATGTTCTAAGTATGTAATGTCATGACCATAGTTGACTAACTAAGTTAAAAAAATGTGTAAATGTTAGTATAGAAAGAATGAAAGATTTTGTGCATTAATAAATAACAACTAGAACTTGAAGGGCTAAAGTTGCATATTTGAATGATAAGTTTATTTATAATAAATAAAACATAAAAACACACAATGTGTATGTTCTGGAGTCGAGCAGAAGAAAGGAAGAACAAGGAAAACCCTTGTTTTCATAAATCATCAAGATTAGAAGGAGAATCAAAGCCAAAACATGTGCATGAACCCTAATCTCTAACCATCTAAGCTTGTTCTTCAATGTGGTAAGTCAAATTTCATAAATTGATGAATTTTAGAAAGTGGGTTTCGACCCAATCATGAATCCAAGTAAAAATTCGTGTAATTGTGAGTTAGGATTACACAATAGAATAAGAATTTTGTTTGAATTTGGCTATTTGAATGATTTGAAGCATATACCCATTTGATGTAAAAAGTATGATGAACATGAAGGCAAAATTTGATGCAATGTTGATGTATGTAGTTACATGTATTGAGTGTTTATTGAATGAATTAGATGTAGAATGAAAGACATGTGAGTTTAGTTGAATTTTTATGATCCATGACATGAACTAGTAGGAATAGGCGTAGGATACTTGTACTATGTGCTTAGTATGTTGTATGCACACCAAGTGTTTGATGAAATGTCTAAGTGAAGTTAGAATGTGAGATTATTAGAAAACATCTGATGAAACTAAATCTGTCCAGAAAGTTACAGCCGATTTTAATCGGCTGTAACCGGGAAAAATCTTGTAAGAAACTAATGTTTATTGAGTTTATGATGAACATCCAGGGAAAACCTTTCAAACCCAACTGGAATTGCATTTTTTCGACGAAAAATGAATGTTTTATGACTTTTTCCGTATCGAAGGTTCAGGCTGCGTTTTCTGGCAGAATTTGCAGCCCATTTCGAATGTCATAACTCAATTTAGGAATTGATTTCTGATCTCAAATTTTTATTGTAGGTAGCTTCAGGAGGTTATGAAAATATCCAATTGGAATTATGTCAATCGGATAATCGAGGATTTTTAAATGAATTTTTCCGTGGGCTGCAGTCAGAAAGTGACGAATCTGATTGCTGCTTAGTAAATGATTTTTTATAAACTTTTAGTAGAGTGTAAGACTCTAAAATTTTAACACAACGATAACCCCTCCGAGGGGCACGTCGCACAAAAATATCGTAATTTTTGCAAGCTCGCAAGTATAGTAAACAGGCATCCCAAAACAGCCTAATTTCAGTGAATTAAGCTATGCATGTTAGTGAATGAACTGACTAATGAAAGTCAAATGTGGAATACGAATTTGATATTGATCGTTAATATATACAATCATGTATACTAACAAGAATGTGAATGCGATGACATGAAAATATAGGGATCATGTCGAGATGGATGGACGCATGGAAGGCTAAAAGGGTAAAAAGGAAGCAATGAAACGGATACGGATGCGAACGTCTAAGGTAAGTGATTTCTGGAATCACTTCGTATATAATTACATGAATAAACATATATTTCACTGTTTTAGATCAAGGTGGAACGTACAAATAAATGACAAATGCTAAGGTAAGATTCGTTCAAATGGTCGGTATGATGTAAAACCGGTAAAACCTCATTATAGGGGTTAATGGGTCAAAACTTTTAATTGAAAGATTTTATGACGGTGAGTATAGGGATGTGGTAATGTTAAGGTAAGGTTTGGATAGAAGGAAAATCAACTAAGATATTAGTTAAATGCATGTTGGGACATATCGGGGCCGGTTTAATCGAAAAATATGTGAAACTGGTCAAAAGAAGTTGCAAATGATGAATGAAATTCATAGGTAAGAATGAATGGTATGAGTATGAATGTAGGTTGTATGTATAAGACCTATACATATATATTTATGGGTGTTCGTGTTTAAGATTTTATAGTATGTTCATATGGGATATGAAAGGTATATGAGAGTTTGGATATGGATGTATGTATGTGTATAAAAATATGTATGTATGTGTGTAGGTATATATATGAAGTGGGATTGAATGTATACGAAAGAATAGAATATGTATATATACATACTTAGTTTTTAATACACTTGAAAGTTAAGTTACTAATCATGTGTCTTGTGAATGAAATGAAAGTGCAGGTACGTTAATGTTGACCTTACGAAGATTTGACGTTGGGATGCAAGAATTCACTTAGGAAGTTAATTCGAAAAGATTAGTATGAATAGAATGAATCCGATGTGGTCATCTAATTACATATGTTTAGATTATGAATGATGTCACCAAATATTAATGATGCGCATGTATGTGGTGATTGCAGGTTGCACGGTTTTAACATCATTATGAAGTCTAAAGGTTGAAGATCGAGTCAAAGAGCGCGAATTGTACGGGAGGAGTAGTCACATAGCTTGCATTTGTATGATGTTTTCGATACTTCAATTAATAACGAATGATGTCCCTCTTTGATAAGAGTCATTTTAAATGATGTTCAAGAATGTTAGAGCATTGCCGTGAAAGAATTTTATGGTTCGTATTTCAGCTGCGTCTTTTTTGTTAAAACGTGTTAGGGTCTTACAAGTTGGTATCAGAGCCCTGGTTTGAGAGAATCAAGTACGAGGAGGTAAGTACTTGAACTCAAACCCGTGTGCTCTTGTGAAATGGAATCCGTACAATCCAAGACTCGATCAAGACCCAAAGGTAGAAGATGAATGTAAGTATTTACCTATGTATTTATATAAAGAAGCTAACGATATTGTATTTGCAAGGTAAGCTTAAGTGTTTGAGAAGGATGATCCGAGGATGCGGTTTGATACGAATACAAAAGCATGTATTAGACGGATGGACCCCAGGTACACAATATTGTAATAGATGGGTACCGGTGTTAAAGGAAAAAGGGAAGAATCTCCTTGGGAAGGGTAAATATTAAACGAAAGACAATGATATTGTCTTGGTAAGATTTAAAAAAAAATGTTGCACGAACTGAAACCCGCTTCTTCGGACATAAGGTGGTGATTACATGAAGGCACGAAACTAGTATGTGGATTGCTTGCCTGGCCAGTACGCAAGAAGCATATGACATTCGTGAGACCGTGATAATCATCGCAGGTATGTCCGGTGGAATGGGGTAGTAGGTGGACGTGTGGGTGAAAGGAGTAGTAAGACGCTCAGGAAATTGAGAGTACTATATAAGAAAGAAAAGCATGAATGAAAAGTTTGAACCCGTAGTTGATATGTGGGTCAAACTTGTAAGAATGAAAGGCATGAAAGAAAAGCATGAATGAAAAGTTTGAACCCGTAGTTGATGTACGGGTCAAACTTGTAAGAATGAAAGGCATGAAAGAAAAGCATGAACGATAAGAATGAAAAATGTTTGAATCCGTAAGTGAGTACGGATCAAACATTTAAGAATGAATGGTAAGAATGAAAAGGGTGTGAGTCTGTAAGTAAGAACGGATCAACCAAGTATGAATGAAACGTTTGAATCCGCGAGACGGATTCAAAACAAAAAAACAATGAAAAGTATAAATGATACGTATGAATCTGCAAGACGGATTTAAAACAAAAAAAAGGATGAAATTAACCTACATAAGAATGTGTGGATAGTATGACCATGATCGTAATTGGCACGCAAACATAAATTTTTATCGAACGAAAGAATATTAGAAATCAACTCATGAGAGTTGGGGCGAACAACAAGCTATGGCCCAGATGCATGGCTTAAGTATGGATGAGAAAGTAAGGTCTTGTAAGAAATGCTAAAACAATGGGATAATGTTTTGGTAAGCATGTTTGGTTCGGAGGTAAGTCCAACACTGACCCCAAAATATGTAAACAATAAGTAATAAATGGCATTTTGACCAAGAAAAGGTCAAACTACAGAAGTCGGTAAATAATTATTTACAATTTTTGAAAGTATTACGCAAGGAATGCATTGTGTAATGTAGGATACTCATTAGTAAGGAATTTGCGAAAGTACATAGGTGAATTAACATCGAATACAATGAAAAACCGAAGGGAAATGATATGTTAAAGAATGGTTTAGTATAGACCCGTTATGAACAAGACTAATAAAGGAAAATAATATGTTAAAGAATGGTCATGTATTGACCCATTGAGAATGGGTCAAACGAACTAATATTTTAAAAGAATCTAGAAATGGTTAGCATGATAGTAATCGACTCATGAGAGTCGGGATGAATAATGGGCTAAGACCCGGACGAAACACT
This sequence comes from Helianthus tuberosus, assembly GCA_030545235.1. Classification (NCBI taxonomy): domain Eukaryota; kingdom Viridiplantae; phylum Streptophyta; class Magnoliopsida; order Asterales; family Asteraceae; genus Helianthus; species Helianthus tuberosus. The sequence goes on along the minus strand of JARYGA010059765.1, from coordinate 3,631,707 downwards.
TAAGTAATTACATGAAGGAAAAAAAATTTCCAATGAAAGATAAACCAATGATTTGTAAGTATTCCCGAACCGAAGAAAAGTACAAACGTGTACTTCAATATTTAATAAATAAGAAAATTTCATTTTGACCTTGAAAAGTCAAACTACAGAAATTATGCAACTAGCGAATAAAATATAAGGTACGGTATAGCAAATGAATAGGGAATTCGTGAAAGAATCATGGGTGAGTAAACACCATATAGGATGCAAATATGAAATGATATGTGCTAACCCTTGACGTTACAGATGAGAATGGTAGAAAAACTTGAAGTGATGAATCTGGTATAGTTGGCGGAAGGATGCTCATGAGCGGAAGCTCATCATATGAAGAAAAGGTCAACCCAATTATGGAATGGACTTATGAAGGAACGGGCCGATCCGGGTCGTGGATCGTCAATTTATGCAACAAAAATCGAGGTTAGTAAAATGTTTAACTTATGACTGATAGGTATTAATTGGTAGATTGAATACGACCTACGAAAGGAATGATAGGATAGGTATGGTATGGTATGGAATGTTTGACTTTTAACAGTCAACATAAGAAGAAAATTATGTTATTAAAAAGGAAATGTTAAAAGTCTTGAGTGAAAGTTTCGGGTATTGGTTAAACTCTCGTAGGATGAACTTGCACGACACATTTACTTACGTAGAATAAGTAGTGCATGAAGAGAGAGCAAATAGTAATGTGATATGAATGAGATGATTTGAGGCTAACGTAAAGGTATGCATGGGATAAGTAACGATAGTAACCGTAGAATAATGCTTTATCCTCGTATTAAGTACGAAAAGTAAGTATGAAGAGGGTAGCCTTGTTATAGTAATAATAAGTCGTTGAATGTTTATAGTATGTGTATGATGATACATTGATCCTTCATATAGATATGAAAGTAATTAAAGGGAACTTTAGTAATGGAATGTTGTGGTTCGCTCAAGATTAACGAACATGAAGTAATAACTACCTAGAGGTAGATTCAACGCCAAACAAATGTCGGTAATATGTGTATATACACGGTTTAAATTACCATGTGGCAACGAAAGTACTCGGAAGGAATGCTAATGACAGAATACCGAAGTAGGCTCACAATAGGTACTCATGTGGCTACACTAGAATGAAATATCATGAATGACACATGAGTGAAATGAAAATTAATCGATCCACCATGACTGGTAAATGTATGAAAATTTTATTTTTAATTAGAAGGCATGAACAAGACATATACTCATAGATGTGCGTGAATGCTACTTCTTAAATGAGTAGCAAATGTTTTTGTGTTGAATTGAACATCTTGAATAAATAGAATGAAAAAGTAAGAGTAGATTTGGTCTAGTAAGCATGAGAGAGGTTTCGGGGACGAAATCTTCTTTAAGGGGGGTAGACTTGTAACACCCCAAAAATGCGTAATTTAATTATTTTACCTAAATGTTCTAAGTATGTAATGTCATGACCTTAGTTGACTAACTAAGTTAAAAAAAATGTGTGAATGTTAGTATAGAAAGAATGAAAGATTTTGTGCATTAATAAATAACAACTAGAACTTGAAGGGCTAAAGTTGCATATTTGAATGATAAGTTTATTTATAATAAATAAAACATAAAAACACACAATGTGTGTGTCCTGGAGTCGACCAGAAGAAAGGAAGAACAAGGAAAACCTTGTTTTCATAAATCATCAAGATTAGAAGGAGAATCAAAGCCAAAACATGTGCATGAACCCTAATCTCTAACCATCTAACCTTGTTCTTCAAATTGGTAAGTCAAATTTCATAAATTGATAAATTTTAGAAAGTGGGTTTCGACCCAATCATGAATCCAAGTAAAAATTCGTGTAATTGTGAGTTAGGATTGCACAATAGAATAAGAATTTTGTTTGAATTTGGCTATTTGAATGATTTGAAGCATATACCCATTTGATGTAAAAAGTATGATGAACATGAAAGCAAAATTTGATGCAATGTTGATGTATGTAGTTACATGTATTGAGTGTTTGTTGAATGAATTAGATGTAGAATGAAAGACATGTGAGTTTAGTTGAATCTTTATGATCCATGACATGAACTAGAAGGAAGAGGCATAGGATACTTGTACTATGTGCTTAGTATGTTGTATGCACACCAAGTGTTTGATGAAAATGTCTAGGTGAAGTAAGAATGTGAGATTATTAGAAAACATCTGATGAAACTAAATCCGTCCAGAAAGTTACAACCGACTTTAATCGGCTGTAACCGGGTCAAATCTTGTAAGAAACTGATGTTTTTTGAGTTTTGATGAACTTTCAGGAAAACCCTTTCAAACCCAACTGGAATTGCATTTTTCCGACGAAAAATGAGCGTTTTATGAATTTTTCCGTATCGAAGGTTCAGGCTGCTTTTTCTGGCAGAATTTGCATCCCATTACGAATGTCATAACTCAATTTAGGAATATATTTATGATCTCAAATTTTTACTGTAGATAGCTTCAGGAGGTTATGAAAATCTCCAACTGGAATTATGTCAATCGGATAATCGAGGATTTTTAAATGAATTTTTCCGTGGGCTGCAGTCAGAAAGTGACGAATCTGATTGCTGCATAGTTAATGATTTTTTATAAATTTTTGTAGAGAATTAGACTCTAAAAATTTAACACAAGGATAAACCCTTCGAGAGGCATGTCACATAAAAATATTGTAATTTTTGAAAGCTTGTAAGTATAGTAAACAGGCATCCCAAAACAAGCTAATTTCAGTGAATTGAGCTATGCATGTTAGTGAATGAACTGACTAATGAAAGTCAAATGTGGAATATGAATTTGATATTGATCGTTAATATATACAATCATGTATACTAACAAGAATGTGAATGCGATGACATGAAAGTATAGAGATCATGTCAAGATGGATGGACGCATGGAAGGCTAAAAGGGTAAAAAGGAAGCAATGAAACGGATACGAATGCGAACGTCTAAGGTAAGTGATTTCTGGAATCACTTCGTATATAATTACATGAATAAACATATATTTGACTATTTGAGATCAATGTGGAACGTACAAATAAATGGGAAATGCTAAGGTAAGATTCGTTCAAATGGCCGGTATGATGTAAAACCGGTAAAACCTCATTATAGGGGTTAATGGGTCAAAAATTTTAATCGAAAGATTTTATGACGGTGAGTATAGGGATGTGGTAATGTTAAGGGAACGTTTGGATAGAAGGAAAATCAACTAAGATATTAGTTAAATGCATGTTGGGACGTATCAGGGCCGGTTTAATCGAAAAATATGTGAAACGGGTCAAAAGAAGTTGCAAATGATGAAATTCATAGGTAAGAATGAATGGTATGAGTATGAATGTAGGTTGTATGTATAAGACCTATACATATATATTTATGGGTGTTCGTGTTTAAGATTTTATAGTATGTTCATATGGGATATGAAAGGTATATGAGAGTTTGGATATGTATGTATGTGTGTAGGTATATATATGAAGTGGGATTGAATGTATACGAAAGAATAGAATTTGTATATATACATACTTAGTTTTTAATACGCTTGAAAGTTAAGTTACTAATCATGTGTCTTGAGAATGAAATGAAAGTGCAGGTACGTTAATGTTGTGACAACCGTCACTTTTCCGTACATTCCGTACACTAAATGAACAGTAATTTGTGCTTTAATGACTATGCATGATCTAGTTTACAAGACAAATAAATTTTTGATTTCTGTTATATACATACAATGGCATTTCATGATACAAGACTTTATTTGTTGCTACATGCAACACGAGATAGTTCTAATGATACACATAACAGAATTGGCACCGTTACCAGACAAACTAAAAATGCTGACGAAGTTCAGTACATAGACAAACAGTATCTTGAGGCCCCGTATGAGCCAGAAATGACGTATTACACTAGTATAGTGTGTCGGGAAGTAAGGACCACAAAACTACATGCCTAAGTGATAGATAAAGTGCCGGAAAGTGCCTAAAACCCACATAAAGTGCAAAATTCTGCACAAATCAGCAAAAATTCAGCATTTAACAAGATAATACTTTTAATTCCCGACACTTAGGAAAGCATACAGGACCATTTTGTCATATTTTTGCATGTAATAAAGGGCACTATACGGAGTAACTTAGCACTTTAACGGAACGGTATCTAACCGAACAACCGGACATTACCCGGAACACCAAAATATTGCTAGAAGCATTGTTTTATTATTTTTGAGCTAGTTACAATCCCCGAACACCTTAACACCCACTTCAAAGTCTAATTAGTTAACACCTGTAGCTATATACTTGGAATTGATTTATAAGCTAACTAATTACCATCAAACTTACACTTACACCCCTCCCCCTTATGTAATCGGTCACCTAGTGACCCTACAAAATCCCCACAATCTTCCAAATATCTTACTTAATCTTCATTGGATTCACTTGAGATCTTAGAATATCATGAATGGTACTTAGGGAACATAATTCCCATTGGATAAACATCTACATATTTGTTATAAGATATCATTAGAGCTTATCTTCACCAACACCTCCTTCCCATCTCTCTCTCCCTCCATACTTACGGCTGTTGGATCGATCCGTGACCCTGAAAAGTCATTATGAGTAGTTCATCATCATTTGCAAAGGCGGAATCAATGTAAACGATGTCCAAACAGCAAGTCCTTTCAATTCTTTTCTATTACTGATTTTTTGAGCCTTTACAACGATTTCTGACAAAAATCCAGCAGCACCTCGACTCAATACACAAGATCAGGTCCGCTTGAAATGAAATGAAACAACACAACCCTATTTATAGACTTGAAGATTTCGCTTGAATGTGTCACAGCCCTGTTCAAGCGAAATCACATGTGTTGATTTCGCTTGAACTGGTCCATGTCACCTTCAAGCGAAATTACATTCAAACATGTAATCTAACCCTAATTTTGACCCTGTTGCGTGTTCGTTCAACCTATCTAGACAAAAGACTCGATTAAGACGAAGTTAACAGACACTAGGTGCACCAACAGACTCCCCCTTGGATGTTGACGAAGTCTTTGGCGTCGAGTCTTTAGTCTGTCTTTTTATCCAAATTGTCTTGACATAGTAAAAGCTCTCTTCAATCTTTATCTTCAAACTTTAATCTTCAATCTTCCCTTTGAGTGTTGATCCAGAATCCTGACTCCCCCTTTCACAGACTCCCCCTCTCGATAAGCTAGGGCTTTAAATTCTGGTTCAAACTTTAACATTTTGTTGCCATGGGGAACTTGATTCCTGTATAATCTCTACCCAAATATAAGATATATGACAATAACAGTTTTAATTCAAACTTACCTTACAACCTCAGTTAATAAACTTGTCAAACTTTAGAAATCCACTTAAGTATTCAAGTCCAAATTAATGACCCTGATTACTCAATTATCTACCAAGTCCAACTTAATGACCTTGGTTGATCTGAGACAATTCACACTGACATTTTGATCAAACATTTTCTGAAAATTTACAAGTTTCAAGTTAATGAACTTGCTTTAACTTTTCAATAATCACAAACTTATCATGTTTTAGCTCCAAACTCACCATCCAGCCCAGAAACTTCCTGCATCTGATTCAATTCGAATCTGAAGATCAGCTTTCCACTTTGGTTTGTCAAAAATAAAGCAGAAATGAAAAATCTTTTTGGATTTAAAAAAAAAACTTCTAAACTAGAAATGAATTACAGAAATAAAATGCAGTGAATGTAAACTATTTACAAACATATTTTTGATGAGCGTGTTAGGGAATCATATCAGCTATTCGACAAGTCACAAGTACCGTTAAGCTTTGATTTCATACTGAGAATTAAACAATTCACTTAGATTGTCGATATACTGATCCACTTAAATTTTCACACAATTTTCAATCTGTCCAGGATACGGATTTACTGTTTTAGAGACTTAAACTCATTCCTGTGTCCCACCTCTTGAATATACTCCCGTATCCAAATCCCAATATTCAGTCTTACAGGTGAGTATACCACAGATGATATCTGTAAGGGGTTAAATTGCGAAGAACCGTGAGAGCTCAGGTCAGAACTTCCGTTCAGCAGACAGATGACGGCTTCGACTTTGGTGTGTCCCCTTTAGATGATCTTTTTTACAACAGCCATGATTAGCATTTTTCAATGTTTTATCATTTTTTTGCTGAGGGCGGTGCTATGTTTCAAGCAATGCAGAAAGTATTATTCGGGGACTAGGCCATTGCTTCCGCATTATCAGAAGTCCCGGAATAATACCCCAGATATCACTGAGTATAAAGACCTAGTATCTCAGAAAAAGGGATCCTTCAAACAAGATTTCAGGGGTTACCTATATATCCAAGTAGTGTTCCCCACGAAATAAGTAAGTAAAGATTTTAGGTTTATATCCCGAACAAACCTACTAAATGAGCAAAAACCTATCGGCACATCATCAGCGAGACTGTTTAATCACTTTTAAACATTACATATCTTTAGCATACCGTAACTGTCAAGCCGATGTACTATCATTTTCCCTTTTTACACAAACTCTTTTTCAATTTTCTATTGTTTTTGGATTTTGAAAATATCTCATGTTTTTGTATTTTTGACATTTTTTATTGTTTTTGTATTTTTGACATTTTTTACCCTATACTCTCCCCCTAAATACCAAAACAAGTAAAAAATCAACAAACCATTGCAGATTGCTTCTCAACATCATCATCTACAATGTCTCCTTCATCAACGCCAAGAATCTCCTCCAACACCGATAAAAGCTTCATACCATTCAATTTTAGCAAATATTGAAAACGAGTTTTGTCAAATGCTTTGGTATGTAAATCAGCTTTTTGCTCGTCAGTGTGGATTTTCTCAATTCGTATCAACCTCTTCTCGAAACAATCTCGGATGAAGTGATGACGAATTTCAATGTGTTTGGTTTTAGCGTGATGAACAGGATTTTTAGTAATGTTAATCGCTGCCTCATTATCAACAAAGATAGGGGTGTTAAGAAATTGCAAATCGTAGTCGCGCATCTGTTGCTGGATCCACAAGATCTGTGAGCAGCAGCTGCTAGCAGATACATACTCCGCTTCACATGTGGATAAAGCCACAGAGGTCTGCTTTTTGCATTGCCAGGTAACCAATCTTGGTCCGAAGAACTGGCACCCCGCTGTTGTTGATTTAGCGTTAACTTTGCAGCTTCCGAAATCCGAATCGGAATATCCTTTGAGCATAAAGTCGCCATCTTTTGGATACCACAACCCCAACGATGGAGTTCCTTTAAGGTAGCGTAATATCCTTTTGACAATTACCATGTGCGAAGCTCTCGGATTAGATTGAAATCTTGCTGCGAGGCAGGTTGGATACATAATATCGGGTCTTGAAGCTGTCAAATGCATCAGTGATCCAATCATGGAACGATACATCGTTTCATCTACCTTCTCTCCGGTGAGATCAGGGTTTATCCCATGATTCGTTGCTAATGGGGTGGAGGCTGGAGTAGAACCTGACATCCCGAATTTCTCCAAGATATCATGAACGTACTTCGTTTGATGTATGAAAATTCCCTTAGGCAGTTGATCAACCTGAAGTCCCAAGAAGAATTTCATCTCACCCATCGATGACATTTCAAATTTTTGCTTCATAACTCGTTCAAAATCTTTGCACAAATTTTCATTTGTTGACCCAAATATGATGTCGTCCACGTATATTTGAACAATCAGAAGATGTCCGTCGACCTCTTTGGTGAAGAGAGTGGCATCCACTTTTCCACGAATGAAACTGTTGGCTAGCAGGTGTTGAGACAATGTCTCATACCAAGCTCTCGGGGCCTGGTGTAAACCATACAACGCTTTGTCTAGTAAGTATACTTTCTCTTTGTGGATTGGATCGGTGAAGCCTGGTGGCTGTCTGACATATACCTCCTCTTTTACCTTCCCATTGAGAAACGCAGATTTAACATCTAACTGATATACTTTGAAATTTTTCCAAGATGCAAATGCTAGGAAGATTCTGATCGCTTCTAGTCGAGCAACCAGAGCATATACTTCAGTGAAATCTATCCCCTCCTGCTGACTGAATCCCTGGACTACGAGTCGAGCTTTGTTATGAATAATAACTCCTTTATCGTCTCTCTTGCATTTAAACACCCACTTGGTGTTTATCTTCCTCTGACCATCAGGCAAGTCTACTAACTTCCACACTCCCAACTTCTCAAACTGACTCAACTCTTCTTGCATAGCATTGACCCAAGAATCTTCAGTTGGCGCCTCTTTATATGTACGCGGTTTGATCTGTGAAATAAAACAACTAAGTGAAAACTCAGTTTGTAAAGGTGCTACTGTAGAATAAAAACAAGTAAGGCCTTGGTCAATTTGACATCTAGTGCGAACGCCTGATTGCAATTCTCCAATGATCAGCTCCTCTGGATGGTATGAAAGAGTTCTTGGCATCACCTCGCCTGAAACATCTACCTCACCTTCCAGATTAGTAACATTCTGATTTACACCTTGCTCACTGACTGGGTTTGTTTGACTTGAAATCTGAATTTGCTCCCCCTCAGAATCTGAATCACCACAATCAAATACTGGCATGTTCTCAGATTCTTGATTATCATTCTGTTCTGACTGATTATCATGTGCAACTTCATTTTGTTGAATATCATCATGTTCTCCAGCATTGCTTGGACCTGCTTCATGGTCATTTGAAGTTTGTTGCGGTCGTCTTGAATACTCAGCTGGAAACCTTTCCTGCGATTCTTCATACTCTCTCAGAATATCCAACTCGTCAAAGAAATCTTCTTCTTCCTTTTCTTCTTCCATGTCAAACGAATCCCACAAAGTGTCATAATGAAAACGCCATGAATCTCCAGGATTCTGCGGTGGCATTGTGTAACCTTGACACTCAACATTGTGTGCTTCAATAATCTGCTTCAAGCTTGGAACAAAGACTCGTTTTTGAGGACTTGAGTATCCCACAAATATTCCTTCAATGCTCTTTGGACCAAATTTCCCAAAAGGTTCTAGAACTGTGCAGGGAGACCCAAATGGTTCTAAATACTTCAGATTCGGTTTGCGGTTATTTATCAGCTCGAAACACGTCTTATTGAATTTCTTTACAGTGAGAACCTGATTGAGTGTATAGCATGCGGCGGATACTGCTTCTGCCCAAAAATTGACTGGTAGCTTTGAATCAGCAAGCATCGTCCTAGCCGTTTCGATTAGCGTCCTGTTCTTTCTTTCTGCTACTCCATTCTGTTGCGGAGTGTAAGGAGCACTAAATTCATGCAATATACCTCTCTCATCACAATATTCTTCCATCTTGTTATTCTTGAACTCAGTACCATTATCACTTCTGATTCTTCTAATGCGTGTTTGGTACAAGTTTTCTATCTTCTTGAACAGTGTCATCAAACGATCAAACATCTCATCTTTTTACTTCAGAAATAATACCCATGAAAATCTTGAATAATCATCTGTAACTACAAGACAATAAAGATCCCCAGTAATGCTTTTGACATTCACTGGTCCAAACAGATCCATATGAAGTCTCTCTAAAGGTCTTGAGATTGAATTTTCTTTCTTCCTGGGGTGTGATTTCTTCTTTTGCTTTCCTTTGATGCAGCTAATGCACTCCCCCTCAAGATGAAAACCTTTGGCATGAACACCCAGAACTAAATCATTGTGCACCAAGTGATTCATTTTTCTAAGATGTATATGACCCATTTTCCGGTGCCACAATTGCGATTCTTTCTCAATTGCTTTTGACACAAAACAATGTGCCTGACCCGTTGTCGTAGTTGCTACACTCATGTCCAATACATACAAATCATTCACTCTAGGTACCCTCATGATAGTCCATTCTTCAGGGATAACAAATCCTGGTTTCAAGATCAAGCATTCTTTGTCAGTAAAGTGAGTGGTATACATTCTATCACAGATCTGAGATATGCTTAGAAGATTGTTTTCAAGCTCAGCGATGCAGTTAACTCTTTCAAACGTAACAATCCCATTGGATAACGTTCCTTTCCCAACTATTCTACCACCTTGATTTCCTGCGAATCCCACATAACCACCATTGAAATTTCTAACATCGTACAGCAATGTTGTCTTCCCCGTCATGTGCCGAGAAGCTCCATGACGTGACCGTGTCGTCCCGATCAGTCAAAAACCCAATTAAACCTAGGTAGCTAGGGTAAGTCGGGTATCGTATCCACGAAGAGCATGTGGTTAGTATCGCACGACCCTTTCGATTAGTTAGACTATTTACAAACAATGTACAACGTAATTATGAAGTTTGCTAACTTTATTTGTTTAATTAGTTTGAAAGGATATCGGATTGAACGGACAAATTGATATTATCTAAAACGATGATTTATTAACGAAACTTGCAAAACTAAACTACTTAATTGAAAATAAGAATTAGAAATACGGATCACACCCGGTTCGATAATTGTAAGTCCTAGGGTTTCTACAAGTTTTAGATTCAACTCAATTGTATACGATTAGCGGATTTAGTGTACCGTGACTTAGGTGCCAATAACTATCAACGTTTTGAAAAACGGACAAGAATGCATGTTAGGATCTGAGGCTCTCATGATTGTGTTTGTTTGTGAGATTTGAACAAATCAAATAGATATGAACAGTTTTAAGTGCAGCGGAAATGAATAACAAACTTTGTAAACACAATCAAAGGATAATATAGTTTGATAAACAATTGCTTTTCATAGATTCGAAAGATTACATCAAAAGCAAAAGGTTACAATGCAAGCTTACAGACTAAACTCCCCCTCAGCCTGATACTCCAGAGTTGGTTGCACAAGATGAAAGGATTGAATTGAGCAGACGAACTCTCTCAAAACGAATCCAATGTAACAGTACAGAGTACTGTTCCATTTATAGACAAAGCAAACCACTGAGGCATTTCAGCCGACGTCACCATGAAAGCGACGTCTAACAACCTAACAACCTTTAACAACTGATCCTATACAAATACTGCTATTCTAAACCACTGATTATACATAAAACAAGTAATACTCTAAACTACTGCTTTCTTCCTTCATCAGTGCTTTCCTCAAGGTTGATCAGTCCTTGATTGGGCAGTGCTTTATCATCAGTAGATAGGACCAGCAGTGTTAACTACTTCAGGGCTTGATCAGCAGTTGAAGGGGCAGCAACAGTTGTATATGAACAGTGGATAGAAACCATCAGTTGTTGTAAATCACTTTCAAGGGGAAAGCTTAATGTAAACTGCTGCTTATTGTGAATCCACTGTTGTGATCCGGTTTTGGCTTTACATCATCTGTTCCTCTGTAGGGTTCAATCCCAACAATCTCCCCTGGAATAGATGATGCCAAAACCCTTCATTATTCTGGATTTTTATTTACTCATCACAAGTTCCCTAACTTGTCCTTTGAATTGTAATTCAAAGCCAATGGGGCTTGTATCATCCTCATCCCTGCACAGTGTAAGCTCAAGGAGATCTTGCAAATCTTCAACACCCAGGCCAAGTGCTGTTTCCCTTGATATATGCTTCACTTCACCATTTGATCTGAGCAAAGTCAATACGTGGGTCTTTTGATCAGACATCCACTTTAGTAGTTTTGAATCCAATGGGTTTCTTGGGAGAGATTTATTTGGAAAGATGAGTTTGGAGATTGAGGCCTGGTGATGACAACTTTGAGCAGTGTCTTGAGACTTTGCTGTTTCTTGTAGTTCTGCTCTAAGTGTCTGAAGAACCATCTTCATGATATATTCTTCTCAAGCTTGTTCTTCTTTTGATATTTCTGCATCCATCTGCTTTGTTTCCTTCTTTGATGAAGGATGGCAGCAGGTGGTGTATGTGGTGGTTGATTTAGTGGGGATGGCAGTGGTTGTGGTGTGTGTTGATGTAGTATTGGTGGCAGTTGTTTGAGTGACAGATGTTGTTAATGGTGGAGGTGTAAGTGATTTTGTGGGAATAGAAGTTGTGGTTGAAGTAGTAACTGGCTTAGTTTTAGAAGCTGTGGTGGTTAATTGCCTTGTTTTTCTAACAGGACTCTTCTTTAATGAAGTACCAACCTCTTCTTTTTCCTTTTTGCAGAACTGACTTTTTATCAACCAAAGCTCTGCTCTCATCCCTTACCCTTTTAATATCAGCAGTGGTTTTGAGACCAGCTGAATTGACATGACTTTGAACGATCCTCATTTGTGTATCTTCATCATCTGCTTGAATTTTCAGGGTTTCATCACCTCCCTTTTCCTTTTCTTTGACAGATGTTTCAGCAGAAGTTACTGAGAGATTTTCCTCAGAGTCATTTTTCTCCCCCTTTTTGGCATCATCAACTCTTTCGAAGATAGTGCAGGGGTTGAAACACATTCCACAGCTCATCTGGAGTAGGAGCAGATGATGGAGTAGCTGTTGGAGGTGGTGCAGCAGTGGATGGTACCGTTTGTGCTTTCAACAACTGTTGCAGCATGTCTTGATTTCTACAACAGATGTATCCAGCTCATCAATTCTAGCCGTCAATTCTTGGTACATTAAACCATCACCCAACTTAATGGGGTCATCTGATTTCCCACCAGCAGTGGTTGTAACAGTGGTTGATTGAGGAAGTGTATCCCAACAATCATCCACTGTTGCCCCTTTGTCTTGGTACTGGGGACTTCTTTCTTCATAATGAGAAACGCTTTTTAGTGAACCAGTGAAGACTGGATACACAAGAGTTCTCAGTGAAGAAATTGCCTTCAAGGAAGTCTTATTGATGAAACTATTGTCCAAGTGCAAACCAGTGGGTTCATCACTTGTAGTAGCTGCTTCACTTGAACTACCACCAAGAGTTACTTGTAACTCAAGGGGTGTAACCTCCTCAGTTGTTGCTGGGATAGCAGAGGTATAAGCATCAGACTCAGTCACTTGTTGGAGTATACTCTCAGTGATAGGTGATTGAGATGAACTGATTTATGTCTGAGTTATATCCAAAGCATGCAACAAGGTCATTATTGATGGTGGTATTTGTGAAGTGATGATGGGAGTAGAAAGTGAATTTGCCCCGGGCAATGGGCTATGGATGATGGAATCAAGTGATTCCAGAGCATCATAATTTGGTGTCCTTGTTCTTTCAACCTGTTCTTTTTTAGAAGAAGCAGGAGGAGTTTGAGGCATGGGTTGAGACCTTTCTACCATCTCCTGTGAGGAAGTAGCAGCAGTGGTTTCTAGTGACATTTGTGATGTCACTGGCAGTTGCTCTGGGATCTCATCTTCCAGAGTTGCCTTTATTGTAGGTTTGGGGGGCTTTTGAATTTTCTTTTGTTTTGGTCTTTTGGTGGATTTAGGTGTGGGTTTCACAGCAGTTGTGTTACTGCTGTGATCACCTTGAGCAGTAGGCTCAGCAGCAGATATCTGAGGAGCAGTGGTAGCTGCTAAAATCTGCTCAGGTACCTCTGCTTTTGTTTTTGAAATTTTTGATAGCCTTGTAAATGTTTTCAGGTGTAAGGCCATTTATTTGAAAAAGTGATGATGGCATCTAATGCACACAACTGTTGAATAACACCTGTCCACATGTAACCTCTGTTGTAAATCAGTGTTTTGCACAAACAGAGGATACACTTTGGCACTGGATAGATTTTACTATTTAACAGAGTTTTAATGCCATCAGTGCTTTGAACAGACTTTGAGGATTTATTGAAAAATTCAATTTTAAACTATTTTTAAGGTTATTTTTGATTTTTCTAAAAACATTTTTATGCTATTTACACATGGAACACAAGAAAGCTTGCTTTAATCCATGTTTAGCACTCCAATCATAGGGATCAAGTTTTTATCAGTAGATGAATCCAATTTTTAAGTTTGTACATCTACCACCTGATCTTTAGGATGGACATGTTAAAGATGAAATCAAACCTTTTTATAGCAATCCCTCACAAAGTGATGTCTGATAATGAATGATGGTGGATTAATGAGATATTGAACTTTTTGATGATATATTTCAGCTACTTGACTGTCTTGTATAAAAACAATCTTTTGAGCAACTATACCAAAATTCAATAACATATTTTGAACAGTTGGACTATTCAGCTTGCAGCAGCATCATAATATTCTTCAGTCAGTGGTTATATAAACATCTGCTTGCTTTTTGCTTAGTCAAAACACTTTGATATTTGTACTTGTTTGAGTATGATAAAACTTGACAATCATGCTCCTAGCATATGCAATGTTCTTTGAGGACCCACTTTTCGTCAAATAGATTCTCATCCTTTGACTATGGCACAAGATTTTCAAACTTGTTGTCACTGAACTGCTGAAGCTCCTCTTAAATGACAGCTACCCAACTTTCTGTCTTTTAGTGCTATAAGGCACATTACTTGTTGATGGAATGGTAGAAAGTCAGCAAGAGGACACATGTTTCAGGAGAAACCTTTTGTAGGAATCCTTTTTCATTGATGTTGACAAGAGTGTGGTGAAATGGTTGAGTTTCAACAGCTGTTTTGGACATCTGCTGCTCTAACAATGGATTTGAAAGATAGGTTTGGCACACTGATGATCTTTATCCATTTTTGATGGATTTTTATCAACAGTGGTTAGGGTGAAGTAGTGGTAGAGGTTTTGAGGGGGGCAATTTTGGTCAAACACTGTTTGTGCATCAATGGATGAGCTTTAACAACTGTTTTGTACAACTGCTGCTCTGATGAAGGAAATGATTTTGACTTGTGGAATCACAATATCATATTCAGCATCTGTTGATGGTGATTTATGAAATATCTGCAAGAATGCTATCCTCAACAAAATACATTTTAGATGCAAATTGTCAAGATTGATATGTCAGCAGTTTTTACAGGAATTTGCATTCAAGATTTTGCCACATGTCAATAACATGTTTTGAAGCTTTTATAGATTCCTAACAGTGGTTTAGTACCCCAGATGATGTAGACCCTTTTTACTAAGGCTACTCATTTTGTGTCATAATTTTTGAATTAGAACATGAGTACCCAAGCAGTTTAAGGTCTTTTAGCAATCAATCTTTGAACTGTTTTAAAACAAACTTGAGTTTAACATAACCTTGACACTTGTATAATTTCCTTTTGAGCTATTTTCCAGGATAGTATCATCACAAAATAAGAGAAATACATCCTGACAGGAGATGAAACTTTTACTAAAAAAAACAAGTAGAAGTTCAAAATATATCATTCTCATAAAAAATGGAGAATAATATATCCTGTTTTATTGAGAGAAACCCTTTTAAAAAAAATTAAAGGTTATTCTGAAAATGACATCAAAAAGGATCTGGTACATTTTTTAATAAAGCTCATTGTCATATCATTCTCAAGTATTATGAAAATGGTCAATGATTTGAACAACCACTGTTTGAGACCATTTCTTTGTCAATTGATTGATAAAATGAGGAGACATGTACACATAAGTTTTGAAAGTCCTATTATAGACTTTGTTACCATGTGATGATACTGAAAATTTTTGTCTAGTCCTCTTTGTAAGTTTAATCACCGGTGATACTTTTGTTACCTGAATTTCCCTGAATCAATGAATGCACATAGTTGCTTGATGACCATTGTTAGCCCAATTTGTGAACTCTTAAGTGTTTTATATTTATACTCTTTTCTTTTGATTTCAAAAGTTTTGAGATAAACACACTTTTGAGTTTTTGTAGGTTTTCAAGGAAAGAATACTTGATCCAGAAACATTTTCAGCAATGTTTTGAGAGATTTGGACATTTTTGCACATGCTTATGCCAAATTTCACATTACCCATGATCTGGACATAATTACTACTGATTTTCTTAATGTATTCTTAACACAATTGATTTTGGTCCTTTTGAAGGAACCTCAACCTGTTTTTCAATACATAAGATCTAAATGACTAAAGTTTTAATTTCCCTCTTTTTATGTAAACAAAAACACTAATGTTTTTATGAGCATAGGTTTTTGTTGACCTGAGGTTCACACCTTAGCATTTTATGAAAACATCACAAATATCAAAACAATAGTTGAAATTAATTTTGAAAAGACAAAATAATTCTTATAGTTTAGCAGATATGTCTGCAGATCTGACAACTATAAGTGACTTGTGCATAATATCACTTGTTGTGTGAGATTTGTGTGTCATATGACATCTTGGTTGATTTACAGAATTTTTGAATAACCATTTTGATCATGATTTACTCGTTACTCTGTTTTTCAACTGAATACAACCAACCTTAGTATCAATGAATTTTGAGCCGAACAGTTATGTCAAATTGATTGTTAGATCGAATTTGACTGTCCAGGATCTGATACCAATTGTTAGGATCTGAGGCTCTCATGATTGTGTTTGTTTGTGAGATTTGAACAAATCAAATAGATATGAACAGTTTTAAGTGCAGCGGAAATGAATAACAAACTTTGTAAACACAATCAAAGGATAATATAGTTTGATAAACAATTGCTTTTCATAGATTCGAAAGATTACATCAAAAGCAAAAGGTTACAATTCAAGCTTACAGACTAAACTCCCCCTCAGCCTGATACTCCAGAGTTGGTTGCACAAGATGAAAGGATTGAATTGAGGAGACGAACTCTCTCAAAACGAATCCAATGTAACAGTACAGAGTACTGTTCCATTTATAGACAAAGCAAACCACTGAGGCATTTCAGCTGACGTCACCATGAAAGCAACGTCTAACAACCTTTAACAACTGATCCTATACAAATACTGCTATTCTAAACCACTGATTATACATAAAACAAGTAATACTCTAAACTACTGCTTTCTTCCTTCATCAGTGCTTTCCTCAAGGTTGATCAGTCCTTGATTGGGCAGTGCTTTATCATCAGTAGATAGGACCAGCAGTGTTGACTACTTCAGGGCTTGATCAGCAGTTGAAGGGGCAGCAGCAGTTGTATATGAACAGTGGATAGAAACCATCAGTTGTTGTAAATCACTTTCAAGGGGAAAGCTTAATGTAAACTACTGCTTATTGTGAATCCACTGTTGTGATCCGGTTTTGGCTTTACATCATCTGTTCCTCTGTAGGGTTCAATCCCAACAATGCACTTTGTAATCCACACAAGTAAAACCTAACCAAGACAATGCATAACTACACATAACCATTTCGCAAAGTGATAACTTTTAACATCGTTCGGCAATTTACGAATACGAAACAAATGTAAACTATTGTCAAAGGTTTCAAAAATTAATACAAGTTGTCACAAAGTTGAATCAAGAACAAATACATAAACCCTAGAAAATCTTACAACAATCTACACCGGGGTGAATCCGACGAGACTAGCCGCTCATGGTTGGGTGGACGCGATCACCGGCTTGAGATGAGATTGAAGGCATGATCAATTTTTTTTCCAGTCGTTTGAGGGAGATGTATGATGATGTTAAGTCGTCCGATCCCCACTGTTGCCGTCAACAATTTGAGATGATCCCTCAAAATTGGGGCCCAATGTCTCCCTAAGTCAAAGGTGTTGGCCCATCATAAAAATCGGCCCACTTGTATTTCTTGTCTGCGTGGATGTATATGTTGTGTGTGTTGTTTGATAAAACTCACGTGCTATCCAACTCCCTCTTTTGCCATGATGATTGATGATGTTTGTGGGATGAATTGAGAGTCCCAAGATTTGTTCTATGGCTGCCACATTTTAATGTGCTCCCCAAGAAGTCCACGTGTGATGTTATACTCAATTTATAGGAGGATGATGATATATGATGTGGGAAAAGTCAACAAACTCAATCCATCACTTGCTGCCTATTTTCGTGAATGAGCCCACCCTCACGTGAGTCAAAGGTGCCAACAACCCTTCTCTATGGGTGATCCAATGGGTTCAGGCCTTATGTGCGGCCCAAGACGTCCAAGCCCACATTCACGTGAGATGACGATTGATGATGTCGGCCCAATTCTCGTTACCCACAAAAGAGGTCCACCAACATGTGCCTTCAACTTTTGTGATGTGATGATGAAGATTTAATGTTGTTGACTCTTGTGTCTTCTCACCCACTGTCCAAAGATGATGGTCTTGACTTCATGCGGCCCACTCTAATTTATTGTTGTCTTTCAACCGTAGGTCCCATCTGAAAGCATAAACCCCATGTGCAAGTCTCTGTTTCCTTTTTGTAATAACAATAATAATCCATAAAGTCACATGATGTAGCCGCCAATGATTCTTAATGTTAATGATGATGTGATTTTTATAAAACCCAAAAGCTCCTTAAAAAGTCACGTGAATCCCCTGATGATGAATTGCTATTTCCTTTCTAAAATAATGGTAACAAGGATTCCTTATTCTTCCCATATCAATAGATGTTCCTTCATGATCAATAATGATCCCCCTTGCTTTGTGTGCCTTGTTCCATTTCATCACTAATCTCTCTAACCTTTGCCATATTACGCGTTTTACCCGTAATATTGTAAAAACCCGTAGTTATCATACTCGCGACACATAATCACTTAAAACACAATAAGATACGTAATTTAACACACTTTAGCACCCGTGTTTCACACTCTCCATCACTCCACTATCCATAATCCATCGTGAAACGGATCTTGGAAGCTCCTGCACATATCAGAAACACTTAGTGAGATTTTGATGCTACCCAAGCCTCTTTCGACTCAGGTAACTGGAGACCCAACCTCAACCTCTTTGAATAAAAAAGTCGTCTTTTTGAGGTTGACCAGATGGTTGGTCTTTCTTCGAAACAATTTTCTTCTCAGAAGTAATAGCCTCTTTTGGATCAAGTTTCTCATAGTACTCCAAAGGAACATCCATCTTTACCGGTGTGGTAGAAGACGATTGTTTTTCTGACTCTGAAACCTTTGGTTTTGAAACACTTGATTTCTTTTCAACCACTTTTGGCTTCCATGTTTGTTGAGACGATGCAACCCGTTTGTAAAACTTGTCATTTTTAGTTACCACATTTTTAACAGGTTCAATTTTGACTTTTGTTTTATCATTTTTCAAAATTTTCTCAACAACCATTGGAGCTTTTCCCTTCACATTAACTTTCTTCTTTTGACTCTCAACAATTTCAGACTTAGGCTTGAAGTTGGTACACTTTCGTGCAATATGTCCAACTTTGTTGCATCTGAAGCATGTACGAGTATCAACAACTCGACTTGTGCCTTCAGTCTGAGATTGTGAGGCTTTCTTTGCAAAAAAATCTTCATTTGACTTCGAAAAAATCTTAGATTCTTCATCAGAAAGTGAACTCGAACTTGACACAAACACTTTCTTTTCAGCAAACCTTTTGTTTTGAACATTCTTTTTCCTGATAATTCTTACCACCCTGATATCCACCCGACCATCTATTTCGATTGTTGTTATAAAAACGTGGTGGAACAACAGGTTTCTTGTAGTAAGCTTTATCTTTTTCAAAATTCATTTGCCTCTTTGTCTGATTCAAACCTTCTACTTCAGACAAATCAATTTCAACCAGTTTGAAAACATTTTTCAATTTGTTCACATTAACATTCTCCAGTGGAAACTCAGAATACGAATACAACTTATCAGATCCAGTCATCTTGTACATCACAAGACCCAGTTCATCACCTAAGTTGTTTTTGGATTTTGGTTTCGGAATGTAATTGTCCAGAAAACACTCTTCATCCTCAGCTGAATCACTATCCAAAACACTTTCAGCCATGCCTTTCACAATATCAGTTTGCACACTATCATCAGATGATGATGAAGAAAATGTAACATCAATTGACTCTGGAAGTTTTATCTCATTTGTTTCATCTTCATCATTAACCAACCCTGATTGTTTCTTTGAATAATTGTTTAGAACTGGTGGTGGAACCTGATGAAACCCCACCCCAGTTCCATCAGCATACACATCTTCGCCTGCTTTGTTCTTCCCAATGGGTTTGGGAACAATGTGTTGTAAAACAAAGCTTGCGGAGCTGTAACTGTTCAGTTTCAAATCGATACGCTCATTCTCAATCTTAGCTTCTTCAAACTGAAGCTTCAATTTAGCAATCTCATCCAGTTGTTGGTTGAGTAATTCTTCTTTAACCCTCAAAACACCTTGCAATTGACAATTTCTTTGTATGTTTTACCGTTTCTATCATCAGAATATTTCACCGTGCGTTTTAGCTTCTCAAAACTTTCATAAATTTGACGATTTTCAAGAATTAGTTTTTCATTTTCTTTCCTAACTCTTTCTATGTCAATTTTATCAGTTTCGATTTTCTCATTCAGTTCTTTTATTCTATCAGTTGAAGCTTTCAGCATTTTGTCACTGTTCAAGATCTGATCCTCAACATCTCTGACTCTTTTTGTCAGATCCTCAACCATTTTGTTTTTATGACAAGCAATTGTCCTACAAACCTTGGAGTCTTTCATGCAATTTTTGCAGTCGCTTTCAGATTTATCATTCTTACCTGACACACTGTTTACATCATTTTGACTGACCTTGTTTTTCGACTCAGTGCCAGAACCAGAAACTACCTCTAGTTCCTTTGCAGCAAACACCTTGTGAGCCATTTTCTTCAAATTTTCAGCAGTAAGCTCTTGTGAAGTATCAATAATTCCATCATCAACCTTCTTTGACTGCTTCTCTTTCACCTTTTCTTTGTCCTTTTCTTCATCTTCTCCTCCTCCCCACCATCTTCTCTATTGAGCTTCTTCTTCTTCAGCAATTTGTTGAGTGAGAACTTCAACATCAATTGTTTTTGAATCAATCGCTATGTTACCATCAGGGTCTAGGTAACACTCTCTATCTGCATCCCATCTTTTTGCTTTCTTTGCTTCATTGTAGATCTTTGACATTCTAACCAATCTGTCTACGGCTATCATCTTTCTGTTGATATATTTATCTTTTTCATTCCTGTTGTCTTTGAAACGAATTTCTTTTGCTACAAATGCATAGCCCACTGCATCTTCCTCCGGTAGCACATCACTCCAATCGTATCCCTCGTCAACATGAATCACAGCAAGAGCTCTAGATTTTTCTTTGGGATTATCTTAAAGCTGTTTCATTCTGGGGGATTCGTATTTGTTTTGATGGTAGATTGCTTTCTTGTAGGAATCCCCACGGAAAGGATTTGCAGTATCATCAGTGTAAGCATTTCTGCACTCACGTTTAAACTGACCTTTCTGTTTACATTTGAAGCATGTCACCTTTGACTTGTCAAAGCCCAGTTTGGTGGAAGGTCCACCAATTGAATGTCTTCCTGTGATCTCCGTGAATCTTTGAGCACGTCTCACAGCATTGGCCATACACCACCTTATGTCGATCAGTTCCATCTCTTCCAGGCCGATCTGATCGTAATCTTCTTTTGTGAGGTTGGTGTTTCCAATCTTTCCCGCAACAAGACTCTCATACGATTCAAGCACAGAAGCTAAGAACACCATTTGTTGTTTAGCTGATTCTTCACTAAAATTCTGTGTATTCTTCAGATCCATAGCAATGTTGCACTGGAACACATTTTTTGAGGCTGAATTACTTGGACTTGTTGATGAAGAACCACTGTGAAAACCACTACTTGAGCTTTCTTGCTTTAACATATTTGATCCTTCAGCTGAGAATGCTGTCTTGGGTGACACATTCTTCGGTATCCTATCTCCTCGGTAATACAACCCAACGTTTTGTTGATATGTGGAATGATTGACTTTGAAAGATTTCTTGATCTCCAGCTCATGACTTTCCAATCTTTCAATCAACTGTCAGCTTATCCGACTCAATTGTATTCTTCAGCATTAATGCAAAGTACTGCCAGTCATTATCATCCGGTAACGAGTCAAACAGCTTATCAACTAGTTCTTCACGAGAATAGATGATTCCATGTCTTGCCAGCGCCATCTTCAGATGTCCAAATCTTTCAATCATTTTAGACACAGAATCATTTTTCAAACAGCCAAATAGATCAAACTCTTTTCTTAACAGTTTCTTTTTGTTTTTTACTATTTCTGCACTACCCTCACATTTATTTTCAATTTTGCCCATAGATCTTTTGAATTTTTGTACTCGATTAAAGATATGATGTCGTCTCTCACAGACTGATGAATTAGTGCAATGCACTTCTGTTCAGCAACATATCTGTCAATCTCTTCATTCTCTGTCAAATTTTCAAAATCATTTCTTGCCACTGTGAAACCATTCTTTAACATCTTCCAACTCGGATATGCGAACACCTTTAGCCATTCCTCAAACTTTTTGGCCCATTTGTTGTAATCTTCAATAGCCAACAACTTTGGAGGTTTATTATACGTTCCGTAAGCACTCTCAACACTTAAAGTATCCGAAAGATTCTTTCTCGCAGTTGGAGCTTTATCATTCGTGTTGTTTGATGTGTCGTTTGAAGAATTATTCCCACCGTTTCCAGGAAAAGCAAAAATGTCACAGAATGGATTGAAATCATCCATCTTCACGTACCTGGAAAATGAGCAACAAACACTTAGCAAGTACTTGATTTTGAAAAATACAGATTCAAGCGGAATCTGTTCAAGCGAAATCAGCTTTAAGCAAGATAGCTTTTCAAGCGAAATAGCAAATCAAGTTCAAGCGAAATCCTTCAAGCGAAATCAGGTTATTTGAAGCGAAATCAGTCTACTTGAAGTGAAATCACTTAAGTTGTTTGGCTTTCAAGCGAAAACACAAATATGTGTATTCTTCAAGTGAAATCACTCAAAACTTTCAAGCGAAATCAGTTTAAATGTACTTTTCAAGCGAAAACAGCAGTAGATTCAAGCGAAATCACGTGTAAGTTCAAGCGAGATCACGATGACATCATCAATGTTCGAACAGTTTTCAAGCGAAATCAAGTATTTGATCAAGTTTTAAACTGATTTTAGGTCCAAATCTTTCAAGGATTAGTTATAACTATGTTTCGCTTGATATGTGAGAGTTTCAGGCCATTTCAACCGTAAAATTATGTCCAAATCAGAAAAGAAAGGTAGAAGTGAGAGAATCCGGTAAAATTAAGCTGAATTTGGTATGAACTCCTCGTCCTGAGCTCTGATACCACTTGTTGGATCGATCCGTGACCCTGAAAAGTCAGTATGAGTAGTTCATCATCATTTGCAAAGGCGGAATCAATGTAAACGATGTCCAAACAACTTGTTTCCTTTCAATTCTTTTCTATTACTGATTTTCTGAGCCTTTACAACGATTTCTGACAAAAATCCAGCAGCACCTCGACTCAATACACAAGATCAGGTCCGCTTAAAATGAAACAACACAACCCTATTTATAGACTTGAAGATTTCGCTTGAAAGTGTCACAGCCCTGTTCAAGCGAAATCACATGTGTTGATTTCGCTTGAACTGGTCCATGTCACCTTCAAGCGAAATTACATTCAAACATGTAATCTAACCCTAATTTTGACCCTGTTGCATGTTCGTTCAACCTATCTAGACAAAAGACTCGATTAAGACGAAGTTAACAGACACTAGGTGCACCAACAACGGCCCACCACCACCATCACACTATCATCATCATCAACCATTTTCCATCCATTTCACATATGAACAAAGGTGTAAGAAGGTCACTAACGAAGCTTGGAACTTGTGGATCATCAAGGACATCTTCCGTTTGCTTTTATCCACTCAATCTTCATCATAGTTCTTCCCTTGCTTGAAGCTAGTAGTAAGACCCTTTTTCACTCTTGTTACTTCATATTTTTAGTGGATAGAAGATATAGTATGTCAATTTATACAAGAACACTAAAGAACATACACATGAATCTTGAACATAAAGCTTATCTTATGATGAAATAATGATGAAATGGTGTTATTTAGTATATGTATGGTGATTGCTTGTTGATTTCTTGAGATGATGATGTTAATCATCACATGGAACTTGCTAGATGGTGATTAAACACATAATCTAGCAAGTGGAAGGATGATTATGTAACAATATAAGATGATCATCCTCTTGATTAAACATGAACTTGAAAATAAAGAGATTTCTTGAAAAGTAATAAACAAAGTAAGCTAGTAAACTTGTAGATCCAAGATTTAAGAATGATTTTCCAAGAAAACCAAGTTCAAAATATGATTTTTGAAAGATCATGGTTTTTATTAAACCTACACTATTTTTAGTGATAAAATAAGTGTAGAAACACTAGTATAACAAAAAGGTTTAACAAATAAGCATTTTGGTAAAAATATATTCACAAGTTGTAAACATCTAAAAACCTCAAGAATGAAGTTTATCAAAAAGTAAACATATTTTGGAAAGTAACTAAGGCTACTAAACACTTCGCCAAGTTACTACACACTTTTGTAAGAGATCAAGTTCATGTTATTGTGTAAATTGTATAGTTTATACACTTGATAAGTGAAATATTGTTTAGTGATTTGTTGTTGATTGTTTGGATGATTTTTGAAAAGAAAATGATATGTTAGATAGCATGGACACCTCCATTTACAAAGGAAACTATGGCAAAATTTTCTAAAAATACAAACACTTAGAAAATACTTTTTAAACAAGTGTTTACATGTATGCTTTAAACTTTGGTCTTTCCATATAAACTTCGCCATAGGTTTTGTTACAAAAATACAAAGTATCGGAGGTTGGTTTTGTAAACAAAAATGGATAAATATGTATCTAGAATATATATTTACATTAAAATCATTGTGTGTGATTATGTTAAATAGTTATATTATTTTAGGGAGAATAATATAACTTACAAATACAAAGAACTTACAATCCAAAATAATACCAAAAATTACAAGGAATAAAGTATATAAGTTACACGCTTAAATATTGGCAAACCGAACAAGAACGTAACTTATAAAACATTCCGGAAAATACCATTACAAATATATTTTTGGCAAATATTGTTTTGGATACAAGAAATGAAAATACGATTTTTGAAAATATTACAAGAGTAATATTGTATTTTCGACCAAGAGAAAATATATTATTTTTGGAAGTGAAAATATATTTTCTTAGAAAATTCAGAAGATATACGATTTTGAGAAAAATAAATATTTTCTTGACAATACATTATTTTTGGACAAACAAGTTTAAATATATTTTCTGAAGTAAGACTTGAAAATATATTATATTGGAAACTACAAATACGAGAATACAAATACACATGCATGAAATACTCCCATCCTTGGGAAGGAAATACGAAAATACATACTTGAGAAGTATTATCACTTCGGATAATGTTAAAGACATAAAAGAGACGTAACTCGAAACATGAATACTAAGGCAAGGCACGGCCCGCTCGTCTAATAGACCCTAGCACATTGTAGGTAGTCGTGTTTGCTGACGAGATTTGAGTTACGAGTACTGAAGACGCAAAACAGTGAGTTCATGCTCCCCCTTTTCTTTAACTGTTTTTGGTTTTATAACTCTCGGGGGTGAATACATGTTACGAATACATAAACGGTATGAAATGCCTATGAAATACTAGATCATGTGAGCATAGACAAAATACAGAAACGCCATTAATACTTAATTAGGGACGAGGGTTAGATCTAACGGGTACGGCCGAACCCCACTCATGGTCAAAACTAGTACCTCGTAGTGCTTCGGAGTCCCAGTCGAGGGTAATCGACACAGTCGAGGGTAATCGACACAGTCAAGGGAAATCGACACAGTCGAGGTTAATCGACACAGTCGAGGAAAATCGACAAGGGTATAAGCCATTACGAGTGCTCCCCATGTCCTCAAGGAGTCATAACAAGTACTCCCCATGTCCTCAAGGAGTCATGAAAAGTACTCCCCATGTCCTCAAGGAGTCATAACAAGTACTCCCTATGTCCTCACATGCCTTAAAGTCCTTGTACAAACATTCATTTAGTATGTTCATACACGTTTTTCATACCTGTTTACAAAAGAGTCTCTCAAAGATTTACAAGAATTACAGTACATAAACTAGACGCATGAACTCGCTCAACTTTTTGTTGATGTTTTCCCAAAATTACATGTATTTCAGGTGACAGGATGGATCTTGGGCGCAGGTGTCATAACTAGAAGTAGACTTCAAGTTTAGATGTCATCCACTTTTGTTGATTTGTAACCTTGTCGAAGGTTGTGTTTTGAAAACTTAAATAACAAGTGTTTGTAATACTCAAATTTTATGAATGGATGAACATCGTTTTAATCATGTAGTTGTTTATTACGATTGAATGCAATGATATTAAACTAGTCACACATCATACGCTTCCGCAAAAGACAGGTTGTGACAAATGTAGACCTTACGAAGATTTGACGTTGGGATGCAAGAATTCACTTAGGAAGTTAATTCAAAAGGATTAGTAAGAATAGAATGAATCCGATGTGGTCATCTAATTACATATGTTTAGATTATGAATGATGTCACCAAATATTAATGATGCGCATGTATGTGGTGATTGCAGGTTGCACGGTTTTAACATCATTATGAAGTCTAAGAGGTTGAAGATCGAGTCAAAGAGCGCGGATTGTACGGGAGTAGTCACATAGCTTGCATTTGTATGATGTTTTCGATACTTCAATTAATAACGAATGATGTCCCTCTTTGATAAGAGTCCTTTTAAATGATGTTCAAGAATGTTAGAGCATTGTTGTGAAAGAAATTTTATGGTTCGTATTTCAGCTGCGTCTTTTTGGTTAAAACGTGTTAGGGTCTTACACGTGCCTAATAGATTCCTAAACATTGTAAGATCGTTTTCACGATCAAACGAGTCGTTCAGAAGAGTTTTTGCTCAATACGATAGGCGGAAACAAACGTATTAAGGTAATTCAGCATGCAATTCACTTTAAACTGTCTTTTGATTGATATAACAATGTTTTACAGCGAGTAGACACTTCGGCAACAGTTCGACTCTGAAACCGGAAAGTTACAAATGACAAAGACAAGGCAACTATTTATAGGCAAGGTGATTTCGCACGGAAAGGCTCAAGCGAAATAGCCAGGCTATTTCGTACGAAATGACAAAGTCATTTCGTGCGAAATACCTTATCCTATTTCATGCGAAATCAACTTCTAACATGTTTTCTCGAATATCGTGCCCAGATCTTTCTAATCTAATGCAAGACTTGATACAAGACGAAGTCGACAGACATATGCACCTACAGACTCCCCCTTGGATGTTCACGAAGTCTTCAGTGTCGAGTCTTCAATCTTCAGTCTTTATCAGTCTTCTCGTTTTCTCCCGAAGTATCTAACAGTGTAAAGCATCCTCAATCCTTTCTCTTCTCTCTATCAACTAATCTCCTTCTTGGGTGTTGATCTATCATATTCACAATCTTTGAATCTGAATCTCGAGCTTTCTAATTCTCTTGATCAGATCTCTTGATTCCTTAAACTTTTCACAGGTTCAAGAACGACTCCTAGCTCTCGGTAGCAACAAGATCTGAAACCTAGCTATCCTGCAAACATCTCTACCTCACAATAAATTTCACAAATTTAAAATTTGACAAATTTATAAACCACTTGCAGATATTAATCAATCAATAAATGATTTTACAATATTAATCTCTGATGAACCACTTGTAGAAATACCATATATCTTTTCAAACAATTTTTCTTCTCAAACGTCTCAAACAACCTCTCCTAAACCTTTTGTCGTCATGTTTAGCACTTGGAATTTTGAAAATCAGTTTTTCAACATCAGTTGTCGAAAATAAGATGAAGTTAAAATCTTTTTGGATTTTCAAAATTTAAGCTAAAACACACTGAAAATCTTTTTAATCTTTTGAACTTGAAAGAAAATACATTACAGAAATATTTACAAACAATATTTTTGTGAGTTTATGTAAGAGGATCATATCAGTTTCTGAGACAAAACACCAACACCGTTAAGCTATAAACATTTTAAGTTCTAAACAATTCACTTAGATTGTAAGTATACTGGTCCACTTAAATTTTCACATAAAGTTCAACTGTTTCGAGATACGAGATTAATGTTTTAAGCACTTAAACTTATTCACGTGTCCCACCTCAGAATATACTCCCGTATCCAGATCCCAATATTCAGTCTTACAAGTGAGTATACCTAGATGATATCTGTAAAAGGTTAAATGCGAGGGCCATGAAAGCTCAGGCTATTGCTTCCGCAAAATCAGAGAGATGATGGCTTCGACTTTAGGTGTGTTCCCTTTAGAGAATCTTTTCTTCAATAGCACATGATTAGCATTTTTCAATGTTTCATCATTTTTTATGCTGAGGGGGGTGCTATATTTCAAGCAAGCGAAAAGTATTATATGGGGACTTGGCCATTGCTTTCGCAAAATCAGAAGTCCCGGGATAATACCCCAGATATCACTAAGCATAAAGACCTAGTATCTCAGAAAGAGGGACCTTTCAAACAAGATTTTGGGGGTTACCCATATATCCGAGAGATGTTCCCCACGAGATAAGTAAGTTTGAAATTTAGGTTTATATCTCGAACACAATCTACTAAATGTGCAAAAACCTACTGGCACATCATCAGTGAGACCGTTTATCACATTTGACTTTCCAATTCTTTAGCGTGTTGTGATAGTCCACTGATGTACTATCATTTCCTCTTTTTCAAAACAAAACTCATTTTGAATTTTATCATTTTTTTTCCTTTTTCAAATATTCAAATGTTTTTGGATTTTTTGAAAATTTCTTACTCCCCCTAAAATTCAAAATCATTTAAAGAAGATTTGAAAACAAACTGTACACATAAAATGACAAGTGTTGTGAATTGCTTCAAATCTCCATCCACTTGGCATAAACAATCAGAACTCCCCCTTACAACAAACTATTTTCCCATTATGATTTCAAAACACTTAAGTTTGTTTTAATCAAAATGGTGTTTCCGGAAAATAAGTTTTGCTGATTTCTTAAAACCACTTGTAGATTAGGGGATCAATTCATCACCTTATTCTTTCATCTTTAACCTTTTGAAAAATATAACAATTTTAAGTTCAATCAACAAGTACCACTTGTAGGAAATCAAGTACAACTTAATGTCCCTGATTTACCACTTGTAAATTCATCAAACAAACATACAAAATTTAAGAAAGATGCCGATTCCTGCTCCACGATTACCAACTTGGGATCTCCGGCAAGTCCATAGTTTAATCATAATAGGTTCTATCCCAGTTACCAACCTGGGATGACCTATCTTCACCTGCTCTCTTCGTTTTCTTCTCATATAATTCCTTTACCCCTTTTACCTTCCCATCAACCATTTTTCCAAAAATATTTTGAACTTTGGGACTAAAGGCTTTTTTAACATCAAAATCTTTCTTTTTAGAAAAGAATTGATTCGAAATCTCAACTTTACCAACTTTTTGTTTAAAATTTTCAACCCTCAATGGTGGAAAATTTGCATCATCCATTGGCGGTACTAATTTTTCAACTTTTGATTCGATTTGTGGCTCCTCTGACTTTGTGAAATCAGATTCATCGCCAGAAAATAGCTCCTCTGATTTTGATGAATCAGAATCATTTCTAGAACTGTCATCAGATTTCTTAACGACCCACTTTTGGTTGTCAAGATTTGCTTTTCTTTTGTAAAAATCTTTTGAACATTCACCAACCTCAAACTTTGAATTTTTGAAAACTTTAAATTGTTTAGTTGATGTTTCATTTTCAACAATCTTTTCTTTCAGTTTAAGAGAAACTCCCTGTTTTGTTTGGATTGCCTTTTGACAATTCCTGGCAATATGACCAATTGTTTTGCATTGAAAGCAGGTTCTTGTTTCCTTTTTCTGAACAACTTCCTTCTTCATTTCTTCTTGCTTTTTAGCAAGGAATTCTTTGTTTATTTGCTTTCTGAACAATTTCTCTTTTTCTTCTTCAGATGATATTCCTGAAACAAAAACAGTTTTTGGTTTATAAGTTTTCTCATTTTTATGGTTTTTTGGTGGAATAAAACCAAGACCTTTCCTTTTGAAATTACCGTTATGGTTTGGTTTCTTTCGATAACCTGAACCAGAACTGTAACCCTTTTTCTTGTTTAAACGTTGTTGAACTCTTGAAGTGTAAGATTTAGGTTTTTCAGAAATATTTACATCTTTTATTTCAGAAATATTAATTTCTGTTAGTTTGAAAACCTTTTTGATCATTTCAGTTTTAACACCTCTTATTAAAAATTCTTCATCAGAATATAATTTGTTAGAATCATTCAAAGTATAAGCCACTTTGAATGTTTCATCATTCAAATTAGATTTTGATAACAAAAACTCTTTATGGTAAACCCATTTGTCCTTTTTGACTGTTGGACTTGACGTTTCAGACTTTGACTTTGAATTTGACTCCGACTTTGACTCCTCGGTTTCATCTTTATCCAACACCTGATCGACAACTTTCTTTATTAACTCTGACTCATGATCAGTATCAGATGAAGTAAAAATGACATCAATGTTGTCTGGCAAATTATCTGAAGACTCAGATTCCCACTGTAAATTGGTTGCCTTTTTTACTCTTTCTGAATTTGGATTTCATGAAGAATATCCATTTTCAAGCGGAGGCGGACACTTTGTATAACTGAAACCTTTTTTCTTACCAGAATCATTCACTTCAGTCTTATTCTTCTTTTCTTCAGATACTTCTTCATCAAATGCCTTCATGCCTTCCACTGTTGGATAAATCCTGTCAATAACATAAGAAGTACATGAGTAACTTTTTAATAACCTGTTTACCCTTTCTGTTTCAATCCTCTGGGTTTCTAATTTCTGTTCAAGCACAGCACATTTCTCAATGTAATTATTGACAATTTTCTGCTTTGTCATAAAAGCTCCTTGAAGTGTCTTCATTGCTGTTGCTTGTTCACTTCTTGATTGATTGTACTGATTCATTGCTTTGTTGAGAACATCATAGGATTCTTTCAATCTGTTCATGTTATGAATCAAAGTACTGTTTTGCTTCTTCACTGCTTCACAGTTTTCACATTTCACAGGAATCTTTTGTGCATCAGCTTTTGCTTCAACTTTGAAAGCTGGAACTTCTTTTACCTTTTTCTTTTTTACAGGAACTTCTTCATCATCACTGCTAACTTTTTTTTAACTTTCTTTTTTTTCGAATTTTTCCATCATCACTGTCACTCTCCTCTAACATTCTTAAATGCTCTTTCATTCTGTTTGCATAATAATCATTATCATTATCACTGTCTTCATCAACTCGAGCAACAAAAACTTTAGCCAAGAATTCTTTATCTGGACAATAATTGTCCCAGCTAAAACCTTCTGGTAATCTTTCATCATCTTGATCAATCAATTTGCTCATCAAATATGCTTTCTTTGATTCTTCAATCTCCTTCTTAGCATGGGCAGTTTGTGGTTGTTGAGCAACTTGATGATAGATCGCTTTCCGATAGTAATCATTATTGTTGAACGGATTTTGAGCTCCACTTGCTTCGTGGTTTGTGCATTCACGCTTGAAATGCCCTTTTTCCCTGCAACGAAAACAAGTAACTTTAGATTTATCAAAACCTAAAGTAGAAACATTTGCATCACGGAAATCATCTCTTCCTGTGATCTGTTTGAATTTCTCAGCTCTTCTCAACACACTTGCCATACACCATTTTATATCCATTAATTCCATTTCTTCAGCATCAATCTGATCGTAATCCTCTTTTGTCAACATTGGATTTCTGATCCTTCCTGCTACTAAACTCCCATACGATTCTAACACAGTCACTAACAAAGACATGTGACTTTTGCAACTTCTTCCGAGTAGTTTTGGTCATTCTCAAGATTTAATGCAATGTTGCATTGAAATACTTTACCACTCTTTGTTGCTGAAACATTTGGATCAAATGATGGATATGAAGAAAAACTAATTTTGTTGTTTGATCCTTTAGATGACCCTCCAGAAGAATTTTTAGCATTGAAGGCAGTTCCGATCTTTGGTGACATGTTGGTCTTATCACTAATACCTCCTTTGTAATATAAACCGATATCTTGTTCACCATCAAAATCCTTCATTCTTGAGATCTTCCTTTGTTCCATCTCTTGAGCTTCAAGTTTTTCAATGAACTTTCCCAGTGTTAAATTTCCAAAATCTTTCTTATTTCTCAACATCATAAGATACGTGCCCCAAGTTTCATGTGGCAATGCATCAGCCAGCTTTTCAATCAACTCTTCATTACCTTTTGTGATGCTCACTCTCTTCATGTTAACTAAAAGATTGCAATATCTTTCGATGATCTGCTTAGTGTTTTCAGTTCTCAAACCATGAAATAGATCAAACTCCTTTTTTAAAAGTGACTTTTTGTTCTTGATCATCTCTTTACTTCCAACAAACTTTGATTTTAATGCCATTCGTCGCGTCATTTGGTTCGTTTTTCGTGCTTATGCGCATTCCGTCGTAATTAAGCGAACATCGCGTTCGTACGGCCAAACGAACCGACATCCATGATATTTTTGAACACATTTTAAGTTCCCTATACTTTAACTTCATTTTAGAGCTTTGAAATGGGGTTAACGGGCCTTAAACGTGTCGAAAATGGCCTAAATACAGTTCAGGGACCAAAAGTGTAATTCTG
Source organism: Helianthus tuberosus (assembly GCA_030545235.1). NCBI lineage: Eukaryota > Viridiplantae > Streptophyta > Magnoliopsida > Asterales > Asteraceae > Helianthus > Helianthus tuberosus. The sequence continues at coordinate 3,599,332 of JARYGA010059765.1, read as the reverse complement.
CCAAAATAGTGCCTAGCGGTGCGCTACACTTTAAGCGTAGCGGTGCGCTAGGGGTCTGCTGACCAGATTCAGAGTTTCTAAACAGCAGGCTGCAGCTGTTTTAACCTCACCCACAAGTTCCTAATTGCCTAGTCATGTTGATAAGAACCATTTTAAGCTTCCATAAGGTTCCGACAAGTGTACGGCCTTGATCGTTTCCCCTTTTCCAAGAAACGATCTCAACGGTTACCCGAATACTATAAATACCCCACCCCCATATGCTTTAAAACTTACAAGAATTCTGATTTTGAGAGCTCTAAGTTGAAACCATTGTTTCATACCTGAGTTCTTGAGTCGGGATTAGCATTCGGGGACCCTGGGTAAGTATTCTTTCGTTCTTTTCCTTATTTTATTGCTTTTCGAGTCAGAAAGTCAAACTTTGTTTGACTTTCAGCGTTGACCAGTAATGGTCAATGCGAAGTTCGTTTGAACTTCGCAACGTGAGTGTAATCACGTTGGTCATAGTCCCTTGGGACTATGCCCACTTCCAGATTGAATATGCAGTTCCATTGTGTTGCAATAAAACCAAGATATCTTCTTTCACAACTTGATGTAATAGACTTGTCATCATTTTTTCATCTTTGTATTTCCTTTTCTCTTCATCACTTAGATCTTTTATTGCAATAACCTCTTCATCATCATTCACTGGACTAACATATTTTGTTTCAACACATTCCCAAGCATCCAAGTAATTTGCTTGAACCCAATTTTCGAAACGCTCCTCCCATCCTTTATACTCCTCGATATTCATAAGCTTTGGCGGTTTTTGCATGGTGTTCGTTTCATTTTCTAACATTGTTTTCTGTACAATGGTAATTGGAGTAGCAAAGGCGTTATAAAATTCTTCTTCCATGATTCGGTATCAAAATTTCACAAACTATATCTTTCAAATGAAATAACAATTCAAGCGAAATACACTTTCAAACGAAATAGTTGATTCATACGAAATACGATCCTGTTTGGTGCGAAATGACTGGTTTCGTGAAAATTGATGATCTCGTGCGAAATAGCAAAATTTCCAAGCGAAATGAAGTGATTACGTACGAAATAGGTGATTTCGTACGAAATAAAGTACTTATTCGAACGAAATGACAATATAGGGTGATTTCGTGCGAAATGAAGGATCTATTCTGTGCGAAATACTGCTGACCTCATCATGTCGATCAGATTTTTGTCCAATTGATCAGGTTTTAGTCCGATTTTAGGTCTGAAACTTTCAAGGCTTTGTTAAAACACTGTTTCGCATATAATGTGAAAATATCAATCCATTTTATCCGTAAAAACTTGTTTATTTTGAAAATGAAGGTGTAGACATCAGAATTTTGAGCTGAATCGGTAAGAACTCTTCCTCCTGAGCTCTGATACCACTTGTAGGATCGTTTTCACGACCAAACGAGTCGTTCAGAAGAGTTTTTGCTCAATACGAGAGGCGGAAACAAACGTATTAAGGTAATTCAGCATGCAATTCACTTTAAACTGTCTTTTGATTGATATAACAATGTTTTACAGTGAGTAGACTCTTCGGCAGCAGTTTGACTCTGAAACCGGAAAGTTACAAATGACAAAGACAAGGCAACTATTTATAGGCAAGGTGATTTCGCACGGAAAGGCTCAAGCGAAATAGCCAGGCTATTTCGTACGAAATGACAAAGTCATTTCGTGCGAAATACCTTATCCTATTTCGTGTGAAATCAACTTCTAACATGTTTTCTCGAATATCGTGCCCTGATCTTTCTAATCTAATGCAAGACTCGATACAAGACGAACTCGATAGACATATGCACCTACAAACATATTTACTTAAACAATTTCTTACACTAATACGAAAACAAATTCATTCTTTCACTAACCGACGACCCTTAACATCTCTTATATCCAAAACCAATCCTTAACATAAGTTATGAGACCTTGGAACACCATTTAGACAAGTCCAATATATGAAACAACAAAAATCCAACAAATCGCCTGCAACACGGTCTCTCGCGGGCCGCGTAAGCCTTGGCTTACTTCTTCGCGGGGCGCGACAGCTCCACCGTAAGCTACGATGGCCATAAAATCTTTACGGTGAGATACTACTGCCTTACGGTGGCCATGAAGACTTCAGAACCTACCGTAGCTTACGGTGGCTACCGTAAGCTACGGTAGGGCTCAACTTCCATTTTAATTATTTAAACTAGCATATCAAGACCGGTTTACATCCGAAACAGTTGAAACTTGTTTTTAATTATCCGTAAAATTATTCCTTACATAACTAACTAAAAGCCCCTGCCCCGGGACCTTAATCTACCCGAATTTCCTTAACAATGCGTTACTTGCACAATTATTCGACCAATTCAAGACTTTATCAAACATCTCATGCGTTTGCACTTAAAACTAGCATAATGTTAATACTATGACACTTTTACATTAACCATATATATATATATATATATATATATATATATATTAACGTCGTCATTACGTGTACTAACGTTACATAATAAAACATACTCTTATTTTGACCCGTTCGGTCATCTTAGCAAACACCATCACCTATAATAACCGAATCCTAAATGGACTTAAATTACCATACTTAAGTGACTCGCATATAGCTTTCCTAATTGGTCTAGGAAGTGATTCGGAAATCACTTCCTTAATGCTCCTTACTTGCTACCAATGTCATAAAAAGGCATTTCACATAATTTCTAATATTTATCATACAATAACCTATTTTATTACTAAGGAGGGAGTCGGGGAGTTTACTTACCTCGTGCATCCGAATTTATACATAGCTTCCGTGTGACCCGTTGTCCTTCTGTGCTTGTGTTCATGATGACATGGCTCCTATGCATATAAGTAGTCACATTCATAACATGATTAGCACACGTAAACCCATTCAACTATGTCCACAAGCTCATTCATGGCATTTATACATAATTGACTCTCACAAAGTCAAATGTCTAGCTTAATAATTTCATCCGAATTAAGATTATGAATTCGTCTAAATAATAGGCTATAGTATGAACATCATTTGCATTTCACACTCATAATGAATGATATGTAAACTCACAAGATCATTTGATTATATACACACACAATCCATTCCGTTCATACTAGGATCCTCATAACTTCATAACTAACAACATTATCATTCAAGATTGCCTAATTTGACACTATCCTTGAACCCGACACGATTCTTACCACAACATTAACTAACGCATAAGATGCATCATAATCACTTTCTATACCTATAAATTTACAATTTGCATACAATTTCACATATTTGTTCTCTTAGGCATTTCATCGAACATTTGGCGGGTTTCACATTTATGAAATATTATGTACAAGCTTTTAAAGCATTGTTCTTGCTAATTCTTCACATAACTTTCATTATAATTCAGATTCAAAATCAATAATCTAGAACATCCATTGTCATACACCTCAAGCATCATCAAATTAACATAAAATACATCATCATCGTCCTACATAAGAACCACTACAAATGGGTTTTTCATAAATATACATAACAATCAGAAATCTAAGCATAATTCAAGTTTCATAAGGCATTTCTATCACATATCCATCCTAACTTCACTTAGATTCACGAGTTCATCAACACCCAATTCACCCAACATCACCAAATCATAAAATTTAACTTACTTGATAGTGAAGAACACTTAGGAGATCGATAATCTTGACACATGCATCCTAAAAACCTTCAATTCCCTTTTCGATTTGGAGATTTCTTGAAATTTAGGGTTTACCCCTTTTTCCCCTGCTTGTGCGATTGACCACACACGCACAGTGTGTGTGGTTTTTATTTTTTTCTTTCTTTTAATGTTTTAAGATTTATCACTTTACATATTTTACATATTTGGCCCTTCAAGAATAATATTCATATTAATATGACAAAAAACTATCCCTACTTATTCATATCTAACTTAAATTAAAAATCCCATGGAATTTGGGGTGTTACAGACCTCAACAGTCAAAATAATTTTTTGAACAGATTTTTAGTTGGTAAACAAGAAACCAATATCTTGTTGGTTTTGTACTAATATTTGAACAAGAAACCAACTGACAACTCCTTATCCTCACGATGTTGTCATGTGCACAGGGTGAAAAGAGGTGAACAGTGGTGAAAAGAGGGAACAGTGGTCAACAGTGGTCAGAAGCAAGCTTCCTGTACAACATCTACTTTTGTCATTGAAACTGTACAACATCTACTTTTCTCATTGAAACTATACATTTGACTATCTTGACATTATATATAGTCTAGATAGTCAAGTTAATCTTCATGTACTCCATCCAACTTTCTACAAACACTACACACCCACCTTCAGTTTGCTGCTACATAGAATGAACAACATTCAGAAAATCAATTCAACCGTCTAATTGTAAGTTAGTATCAGTTTAATTTAAGGTTACTTTTAAAGCTCACTTTCTGTTATATTTGTATTCCTAACAAATTGTGTTTTACTTTCATTTCAGAATACTATTTTCATCTGGGTCTTGTATTGTTTCTCGCCTCTATACATTTGATTCTTGCATTATTTCTCTATTTTTAACATCTTGGTCCTGCATTGTGGTAAGTATTTCTCACATTTCGACTGTTTTATTTTGTATGTATGTTGTAATCTTACATAGTGATAACAATGTTTGATACACCGATTGTAAAAATCTTACACTATTTTAATTGTTAAGACTTCTCGACTGTTTTATTTTGTATGTGTGTTGTAATGGACTGTTTTATTTTGTATGTGTGTTGTAATTGTTAAGACTCGTCAACTGTTTTATTTTGTATGTGTGTTTAAGAAGTTTTTTTAGTTCTTTAATACATATTTTTTAAAAAGATGTTTGTCAAATTGATTATCCAAAACCTCTTATTTGAATATATTTTATAACCCAAATGTCATCATTGAGTCCATCATACTTTGAATAACACAGCAATCATATTACATATAATCAACTTATAATTGTAATCTCCGGATCATGTCACCTATTTGGATGTGGATTAGAAAAAAATATCAACCAACCCATGAGATTTAATATACTGTTTGGAGTGTTGGACTAGGATGTCTGCTATAATTTGCGCATTTTACTCATATGTGTTTATTTAAATTTTAAGATCAGTGTTTATAAACAGGATCAAATAAAAAAACTGCTATTATATCGTTTCTTTGATCAGTATAATTTATCAAAAACTTACAAAATAATAAAAGAATATGTAAAAAGACCTAGAAGATATGAAAACACCAACATTAATCATCAAAACATAAAAAGTTAATTATTCAAACAGTAATCATCATCATCATAAATATATATAAAAAAACTCAAAAACAACAATTCGAACACTAAATAAATTATTTTTAAGAAAAGGGCTAATGTGTTCAACCATGTTTTATGAACGGAATAATAAAAAAAATACATGTTATAGAAGATTAAAAAAGCATTTTAAAAAACTCTTTTATAAAATATCATGAACAAAATGCCCTTTTTAATTTTATTAACTATCCATAATAAACCACGTAAAAATTTTGTTTATCCAATGGGATTAGGAGTGAGATTTTGTGCCTTAATTGCTTCCAGAAATTACTTTTTAAAACACCTGTAAGCGTCTAACTTGTTTTTTTACGTGTCCAAATCTGGTACAGTAGAGGAGAAGATACAAGAAAGTCATGAGCGAATGGATGTATTGGTAAAACAGGACGAGATACAAGAGACTCCCCGTATTTTATTTTTAGTGTTTTGTCCAGCTACTTGCCTGTTTTGTACTCTTCTTGTTTTTAATTACATCTACTTCCTTGTTTTGTACTCTTCTTGTAGATAGATCACGCTGAAGCTATAGCTAAAAAAATTTACCCGAGTATATCACTAAAGAATCGATAAACTAACAGAAAAACCAGTGCCAACATATCACGAATAAGAAAACTAACTTAAGTACTATACAATATATCACAAGACGACGGATAAACTAACGGTAAATGAGTATCCTATTGTAAATCGTCACTCCCGCCGCAACGCGTGAGTAAATGACTAGTATATGTGTGTGTGTGTGTGTGTGTGTGTGTGTGTGTGTGTGTGTAGGAACAGGATCAGGAGAGAACGCCTCAAAGTGTGAGAACTGTGAGAATGATTCTCAGCCACAAGATCTTAGTGGTTTGTGGCTTAGATTGATGCGGTGACATTTTTGTAAATAATAGGGGCCTCGGAACTACCAGGAGGGGTAAAATAGGAAGATCCAAGCAAATGTGCACATGCTATCACATGCCATTTACCCCCATTTATGGGTTTTTTGAACTGAGTGTTTTATGGCGTTTTAGACTAGGTATTTTCATGGCGTTTTTCTGAACTTGCTACATAATGGCGCATCCCACATAATAACGCATGCCACATATTAGAGCATCTGTTAGAGCTTCTAGTACTAGAGCATCTATTAGAGCATCTGATTAGAGCATCTAGTACTAGAGCATCTGATTAGAGCATCTAGTACTAGAGCATCTATTATATGATTAGCGCATCAAACAATAGAGCATCTGCTGCTGCTCTATTCTACATTGCTTGCATACTGCATTTGTTTTCTAAGCGTATATTTCTAACAATGTTTTTCTGAACTAGGTGTTTTTATAGCGTTTTAACTAGGTATTTTCATGGCGTTTTTCTGAACTGAGTGTTTTATGTCGTTTTCAACTGAGTTTTTTCATGACGTTTTTCTGAACTAGGTGTTTTTATGGCGTTTTAACTAGGTATTTTCATGGCGTTTTTCTGAACTGAGTGTTTTATGGCGTTTTCAACTGAGTTTTTTCATGGCGTTTTTCTGAACTGGGTGTTTTATGGCGTTTTTAACTGGGTATTTTTCATGGCGTTTTTCAGAATTGGGTGTTTTTATGGCGTTTTATTTGAACAGCCAGTTCATGTGAGTGTGTTTTTTGACAATATCACCCCTTAATGTAATTTAGCATCAATGCCACATGTCACCACCAAAATCGTTCTCACACTTTTCACCGTTCTCTCTAAATCCTGAACCCTATATGTGTATATATATATATATATAGGGTCAGGATTTAGAGAAAACTGTAGAAAGTGTGAGAACGGTGAGAACGTTTATTGATCGTCCGATCCAAACAATCTATGGACTAGATTGGCGCAGTGGCATTTTAGTAAATAACACCAATTTTATTACGTGGACGTGCTTCATTAAGGGTAAAAAAAGTAAAAAACCATTCCTCACATAAAACGCCATTGAAAAATAAAACGCCAAATAAATACAAAACGTCAATTTTATCACTGCGTACTTTTTTCTGTGTTTTTATTTAAGCTCTCTGGCTACAAAAACGCCAAAAAATATGAAACGCCATTATATATAACGCCAAAGCTTACATCCGGATAAATGTAAATTACATTTTTTGTTATAAAAATAACATCCCGCCTAAACTACCCGCCAAAAAAATTCTATAAATAGAAACGTCTCACCACCTTCCGTTTATCACACCAAAAAAACACAAAAGAACACACAGTGGTGGCTAAAAATATTTACAACTCAATGTAAAACGGCAAAAAATACAACGACAGCAAACATCTTTTCTTTGATCCTCAGTAATGTTCTGCATGAAGCTTCATTTAATGATTTGTTACGTGAGTGTATTAAGATTTTGCTGCATGAGATGGACAAAATTGAAAAAAGAGGGACTGATGACACCCATATGTCATATTGTCATCTTTGTTCCTGAAGAAGGTTTGGATGATAAGAAGAGACCTATACCAATGTAAATGCTACTTTGGCCTCGATGATTATAATGAAGACCACAGGCAGATAGCATCCACCCACATGGGGTCGATCTATGTGTCCAACATTCACAAAGACACTTCAACACATGAACAAAGAAAATAAACAACGCCAAACCCAAAACGCCATTTTTTGTCACATTTCTTGTAGTTTCAAAAGAAAAAAGAGACTGATGACACTGAAGATTTAAAATCATAAATTGCTTCTACTTTGTTTTTTTTTTTTTCTTTATCTATTGTTTGTCTTGTAATGTCAGTTAATAAACAACAAAATAATATTAATGCTATAATGAAAAATATAATAAAACGCCAAAATTAGCAAACACGTGTAAAACGCCATAATGCCATAAAAACGCCCCCAAAAAACTACCAAACTATAATAAAATTAATTTGAACAACTAATATTATAAAAAAAAAGCGTGAAACAATGTGCAAAGAATATAAAACAAAAGAAGTCCAATAGTTATCTAACCGATATTGGAAAACAAAACGCCATAATTACAGCCGTCAAAAAGAGTTGACGTGTTACACCATTAAAACAGTTGAGTCTGAAAACAAAACACAGTAAATTGCAAAAAACAGTAAAATGAAACGACGGAAAACATAATTACTAACATTTATTATATTAATATTATTTATCTTTTTTAAAACGCCATAATTACCTGTCATACGCGGGAAAAAAAAGTCAATATAAAAGAAGATCATGAGAACCCAAGCTCAAACACGCCAAAAAACTAAAACGCCACATATTCTCCAAAACGCCAAAAAATTTAAAAATGGCTAAGGTTATTGCATGGAGATTTGAAAGAAAAGAGAAACGATTCATAATAAAGTTCTCTGACAGAAGAAGGGTAAAGGTAAGGACAATAAAAGCCATGCTGGGAATGAATGAAAATGTTCAGAAGGATATCCTGGCCCTTGGGGTTCCAATAGACAATGATTGTGAAAGAACGAGAACTGTAATAAAAAAACTGGAGAGAAAATTTCCAGCAGAAGATGATGAAGATGATGATGATATTGAAGATACTCATATACCAAAACTTAGCAGTTGGGTATTGCATGAGGAAGAAGGAACAATTGAAGTAACTTATAAAAACGGGGTGCAATATTCAAGGCCAATGGAAGAAATGTTGAAGACAGGGTTGCTATCTATCATTGAACAACTTTGTGATTTAACACCTTCAAACAATCCAAAATCCAAGGATGCAGTGATATTCAAGAATAGGCTGCAGCAAAGAAAAGACAAGCTAATGGCGTTATACGCAAAAATGAAATTTGGTGATGAAGAATCTGAAGAAAATGATTAACAAAGCGATGGGTACATCTCTGATGTAATCCCACCTACGGAAGACTATTAGTTTATTTTGATTTCGTGTTATTGTAGTTTTATAAAATATTAATCTATGGTAATGAATTATTAACAAAAAGATACAAAACACCAAAAATGACATGGAAAAGGCCATAACGCCAAAAAATTAACTATGTCACCAAAAAGAATTAATTTAACGAGAATAAATCTGAGAAAAAACAGTAAAACGCCAAATAATTAATAATTCTACATAACGCCAAAATTATCTTGCACCCAAAAAATAAAGAAGCATGCCAAAATTATCTTGCACGCAAAAAATAAAGAAGAATACTAAAAGACAAAAATAACCCCTCGGACCCTGATCATGCCCCGCGCCACGTGTTCGGCTAGGATGCGTTCTCACCGTTCTCACACTTTTTGCCGTTTTCTCCTGAACCCGTTTCTATATATATATATATATATGGGGACGCTAAAATGGAAACCACCCCCAGTTAAGAGAACCACGAGAATCACTTTCCTACCATTGATCTTTGAAGATAGATGGATGAGATTAAAAGTTATAAAAACAATATTAAATTCTTTTAGTCTTATTATGTTTTTAATATTTTAATGTCAAAAGGGCAGTTTAGTAAATTTGCTTGTTTTGTCTTATTGTATAAACTAGCGGTAAGACCCGTGTGCAAACACGGGTGGTTTTTAGAAAACCATGCATAACACATTTTTGATAAAAAGTAAAAAAAAAATAATTTGTGCACACTTGCAAAATTGAAATAAACTAATGGTCAACAGGTTTAGTCAACATGAATTCCATTATGTTGATAACCAAACCACTGTTGTCTATCGACTGTTAAAAACCTTTATTGCTTTCCAACAGACGTTTGCTAATAACTGTCATCCATTATCTCCAACAGAGTTTGCCACATTGATAGATGGTAAGTATCAGATGTTAGTCAGCCCATGTTAAAAAGGTTAGTCAATAGAAGTTAAAAGGGTTAGTGAACAGATGTTAAGAGAATAATGTTATGAACAATGAATTTATTGCTCTCATTAAAAATGAGACCTGGGAACTTGTTACTACAACACCAGATATAAACATTTTTCGTAGCATATGTTCTCAGGATAGGCTTCATGCAGAGCAAGTATCAGATGCTTTCAGAAACTTCTATTGCTTTCCAACAAACATTTCCTAACAACTGTTCCTCCATTATACCCAACAGATGTTACCAGCTTGACAGATGTTAAGTATCATTATAGATTTTGTAAAACTTCTTTGTAAACTACATTAGTAGTGGTTGTACAAACTCATTTTTCTTTATCACAAATCAAAACTTTCAACCCCTTCCTACTTTTTACCCTAGATACAGCAACATAGAGCTGGCCATGACTAAACACTAGAAGTGGAACATATAAACCAACACGCTCCAACGATTGTCCTTGACTTTTATTTATTGTCATAGCAAAACACAGTGAAAGTGGGAATTGTCTTCGAGAAATCTTCACTGGTATTGTCTTCGAGAAATCTTCACTGGTATTTTTTTATCAGAAGGTGTCATCTTCAGTCTTGAAATCAAAGTATGATGACCTATATTAGTCCCTGTGATAATTTTTGCTTCAATCACAACTTTTCCGAGTTTCGTGACTTATAAATGTGTACCATTACACAATCCATTTGCCTGATCAATGTTTCTGAGTAACATCACTGGAGCACCAAGTTTCAATACTAATTTATGGTTAGGTAAACCAGACAAACGAAGATCATTTAACACATCAGGAGGAAACAATGCCATGTTAAGCTCTGATTCTTCCTCAGATTGACATAAACTATCTGAACTAAAATAGATCTTCTCTTCACCAGGCAGATTCTCTAACAACTCTTAATTTATTGAATCCACTACTTCATTAGTTGGAGCAAGAATCTCTCTTTGTTGGAAATATGTTAAATCCCACAAAAACTTATTCATGTCAGGGTATGTAAATGAAATGAGAGAAGAAACACGATTGACTTGGTCATGAATAAGTAAATCATATGGAATTTCAATATCTACCTTACCATCATTTTCTTCACCAAGCAGACCATTACCAAGCTTTAAAATCCATTATGCAAATTCCTTTATTTCTTTCAACTCTGTTTCCTAACATCCAACTCTTAATCTCATATTCTCAGTTAGCTTTAGTACTTGACATTATCGCCATATATAAGAAGAATTCAAAGAAGCATTGACTATCATTGTTCTGGTACCTTTAGGGATGACCGGAAGAATTTGTCTAAAATCACCACCAAATAGAATGACCTTTCCTCCAAAAGGCTTGCATTCCATGTTCGGTTGACTGGAACGTGATATGTCTCTCATTGTTCTATCGAGAGCCTCGAAACAATGCTTGTGAGTCATAGGTGCTTCATCCCAAATAATCAAAGTTGCTCTTTTAATTAAATCACCTAATTCAGTATTAGGCTCTATCGAAATATTGAATCCTCATTAATGTTGATTGGAATTACAAACCTTGAATGAGCAGTTCTACCACCATCCAGCAAAAGTGAAGCAATTCCACTGGATGCAACATTCAATACAACTTCACCTTTCGATCGTAATGCAGCTGCGAATGTCTTCCAAAGAAATGTATTTCCAGTTCCACCATAACCATATACAAAAAAGACACCTCCATCACCTTTTTCAATCGCTTTCATAACAATTTTATATATTCTTTCATGTTTGGCAGTTAAACACTTTACATAACCATCATGTTCCCTTTGAAGAGCTACTCTGTCATACGATAGTTCTTTCATTATCAATCGATTGTTCGACGACGAAACATAATTGTCCGGAAAACTTGGCATATCATCAAAATTTCTCACTGTACTCCCATTGATAAGTAGCAACTTTTCAATTTCATATAGACAAATATTTTCAAGTTCTTCTTGTTGAAGAACCAAATCTAAAAAAATGTTGAAAAAAGTATTAGTTTTTCCCAATAACGGAGCTATTGCATAATATTAATGTAGTTGTATATAACTTTAATAAAATAATGACATTACCTGCAATACCAGTTAACTTTCTTTGCTGATACAGAATGTCTTCACATAACAGGGACTTCATTTCCGAACAAAAAACACCAGGACGAGATATCGAATTTGACAACAACATTACAAAAAAAAAGTCCTCAAGAAATTTCCGGTTGACCATGTGCTAGCTTCTTTGACGGCATTAACATATTCCTAGTCATCATCCAACAGTCCCCGTGCAAAACAGGCATCTTTAAATGTTTCAAAAACCTGTCCATCAACTGTTTTTATATCTTCAAAACAGGTTGGTCCCCTAATATGAATTAGTAAAATCCTTAGGTAATAACAATCACCAAGTGATGGTGGGACATAATGTATCCTCCTAACTGATCCATACGGATGCTTTCTTCGATTCCATTTCCGATTTTTAGCTTTCCATATGTAATATCCTGGAAACTAAACATACTTCAATGTCCTGGCAAATTCATCGACTTTGTTACAATTCATCCACTCTTTGAACATTGTCATTTTCACAGTTGGATCAGTAACAATATTACACAAATTATCATGTTCATTATACACAATACTCTGACCATCTTCACAATGAAAAGGCAATACTTCAACAGCTAGATATTTATAATGTATATCATACATGAATATTCTCCATGCAGCTTCACAAGCAGAGATATGTTTACAATCAAGGTATGCTTTTATCTCATCTACAGCTACATTCTGCTGCGTATCATTGTTGGTGCTATTGGATTGAACAGAAGCCATGACTCTATCAGGCCCCTTATTAATGTATTTAAACAAATATTTGATAGAACCTGACTGGTTGCACCATTCAATGTTAATGTCGCACTGATACTTTCTGAGCAGGAGAGCATTGTAAGGAACTACAAACCTATTATCAAGTGCCACACCATTCTTTACTACTGTATTACTTGTTTGACGACGACGATAGACAGGATATCCTTCAGAATCAACACAAGTCTCATCTACATATTTTTTGGGAAACTTTTTTGAACATTTTTGCTGAACCATACATGGACAAAGTGGGTTGTCTGTACCACATGGTCCATGAATCATAAATTGCTTGACAAGCTTCAGGATCTCTTTCTTTATCTGGTATCTCAGCACTAATAACATGATCAATTTCGGATGCGGTTGGAAATTTGCTTTCAGCACTCAAGAACAAACATATGTGAGCATGTGGGAGTCCACGCTTCTGAAATCCTATTGTATACATAACTGAAATTTTTCAACAGTGAGCTGTTAAATAAATATAATTAGATGTTCGAAGTAAAAAATATAACTAAAAGATACCTGCTTGTATATCAACAAAGAATTTATCTTTCTTGAAATCTTTTATAAGATGATCCAATTTACACTTGAATAATCTAGAGATAATATCCGGTCTGTCTTCAGCATTAAGAGCTTTATCATGTAAACACCTATAAATCTTAGGCCAGTTGGGATTACAAGTCACCATTATGAATAAATCGGGATATCCAACAGACTTGCAAATTGTCATAACATCCAAGTACTTTTGCATCATATATCTAGAACCACCAGTAAATGATGAAGGTAAAAGTATAGGTTTACCACCACTTGAGGCATTATTCTCTCCACTTTCAATAGTAGCATTCAAGTTCTTAAGACTTTGCGTTCTAAGTTTCGGTTGTTGTGACCTTATATAATTCAACCTGGCAGATGCTATCATCGTGTATCCATCAACCAAAAATTGTTGAAATAGTTTTTTCGCATTAACTAACAATGAAAACTGATTCTGTCTATCTTGAATTTTGTAAAAAAAGAATTCTCTAATTGTAAGGTTGGTTCTAAGTACCTCATTGTCAACCGCAATCCCTCTATGTTTAATACCAACTCTATAACCATCTTCTGCATATAGGAAAATAAGTGGATATTGCAAAGCAAGGTAAGAGGGATGAAGCTCACTAATTCTTTGAAGACCACCAGACTTCTTTCTAACAACAATGTCCCGTTTATCAAATGTTCCATCAAAATCACCAATTATTAACGTAGCAATTTATTATGTTGTTGGAAAATTGTGAACTCTTCCATCCTTATCTCTTGTTCCAATAAGCTTCAATGTTACATCTTGCCACTCATTTTATTGAAAACGATCTCTTACCATTCCGAAGGACTGGACAAGAGGATTGCAAGAATCCAACATATTTTTAAGACTTTTGATGGTTGCACTATCAAGCCGGTTGTTTCTTGTAGTTTTGGATTCTATCTGAGAACTGCAAGAAATATAAAATATAAAATATTAAAATTTACATTCGTTTCAAATGAAACATGGATGTGAATATACTGAGAAGCCATATATATATTCATAAATGCCACAATTTCATAAAGAAATTACCTTACTGCGTTTTGACTATTTACCACCTCGTTTTGTGAATCATATAAGTAAAGTTGTGAGAATTTGGGTTCTTCCCCATCGTCCAGAAGTAGACTACACATTCGATGATAATTCTAACCTTGTAGTCTAAATACATAAGGACCTTTTCTTTTCTGATAACTTTTGTCAACCTCCCCACCAATAGATGTGAACGAAAACATCATTTTATATGCTCGAATATTATTCATGAAATTGTTAGATTCTGAGGTATGACTTTTATATAAATGACGTAGTAATGGAGGAGGTGTAGATGGTGGTGGTAGCTCAACATCTCCATTTGAAAAACAAAGAGAATATGATGTTTTCTTATGATTTTGATTTCCCCTAAGCATTTCATCTTCCCATAACATTGCATCACATTTAGAACACACAAAGATGGCATCTCCATGATCAATATAATCTACAGAATTAGCAAATTTATAAGTCAACATAAGTTATATACATGTTGAAAACTTAACAGGAATTTACATTCGTATCTTATACCCTTAGAAATTCCATAAATCTTCTTAACCACAGAATCTGCTAATATCTCATCACTCATTGATAGTTCAATTTTAGGTGTTCCACCTATATTGAAGCTTGTAAAATAAGACATATATAACAATTCATAAAACCTAAGATTAAACAAATAATTTTTTTTCAAACATTTAAAACATACAATTTGTATTATTTGATAATGGAGTCCTCTCAACAAAATCGGATGTTTGCTTAGTACTTCTAAAAGGAGTGTGATGTACATTCCTTGATGAGATTTTTCTTGATGAATCTTATAAGACAAAAGTATATAAAATAAATGAACAAAACTACAATTCATAATTAAATTACAAAAAAAAAATATCTGCAGTAAGTTTACCTTTTTCTTTTGTAGATGAGTGACACAAATTACTACTAATATTTAGAGTAGCATAAGTAGGAAGGTGATACACATTCCTTCTTTCGACATTGGTGGTTGAAACTTGTAAAATAGAACATATGTAAGGATTCCCAAAACATAACATATACATATATATTTCTTTTAAATTTTGTTTGCAAAACTATAACGCATACCACTTGGAGTATTTGATAATATAATTCTTCCAACAGAATCAGATGTTGATGTAGGATGACAACCTCTATTGTTTCTATTTTGTTGAAGAACACACTTCCTTTTTTTCCCTTTTTTTGGCACAGCTTTGACTTTGACTTGCTTGAAAGAACATTTCATACTTACTTGAAATTGTGTTATTTGTATCCATAATTTCAAACACCTGAATGAAGAAGATTGTTGACCACTCGAGAAAAGGACTTTGAAAGTATTGTGAAAATGATTTGAAATTACAAAAGAAATATCTGCAGTATGTATACCTTTTCCTTTTGTAGATGAGTGATACAAATTACTACTAATATTTGGAGTAGCATAAGTAGGAAAATGATATACATTCCTTCTTTCAACATTGGTGGTTGAAACTTGTAAAATACGACATATGTAAGGATTCCCAAAAGGTAACATATAAATATATATTTCTTTTCAAAATTTGTTTGCAAACCTATATGACATACCATTTGTAATATTTGATAATGGAATCCTTTCAACAGAATCGGATGTTGATGTAGGATAACAACCACTCTTGTTTCTCTTTTGTTGCAGAACACGCTTACTTTTTTTCCTTGCTTCAGCACAGATTTGACTTTGACTTGCTTGAAGGAAAAGTTCATACTTACTTGAAATTCTGTTATTTGTATCCATGATTTCAAATACCTGAATGAAGAAGATTGTTGACCACTCGAGAAAAGGACGTTGAAAGTATTTTTGACAGTTATTTGGAATATTTGATAGTACAGATTTGAAATGGATACTATTTTATATTTAAGGATAAAAATATGACAGCTGTATTAGGGGGTAAAATGTAACTTCCTTATCTCAATGGCGGTAAGATGTAATTTATTATTCCAATGGCGGTTTAATTTTATTGTGTGGACCAATCAGATAAATTCCGATCATTTACATAGAGGCAAATAAAAACATACTTTACCTTTTTAATGACTCTACACATCCCTTTACAAAATAGTTTGTCTGATCTCATAAAAAGTGCTTCAAGTTTTATTCACCTATGTCCATTTCGATATTGAATCATTCCACTTGAATACTTCTTACTTTTGACATCATCAACAACTTCGATCAAGGTATAATAATATTTATTAAAATTTGTATGCACATGACTTTCATATGCACATCATTAACCATTGTTATGAAGACTGTGATCATGTATTGCATGTTTTAGATGATGTATGAATTTCATTTTACAAGTTTTTTTTATTTTTTATAATGTTTCTGATTCGAAGTTTTCTTTGATATGGTGCTATGTTTGGTTTCTTGAAAGCAATCGATAAGGTATATTTTGTTGTTTTTCTTACTTGATATTAAATAATATGATTTAACTACCAATCTTTTATTTATGGACTTCTAAAAAATGTTATTTCCTTGCTTCTCGGTTCTACAGTTTTTCGAGGAATCTTTATTTACTGATTTGCTCTAAATAAATCGATAAATATTAAATGCATTATTTGAATGACATATATATGTTAAACATTGTTGGTTCATATTTGTTATCACAGTCTTTATAAATAATGAAGTATCTGATAAAATATATTGTTTCATTGTTTCTTTGATTTTTAGATAAACATCATATCTTGGAAGATGTCTTTTTATAAATATTTGGACACTCTTAATTCCAAAATCTTGGTAAGATTACTACATTAAAACCATTTTCTGCAGTTTTATTGTTAACGATTAATTCACATATAACACTTGCCAATACTTAAATACTTGAACTCCACAGATAATACCACAAATCTTTGCAAACAATCATTTACTCAATGAAGTTCCTGGTAATATTGTCATTATAGAGTGTGTAAATGGTATGAGATGGTAGATCTGATTCTCAAAATACAGTGGAAGTTTTCCTCTAAAAGAAGGATGGTCCTCAGTTGTCTCTGACCTTTCATTGAAAGAAGGATGTCTATTGGTATTTCAAAAAACTGCACCATATACATATCTGCTGACACCTTTTGAAAAAGTTCATCGTTATCCAACAAAACTCCCAATGATTTCTATGTTCACATTAATATCATTTGAGAGGAACTTTGGATGTATGGATTCATTCTCCCATAGTTTTTCTGATGCTTCTAAGGACGTGTTGGTAAGTTTTGGTATTTTAATCAAATACTTAAATGTTACTGTACTAATTAGTGATATACTTTAAAATTTATTGTACCTTTGTTGATTTCATAATAAAGCTTATATCTTTTTGTTCAGCTAATACCCAAGGAGTTAGTTAACATCAGTATTGGAGTTGCTAAACTTAAAGAGACATTTAAGATTTATGTGAATCAGTAGGACTCTTTTGATGTAGTACTTCAACGGGATCCTCTACGAAATTGTTACTTTATAACTGATGGATAGAAAAAGGTTGTACACTACATGGGTCTGCAAACAGGAGTTATACTTGTTTTAAGATGCGTAGTGGATTACATCTTTTAGCTTACTGTCTTTGAATTGAATGGATGTGAGATTGTTACACCCAAAGCTAATGACAATCCGAAAGGCGATACTTCCTCACTCAAATTAGAAGTTGCTCCAATTACCGAAGATATGGATCATCAGTCGGATGTTGAAGAATCCAATGACGTAGATTCTGATAGTGATTATGTTGTATCCGATGAATCATCCGATGATGGTGACGATGCAGATTTTGATGCTGCTGTCTCAGATTATGAAGCTGATCCTGATGTATGTCCCATAGAATTCGTATGGTATTGCAGTAAACATTTTGTAAGTTTGTTCTGTGAATATATTATGCCTCATTCTTTGGACTTTAAATGTTTGTTACAATTAAAAATTTGTTACTTCGCTTAAATACATTATTTATTTGATATTGATTATCGTTATTTTATATTTATTTTAAGCGTTTGAATGTGAAAGTGGCATCATTATCAAGGATTCATAGATCATTGAAGATGACAATTGAAAATCTGAATGGAGTTGACACTGTAATTGACTTTCAACGGGAGAAGCATGGCAAGGGATTTAGATACGCGGCTTGTTAATGGACCAAGAAGTTCACCAAGCCCAATGGTATCTATAGAAATATGAAATGCAAATTTGTCTACTCTACAGAAAAAGCCAAGCTGATCTTAAAGAAAGTCTACAAATAGTTATGGTTGTTGATATTATCTCATGTGAGTTGAAGTTATGGTATGGTGATGTATCAAACTTGTATATTTTCCAAACTTGGGAATATTTAAACTATAATCATATATGCTTATCTTGTTAGTTATATTAATTTAAATTTTGCTGTACATTCATTATATTTTAATTGGCTCTTCATGATACATTACAACTTGAATTATACTCTGTAAATTTATGGCTAATCATCGACATTTAAAAGGCTTCAACAAATTTATGGGCGATCATTATCATAACTTAACTTGAATTATACTCTGCAACCTCTAATTACAAATAATAGTCTTTTAACATCTACAACTAAAGGGATACACTCAACATCTCTTTAGATAAAGTCTGCCAAACCCAAAGCTTTGTTGAACACAAAATCTGTTGAAGCGAAGTCTGTTGTTCCAAACAACATCTGCTAATAAACACAAAAACTGTTGTAGCAAAGGTCTACCAAAAGAGAACCTCTGCTGATGAATATAAATACAAAAGTATCATGAAGCTAACATCTGCTGTTACTTAACATATGATGCAGTATTTAAACATCTGATACTAAAAGGATACACTCAACATCTATTTCGCTAAAGTCTGCCAAACCTAAAGCTCTCTTGAAGACAACATCTGTTGAAGCAAAGTCTGTTGAACCAAACATCCTCTGTTGATAAACACAAAGACTGTTGAACCAAAGGTCTGCCAAAGACAACCTCTGTTGATGAATACAAAAGTATGCAAAGCTAACATTTGTTGTGGCTTAACAGATGATGTAGTTCAACAGAGGATTTCAACATCTGAGAAGCACACGGATCATGATCAACAGATGATAAGGTCTGTTGAATGAAAGTCTGTTCAACAGGTCCTAATGTAGCTCAGGCCCCTTCCTATCTACTACTTGTACAAAACAGGAATATCAACAATAATATAATATATAATATAATAACAATAATATTCAAATTGTAGTAA
Organism: Helianthus tuberosus; assembly: GCA_030545235.1. NCBI lineage: Eukaryota > Viridiplantae > Streptophyta > Magnoliopsida > Asterales > Asteraceae > Helianthus > Helianthus tuberosus. Next base: position 3,579,621 of record JARYGA010059765.1, on the reverse strand, counting down.
TTACATGCTAAATCCATCAGTTCAGATGGTTCTCATTTTTGTTGTACATTCTTTATATATCAATTGTCTTTTGACGATAAATCACAACATGTTAGTGATCAACATTTAAAAGGCGAAACAAATTCACGGCCGATAAATACAAATAACTGTATATGTTTGAAAATCTGCAACAAAAGGAATACAGTCAACATCTTCTTATATAAAGTCTACCAAACCCAAAACTCTGTTGAAGAGAATTTGTAAAAGCAAAGTCTGTTGAACGAAACAACATCTGCTGATAAAGACAGAGACTGTTCAACCAAAGCTCTGCCAAAAAGAACCTCTGTTGTGGACTAACAGACGATGCAGTTCAACAGAGAATGTTTAACAGAAAAGCTTTAACAGACCATGATCAACAGATGATAAGGTCTGGTGAAGCAAAGACTACTCAACAAATTCTAACAGTTTTCCTACTAACCAATTCATTAAAGTAGTACTCATTCACTAAAAATAATATATAACCCTACTACTTGTGCAAAAAATGAATATTAACAATAATATAATAACAATAATATTCAAATTGTAGCAATTACATACAAAATCCATTAGTTTAGATTATTCAAATTATAGCCATAACATACCAAACTTTCAAACACACCAGGTTAAAACAAAAGTTTACAAACATAACTAAACACCACAATTTTAGTCTTCAAAATAAGTTGTTTTTACTTTCCATTCAGACCTAATCCAGAATCCTTTTCAACCTCTGCTGCTGAGAAGTCTTCTGCAACATAACCAACATCCTTGCAACAGATTACAAAACAACTAATGAATATTTATTCAACATGTTATTATATTGCCAGAAATAAAGAGTATAGTTATGATTTGCAGAGAGTAACAAAAATTACTTTCCATTTCCTTACACTTTACATGTTGTATAACAGCCATCACATGCTCATGAGCTGTCATTTTAAAGATAAATTCGTTAAACTGCAGAGCATAATCATTCCACACAATACATCGCAAAACCGTAACCCTACATGGAAACAATATTCATTTAATCATAAACTAAACACTAATTTATGACCAGTTTTCTAGAATCTATAAAATCAAAACAAAAACTGAATGAATAACAACATAAAACCAAACGAAAACTATGACCATCTATTAAAGTAGTAAATGAGCAACATATTAACTAACATATTCACCTGAAGAGGGAATAATTTTGTTGAATTCATTTATTACCACGATTCCACATTAGATATAAAGACTGTTAGTCTCATTTATTAGCATTACCCTGATTCCCCTTTAAATACCAACAGTCCTGATCTCATTTTTTAAGTTCATTCCACAGTAAATATAAACAATAATTTGAATTCATGATTGAACATATAAACCACCACTTACTCTAACTCTTGAATATCGCTTTTCATACTGTTAGTTTCTTTTGAAGGTCGGCCAACGAATTCAAGACCTCCACACCAAATAACAGATCTAGCAACATCTACCTTAAGAACATTCAAAACCTACAATTTGTAATAAAAAGAAAAAATCAAAGAATATACATCCTCAATAAACTACCGTACAAAACTCAGGAACATTTATATTACAAACCTACAAAGCATAGAATAAGGAATTCACACATATACATCTATTTTTAAACACAAATAGACATTACCTTCTCATCAATGAAAATGAGATCCATTTTATAAACTTGATTCCATTTTCGGATGATCCTCGCTCTCATGTGCCACAAATCTTTCCCAATAACAGTTTTAATAGAAACCTATAAAGCATAGAAACATGAATTCATATATATACATCCATAGAATCCTTTATACACGAACGGAAAAACACAAATACACCATACCTTTTCATCAATGAAGATGAGATCCATTCTATAACATTGATTCCATTTTCGGATGATTCTCACTCTCATGTGCCACAAATCTTTCCCAGGATTCAAATCGTTAACTAAACTAAAATTGTTAATCTCAGCTGATGTTGACGCGCTTCTAATTCGGAAATCGGAATGAATTCAAATTCAAATTTCAAAATACAAAAGTAGAGAAAAGGAGAGTGGAAATATGAATAGGGAAATGAGAAAAAAAAAAAACCTTTATATAAAAAGATGATTGATAGAAGTAAGTAAGTGAGTGACATGCATTAACTGCAAATTACGTATTCCCAGGCATTTTGAATTTGAAATTACTGGCAACTAAACATCTGCTCAGACATAGCATTATATGAACCTTCAACCGCTGCTGCTTTTAAAGTATGGATGGATATGAGCAGAGGTTTAAGGTCAGATTTTTAGATTGATTTTAAAATGATTTTATATATTAGGCTTTATGATGTTGTAATGACATAAGAAAAGCATTGTTGGACAGCCTCTCTGGCTGCCACATCAGCTTTTCTTATGTCACTCAGATTTCTCCTTTTATAGAAAGTATAGATTGTTTTTTATTACTTTTTTATCTTATTAAATTACTTGTTTTTTATTAAAATCAAATTTTTTAATTAAAAAAACATTTTAAAATCTGATTTTTTTTTACAAAAAAACAATTTTTGTCAAGATTTTTTTACAAAAAACGTTTTTACGAGCCGTTTTTTACGTCTCATTTCGCCCCGTTTTTACGCGCCGATTTTTTTACACCTGGTTTTACGCGAGCCGTTTTTTAACACGCCGTTTTTTACGCGTCGTTTTACGCCCCCGTATTTACGCGTCATTTTATCACCCGGTTGTTTTACGAGCCGTTTTTTACACCCCGTTTTTTACGTGTTGTTTTTCTTTACGCGCCGTTTCTTACACCCCGTATTTACGCGACGGTTTTTTACACACACGTTTTTTAAACTTTTTTTTTATGGTTTTAAACTTTTTTTACGGTTTTAAACTTTCTTTTTACAAAAAAAAACTTTTTTACAAATTTTTTTTTTACAACAAATTTTTAACAATGAACAAAAATTTATACAAATTTTTTTTTTACGGTTTTTAACTTTTTTTTACCAAAAACTTTTTTTTACACACATGTTTTTTTAAATTTTTTTATGTTTTTTTATGAAAACGTTTTTTACGGTTTTAAACTTTGTTTTTACAAAAACTTTTTTACCAAAAACTTTTTTACACAATACAAATATTTATACGAAATCTTTTTTACGGTTTAAACCTTTTTTTTACACACACGTTTTTAAACTTTTTTACATTTTTTATGAAAACTTTTTTTACGGTTTTAAACTTTTTTTTTTAAAAAACTTTTTTTTAAATTTTTTTTACAAAATAACAAAAAGAGGAGAGAGAGAAACTGAAAATATTTTAAAAATAGACTTTAATGAGGAGAGACAGATGATTTGATGGTTTTAATTAAATGACTATATTACTCTTTTGGTTGTCATTATCTGATTGGTGGAGAGTGGTTCTCGCAACTGGGGGTGGTTTTCATTTTAGCGGCTTCCTATATATGTATATATATAGGGTCAGGATTTAGAGAAAACGGTGAAAAGTGTGAGAACGGTGAGAACGCTTATGGATCCTCCGATCAAAACAGTCCATGGACTAGATTGCGCGGTGGCGTTTTCGTAAATAACATCAATGTTATTATGTGGGACGCTCTTCATTAAGGGTAAAAGGATCTTTTACCGCTCATATTCAAAACGCCATCAAATGATAAAACGCCATACAAAAAAAACGCCATTAAAAACAAAACGCCAAATATTAGTAATAAAACGCGTTGAATATTACAGGAAGATGAAACAACACAGTAACTGAATTTCAGTTATTAACATTTATTAGAAGAAATTCCCTCCTAAATTACGCGCCAAAAACATTATTATATAAACAAGGTAAAACATAGCTTCCATAATCACTTCAATCTATCCATTTTCTGCAAAAAAACATCGTTAACCAAAAACGCCAACTTAACCAAAACGCCAAAAATGGCAACAATCGTTTCGTGGAGATACACTCTGGGAATCAGGCGATACGTCCTCCTTTTTGACAACAGAAGGAGGGTGTATGTTAAGACGGTCAGGGCAATTCTGAAGATGGAAGAAGAGATACAGAGGCGAATCTTATCCATTGGCATCGCTCTAGACAACGAATGCCATGAAACGCATATGCTTATGAAAGCATTAACCAGCAAATTTGGACCAATCAAAGCAGATGTGAAGCCAGACCCTGTCATGACTTCATGGCATTTTGATGATGAAACAGACATGGTGACGGTTACATACGACAGCGGAGAGCATGAAGTCTAATGGCTAGAGAACATCATGACAAAGCAGCGTCTGGGTTTCATGGAAGAATTGCATAACGCCACTTGTACCAACACAGAAATAGATTCAAAATTGGAGTTAATGCAAGACATGTTCAGGTTGAAGCTTCAGAATCTTCAGGAACAAGAAGCTGATGAAGGTGAATGTGATGACATGGATGAAGATCCAGATGAAGACTTCGAGGAGGAAGAAGATGACGCAAGTGATGGATACTTTTCGGATAAAGTACCTTCTGACGAAGGATTTCAATTTTTTTCCTCTTTTTTTTTCTTCTATCTAATCTTTTTTTTTAAGATAATTAAATGATATATTTCTATCTTTATTAGCAAAACACCAAAAAATACTAAAAATGGTTAACCCTAACAAAACGCCAAAAATAATAAAAAATATTTTTCCTGCTTAATATTTTATTTACTCCGTTATTGTATTTTGTCATCTTGGTATGCATAACGTCATTTAAAAAAACGCCAAACTTAGAAGATAGGACGTCTATAACCTATAAAACTGATAAAAGCTGATCAACACAGTAAATACAAAAACAGTAACTGAAAAGACAGTTACTTTATTACTATCATTTATTACAATAAAAAGTCTCGCCTAAACTACGCGCCAAAAAACTCCTATAAGAGAGGGGTCTATACACAATGAAATTAATCACACCCAGAAAACACAAAACGCCATATCCTCTAGAAACCACTCCCTTTAAAACGCCACAGATGTCAAAGCTTTCACTGAAATGGATCATTTTTCTGAGGGGGTTAACTCAATAATATTTTGCTGAATGAGATGGACAAATATTCAAGAAAAAGATATTGATGACAGTGATATGCCATCATGTGAGCTTTGTTCTTGATGATTATATGCATGGAATAAAGGGATCAACACAAGTGTAAAATACTATTTTGGACTCCATTATTACAAATAGCATCAAGCAAGAGTTGATCTTTAATGACATGCCACCAAACAAGAATATCACACCAAAAAACAGGATACCACTAAGCAGCTTCTTCTGAAAAAGACGGGGTTTATAAAGGAAAGTTGGCATCTAGCTAAATTATTCAAAAAAGGTTCAAAACGCCAAAAACAAATTCAAGAAGGAAGAGGCTGATGACATTGAAGATTCGAAAGAAAAATTAGATTACCATTTTTTTATTATTTTTGTTTTCATTTTATATTGTTTTGATATCAAGTTATATGTTGTTTTGTTATCTAATTCTCTATAAATAAAATAGATTATTATATAAAACGCCAAAAACTACAAACACCAAAACGCTAGTAGAATGAAAACTGGGAGAACAGCTGCTGGCAAAGCACCTTGTAAAGGGTATTAAAACGCCAAAAAATTCACTAAACGCCAAAAAAAATCGCCACAAACGCCAAAAAAATTAACCAGAAAACGATATAACGCCAAAAAATTATATATGTGACACAAAAACAATTAATTCAACGCCAAAAAGTTTAATAAATACAATTAACGCCAAAAAAAACTTAGACGCCAGAAAATATTATACCGCGTTGTGAAAATAAAAGAATAATGAAAAGACAAAAAAGCCCCTCCGCCCTTCTCTATGCCGCGGGACACGTGTTGGGCCAGGATGCGTTCTCACCGTTCTCACACATTTGAGCGTTTTCTCCTGATCCCGTTTCTATATATATATATATATATATCCTAATTGTCTTCAACCAAACAACAACAACAACAGTAGCCGTTAAAAGAAAAGGGTTTTCACCATTTGCGATTTAACTCCAAAAGAAAAGGGGTTTTGCTTTTGTGGTTCTGTCAACAAGTGCCGCCACCATCATCTCCGGTGCCGCCACGAGATGCCTCGCTCTTTGTTCGTGTTCGTGTCTAGCACCCATTCGTTGTACCTCGGTGTCTAACACGGTTAATTATTAACCACAAGGGTATAATTTTTCTCATCGGTAGATTAATTATTATATACACTGTATTTGCATGTTTGTAACCATGATCCTGTTCGGTTCACTTTTGGTGTTAATTATTTATATTTATTCCGCTGCGTTTTTATTAATTATATATTTAGTTAATAAAATATATCAAACCCGTTTTGATAAAAGTAAAATTGACACCGTGAATCCCAACAGTGGTATCAGAGCCACGCTTACAACATGCAAATCGGAACCGGGTTATAGATCTCAAGCTTTAACTTGTTTAAAGTTTCAGATCTAAATATTTCTTGGGCAAAAAGTTATTTGGTCAAAAGTTTTATTTATTTTTATTTGACCAAAAGATTGCCCACTTTAATATGATTGTGTTGAATATGTAAATCTGGCCGACCTTGTACTTGTATTTTTGTTCTTGTTCTTGTTTTTTGTTTTATGGTTTTTGGCCTACTTTGTGGCTCAAAGTTGTAATAGATTAGGGTTTCAATTTTATTATATTTTTTATTATAATCTTTAAGACCCGAAGACAAAACTGAAGACATTACAGGAATCAAGGAGGTGCTAAAGACAACTAGATGCACTAGGTCCATCCTTGTGGTTGTTTGTTACCCCGTGACCCAGTTTGGTCTTGCTATTTGGCTCTAGCAAGATCAAACAAAATGGCCTAAAGATTTACATATTTTTGCTATTATGGTTGCTTTTATCATATAAGTTGTTATATAACATACCAACCTAATACCAAACTTTTAAAAGGTGTTTTAAAATTTTCACAATCAATTATAAACAAGTTCTAAATTGATTTTTACAACTTGTAAATAATAGTTTATTTTAAAATAAATAATAACCATTAGAGTTTTTGAAATTTAACAAGTTTTAACTTTCTAAAACTCATAACTTAATAACTTTTAAAACTATTAACTTTTATATGGTTATACAAGTCGCGACAAACTTAGTTTTAATAGGTTATTTAAAATTAAGTGTCCTGAGAGATAAAAGGGTTCATCAAGATGTCATGACTAAATATGTACTAAAATTGGCTCTTACGACCCTATTTGGTAAATATTAAATTAACCCATAATTAAAATCAATAGTCTATGCTATCCTATCACAAGCTACACTTGGAACGTAAAACGAACCATCAGTGTTTGGAGCCACAGCACCACACTTGATGTCTAGCATATCCTTCCAAGGTGCAAGGGTTTCATTGACATATCCGGCCCTTCCACAAGTACCTCTTTTAGGACGACTGTTACTTTTTCTTTTCTCACCACATGCTCCAGCTGTCTCGAAAGTAAAAAGTCGGCATAGATGAGGCTAAACGTATCAATGCATAGACAAGAATTTCCTTAGCAGCCTCATACTCGAGAGTTATGCAATTCTCATAATTGACACTCGTTGTCAGTCTGCCTAGTCACTTACTAAAGTGCATGCCACAGCTGCCTTTACTACTGACATAGCCAGATTCTCATTCCTTGTTTTAATTACTGTAATGGGTCATTAATTAAATAAGGAAATATACATCAAAAATACTAATTAAAATCTCTTTGCTTATGTAACAGATGTCTAATGAAAACAACTCCTTCATTCTCAAGTCTATACTTGAAAAGGAAAAACTGAATAACACCAACTTTCTCGAATGGCCCGCAATCTGAGAATAGTTCTCAAGATGGCGAAAAAGCCATATAACTTAGATGGCCCACTCCCTACCGAGCCTGAAAGTAACACTACTGCTGCTCGTAAGGCACTGGAAAAACATAACGAGGATGTCGTTGAGGTAACCTGCCTTATGCTAGCCACCATGTCTCCTGAACTTCAGAAGAACATGGAAGATAAAGATGCTTATAACATGATTCAGCAACTGAAAGACATGTTTCAGAAACAAGCCCAACAGGAGCGATATGACACCATGAAGCAGCTCATAAGCTGTAAAATGCAAGAAGGATCGTGTATCAGTACTCATGTGCTTAAGATGAAAGGGTACATTGACCAGATGAACAAAATTGGTTGTCCCCTGCAAGATGAAATGGCAGCGGACTTTATCTTGAACTCTCTCCCTAGCTCATATGACCAGTTCATTATGAACTATAATATGAATGCTTGGGTGAAGACTGTGCCTGAGCTACATGGTATGCTCAAAACGGCTGAGATGAACATTCCACATAAAACCCACCAATTTCCGATGGTTAACTCTGGTGGTATTAAGAAGCCCAACAACAAGAAAAGGAATCAAAACAGCAGAGGCAAGAAAATGGCTGTTGTTGCTGCCAAATCTGCCACCAACAACAAGCAGGTTGCTAAACCACCCCCTCCCCAGGAGCGTCAGTGCTTTGTATGCAACCAAATGGGGCACTGGAAAAGGAACTGCCCGCAGTATCTAGCCAAGCTGAAGGCGAACAAGGCCAATAAGGTTGGCACTTCTTCAAGTATTCTCATTTATGTTATTGAGTTTTTTACTGTCTCTAGCAACACATGGGTATTTGATACCAGGTGTGGTTACCACATCACTAATGTTTTGCAGGAGCCTGGAAAGTGGAGCAAGCTGAAACAAGACGACATGGAACTCATCGTTGGTGATGGGAAAAGAGTGCCCATTCTTGCAACCGGCACATTTCATTTTTGAAGTCCTTCTGGCCTTGTAGTTAATTTAAACAATTGTTTGTTTGCACCTGGTATAACCAGAAACATTATTTCAGTTTCCCTTTTGTTTGAACAAGGTTTCAAGTACGTTTTTAATGGTATTTCAATTTCTGCCTACTTGAATGATGTCTTTTATTTTGAGGCTAAACCTCGAAATGGTATTTATGAGATTGATGTTCAAACATGTAATAACATATGTCATCTTTCTAAGCGTAACAAAGCTGGTATTAATGAAACCTTTCTATGGCACTGCAGACTTGGCCACATAATAAGGCACACATAAAATGGCTCCAATCCGAGGGGATTCTTGAATCCATGGACATGACTCCTTTAATGATTGTGAATCTTGCTCAGCTGGAAAACTCACAAAGCGTCCCTTCACTGGTGTTGGTGAACGGGCTAATGGTCTGCTCGGACTCATTCACACTGATGTATGTGACCCTTTTAGAACCATGACAAGAAACCATGAAAGATATTTCGTTACCTTCATCGACGATTATAGTCGATATGCTTATGTCTATCTTATGAAGCATAAGCATGAAACTTTTGAAAAGTTCAAAGAGTTTCAAAACGAAGTAGAAAACCAAGTTATTAGAAAGATAAAAATACTTCGATCAGATCGAGGTAGCGAATACCTCAGCTTAGAGTTCCTCAATCATCTCAAAGAGTGTGGAATAATTTCAGAACCCATTCCACCTGGCACACCCCAACTTAATGGCATGAGCGAGAGGAGAAATCGAACCCTACTTAATATGGTTCGATCGATGATGTGTAGAACTAACTTGCCTCACTCCTTTTGGGGTCATGCTCTTAAGACTGCCACCCGCATTGTCAATCTGGCTCCGACTAAAAAGTTAAATAAAACCCCATATGAGATATGGCATGGGCGTAAACCCGATTTGCAATGCCTAAAAGTATGGGGATGTGATGCATACATCACAAGTGATGCTGATGATAAGCTCGATCCTCGAGGCAAAAAGGTTGTTTTCGTTGGATACTATAAAAGAAGCGGATATTATTTCTACCATCCTGATGCAAATGTTATTTCCATCAAAAGGAAGGGGCACTTTCTCGAGGAAGAACTTCTTAATCGAGGAACTGGAAATAATGTGGTTGATCTTGAAAAAATTAGAGAACCAACAACAACCGCCGATGAAGTCGGAGCGTCTGAACAACAAGAAATTGTTGCTGATAAATCAGACATAAACACAGGCGTTCGCAGAAGTAGCAGGACTCGTAAAGAACCTGATAGATACCTTTGGCATCTTGAAGGTGCTGAAGTCTTGGTAGTAGATGAGTCTAATGACGAACCTGCTAACTACAAATCTGCTATCTCAGATCCTGAATCTGTGAAATGGTTGGAAGCCATAAACGCTGAGATGCAATCTATGCGTGATAATCAAGTCTGGGACTTGGTTGAGCTACCCCCCGAATCTCGGGCAGTAGGGAGCAAATAGGTTTTCAAGAGAAAAACCGATATGCATGGAAATGTACACACCTATAAAGCACGACTAGTTGTGAAGGGTTTCACTCAAACTCAGGGTATTGATTATGATGAAACCTTCTCGCCCGTTGCTATGATCAAATCGATCAGGATATTGCTTGCCATAGCCACATACTATGAGTACGAGATATGACAAATGGATGTCAAACCGCTTTTCTTAATGGGCATCTCTCTGAAGATGTCTATATGGTTCAACCAGACGGTTTTGTTGATCCAAAATATCCTAATAGGGTGTGCAAGTTGAATAAGTCCATTTATGGACTCAAGCAGGCGTCTCGTAGCTGGAATCTTCGTTTTGACCAAAAGATCAAAGAATTTGGTTTTGTCAAAAATGAAGATGAGCCTTATGTTTACAGAAAGGCTAGTGGGAGCACTATATCAATCCTCATCCTATATGTGGATGATATACTGATCATTGGAAACAGCGTCCCTATGCTTAATGAAGTTAAACACTATTTGGCAACTTGTTTCGCAATGAAAGATCTTGGAGAAGCAGCTTATATTCTAGGAATCAAGATCTATAGAGATAGATCTAAGCGGCTTCTTGGGCTAAGTCAAAGTACATATATAGACAAAATGATGACACGCTTTAAGATGGAAAACTCCAAGAAAGGAGGTGTTCCTATGACTAAAGGTACTGTGTTGAACAAATCACAATCTCCTTCAACGGACATTGAAATTAAGCGAATGGAAGCAGTTCCATATGCTTCAGCGATTGGTTCTATCATGTATGCTATGTTATGTACTAGACCAGACATCTCGCATGCTTTAAGCATGACTAGTCGTTATCAGCAAACTCCTTGCATCGCCCATTGGACTGCTGTCAAGAACATTCTAAAGTATCTGAGAAGAACTAAAGATATGTTCTTAGTATTTGGAGGAGTAGAAGAAGAGCTCACTGTAAGATGTTACACTGATGCCAGTTTTCAAACTGACCGAGATGACTCTCGCTCACAATCAGGTTTTATATTCGCTCTAAATGGAGGAGCTATCTCATGGAAGAGCTCTAAGCAGAGTGTGGTGGCGGATTCAACCACCGAATCTGAATATATAGTCGCATCAGATGCTTCAAAGGAGGCTGCATGGATGAAGAAATTTATAATCGACCTTGATGTGGTTCCAAGCATTAAGAAACCCATCGAGATATTCTGTGATAACACGGGTGCTATTGCTTAAGCCAAAGAGCCCAGATCTCATCACAGGGCCAAGCACATTCTAAGAAAGTTCCACTACATACGGGAAATTGTGGAACGTGGAGACATCGTGATAAGCAAAGTGAACACAGATCAAAACCTAGCAGACCCGTTTACTAAGCCCATGACTCAGGACAAACATGATCAGCACATGGGTGCTATCGGGCTTAGATTAGCTAGTTGTATGTTTTGATTTAGTATTTGGATGTGCGAACTTTTAACAGTTGTACTTTTTGAATTCATTGTTGATTTACTGGTTAAACGCAATTCTGAATCTTATAATTGTGGTCGATTTTAATATGTTTAATCCATGAATCTTGCATTCTAAACTATCCGTAGTCGGTCAGACTCGTGGGATCGATTCTGAATTAAGACTATTCTGACTTTGGACTCAAGGAGTTGACTTCCAAATTCATAAACCTCATTGAGAATGACGTTGGATGTAACTCGAATCAAATCATCTTCATGGATCTTAGTCATAAGATAATTTGATATTGGTATATTCATTTAGTATCCTTTGACCTGAGATACATATTAGAACTTCCGTTTACTAAGGATTATTCTTTGATTACTGTCATCCGCTGTCGCGTAACTGCCAGTCATAAAGGATTTAATTGGGAATAGTTCTGAAGTTCAGTGGGAGTTGTATGTAGTCGATATGGGATTCTGTACTCTTACATGATATGTAACAGTTAGACATTGTGGCGCCCTCGTTGATTCAAACTGGTGAAGTGTAAGGCCTTACCCAAACTTACTGTGTGTTTGTTCGGACCACTTTGACTCTTGATCGAGAACAATAATAATTGAATACTATATGAGATTGAATTTAATCCATGTCTCATTGATTCAATTGATGTCTTTTACAGAAAGGATGAATGACAACAATTACCATAAGTCTATTTTCTTGTAATAGTAAGTTGTTACTAATAGCAATGTGTTCTGGTTAATGACTTTAAAGGGCCATACCTTGTTGGAGGCAACCATGTGCAGCTAGAGCGCCGCTGACTGTCTGTGTTGAGGATTTTATCGAAGGTCGTCCAAGTGGGAGATTGTTGGATTTATAAGTACGGGTTCGATAAGTCAACGCTGCTGACTAAGCTATGACTCGTAAGAGTTACACCTTGGGCAACGAACATTAAATCCACTTAACTTGGTTAACTAGTGACCACGAACAATTAAAGGAACGAAATATATAATTATCTGAAATAATTATATATCCACGAGAAACGAGATTTATTATTTATACGGGTTATAAATAATGTACCGCTTAATTACGTATTTAATTAAACTTTGTTTTTCGGCCTTCGTATCGCATTTGGGCTTGTACTAGTTGGGCTTTATAGGGCCAAAAGATAATTAGTATAGTTATTAGTGTTTATGAGATAAAACCTAATTACCTAATATATATATATATATATATATATATCCAAATTGTCTTCAACCTAACAACAACAACACTAGCCGTCAAAAGAAAAGGGTTTCCACCCTTTACGATTTAACTCCAAAAGAAAAAGGGGTTTTGCTTTTGTGGTTCTGTCAACAAGTGCCGCCACCATCATCTCTGGTGCCGCCACGAGACGCCTCGCTCTTTGTTCGTGTTCGTATCTAGAACCCGTTCGTTGTACCTCGGTGTCTCACACGGTTAATTATTAACCACAAGGGTATAATTTTTCTCATCAGGAGATTAATTATTATATACGCCGTATTTGCATGTTTGTAACCATGATCCTGTTCGGTTCACTTTTGGTGTTAATTATTTATATTTATTCCGCTGCGTTTTTATTAATTATATATTTAGTTAATAAAATATATCAAACCCGTTTTGATAAAAGTAAAATTGACACCATGAATCCCAACACGTACATCATAAAATAATGTAAAGTTTGAAACTTTATAGTAAAGATTCAATACAATCAAAACTTTGATCCGGTTCATCAAATAAACAGAATTATGGTTCTAAAACTTAGAGAATCAGCTATGATGACACTGTTGGGTTTTTGGTGCATCTATTTTAAAACTAGTTTAAAATGACAGAAAAAATATGTATCATTCTTGGTTTACACCAAAAACACCCATCAGGATTCTAATTGTAAGACCATCCGTAGTGGAGGGTTTTGGTCATTTTCCCCAAAAAGACGCCCCCCCCCCCCCCGCCCCGCCCCATTACCGCCCTCTGGGCGTTTTTTACAAAAAAAATTGCCTGGAGCGTTCATTTTTCCACGCCTTTGTTCATTTCTTTTGGCCAATCACCGGTAGTGTTTTACAGGTTTGTCCAACATATTTTTTTGACGTTTTTTTATTTAATTTTATTACACCTCTTTTAACATAATGCCCCACAATGCTCACATCCCCACTACACTCATTTTAGAAAAAACGCCCCATAATGCCCCATTGTTGACTGGACTGTCACATGTCGCAAAACGCCCAAGAATGGGGGCATTATTTGTGTCTTCCACTACATATGGTCTAAGTAGTTTAAATCCTGAAAACACATCCATAGAAAGATGAAACTTTTACATTAGTTATGGTACCTTTTATTAATGGATCACATTTGAGCGAATTTTATTTTTAATTTTGCCTAAGTAGGATGAGAAAAAATCTTAACCATTCATTTTTCAAGTCAATGGTTAAGATAAAAATGTAGGAAAAAATAGGATTGTAATGGTATCTTAGGAAAATCCTATTTATTGATTTTCTCTCTCCACATGCAAGGCACATGCATATTTCACACTCATTTTTTAAACCTTCATAACTTTTTTATACGACATCATTTTTTCATAAAAATTTCACCATAAAATCGAGCGTTTTTTTCTTTTTAATTTGAGTAGCATATTGCTATATAAAATATGACGACTAAAAAAACCACAAAAATGTGTTATATTTCTATGTTGTATAACATTTTTTTATACTAGATTTTTGTACTATATGTTTGTGTTAAATTTTTGTGTTGACCATTCATTTTTCAAGTCAATGGTTAAGATAAAAATGTAGGAAAAAATAGGATTGTAATGGTATCTTAGGAAAATCCTATTTATTGATTTTCTCTCTCCACATGCAAGGCACATGCATATTTCACACTCATTTTTTAAACCTTCATAACTTTTTTATACGACATCATTTTTTCATAAAAATTTCACCATAAAATCGAGCGTTTTTTTCTCTTTAATTTGAGTAGAATATTGCTATATAAAATATGACGACTAAAAAAACCACAAAAATGTGTTATATTTCTATGTTGTATAACATTTTTTTATACTAGATTTTTGTACTATATGTTTGTGATAAATTTTTTGTGTTGATCTTTTTTATCTTTAAAATTTTTTTCTCAATTTTTTTGTGCTGGATTTTTTGTACTATATTTTTTGTGCTGATTTTTTTTTCATGCTGTATTTTTTGTGCTATATTTTTTTGTACTGGACTTTTTATGCTATATTTTTTTGTGCTAGATTTTTTGTACTGGATTTTTTAATGTTTTTTTAGAAAACAAAAAGGGTGCCACATGTCATTTCGCACTCCTATTTATAAGGACTAAAATGTTTTAGTACCAAAATGCCCTTCATTCCTACTTATAAAGAGTGTCACATGTCGTTATCACAATACTTCTTAGGCCACTTAAGCAAAATCTACTTTTTAGTGGATCCTTCCCCAATATATATATATATATATATATATATATATATATATATATATATATATAGTAGGAGTTGGGTGGAAAGTCTATTTTTCCTAGAAAGTCTAGGAAGCAATGAGAATTGGACATGTGGCATTGAGTTATTTTAACTAAAAGGGCAACTATGAAATTTCACATTTTAATTTTATTTTTGGAATTTATTTTTCATTAACTAACATTCCATGATTTTCGGAATTTTTATTGTTTTCGAATTCAAATTCAAATCTGGAGGTCAGTGTGTTTATCTGGAAAACTATCAGCATGTCTTGGTGATGTGTTTCACCAGTCAGAGAGGTTGAAGTCAGTGTGTTTTAACACTCTGAAGTCAATATATATAATCAGGTTGTGTTTTAACAGTTCTTTTTGCATTTTAACACTCTGAATGTGTTTTATGTTGTTATCTATGTCACATTACATCACATTGTGTTTTTTGATGATTACATTACATCATAATGTGTTTTACAACAGGTTGTTTTTATACTGAAGTTTAACAAATCTGATTGTGTTTTAAGTCAGCAGATTTGCTGGAGGATTCTTGACGCTGTGTTTTAACAGCAAGCAGATTGCTGGCCATTGTGTTTTAACAGCAAGCATATTTCTTGACGCTGTGTTTTAACAGCAAGCAGATTTCTTAACGCTGTGTTTTAACATCAAGCAGATTGCTGGAGGATTCTTGACATTGTGTTTTAACAGCAAGCAAATTTCCTTGACGCTGTGTTTTAACAGCAAGCAGATTGCTGGACATTGTGTTTTAACAGCAAGCAGATTTATTGACGCTGTGTTTTAACAGCAAGCAGATTGCTGGAGTATTCTTGACATTGTGTTTTAACAGCAAGCAGTTTTCTTGACGCTGTGTTTTAACAACAAGCAGATTTCTTGACGCCGTGTTTTACCATCCATGCTGGTAATCCTTCAATTTATCAAGAACGACTCAGAAACCACGGTACAAGCCTCTCTACAATCATCAATTAAAACAGAAAAAACGCAGCCAAGTTATAAGCAGATTACGACCGAAAACGTATATGCACTTCAAGAACTTTAATCACAACACAAGATATGAATACCTAGTGTAGAAAAGGGGTATGAACAAGCCTTGGAACCGAAATCTGAATGCTCTTGGGGTCCTGTTTTGCGTCGCCAGCAGCAAGGGGAAAGAGATCGCAGGTTTTATTAGGTTTAGGGTTGGATTGGAGAGAGAGATAGAGAAAATCAAATCAATAATGGAGAGAGAGGGGGAAAATCCCGTGAAAGTAGGGATTGCGGTTATCTAATTGATTTAAAACACGGTACATGGACAAAATTGCCCCTACTCATTTAAAACAATCAATTAATTAAACTCAAATATTACAAGATTGCCATTGATTTAATCTCAACCCTTAAACACACCAATCGGATGGACCAGATCGCTTCCTAGACTTTCTAGGAAAAACACACTTTCCATGCGAACCCTACTCTATATATATATATATATATATATATATATATATATATATATATATATATATATATATATATATATAATATAGGGAGCCGTTAAAATGAAAACCAGCCCCAGTTGTGAGAACCGAGAGAAACACTTTACAACCATTAGATCTTCAAGATGGATGGACGAGATTAAAAGTAGTTAAAAATAATATTAAATACTTTTTGTCTTATTATGTTTTTAATATTTTAATACAAAAGGGCAGTTTAGTAAAATTACTCTTCTTTTCTTTTTGTCTTTATTATTTTATATTACTTTTTTTGTATTATTATATTAGTTGTTTTTTAAACAGAATTTTTTTTATTAAAAACCATTTTAAATTCAGATTTTTTAACAAAACAAAGTTTACGTTTTACGTTTTATGTTACAAAGTTTATGTTTTACGTTAAAAAGTTTACGTTTTACGTTAAAAAGTTACATTTTATGTTTTTACATTTTACGTTAAAAACTTTACGTTTTACGTTAAAAAGTTTACGGTTTTAACTTTTTTTTACAAATTTTTTTTACACAAAACGAATGCACCTAGAAATCGCAACTCGGTAGGTGTCTCAGATAGATTGTTATCATCATCGACTAGGAAAAAAATATAAAAAACCAACAAGAAAAATCAAAACAATGAGTGGATTCTTGAAAAAAAGGGGGTTTGGCTCATATTTTCCGATAATCAAAGGGTGCAAGGTGGGGTTGCAGGTTCAAAAATCTACCCTCCGCCATCCTTGCCGCGCCATCGTCATCAAAATATACGTTTTTTTTTTTGCATCATCACCGCCCAATCCAACAGATCAAACCCACATAGTTTACTGTTCAATCTTCCAAAAAGACACCCAAAATCTTTCGAATCTATACCAAACATAAAAAATCAAGAAACCCCCATCAACAAAATGTGCTTATGCCGTCGCTCAACCAAGAAACTCAAAACACAGAGAATCTCTCCAAGCAGATCACCTTCATTTAACCAACAAAAAACACAGAGAATCCCCACCAACAAATTGGTTAAGAATAAAAAAAAACAAATCACCTTCGTTTAATCAAACAAAAAAGAAACATGAACTTTTACAAAATTCAATATTCTCACCAAGAAACTCAAAACACAGAGAATATATTTCTCCAAGCAGTGAATCTTGATGCAAGATTCTAAACCCCCATTTAACCGACAAACCCCCATCTCCCTTCACTGGAAACCCCCAAAAATCACACAAACGACCACCGTACACCGCTCTCCACGACCCCCTAATACCACACGAAACACTCCCAAACCCACCATCTCCACCATTACAACCCCCCCCCCCCCGCCCATTTTCTTTCTCCGGCTATAAGACCTTCGCCTACCATTAAACACCGTCGCCCACCTCTCTCTCTCTCCGACGACTAAGCACCGTCAACGAGGTGCTTAAAATGTCACCACAACAACAACCTTCAAAACTTTCATCACAAAAAATCACCCCAGAAAGGTTCAAATTAAAAAGGAGAGAGAGAGAAGAAGCAGATCTTTGTGATATGAGAGAGAGAAACATATCTTTGCCTCTTTTCACCAGATGAAAGATGAGGGGGGTCGCCGGAGAAACGAGGGGTGCCGATCTTGTAGCCGGAAAAACGAGGGGTCGTCGGTCTTGTCGCCAGAGAAGGAGGCGATCACCGGAGAAACGAGGGGGTCGCCGAAGAAGGAGGGGTGGTTTGGTTTTTGAAGAGATGAACTACTTGAAGAGAGAGAGATGAAGGTTTTTGAAGAGATGAACTATTTCAAGAGAGAGAAAGAGAGTTTGAACACAATAAATAAATAAAGAGACTGAATTTGGAAATGACATATATGTCAAATTACCAAAATAACCTTATGTGTTTAAAATAATAGTATATACGTGGCTTAATCTGTTTGGTGGAGAATGGTTCTCGCGGTTTTCGTAACTAAAGGTGGTTTCTATTTTAGCGGCTCCCTATATTTTATATATATATATATATAGGGTAAGGTTCATGCGAGAACCACCCTTATTGCGAGAACCAATGTGAACACAAAATAAAATCTAAAAAAAATCAAAAAAGCACTCAAAAAAAAAAATTTACTATTTTTTTTAAAAAAAATCGCTATATTTCGTTACCATAAAAAAACTTTTTTTTCGAGTAACAGTTATCCATGCACATGTGCATATGTATCATTACTTCGACAAATTCGGTAATACGTTATCAGGAATAGACAATTGCACTTTAATTTACAATACCATTTGTAATACACTACTTTTTACATTACCATTATTCAAAATGCACATGTGCATCATTAGGTATAACCATGATATAACGTGTTTTGGTACAAAAAGTTTGTGATTTTGAATGGAGAAGTAGGCCCATATATATGTTTTTTGGTTAGTTATATCTAGTGGTTGATGGTTTGGTTATAGTTGTCAATTTATGATGTAATATGTTGATTGGATGGTATAAATGGTGTTTACATCCATGTAATAAAGTGAAAATATTATTAATGGTATTGTATTATGGATGGTAGGAGCTAATGATATTGTATTATGGATGGTATGAGGTAATGGTAGTGTATTATGGATGGTATGATAGATGAAAGGGAACGTGTATTCAAAGTAGTGTACCAAAACACCTTATTTCATGTTGATACATATAAATGCATATGTGCATTTCTAATATTGGTAATGTAAAAAGTAGTGTATTACATATGGTAGTGTAAATGAAAGTGCAGTTGTCTAATATGTGTAATGAATTACGGAATTTGTCAAAGAAATGACAAAAATGCACATGTGCATGCTTGTGTATTATGGATGGAATGATAGATGAAAGAGAAAGTAGTGTACCAAAACACCTTATTTCATGTTGATACATATAGATGCACATGTGCATTTCTAATATTGTTAACTTAAAAAATAATGTATTACACGTGGTAGTGTAAATGAAAGTGCAATTGACTATTATTTGTAATGAATTACGGAATTTGACAAAGAAATGATACATATGCACATGTGCATGGATAACTGTTACTCGAATTTTTTTTTTTTTTTTTTGAATTTTTTTTTTATTAAAAAAATATAGCGATTTTTCCAAAAAAAAAAATAGTAAACAAAAAAAAATTTGGGTGTTTTTTAGATTTTTTTTAGGAATTACTGTTTGTGTTCACACTGGTTCTCGCGGTTCTCGAAATAAAGGGTGGTTCCTAACGGATCTTTGTCCTATATATATATATATGAGAGGCCAGTTAACGTACAATACGACTTAACGTACATCACGTACGACAGATAATTACGCACGCTCATTTTGAAATCACGCACGTTATAAACTAAAAAACCCAAATCACGCATGTTGGAAAACATTAATCACGCGTGATGAAAACATTAATTACGCACGTTATACACATAATCACGCACGTTGTCGTACGTGATGTACGTTAAGCCGTAATGTACTTTACACTTTTCCTATATATATATATATATTGTCTTGTACTTGTAATATCCCCATCACGAGAGTGAGGCATACCAATAAAAAAAACTACCCTGGTTGCAACCTGTGGACGTAGGTCAGCCGATCGAACCACGTAAATCTCGCGTGACATCTTCGTTTATTTATTCTCTTGCAGTTTGATTGTGTTCGTGTGTGTGTTTTGCAATACCCGAATCCTTAAAAATTGGGCCTGTATCATTCCCTCCCGCTTGAATGCCATCAAGGATAAACCAGAATGACTCATGGTGAAGCACCCCAGCATCGCCACTCGCGACTCGGTCCCTTTTGCCACATTCAGAGATGTATTACTAGAGTGCCACGGTGGATGCCACTCAATCACCTCAATGGCATCTTCTACCGGTGATTTGCAATTCTTTGGCGCATGATTTTCCTTCCCAATCAATTATAGTGTTCTTCTAACCTTTTAAGGACCACAAAATGTGGTGGAAGCGGCGACGGCTCTTGCAATGACGCTGAAGCTAATGGTGTTGTGTAGGTCATGGGTTAAAAGGGAGGCCTTAGTAGTTTGTGCATGGGGATCGGTGTTGGAACAATTGCATTGGGCCATTGGCTGGTATAAGTTTAACAATAGGTCTAGGTGGTGGTTTTGGGGGCTGATGCCGTGGGTTATCAGACATATTTTGGTTTATGGCATGTTGCGGGCTCTAGGACTATTATAAGTGTAGGTTGAGCTGCTGGTGGTGCAGTGGCGAAGGGAGCAGCTGGTGGTGTTAACGGGGGGACCGAGACAAATGTAGGGGCGAAGGTATGGGTTTTGGAGGAGGGGCTTGCGCTATTTTTTGTGATGGGTTTAAAAGAACAATGGATGTTTTGGTGATTTAAGTTTCAAGGGCTTGTAAGGAGGTTCGATCGGTGAAGGGGGTTTTAAACTGGACTTGTGTCTTGCCAATGTTTCGTACACCTCACTCACTGAACTCGCCTCGTATCTTGTCATGGTTGTTCATCGGTGGATCAAGACATCTTTGATATCCATGACGTGGTTCAATCGTAATTGTTGGTGCACACATCTGTCGTCTTTGTCTTATATCGAGTCTCGGTTGCGTAGCGGATCTGAACAAGCGTGACATCATATATGTGACATCACAAGTGACATCACATATATGACATCACATCCTACATCAGCACATGAAACGAATTTAAATGTACATATAAGACAAAAGTTCATGGGGTTTCGCTTGAAACAAGATCTGGTGGGTTTCGCTTGAATGGTAAATAGGTGAGTTCGCTTGAAGCTGACATGTGTGTCTTCAAGCGAAAGCAGGAATAGTATAAATAGGGTTGTTGTCATTTCATTTGTAACAGATTTATCAGAGTGATACCGAGGTGCTGCCGGTATTCCTTGTGATTGTATACGTTGTTAAATCAATATATAAGAGGATTATAGTGTGAATCAAGCTGTTTTCATGTCCGTTTCTCTGTTTCCGCCTCTGAAACAGATTTGAGCTCTTCCGAACGATTCATTCGGGTCAAACCCATGAGACAAATGAATGCAAACAAAAACAACCCACTACCTAGAAGAGAGATGACATGGTTACCCGGAACATGCATCAAACCGGTCATCTTATGTGTATACTGGTCGGATCAGTTGAACCGGATTTAAGAAACTGATCGTAATAACTTTAGATATATGATCAATATATGAAATGCAACAAAAAGAAAATATAAAAGTTCAAGAAAAATATACAAATTAAATACAAAAAAAAATATAAAGCATCATTAAATATAGAATTCGTCACCAAAAAATATAAATTAGTCTCTGATGTGCTAAAAGTGGTCAAATAAATATAAACTAAATTAACCCTAAATTCGACACCTAAATTTTAAATTTATAAAACTAAGACTCTCTAATCTAGACCACACAACCGGCAAGTGTACCGGTCAATGCAGTATAGCCTAAGTAAGTCCGAGTATCGAACCCATGAGACTCTCTAATTACGTTTACGACTCTATCTAGACTTAGATGGACACAGACTCTAACTGTTTTTATAATTGAGGGGGCAGGTTTCTAAATTTCCTAAAATTGTGATTAGAAATAAATTAATTAACTAAACAACTAAGACGCAACTTAAAAGAGATTTAGATCAGAGGTGACGAACAACTACCTAGACTGGAATCCTGTTTTGCATCAGTAATGATATTATTAGGATATTAGTTATTATGGAACCGGGATCTTCTAATACTAAACCTGTCAAAATACCGAACAAGACCCCCGACCCTTCTCAGGGAGACACTTATGGCACTCTAAAGGCTGTTATGAACACCGGTTGGTCTAGACTCCCTCACAGGACATCTAAGGGATTTACGAAAGTACCCTAATTTGATTTACTCCCTCATGGGACATAAACCTACGATAGACTCGGGTTCGCAATTTGACTTGTTAGACAACAGTCAATAGGAAAACTAGTTCAGACTCCTCACGAAGCTTCTACCTAGCAATTTAATGACTTAGACCTAACAATAAACTCGCACCTCACATCTATTGAGATTAGTAGAACTTAAATTTATTTAACTATCGAATATTACTTCTAAGGTTTAATGATCACTTAACCCTAAAGATTATAAATTTATTCCGTGATGTAGATACTTATCAAAACTTATAACCTAGTATGAATCTATTATGTGATATAGACCATCACCAAGAATCATACGAAGCAACAAACAATATTCAAACACTTTTAAGCATGCATATACATCAAAACAATAACCGAGTCGACTACTTTCTCAAATAATCCATAAACAACTAAATATCCATAATAAAAATTAGAACTTTACAAAACAATCATCCAATCTAGGTAGTTAAAGAGGTCTAGCCAAGCATCATAGTCTTAAAAATAATAAAACAAGATCCAAAACAAGAATTCATCGACAACGAACAAAGAAAAATAGAAAACTAAAGAAATCGAGTAGAAAAACCCGTTTATTCCTTGCTCTCCAAGCTTCCCGCTTGATCCCGACGATTCTGTAACGTGATTTCTTGCAAAACAAGCTTCACAATTCGTCCCCTATTGATCTCTGCTCATGCGTTCCCTTTTTATTTTTGTGCGTCCCAAGTTTGATGTATGGGATGATTGTGTCGCTTATGTCTTCGTCTGATCGTGTATATATTTTCGTCCAAGAAGATTAAAATATATATATGAAAGATTCTTTAGGGTTTAGGAAAATAATGATTTATTTGTTTAAAAAACCAATGTGGCAGACTTAGCTTTTAGCGGCCCATGAATTCCTTTTCGTCCAGCATGTTCCTTCCATATTCTTTTTCGCCTATCCATGTATTCACATCTAATTGATTTATGTATGATTAGGAATGGAGTAGAGTGCCAATGATCTCCAGATCAAGTGGTGGAGACTTGCATTTCTTTTGAGAGATGCAGGTTTTCTCCGTCTTTATTTGTCATGAAGTCAAGATCTAAAAACATCATGTATATCGCATTTATTATTTGATCAAAAAGATTCTCACAATGCAAATCTTCATTCCAAGATATACCTTTGATGAAGTTTTGGACAATTCCTGCCGACTATGTTCAACTAATAATAACAAAGCCGGTTGAAGACTTGCATTTCTTTTGAGAGATGCAGGTTTAACTCTCACTTGGTGCAGAGTGAGACACTGGTGGACAATGACAGGAGACCCAGGGAAACCTGGGTTGGATCCTTGAGCGAAACGGGTTTTACTGGAAATTTCATTATCGTGCCTACGAGCGAGTGGGTTACTGGGTTTTCCCCGGAATTGACGGTGGACTCGGGTTACTCTTGAAGTGCTCTGTTTGTCTAGTTGGTGTCCCGAAAGCGCTCGGGATTAATTCTGTTGGCTGTTAAAAAAAAAGAAATGAATGGACTAGAGTTTTATATATGACCTTAATATATCATGAAATCATTGTTCAAAGGCCCAATATCACATTTTTTTATGATTCTACTGGATGTTTCACGGCCCACTAGAATATCACATGCAACCTTTTTTTTTTTTTTTTTTTTTTTTTTTTTTTTTTTTTTTTTTTACTAATTCGTTTATAATATGCTTGGCCCATTTAATTGAAATATAAATAGCGGGCTTAGCCCACTCACGGAAAATGGCTGCAATTTTTATTCGGTCACTGGCGGTCTACTCTACTTAACTGCCTGGTTATTTACCTTTTACTCGTTTTCGCTCCATTTACATAAGGACCTGACAAAACACAATATGATATGATACGATACGATACGATACGATATGATATGATATGAGGGTGGGTGGGAGTTGGCTACAAAGTCCATTTTTCCTACAAAGTGTAAAAAGTCATAAAACACCATAATGTCAACCATAAAACACACTTAAAACCCACAAATAACATAGTGAAGATTACTAAAACACCATATTGTGGGTTTTGTGTTGTGTTTTGGATGATAAGGTTTTGATTATCGAGTGACTGACATTAGTGTGTTTTATGTTGATTATCATGTTGTGTTTTATATTCATAGTTCTATGATGGTGTGTTTGAAGTTTTTAAGGATTTGATATTGTGTTTAGTGATCTTCACTATGTTATTTGTGGGTTTTTGAGTGTGTTTTATGGCTGAAATTGTGATGTTTTATGACTTTGTACACTTTGTAGGAAAAATGGACTTTGTAGCCGAACTCCACCCTATGATATGATATGATATAATATAATACTAAAACTAAATAAAAACAAATAAAACCTATACAAAAATTATACACGTTACACGAGACAAATGTGTATTTTATCACACATCAAATATCCTCATACTAAACATTTTTTCGTCCCTGAAAAAGACTTATGGAAACGAAATCAGAATGAGAGATATTCGGGTTCAAAAATCTAGATTACTTACTAAAATTAAAACTCGGGTTAACCGCGATTGCAAGTATATGTGTCCACTTAAATCCACACCCGGTTCCAAGCCCTTATCATGCAATTTAAGTTCAAGTTTAATTAATCTACCTAGGGTCTCACACTAAAAACCGCAGTTTTACCTAATCCTGCCTCATGCTCATTAAAAACAAAAGGGATAGCCACTGGACTATTTTCTAATCGTTTTATACTAAAATCAAAAGAATTTAACATCAATTTTTTTTCATTATATATATATTTTTTCTTTTCTTTTGAGCATTAGACTTCTTCATACCTAACCCAGAGGCTGTCTCAAACAGAGTCACCATCCCCGAGAGCGACAACATAAGCGTCAGTAATTTTACATTTTTCTTTCTTTAACTTAACCTAGAGACAATCTAAATCAGAGTCACCATCCCCAATAGAAATTACATAGGCCTCGTTTTTCAATCTAGCTCAATTAATTTCTTTTTTCTTTCATAAAAAATTCTAACAATTTTAGCTTATAACGACATTCCTTATACCATTATTGGCTGTTTCGGCTATCTACTTTTCCTAGATGAAAACCCACTGGTAAACTAACAATTAGGTATTTTAATATCAAAGGAACCTAAAAACCGAATCGAGCCTACTCACATATCCAAAGTTAGACACAAGCTCAACTTTTTAACTCATATTATAATTATTTGAAACCCAAACATACCTGATTTTTCTATTATTTTCCGTCTTTATTTTGCAAACATCTAAAACACGGACATTTTCTGATTTTCAATTTCTTTGGATTTTTTTTTTTTTTTTTGTATTTTTCAAATTTTATGACTCAAGATTCTACTAACAAGACACTAAACGATAGTTTCCCATCCCCACACTTAAACAATACATTGCCCTCAATGTAGGATGGAAACCGACTCAAAAGACTAAAAATAAATAAGAAATAAAAACACAAAGGGCATAAATGGAAAGGACTTAGCTGGTTAATAACGTGTATGCTCGAAAAACTCTTGTCCAATCTAGCTCGATAGTATAGCATTTCGGTCGCGATCGGCTTTGACACTAACTGGTATACTTGGAAAATGCCTTGAAATTTGAAAAGCAGCTCCAAAATCACCCGAATGAAGATTGAGTACAGGTGGTACATATTCAAACCTGCATAAACAAAAACAAACAAAAACCAAAGAAGTACCGACTTGACAAAATAATGACTCAAAAATAATACTAACTTAGACTCATAGTACAAAATAAACGACTCACAACACAAGTAAACACGTACCGTAAACTACCGAGACTATACCAAATATAAAAATTTGAGTTAAATGATTGGTTGGTCCTTGTGGTTTGTGAAAATTGCAGACTTAGTCCTAGTGGTTCACTAATTACACGCATGGTCCCAATGGTTGCAATTTTTGCACTCGGGTGGTCCTTATCACTAAACTCTATTAGGTTATCTAGTTAAATGTGTGTGAAATGACTAGATTACCCTTAAGGTTAAAACAAATCAATTATATAATATCATCTTCTTCCTCTTCTTTACAACTAAATTCCATTCTTCCTCATCCACCCATCAGCCATCTTGCATCTTCTCTGCAAGGTGTAAAATACCAAGTTCTATTAAAACCATTTTCTATAATTATGGAAAATTCATCATTAAGTTAAGAAAGCAGAACGACTGAACCGGACAGTCAACAACATGTGACGAGCACTCAGAAAACGTGGCTCGATCAAATCCAGGTTGCTTAAAATTTTTGGTTACAGAAAAGAAAGTTAAAATTTACCTTGAACTGCGATGGTTGGTCTAAACAAAAGGTGGCGACGTCGTGATGAACTCTGTAGAGCTATAAAGAAGGAGGAGAAGATGATATTATATAATTGTTTTGTTTTTAACCTTAAGGGTAATCTAGTCATTTCACACACATTTAACTGGATAACTTAACAGAGGTTAGTGATAAGGACCACCGAGTGCAAAAATTGCAACCACTGGGACCACGCGTGTAATTAGTGATCCACTAGGACTAAGTCTACAATTTTCACAAACCACAAGGACCAACCAAGAATTTAACTCTAAAAATTTAACAAACTCTACAAAACCTCCCCATACTTAAATTTGATCAGGAGGTTTTTCTTTGATATAGACCCTATCTAACCTGTTTAATTCCACCCGGTCCTAAAAAAAGTTAAAAATTTAACAGCAGAATAATAAAATATTTTAAAATTTTTAAACGGGTCATACCACCAGGATTTAAACGTACTTGGAAGAAACCGAATGCACGGCATGTAGCGAGAGGACTGCTCGTGCTTGAGTGGCTCCTTCATCTCCATCTTATATAAACCTCCGGTCCTCTTCCAGTTCCGATCTTGTCTTTTCTCTTTCCTCGCCTTCTCCCGTGACTTTGTTTTTTTTTTTTTTCAGTTTCACTTATCACTCACCACGGGCCAGTTGTGGTGTTCTTCCTCTTCCACTACTTCTTTAGAATGATCCCCATACCATACTTCTTCGTATGGTGTAGGTACCTCTTCATCAACCTTTAAACCCTTTAACTCTAAATCTAAAAGCTCATCCTCTCAAGGAAACTTAATTTCAACTTCTTCATCTTCTTCCTCTGCACCAAACATTAACCCTATTGAATCTCCTACTTCTACTTCCTCTTCAGTCACTTCTCTCTTTAGCAATGACCTTTGATACGCCGCCCATTCTTCTTCGTCTATTTCCGTCACACCCCAACCGATGGCGGAATCATCGGGGCGTGGCACTGAGCGAAACAGATTGTTCAAGAGAATCCATAGCAACTATTAAATGAAAATATTTATAAGGTTTAATATCCCATACTATTAAACAAATAATTCAAAATAGTCATTACAGATAATCAGTCTCAAAAACAAATTCCATTCCGACAACTCAGATTTTTATTTGGTGAGTTTCTAGACTTCCTAACTTGTTTGCAGAATAACATCCAATCAACCTGTCACATATGTTAAAATAAAAGTCAATACATAAAGTAAAGGTGAGTACACAAGTTTGCATAGATATAGTATAAAAAGCGTTTACGCATAACCAGCATGTAACACGTAACGAGCGAAGCACGTAACTATCAACAATGGTACAACCTAACCACGAGATTGCGATGTAGAGTATGCACGACACATGTTCACCGAAGCAAACACGTGAAGTAAAGTAATGTGATCCCTAGCAACCCCTGTCACACAGGTGCTGAGTCCAACTATAGTACTATCGTTGCTAGAGGCGGTCTAGTGTAACACTGTATAAGCATAGTAACATGTGTCACACCCCAACCGATGGCGGAATCATCGGGGCGTGGCACTGAGCGAAACAAATTGTCCAAGAGAATCCATAACAACTATTAATGATAATATATTTAATGTTAATGTCCCATACTACTAACATATAAAGTAAAAACAGTCATTACAGATAGCGTGTCTCATAAACAAATAATCTGTTCCGACAACTCAGATTCCTTATTCGTTGGGTTTCTAGACTTCCTACTTGATTCATCAAAGCAAGCTTAGCACCTTATCAACCTGTCACATACATTAAAATAAAGTCAATACATAAAATGTAAAGGTGAGTACACAAATTTGCATAGCATTTAGTATAGCGAAAAGCGTTTACGCATAACCAGCATGTATCAAGTAACGGGCGAAGTATATAACTATTTAACTATGTTCACACTTAACCACAAGACTGCGTTGTAGAGTATGCGCAACACATGTTCAGCGAACACGTGAAGTAAAGTTATGTGATCCCTAGCAACCCCTGTCCACGACAGGTGCTGAGTCCAAACTATAGTACTATCATTGCTAGAGGCGGTATAGTTTAACAATGTATCAGCATAGTAACAAGTATTCATAGATTACGTATAACATGCGGGAGCGGTTAGCGTTATAAAGTGTTTGCGTTGTGTGTTGTTGTGTTTAGATATAGAACGTATGTAACACCCAAAAGTGCGTAAAAAAGAAAATGGGTTCAAGTATACTCATAGTATGTGTTTAACAAGTAAACACAGCCTTGATTGGATTGAAGGGAGCGCATTGGAGTTAGCCTGAGCATAGAACAGTAGGGTAAGCGTTGAACAACGCGTAAAACAGAGTGTCGGATGAGCTAAGTGTCGAATGGTGAGTCAAACGGATGATTACCCATTCGATCGGATTGTCATCCGAGCGGATGACCATTCGAACGGATGGCCATTCGAATGAGATGTGGGTGTTTGTAAATTGTTTTGAAAACTTTTGAAGTTTTTTGTTGTAGCATGCAAACAATGTAAAGTATGGATGCCAATTCACCCGGTCGGATGGTCATCCGGACGGATGGCCATTCGATCTGATGGTTATACGATCGAGGAGTTGATAGTTTGAAGTTTGGTCAAATCATTTTGAACAAGAGTTAGTATAAAGGTCAACCACCTGGTCGAATGGTCATTCGATCGGATGGTCATCCGATCGGATGATCATTCGAGTGGGTAATCTGTTACTTTGTAAACTTTGTAAAATTTTCTAAGTTAAAAGTTTTGAGGTTTTAATCGGAGACGGTGTGATGACGTGTCAAACAACGGAGAAGCACACTAAGTCCAGTTCGTTCAATCAGATGGGAATCACCCCATTCGATCAGGTTCACTGTTCTTGATGGAGTTTCATGTTCAACCCGTTAATAGGTCATCTCTCCGGTGGAGATCCGTTTTGAAGCCGGGTCTCAACCAGAAAAGGAGTAGAGAGTCTGAATGAGTCCAAATTCCATCGGTTTTGAGTAGAAAAGTGTAGAAAGTTGAAGAAAAGTTTGAAAACAGTTGGAAAATGTTGAGATATTGTTGAGATTTGTGTTGAATAGTGTGGAAATCCTTTAGATCTGAACCAATCTTGATGATTAAGATGATCCTTAGCCGTTTGCTGGAGCAAAACGGTAGAGACCACCTTCAAGAGGTCCAAATCAGTGATTTCAATGACAAAACAAGTGTTTGTGTGTGATTTTGATGGAGAAGATGTTGTAGAAGTGTGTAGTGATGATGATTGTACAAGATTTGAGAAGAAACACTTACGAAATGGCCTTGAATCGAGGGAAAGAGTGCCTGAAAGTGACTTGGGAGCGTTTGGTCGAATGGAGCTGTCACATCAGTGAACAGTAGTGTACGGGTGCTATTTATAGGGTGAGATGAGGGTTAAGTCGGTGGGAATGCGAGCTGTCGAATGGATGTCCGATCGGATGGCCATCCGATCGGATGGTTATCCGGACGGATGTGCATTTGGTCGGATGTCCATTTGGACAGCCGTGTTGTGCGAGTTAGTTTTCTAACTTTCCTTTTCGTGCGTTAAGCGTTGCGTTGTGTTTAAACGAGTTGCGAGTATACGTTGAGTGTGTAAGTATTGTGTTGAGATAACCACATAACATTAAACAAGTAATCACACAATTAACACACACATTGTCACTAAGATGCATAAAAGTAAATTTGTGTTTCGAGTTTGCGTTGCGAGTGCGTTTAGTCTAATCAAGCAATAACATGCGACAAAATGCGTGTTGTATAACTGCGTTTGAATGTGATATCTGTGTTTTTTAATAAGCGTTGTGAACGCGTTGTAAAATATAGTTTAAAATATGGCGTAACCCTTAGCGATAATCGGAATCTCGAGAGTACAAGTTAATTAAGCAAGAAATGATAGATACAAGTAATGACCCAAAGAGTCGGGTTGTTACAATAGGCATTCAACAAATCACGTATAGCATGCGGGAGCGGTTAGCGTTTATAAAGTGTTTGCGTTGTGTGTTGTGTTTTGATATAGAACGTATGTAACACCCAAAAGTGCGTTAAACGAAAATGGGTTCGAGTATACTCACCAAATAAAAATCTGAGTTGTCGAAATGGAATTTGTTTTTGAGACTGGTTATCTGTAATGACTATTTTGAATTATTTGTTTAATAGTATGGGATATTAAACCTTATAAATATTGTCATTTAATAGTTGTTATGGATTCTCTTGAACAATCTATTTCGCTCAGTGCCACGCCCCGATGATTCCGCCATCGGTTGGGTGTGACAGATTGGTATCAGAGCCATAACTATAGGGAATTAGGTCGAGTCGTGTAGAATTGACCTAGTCTATAGTCTAAGTACCAACAGACCCTTCGTGCAAACCCAGTAGGGGCTTCGTACGAACCCGCATGTTGACATACTCCCGCTCAAAATCTACAATACTATACCTCCGTACGGACCCACGGACTACAGCTTCGTACGAAGGAGCCTTTCCTAAGGCGAAATACTACTCGCCTTTCCTAAGGCTAACACAATACAAACGTTTTGGAAAACGTTCGCATAGCACAAACGAGTGATTGTGTCAGGATTAGGTGTGAAAACCAAGAACTTTCGATAAGATCACTCACTCTGTGTATTTTTACTCTCAGCACGAGAATCTTCGTTGAGTTAGGAGTGACATCCATACCCCAACGGGAATCTCCCTCTCTATCTCATGGTTGTTTAACCATACTCAGGAACGAAGTTGTTAAGTTAGGGGTGAAACCCGCATCTTAATGACCAGTTCCACTCCCTACTTTGATTTTACAAATCTCACCAAAGTCTCGACTGTTCCAACGACGCGAGTCACATAGTAACTGGAAGGATGAGTGCCGTTCGCCGAATTTCGGTGAGAGCACAGTCTATTAGGCCAAAGCGTGCACTCGAACTGGTTGGGAAAAGTCAAATCACTTTGGGTAGTCGATGCCTAACACCCAAGGCACTCTATTTCGATTTCAAGCCTGCAATCGCTGATTTTACGCGTCATCAATTTTATGTGTTTCGATTTTGGAGATTTTACGCTTTCCGCTCCCCACTTTACAGATTTTGGAGATTTTACGCTTTCCGCGATAATCGGAATCTCGAGAGTACAAGTTAATTAAGCAAGAAATGATAGATACAAGTAATGACCCGAAGAGTCGGGTTGTTACAATAGGCATTCAACAAATCACGTATAGCATGCGGGAGCGGTTAGCGTTTATAAAGTGTTTGCGTTGTGTGTTGTGTTTTGATATAGAACGTATGTAACACCCAAAAGTGCGTTAAACGAAAATGGGTTCGAGTATACTCACCAAATAAAAATCTGAGTTGTCGAAATGGAATTTGTTTTTGAGACTGCTTATCTGTAATGACTATTTTGAATTATTTGTTTAATAGTATGGGATATTAAACCTTATAAATATTGTCATTTAATAGTTGTTATGGATTCTCTTGAACAATTTGTTTCGCTCAGTGCCACGCCCCGATGATTCCGCCATCGATTGGGTGTGACAGATTGGTATCAGAGCCATAACTATAGGGAATTAGGTCGAGTCGTGTAGAATTGACCTAGTCTATAGTCTAAGTACCAACAGACCCTTCGTGCGAACCCAGTAGGGGCTTCTTACGAACCCGCATGTTGACATACTCCCGCTCAAAATCTACAATACTATACCTCCGTACGGACCCACGCACTACAGCTTCGTACGAAGGAGCCTTTCCTAAGGCGAAATACTACTAGCGTTTCCTAAGGCTAACACAATACAAACGTTTTGGAAAACGTTCGCATAGCACAAGCGAGTGATTGTGTCGAGATTAGGTGTGAAAACCAAGAACTTTCGATAAGATCACTCACTCTGTGTATTTTTACTCTCAGCACGAGAATCTTCGTTGAGTTAGGAGTGACATCCATACCCCAACGGGAATCTCCCTCTCTATCTCATGGTTGTTTAACCATACTCAGGAACGAAGTTGTTAAGTTAGGGGTGAAACCCGCATCTTAATGACCAGTTCCACTCCCTACTTTGATTTTACAAATCTCACCAAAGTCTCGACTGTTCCAACGACGCGAGTCACGTAGTAACTGGAAGGATGAGTGCCGTTCGCCGAATTTTGGTGAGAGCACAGTCTATTAGGCCAAAGCGTGCACTCGAACTGGTTGGGAAAAGTCAAATCACTTTGGGTAGTCGATGCCTAACACCCAAGGCACTCTATTTCGATTTCAAGCCTGCAATCGCCGATTTTACGCGTCATCAATTTTATGTGTTTCTATGTTTCGATTTTGGAGATTTTACGCTTTCCGCTCCCCACTTTACAGATTTTGGAGATTTTACGCTTTCCGCTCCCCACTTTACAAAACGCGCACAACTCGCACAACCCTCTTAATCTAAAACGCTAACTAATCGCAAACAAACTAAGAAGTCCCGGACGCTAAACTCGTCGCTTATGCTACTCGCTGTCGCTCGCAACTCTTAAAGCGCTACGCAACCTTGAACGATAGGTGAATACGTGCAAAATATGTGAATTATGTGCGCATACGTGCTTATATGCCTATGTGTATACTTGCCTATGTGGTTTATGTGCCTACGTGACTATGTGCCTATGTGCCTGACGTGTTACTGAGCTTTACATAATAATAATAAATACGTTGTATGCAACATTAAGTTTTCAAAACGAAACCCGATATGATCGAATCTCGTCTAATCCCTTTGCGATGATATCTGCTGCAGAACCTACATTCGACAATGTCATCATTTGGTTCCCACACTCACCGAAATGTTCAGAGGAACAAAGCTGACAAGCGAATTGCCGCACCTGTGGCCAAGGAAATGGCTAAGGTCATACCTCAGATTGTCAGTGAAATCAATGAGGTTAGCAGCAAATCATCTGTTGAATCGAAGAATGAAGCGCCTAGAACTACGTTCAGCTTCAAACAATTCAAAGCCTGCGGTCCCGCAAATTTCACTGGCGAATATGGACCCTGTGCTATGTTTCAGTGGTTTGACTCAATTGAGGTCACCTCCAGGCAAAGCGGATGCCCAGAGAACCTCCGCATTGTGAATGCTTGTTGGTGCATTTATGTCTATCGCCTCAGTCAAAACAGGTCGTAGCAGAAACAGTTTAATTCTAGTCTTTATATTGTAATATGTAGGAAAAGGCAAGATGGCATTTCTATAATCAATGAGAATTCTCATTAAGCTCCTTGGTCTATAAATAGAAGACTTAGGGTTAGAGTTTGAGACTTTTGCTCATTTGGATCTTTGGAGAGCTTGGTGATTAGAGAGAGAAAGTAGAGAGAGAAAGTGCTCTAGGTGATTCATGTGACTTTGTACTTTTCAGATCTTTTATCGAATCACCGATTATATTACGTCTTGTGTGTTCGGTCACGTTCGTGTACGGATTCCGCACGTTACACGAGTCGGTTCGCAATCGTTTCGAATTTAAAACCGATCCTTCAATGCTACTGGAGTCTTCCAGTCCAGGGCACTGGACTGGTGGACCGCTGAGCGCAACAGGCGTGGTATCGATGCAGCTTATGGCCTTTCGTGGGAGGAGCTCAGGGAGCTTATGATGAAGGAGTTCTGTCTTCCTCATGAAGTTCAAAAGCTGGAGAATGAATTCTGGCACATCAAGCAAGAGGGAGGTGACAACACTGGTCTCACCGCTCGTTTGAAACAGCTGAGCATTATCTATCCCAGTCAGGTGGACACGTCTGATAAGACCATCAAGAAATATATTCGTGCTCTTCCCAAATGTGTAGCCGATTTTGTTCAAGCAGCTAGACCTACCACTATCGAGGAAACCTACCAACTAGCAGCCGAGATCAACGATAAACGAGTCTTGGCTGGAGCTTTCAAAACCTCAACTAAGAGTCTCAATCAGGCTACTCCTACTCCCAGTACCGACAATGCAGCACCTCAAGGTTCAAAGTCCTCACGCCAAAGCCGCCAGCGAAAGAACAACAGCAAGAACAACGCGGTGGTCGCAGCACCACTCAACGCAGTCCCCGTACCGCCCAACAACCAGAACCCTCAAGTTACTGTTACCAATGCACCGCCTGCTAAGCGTGCGTACACTGGTACTCACCCTCTGTGCCCTACATGTACCTATCATCATCCAACAGGGGTCAACTGTCGTTTCTGTGTAAACTACAACATCTATGGGCACTTTACTGCTCAGTGCGGCTCAGGCCCCCGCCAACAAACTCTTCAAGTTCTTCCTACACCGCTAGCTCAACTCCCTGCTCCTCTGGTCAACCAAGAAGCTCCTGCACCCACTGTCCATGCACGATCTTACTACACTTGTGGTGACCCGAATCATTTTGCTAATGTCTACCCACTGCATGTGGTGAAACAAGAACCGCAGTAGCAACCACTACCATAGCAGCAACAACAACAACAGCCTCAACAGCAGCAACAACAGTAGCCACAGCAAGCAGCCCGCGAAAGAACCTTCAATATCAATGTCCACCAGGCTCAGACTGACAACAATGTTGTCAATGGTATGTTCCTTGTTAACGGTATTTATGCTTCTTGCTTATTTGATACTGGAGCCGATAACTGTTTTATGTCGTTTGAATTCGAAAAGCTTTCAAAACGTAAACGTGCTAATCTCCCAACGACCTTCGACGTAGAAGTCGCCACCGGAAGAACCATCACCGTCAGCTCTATTCTCCGTGATTGTACTCTTACAGTCAACAATCACGTTTTCCCGATCGATCTCATTCCTATACAACTTGGTAGTTTCGATGTCATAGTAGGCATGGACTTTCTTCGTGAAAATCGTGCCGAAGTCGTTTGTTTCGAAAAGATGATCCGTTTCTGTCTTTCAAACGGTGACCAATTATGTGTTTATGGCGAAGTATCCTCAAAAGAATTGAAACTGATGTCATGTATTCAAGCGAGCTAGTATCTCCGCAAGGAATACTTGGCTTTCTTAGCCCGCATCGTAGTAGCAGATGAGGAAAAGAAGCTGATGGAAACGGTACTTGTGGTTCATGATTTTCCTAATGTCTTTCCTGACGATTTACCTGGTCTACCCCCTACTCGTGATATCGACTTTTGTATCGACCTCATTCCTAGAGCTAACCCTATCACTAAAGCTCTTTATCGCCTCGCACCGTCCAAAATGCGTGAACTCTCTTGCCAACTCTAGGAGTTACTTGATAAAGGCTTCATACGCCCTAGCACATCCCCATGGGGCGCACCTGTCCTTTTCGTGAAAAACAAGGATGGATCGTTCCGAATGTGCATCGATTATAGGGAACTCAACAAGCTTACTATCAAGAACCGCTATCCGCTACCCCGAATCGACGACTTATTTGACCAACTACAAGGCGCTACGTGTTTCTCTAAGATCGACCTACGTTCTGGTTATCATCAACTACGTATTCAGGAGTAAGAAATTCCGAAAACCGCTTTCCGTACCCACTATGGCCATTACGAATTCATGGTCATGCCTTTTGGCCTCACAAACGCACCTGCGGTCTTCATGGATTTAATGAACCTCTGGCTTACTCGAACGACCCAAAATCCCAATATAGAAATGGGAGAGTATAGCTATGGACTTCATTACAAAACTCCCTCACACACCTTCAGGTCGCCATAGCATTTGGGTTATCGTGGACCGTCTTACGAAATCTGCCTACTTCGTACCGATACGAGAAGACTTCAAGGTAGAACGATTAGCACGAATCTATACCGACGAAGTCATTTGTCGACACGGGACGCCTCGTGACATCTTCTCTGACCGCGATGGTCGATTTACCTCACGTCTTTAGGAGACTTTTCAAGCCACCCTCGGTACAACTCTTAATCTCAGTACCGCATTTCATCCCCAGACCGATGGTCAGATTGAGCACACAATCCGCACGCTTGAATACATGCTTCGTTCGTGCGTTATATATTTTGGTGGTAATTAGGATTCGCATTTACCTTTAGTAGAATTATCGTACAATAGCAATTATCACGCTAGCATCCAAATGGCACCCTTTGAGGCATTATATTGTAGAGAATGTCGATCGCCAATTGTATGGCACGAGATCGGAGACGCACAAATCACCGGTCCCGAGTTACTGCAAGAAACGATAGACAAGATCCTCCAGATACGAGACAATCTCTTGAAAGCTCGGAGTCGTCAAAAGAGCTATGCCGATAAACGCCGTAAGCCCCTTCAGTTCGAAGTTGGTGATCACATACTCCTAAAGGTTTCACCTTGGAAGGGGGTGATCCGATTCGGCAAGAAAGGAAAGCTAGCGCCACGATACGTGGGTCCCTTTAAAATTCTAGAAAGAATTGGTAAAGTGGCCTACTGACTCGAATTACCGGTGGAACTCAGCAACGTACATCCGACTTTCCACGTCTTGAACCTCAAGAAGTGCCTAGCTGAAGAAAATCTCCACGTACCTCTTGAAGATTTGCAAGTAAACGAGACCCTGCACTTTGTGGAAAAGCCTGTAGAAATCATGGATCGAGAGACCAAGAAACTTCGACGCTCACGCATTCCTATAGTGAAGGTTTGCTGGGAAGGCAAACGCGGCGCCGAGTTCACTTAGGAACTCGAAAGTGGTATGAAAGCTAAATATCCGCAACTCTTTGTTACGCCTGCTCCTTAATTTCGGGACGAAATTTCCTAAAGTAGGGGAGGCTGTAACAACCCGACTTTTCGGATCGTTACCTGTTTCCTTTTGCTTCGACTTGTAACTGTCTTGTACTCTGAGATTCGATATAAATAAAGGGTTATGTTAAACTAAATACTTTTTCATCACACCGCACCACTACACGCTTAAACGCTTTATTTTTGCAAACGCTTAAGCAACACGAATTACAGATAATTATGCTATTTAAAAAACCGAGTGTGTTTGTATGGTTATCATACGCCTCCGCATACGCTAATCATGACTAACATGCTAAATCGCAAGCGCTGTTATCAGTAGTAGTAATGTTATGATGTGTGTTCTTATGTGCTTTACTTATGTGTGCTTTATATGTTTTGATGATACTCGCAAACGCTATCGCAACACAAACACAGCGCTACTCGCACAACTCGATCTATCGCAATAAAACGCAACGCAACACTTAACAAACGAATCAAAGTTGGAAAATTAACCAATGCGAATCTGACTGTCCGAATGGGCCATCCGACCGGATAGGGCCCATCCACCCGGATGGGGCCCATCCGTCCGGATGGAGCCATCTGGACACAGCATGTCGCGCACCACCTGAAATCCTCGCCCTCTCTATAAATACCCGCCGTACACCCTCACTTCAACACTTTGACACTCCTATCCGCTCCCAAGTATCATACGCGATTCAAGGCCTATTTGTAAGTTTTTTCTCCCAAATCCTCTTCAATCTTCATTCTATTTCACTTCTACTCCATCTCTTCATCAAAATCACACACACACTTTAATTATTTCTCAAAATCACTGATTTTAAACCTGTCGAAGGTGTTTTAACTCGTTTTGCTTAGGCAAACTCTTGTGGAGCATCATTCAATCGAGATTGGTTCAAGATCTAAAGGATTTTCACACTTTTCAACTTATTTATAAAACTTATCTTCGATTTTTACAAAACAATGGTGGAATCGGGACTCAATCAGACTCTCAACTTTTTCCATAGTCAAGAGCCGACTCGAGAACTGATTTCCACCAAAGAGATGGACCGATTAAGGGTCAAACATGAATTTTAATCAATAACAGCCGTTTGTCAGAATGGGCAGAGCCCATCCGGGCAAATGGACTGGATCTGGTATTTTTCCGTTGTTTGACACGTCGTCACACCGTCTCCGTTAACTAAAACACTTTCGTTTAAGAAAATTTTGCAAAAACTTCTAACGCAACCCATTCATCCGAATGGACCATGTCCACCCATCCGGATAGGTTTTGCACCACTCTAAACTTTACCTTCTGTTTTTAAAATGCCAAGTTTCACATCGGATTTTATCGTTCGAAAACAAACAACCTTTTCAACCGAATGGGATCCATCCGCGCGGATGACACCCA
Organism: Helianthus tuberosus; assembly: GCA_030545235.1. NCBI lineage: Eukaryota > Viridiplantae > Streptophyta > Magnoliopsida > Asterales > Asteraceae > Helianthus > Helianthus tuberosus. The sequence continues at coordinate 3,540,913 of JARYGA010059765.1, read as the reverse complement.
TCCGCCCGAATGGCGTTCATCCATCCGGATGACACCCATCCGTCTGGATGGCGTCCAACCTCCTGGATGGCATCCATTCGCTCCGATTTCGATCGTTCAGCCCTGAGGAAGACTTATGCTTCTGTTTCCGTACGCAGGCTGACCCCAGGCTCCCTTCAATCCAAGGAGATCGTGTTTCTTGATTAGGACATGCACTGTGAGTATACTCGAACCCATTTTCATTTAACGCACTTTTGGGTGTTACATATGTTCTATATCAATACACAACACACAACGCAAACACTTTATAAACACTAACCGCTCCCGCATGCTATATGTGATTTGTTGAATGCATGTTACTATGCTTATACAGTGTTACACTAGACTGCCTCTAGCAATGATAGTACTATAGTCTGGACTCAGCACCTGTGTGACAGGGGTTGCTAGGGATCACATTACTTTACTTGACGTGTTCGCTTCGGTGAACATGTGTCGCGCATACTCTACATCGCAGTCTCATGGATAGGTTGTACCATTGTTGATAGTTACATGCTTCGCCCGTTACGTGTTACATGCTGGTTATGCGTAAACGCTTTTTATACTATATCTATGCAAACTTGTGTACTCACCTTTACTTTATGTGTTGACTTTTATTTTAACGTATGTGACAGGTTGATTGGATGTTATGCTGCAAACAAGTTAGGAAGTCTAGAAACTCACCAAATAAAAATCTAAGTTGTCGGAATGGAATTTGTTTTTGAGACTGATTATCTGTAATGACTATTTTGAATTATTTGTTTAATAGTATGGGATATTAAACCTTATAAATATTGTCATTTAATAGTTGCTATGGATTCTCTTGAACAATCTGTTTCGCTTATTGCCACGCCCCGATGATTCCGCCATCGATTGGGGTGTGACAATTTCATCATTAGAGTCACTCCCGAAATCATATATAGTACCCTGTGGAACCAGAGGTGGGACTTCAGCGTCCATTTTCGTCTCCGTGACTGGAATTATCTCCTCATCTGACTCATCTTCATACAGAAACTCTTTCCCCAGTTCTGGAAATGTTGGGATTAATTATCCAGTAGAAAGCATGTAATCGAGGTAGTTACCTTCCGCATCATATGTATAGTCAGTTGTTGGCTGTTCTGGTTGGACTTGTTGCTCTTGTTCCTCTTCTTTCAATCTCATAGCAATGTCTTCTACTATACGTTGAAGATCTAATAGAGCATACTGTCGATTTCTCAGGATGATATCGTGCTCTACTAGGGTTTTCTGGGTATCAGCTTTCTTGGTAACTATTTGACGCAACAACTCCTTTTTGGTAAGGAAGGTAATTTTGATAAGGTAAGACTACGAACAATGATGTTCTTGATGTTACGTGCATGGGTGACATGGATTTAGTTACTTCAGCTGGTTCATGGAATTTGAAGGATGCTAGGGTGATTCCAAGCTTGGTGAAACGATTGATTTATGTTGGGCAATTGGATGAACAGGAGGGACATGAGGTTAAATTCGGGAATGGGCAGTGGAAAGTTGTTACGGGAAATCTTGTCATAGCTCGAGGAAGAAAGAGAGGTTCACTTTATATGGTTAGTTTATCGTTTGATGGAGAGACCATCCCAGTTTAGAAGAAGACCAAAGTCAGGTTCATAGAATCTCATGGCGTAAGAACCCAGAGTCACAGGTCAGATTCAGGATGAACAAGCGGGGAAAGGTATTCGTGGTAGTGCTAGGACGGGTTGTGCTTTAGTCAATATTCCTAGACGACATTAGGTCTAGAGAACAAATCCAGTGGATTACTTTCTGAATATGGAGAGTGTTTATTCTCAAGGTGTTCCAGGATCCTACAGTTTGTGCCAGTGGGAGCCGGTAAGGATTGAGGATGAGTCAAGGGAAGTTTCAGCCATGATTGATATGTTGGAGCTAGGGGAGCTTCAATGGTAACTAATGAGAAGGTCGCTGCAACCAGGAAGACGAGGAAGATTAGAAAAGGTGCAAGTTCACAGCGGAAGGCGGTTTGAAGATTATTAAGCCTTCAAGTGGGAGATTGTTGGGTTTGTGGAGTCTTGATTGGGCTTGGGCTTGGGCTTAATGAAGACAAGTAGACACAAGGCAGGAGCCGACCTTAATTCTATTTAAGCCCATTTAGTTTTCTTGTTCATAAAGATTGTAACCCTAGATCTATCTCTCTCTATATACATACATATATATATATACATATACATATATATATATATATAGGGTAAGGTTCATGCGAGAACCACCTTTATTGCGAGAACCGCGAGAACCAATGTGAACACAACCTAAAATAGCTAAAAAAACCTAACCCCCACCCCCCCCCCCCCCTAAAAAAAAACCTAACCCCCCCCCCCCCCCAAGCTAAATGCTAAAAACTCACCCCTCAAAAACCTAACCCCCCCAAGCTAAAATGCTAAAAACTAAACCCCCCAAAAACCTAATAAATCTAAAAAAATAAAAAATAAATCTAAATTTTTTTTATTTTTTTTTAATATTTTATGTTAAAATCGCTACTTTCAGTAGCAAAAAAAAAATTAAAAATTTTTTTTTGCTACTAAAAGTAGCGATTTTTTTATAAAAAATATTAAAAATTAAAAAAAATTGTGTATTTTTTAGCTATTTTTAGGCATTTTTGGTTGTGTTCACATTGGTTCTCGCAATAAAGGGTGGTTCCTAACAGATCTGTCATATATATATAGATATATATATATATATATATATATATATATATAGGGAGGAGCTCATGCGAGAACCACCTTTATTGTGAGAACCGCGAGAACCAATGTGAACACAACTTAAAATAGCTAAAAAAACCTAACCCCCACCCCCCCCCCCCCCCAAAAAAAACCTAAACCCCCCACCCCCCCCCCCCAAAAAAAAAAAAAACTATACCCCCCCAAGCTAAATGCTAAAAACTAAAACCTAAAAAAAACCTAACCCCCCCCCCCCCCCCAAAACCTAAACCCCCCTCCCCCACCCCCCCAAAAACCTAAACCCCCCCCCCCCTCCCAAGCTAAAATGCTAAAAACTAAACCCCAAAAAAACCTAAAAAACCTAAAAAAAATAAAAAAAAATCTAAAATTTTTTTTAATATTTTTTATGTTAAAATCGCTACTTTTAAAAGCCAAAAAAAAAAAATTTTTTTTTTTAAATTTAAATTTTTTTTTGCTTCGAAAAGTAGCGATTTTTTTATAAAAGATATTAAAAAATTCAAAAAGAAAAATTTTTGTGTGATTTTTAGCTATTTTTAGGCATTTTTTGTTGTGTTCACATTGGTTCTCGCGGTTCTCGCAATAAGAGGTGGTTCTCGCATGATCTTCTCCCTATATATATATATATATATATATATATATATATATATATATATATATATATATAGGATGGATCATGAGAAAACAAAAAAACAAACTAAAAAAGCCTAAAAGACACACCGATTTTTTTTACAATTTTTATAAAAAAATCGCTACTGTTTATGTATGGAAAAAAATTTTCAAAAAAAATAAAAATTTGTTGTACTGCACATGTGCACTAATACGAAATGCCTAAACCACTTAACCAATCCCCCACCGACACCCCCCAAAAACCTAACCCCCCCCCCCCACCCCCCAAAAACCTAAATTCACCCTCCCACCAAAAGCCTAACCCCCCCCCCCCCCCCCCCCCGCAAAAGCCTGAAACTTAACCCTAAAAATAAATCTGAAAAAAAAACCTAAATCCCCCCCCCCCGGCACCCCCACCCCCCAAAAACCTAACCACCCCCCCCCCCCCCCCCCCCAAACCTAAAAACCTAATCCTAAACCTTCAAAAAAAACTAACCCTAAAAGCTAAACTAGACTCAAAAAGCTAATTTTAAGCATGTAATGCACATTGTAGTACACATATAATGCACATGTGTAGAACATTTTTTTTTTTTGAAAATTTTTTTATACATAAAAAATAGCGATTTTTTTATAAAAATTTGTAAAAAAAAATTTGTATGTTTTTTAGCTTTTTTAGTTAGTTTTCTCATGATCCTCTCCCTATATATACATATTTATACATATATATATAGGATTAGGTTCAAGAGTGAACACTAGTGTAGTTTGCGAACTGAGTGAACTAATCCTAGCCATACACGTGTGTAGATCAATGGCCATGATTTGATATTGAAATACACTAGTGTATTTTACGATTTGATGATGAGATCCTGGCCATACACGTGTGTAGATCAATGGCCAGGATTTGTTCACTCAGTTCGCAAATACACTAGTGTTCACTCTAGAACCCCACCATATATATATATATATATATATGTAGGAGAAGGATCCATTAGAAACCACCATTTATTGCGAGAACCGCGAGAACCAATATGAACACAACCAAAAATACCTAAAAAATCTAAAAAACACACTACTTTCTTTTATTTTTTTTTGAAAAAATCGCTACTTTTCGTTATTAAATTTTTTTTTTTTTTAAAATTGGATACTAACAATAGCGATTTAAAAAAAAATATTAAAATAAATTGTGTGTTTTTTTAGATTTTTTTTAGGGTTTAGCTTTATGGTTTAGTTTTTAGCATTTAGCTTGGGCAGGGGTGGGGGGTTTAGATTTTTCTTTGGGGGGGGGGGGGGGGGGTTAGTTTTTAGCATTTAGCTTGCGGGGTTAGTTTTTTTTATTTTATTTTTTTTGGGGGGGGGGGGGGGGTTAGGTTTTTTTTCGGTGTTTGGTGGTGTAGTGGGTTTATTTTGTTGTGTTCACATTGGTTCTCGCAGTTCTCGCAATAAAGGTGGTTCTCGCATGAACCTTACCCTATATATATAGGGTAGGGCTAGGTAGAAAACCCTTATATTTTTAAAAAACCCTAGAAAAACCCAACCTCCCGACATTTTTTTTTTTGAAAAAAATAACACATGTAATATACATGTTTTAAAGAGTTTTGGGCAAAAAAAACAAAAAAGCGCCGAAGGATTATTTAAAAAAAAACAAATTTCAGCACTTTGTGACTAACATGTGTTAGACAAAAAATGCTGAAACTTGTTTATTTTTTTAAAAAAAATTCCTTCGGCACTTTTTGAATTTTTTGGCCCAAAACTCTTAAAAACATGTATATTATATGTGTTATTCAAAAAAAATGTCGGGGAGGTTGGGTTTTCTAGGGTTTTTTAAAAATATAAGGGTTTTCTATGGAGAATTAGCCTATATATATATATATATATATATATATATATAGTGTGAGGTTCATTAGGGAACACTAAAAAAGTGGGGAACAGTGGGGGAACCGACTCAAAACGAACTCCGATTGGAGTCATTCCAACGGCGTTGGAACCGGCTCGTCGAACCCTAACATGGATCTCTTAACCCTAATCCCTAAATCATAACCCCCAAACCCTAAATATATTAGGGTTTGGCCTTTAGGGTTTAGCTTTAGGGTTTACCTATAAGGTTTAGCTTTAGGGTTTAGGTTTGGCTTTAGGGTTTATGGTTTAGCTTTAGGGTTTAGCTTTAGGTTTAGCCTTTAGGGTTTAGCTTTTATGGTTTATAGTTTAGATTTTACGTTTTAGCTTAGGTTTTAGGCTTATTTTTTAGCTTTTGGGTTTAGAGTTTAGGAGTTAGGATTTAGGGGTTTAGGGTTAAGAGATCTTAGTTAGGGTTCGACGAGCCGGTTCCAACGACGCTGGAATGAGTCCAATCGGAGTTCGTTTGAATCGGTTCCCCGCTGTTCCCCACTTTTTAGTGTTTCCCAATGTATATATATATATATAGGGGAGCGCTAAAATGAAAACCACATTCAGTTGTAAGAACCGAGAGAACCACTTTCTAGCCACTTGATCAACAAGATGGATGGATGAGATTAAAAGTAACTAAAATTAATATTAAATATATTTTGTCTTATTATTTCTTTAATATTTTTAATCCAAAAGGGTAGTTTAGTAAAACTACTCTTTTTGTCTTTTTATCTTTATTATTTTTTTATTACTTTTTTGTTTTATTATATTACTTTTTATTTTTTAAACAAATTTTTTTTATTAAAAGCATTTTTAAATTCAAAATTTTCTATCAAATAATTTTTTTTTGCGCGCCGGTCTTTGCACGCCGTTTTTACGCCCGGCTTTTTCACGCATCGTTTTTAACGCGTCGTTTTTGCACGCCATTTTTTATACTCGGCTTTTTCAAGTGTCGTTTTTTTAACGCGCCGTTTTTTATGTCTCGTTTTAAACGCGGAGTTTTTTATATCCCTTTTTTTTCACGGCATTTTTATGCCACGTATTCACGCCCCTTGTTTAGCGCCGTTGTATCACACGGTTTTTTACGTTTTACAATTTACGTAGAAAAAGTTTTACGTTTTACGTTAAATAGTTTTTACATAAAAGTTTACGTTTGTCACACCCCCGAAATAAGCCAATACTTCTAGAAATCGAACGCCCACTAAGTACTCGAATCCTCAATGGTTCTCCTATTCCAACCGTGCCATAATTTTTGAAATGCAACCTGAGAAAGAAACATGTGAAAAATCAACATAAAGTTGAGCGAGTTCATAGTTTGTTTTGGAAAAGATTTTGAACAAATCTTTTTGAATAACCGGTTTTTGAAATAATGTTGAGAAAGCGAATTTAAAATCATTTTCTTTGGCATGTTATACGGAAACCTTGTATTCATGTAACTTCGTATTTGTAACGCATTATATTTGCAAAAACCTTGCATTTGTAAACTCTTGGGTTTTTAAAATTTATGTACTGTCAATGTTCACCCTGACATTGACATCAAGCCTGCATAATCCTATGCTTTGAATTTGTATGAAACATGATATGTAATTTGTAAAGATGTATCTACAACTGAGTTCTGTAAATGTAAGGAATACGAGATCGCTAATGGTTCGCGAGGCCACTAACATATGTAACGACATAGGAAGCCACCAAACCTAGGCATTTTTGTCGAGTTCGATTGAGACACAAAAGCACTCATTGGTAGAAGTAGGACAAGAGTGGGGTTGCCTGAAACCCATTAGATCTAACCCTTCTGTTCCTCGGTCTAAATGTATACGTTGACTAATGGTGCTTATGGAACCCTATTCGTCACGTGATCTATGTATCATTCCTTAGTTTGATGTACCTCTTTGTACTTGTATTTTTCCGAATTTTAGAAACTAGAATACATGTGTATGCACATTTCGAAAAGTACTTTTGCTTGAAAAACCGGTATAGAACATAAGTTTTTCGTAAACCATTTATGTTAGTTAAAACTTGTTTGTAAAATGGTTTAGAAATATGTAATTCATGTTTATTGAAAACCTTGTATGTTTTGCAAAATATGCATGTCTTTCCATCCCGAAAACATTTAGAAAAATGTAAAACCGTAAAAAGGTGGGGTTATGAACTCACCTGAATTGCCTTGTGCAAAGCTAGCTAATTACGACTTCGTGATGTCGTTTCCAAGACTTGACTCGCTAGCATGCATTATATAACATCCCTAATCATGGAATATCTTTTAAGTTTCTAAATAAACGCAGTAACTAAACTACGTGTCACCGAGCTCTACCGAATCGTTAACCAAACGATTCAGCGGTAAGTTGATAGCTTAATAGTAACGATTAAGTTATACTCGTTAAGTTTCATCTAATGTCGGTATTATTTTTCTAAGTCTTTGAAAAACACTCAGTTCTTGTGAGATTTAAAATATATCAATATTTATATAAAAATATATAAATATTTTGGTAGAATCTCGTTAGTCGTCTTGAGAAGTAGTACGTTGATATATAGTACGCCGTTTAGGCGTTTAAAATAAATACATAAGGTTATATTTATTTATAAAAGAATCGTCGAGCTTTTGACGTTTGAAATGAAATATAAATGTCATGTTTAGTATATAAGGCTTTCGAGTTGTTGACGTTGAAATAAATATGTATCTATATTTATTTTATAAAAGTATACGAGTCGTTTAATGTTTGAAATAAATATACAATATATATTTATTTGTAATAACGAATTCAAGTTATCGTCGTTTAAAACAATATAAGTAATTAAATTGATTTTTATAAAGGATTTGTAGAACTTTCAAGTTTTAAAATAAATATAATAACTATATTTATTTGTTTTAAATAATTTCCGAATAGTCGTTTTTCGAAAGTTGTAAAGTGTCGTCGAAAGTTATAATATATTCGTTATCGGCTTTCATAAAAGTTGTTTGTTACCGTTAGTTGTCGTTTTTCAATAAAACTTGTTTTGTTTTCGGAAATTTTCTCGGAAAACGGGCAGAGTTTCCTCTGTTATTGGACGCCCACAACACAAGTTGTCGTCATTATATCAAGATTCAACAAGATTCATTAACCAAATAATAAATTACGTTAATCGAACTAGGAAAACGTAAGTAGTTGTTAAGTAATTCGGTTCGAGCTCGTGCTTATGTAAATAACGGAAATCTATATAAACAAAATTAACACGCGCCGCTAAATCTTTACCAATTTCTTCGTGTCGAAAAGCTGAAAGAGGTTGACCGAGTTGACCGGGTCAACCGAGTTGACTCGGTTCGACCGAGTCGACCCGAGCTGCATCCATGTTGACTCGAACCCATCTGTTGACTGAGTTGACTTCCTTTGTCCTGCGTTGACTGAACCCGAACCCGTTGAACCGTGTGAACCGAACGAGCCGAAATAAAACTCGAACCAAAACAAAGCCTGACCCAGAACCAAACCCGCACCCGCAACCGAACCGTCTGACCGGTGACCGAGCCGCTGACCAGAGTTTACCCGAAAACCCGAACTCGAAGCTGAACCACCTTCGAACCTGAAGTTAAAGCTTGAGCTAAGCTCGAAACCATCCGGATAACATCACCACCGCCACTGCGGCTCCACCGTCGACCGCGGGAAGGCGCAGTCGCCGTCGTCGGAGACGGCGACGGTCACTGCCGTCACTCTCTCTCTCTCTCTATTTCGTCTCTCTGTGTTGACATTTGTAGGTCGTCAATCACCACCACCCGATGGTGGGGGTCATTCCTTTATCCGACGAAGGGGGGGTTCACCTGCACCGCCTGACCAGCCGGTGGTCTCTCCGATCGGCCGTAAGTCTTCACCAGGAAGGAAGCGGGAGAGGGGTAAGGGATTTGGGTGTTCCCCGGAGCTCGGGCGGCGCCGGAGCTCGCCGTAACCCGGCTCCGATTGCCGGTGTTTACGGATCAGGGAGAGAGTGTTGTGTGAGGGTGTGAGTGATTTATGTTGTATCGAGAGAGAGGAGAGTGGATGATTATGTTGTCTGTGTTTGATTTTGGGTTTTAAATGTGTGTATTAAAGTGTATAAATAGAGAGAGATGAGAGGAAATTTGAGTGTGTATTGTCTGAACAATTGAAGAATAAGGGAAGGGGTATGGACCCTTTTAAAGATATTGATGAAATCTTGTAGAGATTTTATGTGTTTCACTTTTGAGACAAATATCTTTTGTAGAGATTTTGTATAGATTTTGGTAAGATTTTTAAAGAAAACTAAATGTGTATTACTGATGTAGTAAAATGTGTGAGAATGGGGTGAAACACCCTTTATATATAGAGTTTTCTTGTTTTAAGTGGGCTTAGGCCCACAAGCCCACTCTCATGCCTAAGAGGCCCGAAGTTCTCACGAGACCCGTTATCATTACCCGAAGTCACTCCGTAACATCCTAAATTATAAATTTCAAGTTTTTAAATATGTAAAGTAGTATCAATAATCGTTATTTGACGCGTTTGATCATCGGTCGCGTTTAAAATTTGCGTAGAGTGCATCGATTGTCGTTTTAATGCGCTTTTTGATCCGGTTTCGAACATGGTTACTAACATTTAATTACGAAGCTAGAATATATCGTAAAAATTTAATATTTGTCGGCGTTGTCAGTATTTTGTTCGGTTTCTGTTTATTACCGTTAGATTTCCAGCAGTTTCTTCGCAGATCGTCACACGAGCACTGTAAGGTCGAAGAGGCGTTCCCAGGCACTCCAAAGGCTTAATTAAGTTAATTTGCATCGTAAACACTTTTTATTATCACTTTAATCACCTGTTAATTACGTAATTAAAGACGTAAACTACCGGTTGTCACATTCTCCCCTTGTTAATAAAATTTCGTCCTCGAAATTTAGACTATGTTAACTCCTTAGTGTCACGTTATGCGTAAGTAAATACGAATAACGACAAAGGAAACGAGACATACTGATACCATCACCAGTGTGACCAAGTTAACAGGGGTCGAATAAAAGAGGAATTTCGACCAATAGAATTCCAAAAGGACGTTTACAATATGCAAATGAATGTTAGGAACAATAACATTCGCTAGGAGAAGCTTAGAATCAACAAGCCCAAACGAAATAGTTTTACATGAAACGCTCGATCGTGATTAGCCCAAGCTACAAGTTATACCGGCGCCACAAGGTGTCGTAGTGATTTAAGTAATTCAATAATAGTGGTGACCGAACAAGTTCACCATGTTTGAAACCAAGTGAAAGCGCAATGAAGCATGCTTGATCCAAACGACATCATAAGATTTTCAATTGAAAATGGAACATCAAGAAATAATGTTTTCGATCGAAGATGAAGAGGTAATGAATATCGCGAAACATTCGATCGATAATGAAAGAACCGTTAGTGGGTACACCGGAATATAGAATGAATTTGTGTACCATTGCCTTGACACACGATTGTGTTAAGACTGTTGTAATATGATAAATCAAAGCGGATTTAAAGCAAATCAATAAATAAATAATTAAATCTGTGCATGAGATATGTAAACGAGATTAGCGTAAACTTCAAATTAATGAAAACACCACCACAAGGTGTCGAAATCAACAAACGACTTAATGGAGTCGTAGAGCAAACAAGTCTACTACGACTCGGAGCAAATGAAACGCTTGTTGGAACAAATTTGAATATGATGTTTTCAATACATCATATGGTGTCTTGAATTGAATATGTGAAATGAACAAGTTCAAACAATTGAACTTGATTTAGGCGCATGCCGACAATAAATACATGTATCGACAAGAAAACTTTCGGCATGGTCACAACGAAAAACCATGTATGTAACTTGAAAAGAAAAAGAAATTTCAAGAAAATGTGTTGACTTGATAACAAAGAAGCCAACAATTACAATAATGCGGGTCATTCGAATCACAAATCAATAATTAGATTTAGCGAAATAATATTTGAACTTTGATTAAACGCTTATTTGAAACGAAACCACATGCGTAACAAACGTTGCATGCGTAACATATAGAAATGAACCAAATGAGTATTCTTTATAATGAAAGAAATGATCGTGATACAATGACCATTAAGAGGAGTAGAGATGTGAAAATCTACTCACTAGATGTAAAAGTCGGAATTTCAATAAAAGAAATTTAAGGACTTTACCTGGGGGTTTCGTGTGATGACCGGTTGTTAATTGAGATTACCATGGAATGTCGAACATAGCGTATTCATCGTTAACAAGATAGGGGGAATGCGGAGACACACATCTTCTCCTTGGCGTGATTCGTGTCGTTGCAGGACCGCGTGTCAAGTTGCCGCATACTGATCGATAGTTCTCCTGCTGGTAGGATTAGCATCGTCGCTAAAAGGCTCTGTCATGTCTTCTCAAAGACCTTGCCTCGAAAGTCGTATGTAACGTACTTCAACCTCTGTCGACATGTAGATTGAGTTTCCTGAAATCTTGCACGCCCGTGCTTTGTTTTACGTAGGTTACCTGCTCGGTTAAATAAAATAGCATAGACGACACAATAATGGCGTTTTCCCGAGTTAATAAAGGTGGTTCCTATGTGATGACCTTTAATGAACTTCAACGTAAATTTCCGAAGGTCCTAAATGCATGTTTCCTAACCTCTCAAAGTTTTGTGCAATGTATGCGATTGTTTTGTGTACCATGTGTAAAACACCACTATAGCGTATGTTTGAAAACAAAATTTTGATTGTTTGATTTTCGGCAACGGTTGGAGACCATATTCGAGTACTATGCGTTCTGTATGTATTCAGGTTTTAATATTCTAAGTTCCCAGAGGAAAGTGAGGTTAGAGCCTAGGTATCTCTACAGAAACCTAATTCGCTATAACCTATAGCTCTGATACCAAGCTGTCACACCCCGAAATATCAGAGCTGGCGTGACTGGACTGGTATCTTCATTGCACAGCGGAAGCAAATAAGCTAAGACTTCTAGAAATTGAACACCCACTAAGTACTCGAATCCTCAATGGTTCTCCTATTCCAACCGTGCCATAATTTCTGAAATGCAACCTGAGAAAGAAACATGCGAAAAATCAACATAAAGTTGAGCGAGTTCATAATTTGTTTTGCAAAAGATTTTGAACAAATCTTTTTTAATAACCGGTTTTTGAAATAATGTTGAGAAAGCGAATTTAAAATCATTTTCTTTGGCATGTTATACGGAAACTTTGTATTCATGTAACTTCGTATTTGTAACGCATTATATTTGCAAAAACCTTGCATTTGTAAACTCTTTTGTTTGTAAAATTTGTGTACTGTCAATGTTCACCCAGACATTGACATCAAGCCTGCATAATCATATGCTTTGAATTTGTATGAAACATGATATGTAATTTGTAAAGACGTATCTACAACTGAGTTCTGTAAATGTAAGGAATACGAGATCGCTAATTGTTCGCGAGGCCACTAACATATGTAACGACATAGGAAGCCACCAAACCTAGGCATTTTTGTCGAGTTCAACTGAGACACAAAAGCACTCATTGGTAGAAGTAGGCCAAGAGTGGGGTTGCCTGAAACCCATTAGATCTAACCCTTCTGTTTTGTGGTCTAAATGTATACGTTGACTAATGGTGCTTATGGAACCCTATTCGTCACGTGATCTATGTATCATTCCATAGTTTGATGTACCTCTTTGTACTTGTATTTTTCCAAATTTTAGAAACTAGATGTAACACCTCGAAAATTTACGTCCTATAATGTGTTGACACGTGTCATAGGTTTGAACGTGTGAAAGAATGTTCTTGAAGGACTAAAGTTGACAAACAGTGAAACTATGTAAATATAAAGGTTCAAAGTGTCAGCAATGAATAAATATACTTTACAATAACCCTACATGATGTTTATAACCTTAAACGAATGGATCATGGATCATACGAAGCGAATTGTGAAAGAAAGTGAGAGATTACAAACTACAGGGGTTAAATGTGTCAACATGTTAAGTTATACCTCTGAGTGACCTTTTAGCAAACCTAAAGCCTTGTAACGATTAAATATGCTCACTAGAATGTACCATAAAAATTTCACCAAGTTTCGTTACTGTATGAGAAAGTTGTGATAAAATTCGTGTGTGAGGGTTAAAATCGTCAACAATGAAATTTAGGGCTTTTCGGGTGATCACAAAGTTACCCGAGGACTTTACAAAGTGGGTATAAGTCTTAAAGCCCCCATATGTCAATATTATAGGATAAGAACTCTGGAAAACAAGTGAAAACGACCTTTCGGGGGACCAAGGACCAAAATGCAATAAAGAGAAACATGTTTACCTGATCCGGATGGCCCAGGCGGCCCGCATCAGGATTACCAAAACTTCAGGCTGGCCGCTTCAGACTTGCAGATGCGAAAAATAACAGACAGCTACCTGTTGTGTTTCTAACCGACTTACATGCAAGTTTTTCGATACCTTGGGCTGCCTAAGGTGGTTTTTAGCTTGTAGGACACATGTTGGTCATTTGGTAACACTCCTAGACTTATGTGTTGATGATCCAAGATGTTTGAATTCATATAAAAGACCCACATTCTTTGCATTCATCTTGCATTCACTTCCTGATCATTTCTGGAGCATTCAAGCAGATCCCAAGCATTCCAAATCATCCATTAGACAAGTGTAAGTACCCTTGATCTTCTCTATTTCAGTTATGCTTAGTTTATAGCCTAGAAATCAAACCGTCGTAACTACCCTTGATCTTCTCTATTTCAGTTATGCTTAGTTTATTAGTCCCTGCGTGGACACTTATTTTAGCAAACAGTCCCTGCGTGGACTTGTATTGCCAGTATAGCTCCTACGTGGGCAAGTGTTTATGTGAAAAGTCGCGTTTAGGGTAAAATGTACTACTTTTAGTTTTAATGGAATGTAAGTTTATAAATTTCATCTTTGCTATGTTATGCATAATTAAATTATATATGAAAGAAATAAATCAGAATCATTCCTTTTAAAAATCTATCTGCCTATGTTTTTTTTTAAGGATCTTAAAAGTATAACCTAGCCTGCATGTCATTTTAAGACCTGGCCCAGATGGTAAAACTCGTTAAAAAGATTCAAATCCCTGTTAACATCTGAAAACATGTTAACACTCCTGGCAGACATGATTCGTTAAAAACACACGTGTTATTATTATATATGGATCTTTTCAAAGATTCTAAACCCAAATAAATGATCTTTGAATCATGGGTTAAATCATTAATAAATATGATCAGTTCTTTTTACCATCCGTTGGTAATGGAATGCCTACGGGCCCTTCTCATTTTCATATGAGACAAAAGACAGTATTAGTCTGTGACCCTGTCTGATAAAGGTAATGAACTTTGTTCAAACCTTCATGCTTTGATTCTCTGAAATCATAGCTTAAAAATCTAAATTGTCCCCGTGACTAGGCCTTATGTGCTAATAAAACTGTTATTGTTTTATAATTAGGATAAATTATATTAGAAATCCTAAATTTATGTGAGTAATAAATTAACCATATATGGTCTATGTTTACCACGGTTAATAAAATTGTCATAAAAGACAATTCTATAATAAACTCACCAATAAATTATTGTCGATATGTTACAGTTCAAGATACATGGCAGACTCAAACGAGGTCAACAGTGTGCATAATAATGCCCGAGTAAACGTAGCGGGTGCAGAATTACAAGCAATGATAGATAATGCGGTTAATAGAGCTATGGATAGACAGCTCCATGAATCCGGTGGTACCCATGCAAGGACCCAATCTGCACCACACTTCAGAACACCCTCCAGGACTCACACTGCCCACAACAGTAATTCTCACCACTCATCAAACCAGAGGAGTGCTCCATCCCAACGAGTCATGCGGAATCAAGAACCCCGTAATAAGGGTTGCTCCTATAAGTACTTCGTTTCGTGCAAACCCAGGGATTTTAATGGGGAAAAAGGAGCGGTAGATTGCATGACTTGGATGGACGAAATGGATACGGTTGTGGATATTAGTGGTTGTGATAATAGGGATATTGTGAAATTCGTGTCACAATCTTTCAAAGGAGAAGCATTAGCTTGGTGGAGATCTTTGATCCAAGCTACAGGGAAAGTCCCGTTATACAACATGACCTAGGAACAGTTCATGACACTAATAAAGGAAAATTTCTGCCCTCAACACGAGGTTGAGAGAATTGAATCTGACTTCTTGTCACTGGTCATGAAAAACCTAGACTGTCAGGCCTACCTTACCAGTTTCAACACTTTGTCAAGGTTAGTTCCATATTTGGTAACTCCGGAGCCTAAACGTATAGCTCGATTCATTGGGGGTTTGGCCCCGGAGATCAAAGCAAATGTGAAGGCCTCCAGACCAACTACTTTTCGGTCAGTAGCGGACATATCATTGTCCCTTACCTTGGATGCTGTCAGGCTGAGGTCACAGAGGAACACTGATACCGAAAAGAGGAAGCGTGAGGATGACAACTCACGACGTCAGACAAGAAGCAGAAGGGAAACAATGACCATAAGAAGGGGTCAGGATTTAGGAAGGATGGTCAGCAGTCGGGTGAAAAACCCAGATGTAAAATTTGCAAGAAGCACCACTTTGGAAGGTGCAGACTTGACTCAAAATCCCAATATCAGCCGAGGCCTTGTGGGATTTGCAAGTCTACGGAACATAAGACCCTGGAGTGCAAGAAGATAAAGGACGCAACGTGTTATAGTTGCAATGAAAAGGGGCATATCAAATCCAACTGCCCGAAACTTACAAGGAAGAATGAAGAGGGGAAGAAGAACAATGCGAGGGTCTTCAGGATGGATGCTAAGGAAGCTGTCAAGGACGACAACGTGATAACAGGTACCTTTCTCGTAAATGATGTTTATGAGAGAGTGTTATTTGATTCAGGCGCTGATAAGTCGTTTGTAGATAATAAGTTTTGTGAATTGTTGAAACTACCTGTTAAAACTTTAAGTGTGAAGTATGAGGTGGAACTAGCAGATGGCACTTTAGAAACCGCTTCAACCTTATTAGATGGATGTTTCATATCCATTAAGAACCACTCTCTTCCTTTGTCCCTACTTCCTTTAAAACTAGCTGGTTTTGATATAGTTTTGGGTATGGACTGGTTATCTTATAACCAGGCCCAGATTATTTGCAATAAGAAGCAAGTGATGATCAAGACTCTGTCTGGTGAATCACTTACTATCCAGGGAGATACCCAGTATGGGCTGCCCAAGAAAATGTCTATACTCAAAGACTCTAAGTGTTTGAAGAAGGGTTGTGTCATCTACATGGCACAAGTGATTATTGATGAGCTGAAGCCCAAGATTGGAGATATCCCCGTCATTTCTGAATACCCCGAAGTATTTCCTGAAGAACTACCTGGTTTGCCACCAGATAGGCAAGTAGAATTCAGAATTGACATTATTCCTGGATCAGCACCAGTTGCTAGGGTGCCTTATAGGTTGGCACCAACAGAGATGAAGGAATTGAGGACGCAGCTAGATGATTTGCTAGCCAAAGGTTTCATCAAACCTAGTTCGTCTCCTTGGGGAGCACCAGTTCTATTTGTCAAGAAGAAGGATGGATCGATGCGTCTGTGCATCGACTACCGCGAGCTTAATAAGGTCACTATCAAGAACAGGTATCCTTTGCCCAGAATCGACGATCTGTTCGATCAACTTCAAGGGACAAGTTTCTTCTCGAAGATTGACTTGAGGTCAGGCTACCATCAATTGAAGGTTAGAGATGAAGACGTGCACAAAACAGCATTTAGGACTCGTTATGGTCATTACGAGTTCCTAGTGATGCCTTTTGGGCTCACTAATGCACCGGCCGCGTTCATGGATCTCATGAATCGCGTTTGCAAGCCGCATTTAGATAAATTTGTCATCGTTTTCATCGACGACATTCTCATCTACTCAAAGAACCAAGCTGACCATGAAAAGCATCTTCACTGCATTCTGGAACTACTTCATAAAGAAAAGCTCTATGCCAAGTTCTCGAAGTGTGAATTTTGGCTTCGGGAAGTCCAATTTCTTGGACATGTTGTTAGTGAGCGTGGTATCCAAGTAGATCCCGCTAAAGTTGAAGCTGTCATGAATTGGCATGAGCCAAAGACGCCTACAGAAATACGTAGCTTCCTAGGTTTGGCAGGATACTAAAGGCGATTCATTGAAAACTTCTCAAGGATTGCTGCACCCCTGACTTCGCTGACATGTAAGAAGTTTAAGTTTGACTGGGGTCCTAAGCAGCAGGAATCCTTCGATATTCTGAAACAAAAGTTGAGCAATGCTCCAGTACTGACATTGCCTGATGGAATAGAGGAGTTTGTAGTTTATTGTGATGCATCACACACCGGGATGGGATGTGTGCTTATGCAGAAAGGCAAAGTCATTGCCTATGCTTCACGTCAGTTAAAGGTGCACGAAAAGAATTACACCACCCACGACTTGGAGTTGGGTGCCGTTGTATTCGCACTAAAACTGTGGAGGCACTACTTATATGGAATCAAATGTGTGATCTATTCTGATCACAAGAGCCTTCAACATCTGTTCAATCAGAAGGACTTGAACATGAGGCAACGCCGTTGGATGGAAACTCTGAATGATTACGATTGTGAAATAAGATACCATCCCGGCAAGGCGAATGTAGTCGCCGATGCCTTGAGTCGGAAGGAGAAGGTGAAACCCATCCGAATCAATGCCAAGCGCATGGAAATAAAGAACAATTTGATAGAAAGGTTGTTAGCTGCACAGAAGGAAGCTGTGTTGGAAGCTAACTATCCTAACGAAAAGCTAGGAGTAATTGAGGAACAGTTATCTCTTAGTAAGGATGGAATTCTTAGATTGAATGGACGGATATGGGTTCCAATTTATGGAGGACTCCGAGATGTTATCCTCCAAGAAGCCCACAGTTCTAAATATTCTGTTCATCCTGGAGCTGATAAAATGTACCAGGATCTAAGGGCAAACTATTGGTGGATAGGCTTGAAGAAGTCTGTAGCTACCTATGTAGCTAAATGCTTGACGTGTGCGCAAGTCAAGGCAGAACATCAAAAACCATCAGGTTTGCTACAACAGCCTGAACTTCCTACTTGGAAGTGGGAAATGGTAACTATGGATTTTATCACCAAGTTACCCAAGACAAGGAAAGGAAATGACACCATCTGGGTGATAGTTGACCGACTGACTAAGTCAGCACATTTCCTACCCATTAAGGAGACCTACAGCTCCGATATGTTAGCCCAACTGTACGTGGATAAGATTGTAGCTTTACATGGCATACCTGTGTCTATTATCTCTGACCGAGATACTAGATACACATCACATTTTTGGAAAAGTTTCCAACAATCTTTGGGCACACGTTTGAACTTTAGTGCGGCTTACCATCCACAGACAGACGGTCAGAGTGAGCGTACTATTCAAACATTGGAAGACATGCTTCGTGCATGTGCAATTGACTTGGGTGGTAGCTGGGATAAACACCTACCATTAGTTGAGTTCTCCTACAACAATAGCTACCATACCAGCATTAAGGTTGCGCCTTTTGAGGCATTATACGGTAGAAAGTGTAGATCGCCCATTTGTTGGGCAGAAGTTGGAGATGTCCAGTTATCTGGACCAGAGATAGTGTTCGAAACGACGGACAAGATTGTCCAGATTCGTGACCGTCTCAAAGCTGCCCGGGATAGGCAGAAGAGTTACGCTGATCCAAGTCGTAAGGATTTTCACTTCGAAGTAGGTGACAAAGTCCTACTTAAAGTGTCACCCTGGAAGGGAGTGATGCGATTTGGTAAGAAAGGCAAGCTAAGCCCGAGATACATAGGACCTTTCGATGTTATCGAACGTGTCGGTTCAGTTGCCTATAAGTTAAACTTACCTGAAGAGCTCAGTAGTAGACACAATGTGTTCCACATCTGCAATCTGAAGAAGTGTTTCGCTGACGAATCACTGGTTATACCCCATACAGATGTGGATATAGATGAGAGCTTGAAATTTGTGGAAAAACCATTGTCGATCGAGGATCGACAGGTTAAGAAGCTTCGAAGGAAGCAAGTACCGATTGTAAAGGTCAAATGGGATGCCCGTAGAGGTCCCGAGTATACGTGGGAGGTTGAGTCCACGATGAAAGAAAAGTACCCTTATCTGTTTCAGTAAATCTCGAGGTCGAGATTTCTTTTAAGGGGGTGAGGATGTAACACCTCGAAAATTTACGTCCTATAATGTGTTAACACGTGTCATAGGTTTGAACGTGTGAAAGAATGTTCTTGAAGGACTAAAGTTGACAAACAGTGAGATTGTGTAAATATAAGGGTTCAAAGTGTCAGCAATGAATAAATATACTTTACAATAACCCTACATGATGTTTATAACCTTAAACGAATGGATCATGGATCATACGAAGCGAATTGTGAAAGAAAGTGAGAGATTACAAACTACAGGGGTTAAATGTGTCAACATGTTAAGTTATACCTCTGAGTGACCTTTAAGCAAACCCAAAGCCTTGTAACGATTAAATATGCTCACTAGAATGTACCATAAAAATTTCACCAAGTTTCGTTACTGTATGAGAAAGTTGTGATAAAATTCGTGTGTGAGGGTTAAAATCGTCAACATTGAAATTTAGGGCTTTTCGGGTGATCACAAAGTTACCCGAGGACTTTACAGAGTGGGTATAAGTCTTAAAGCCCCCATATGTCAATATTATAGGATAAGAACTCTGGAAAACAAGTGAAAACGACCTTTCGGGGGACCAAGGACCAAAATGCAATAAAGAGAAACATGTTTACCTGATCCGGATGGCCCAGGCGGCCCGCATCAGGATTACCAAAACTTCAGGCGGGCCACTTCAGACTTGCAGATGCGAAAAATAACAGACAGCTGCCTGTTGTGTTTCTAACCGACTTACATGCAAGTTTTTCGATACCTTGGGCTGCCTAAGGTGGTTTTTAGCTTGTAGGACACATGTTGGTCATTTGGTAACACTCCTAGACTTATGTGTTGATGATCCAAGATGTTTGAATTCATATAAAAGACCCACATTCTTTGCATTCATCTTGCATTCACTTCCTGATCATTTCTGGAGCATTCAAGCAGATCCCAAGCATTCCAAATCATCCATTAGACAAGTGTAAGTACCCTTGATCTTCTCTATTTCAGTTATGCTTAGTTTATAGCCTAGAAATCAAACCGTCGTAACTACGGTTTGACTTCACGATAAAACACAAATGGTCCAGGGTTTTGTCGAATCGAAAGTTGTTATAAGTTGGTAATCATGTGGGCTTTAAACCCTTAAAAGGGCACCCACTGATTCCAATCCTAACTAGGTCGTTTGTCGAG
Source organism: Helianthus tuberosus (assembly GCA_030545235.1). NCBI lineage: Eukaryota > Viridiplantae > Streptophyta > Magnoliopsida > Asterales > Asteraceae > Helianthus > Helianthus tuberosus. The sequence goes on along the minus strand of JARYGA010059765.1, from coordinate 3,520,418 downwards.
TCAAACGTTGTTCGAAAAAGTCAACAGAAATGGTATTTTCGATTTAACGCATGATTAACGATGTAAAAGGCGTATCACCTATTTTATCATTCTTATAAACTGATAAAAAGTATAAAAACTTGTCTACGCTTGTTTGATTCGACAACTTTCTGTTTTGAACCGATTCGGAACCGAAAGACGCAAAAGTTTGACTTCTGCTTTGACCTCAGTTCTGACCCGGTTTAGATAGGTTTATACATGCCTTAAAGTTCCATTAGGACCTAGTTACATGTTGGTATAACCCTCTGCGTTTATACCACATGAATCCCTAATTGTCCGACGTTTCCGTTAATCGCCTAAATATTGACCGTAATGCCCTTATGATCATAAAACAAGAATTTTGGAAATGTGAAAGTAAAATAATCTTAGTTACTAATTATTAAACATGTCTATAAATTTTCACATCAATCGGAGGTCTAGATTAGGAGTTATGCTTAATGACGTAATTATAGCGATTCTTAGTAATTAAATGACGTCATTAGCGTAAAACCTATCTAAACCCAATTTTCGACACCAAACCTTTTACCCACTGATGTAATATAATATTTTGGGATTTTTGAAAATTTTTAATTATTTTTAAACTGATCATAAGCTAGGATTATCGCCTTAATTCGGTAAATACCGAATATGCCCTTTTCGGCCATAAAATGAGTTTTACAAATCCTTTTGATGCCAATCCAATTGCTACTGATTTTAAATATTAAATGGAGTGTTTTGAACCTGTTTAACTGATCAGGAAACTCAGAATCCTATTTTAAACCGTACGTCGCTTAAAACGGCTTTATACGCATATTATACGCATAGTTAGGGTTTAAAAACTATTTTGACATATAAGACTTATAACCAAATGTTATAACCTGTTAAAATAAACCATTTTACTGATTTAATCAGACCCGGATCACAGAAGATAAATTAATTCCTTTTATAATCTTTAAAAATGACCAAAATACCCCTACGGGGCTTAATTTGAGATTAAACTCGTTTTGGGCATAACGGAAGGTATCCTACTGATATCACAACATATTTAAGGCATGTTAACTTAGGAAACCTGTTTAGGACTCTTATGGTTACCCGTTACGCTTCATACGCGTTCGGTTCGGTTTATGTAACTAGTTTACATAAATTAACCGAAAGGGGTCAAACCTTATCGGTTTTTTCTCAAAATCCAGAATGTGTATCATATACCCATATTAAGCAAGTCTTCAAACTTGTCGGGTCTAAATCACATTCTATCCGGTCTTCGCTTAATCGTGCGTACGAACCGTATCTTTAAAACTAACCGGTCTAAGCGTAAGCTTAACTAAAGACCCGTTAGGATTCTAATAGGTTATTATAAACCTTCGTTCCAGATTAGGAGAACCAGTAAAAGATACTTGCACTCGCTGATTTTGATTTATACTTGCTCAGGTAAATACTTTTAACTTATTTCCCTATACGGGCTTGGGGTACGGTATATAAAATACCGCTTGGTCCGGCATTGAATCTTTAATCGAATAGAGGTTAAATCATTGATATGCTACGTTTTGAAATGTTTTGTTTTCTTAAAGCCTTTGGGGGGTTAATGACCATGTCCCGGATATCCCTGGCATCATTTTACGAAATGGCCACGACCTTAGCACTCAGGTGTAGGCGTACACCTGTCAGTGTCTCATTAATTAAAGAGGTGTGTCTATTGATCTTTAACCCGGTCTACGGATCGGGCTACTGAACGCATAAGAAACATGTAATTCGTTTACAAGTATTATATTTAAATAATTATCCCAAGTTATAAAAATATTATTTGTGCCTTGTGCCTTAAATGCATTTTCTTAAACTCTTTTCAAAATGAGTCGGTTGATTGTATTTACCAGTGTAAACTGACGTATTTTTCCTAAAAAGGTTAAGTGCAGGTACTACGCGAAATAGGCTGGCTTGTCTCCTAGCATCCATAATAAGTCTCGCCAGCTTGGATGTCATAAACTGTTGAACATTTGTTTCCTTTTTATTTTGATCTACCTGTGGATTTATATTCGACTATTTGTGATACTTAATATTACAATATCTTTTGGTTGAAATGAATCTATACTTTGCTTCCGCTGTGCATTTAAATATTGTGTTGTTTGACCATTATGTTGCCAACCACGTCACGATACTGCCATACCGGGCCCACCGGTAACACGTGGAAATTCGGGGTGTGACACTAGAGTACATGTGTATGCACATTTCGAAAAATACTCTTGCTTGAAAAACCGGTATAGAACATAAGCTTTTCGTAAACCATTTATGTTAGTTAAAACTTGTTTGTAAAATGGTTTAGAAATATGTAATTCATGTTTATTGAAAACCTTGTATGTTTTGCAAAATATGCATGTCTCTCCACCCCGAAAACATTTAGAAAAATGTAAAACCGTAAAAAGGTGGGGTTATGAACTCACCTGAATTGTCTTGTGCAAAGCTAGCTAATTACGACTTCGTGATGTCGTTTCCAAGACTTAACTTGCTAGCATGCATTATATAACATCCCTAGTCATGGAATATCTTATAAGTTTCTAAATAAACGCAGTAACTAAACTACGTGTCACCGAGCTCTACCAAATCGTTAACCGAGCGATTCAGCGGTAAGTTGATAGCTTAATAGTAACGATTAAGTTATACTCGTTAAGTTTCATCTAATGTCGGTATTATTTTTCTAACTCTTTGAAAAAGACTTAGTTCTTGTGAGATTTAAAATATATAAATATTTATATAAATATTTATATAAAAATATATAAATATTTATATAAAAATATATAAATACTTCGGTAAAATCTTGTTAGTCGTCTTGAGAAGTCGTACGTTGATATATAGTACGCCGTTTAGGCGTTTAAAATAAATTCATAAGGTTATATTTATTTATAAAAGAATCGTTGAGCTTTTGACGTTTGAAATGAAATATAAACGTCATGTTTAGTTTATAAGGCTTTCGAGTTGTTGACGTTGAAATAAATATGTATCTATATTTATTTTATAAAAGTATACGAGTCGTTTAATTTTTGAAATAAATATATAATCTATATTTATTTGTAATAACGAATTCAAGTTATCGTCGTTTAAAACAATATAAGTAATTAAATTGATTTTTATAAAAGATTTGTAGAACTTTCAAGTCTTAAAATAAATATAATAACTATATTTATTTGTTTTAAATAATTTCCGAATAGTCGTTTTTAGAAAGTTGTAAAGTGTCGTTGAAAGTTATTATATATTTGTTATCGGCTTTCATAAAAGTTGTTTGTTACCGTTAGTTGTCGTTTTTCAATAAAACTTGTTTTGTTTTCGGAAATTTTCTCGGAAAACGGGCAGAGTTTCCTCTGTTTTTGGACGCCCCCGACAACACAAGTTGTCGTCATTATATCAAGATTCAACAAGATTCATTAACCAAATAATAAATTACGTTAATCGAACTAAGAAAACGTAAGTAGTTGTTAAGTAATTCGGTTCGAGCTCGTGCTTATGTAAGTAACAGAAATCTATATAAACAAAATTAACACGCGCCGCTAAATCTTTACCAATTTCTTCGTGTCAAAAAGCTGAAAGAGGTTGACCGAGTTGACCGGGTCAACCGAGTTGACTCGGTTCGACCGAGTCGACCCGAGCTGCATCCATGTTGACTTGAACCCATCTGTTGACTGAGTTGACTTCCTTTGACCTGTGTTGACTGAACCCGAACCCGTTGAACCGTGTGAACCGAACGAGCCGAAACAAAACTCGAACCAAAACAAAGCCTGACCCGGAACCAAACCCGCACCCGTAACCAAACCGTCTGACCCGGTGACCGAGCCGCTGACCTGAGTTTACCCGAAAACCCGAACTCGAAGCTGAACCACCTTCGAACCTGAAGTTAAAGCCCGAGCTAAGCTTGAAACCAACCGGATAACATCACCACCGCCACCGCGGCTCCACCGTCGACCGCCGGAAGGCGCAGTCGCCGTCGTCGGAGACGGCGTCGGTCACTGTTGTCACTCTCTCTCTCTCTATTTCGTCTCTTTGTCTTGCCGTTTGTTGGCCGTTAATCACTACCACCCGATGATGGTGGTCGTTCCTTTATCCGACGAAGGGGGGGTTCACCTGCACCACCTGACCAGCCGGTGGTCTCTCCGATCGGCCGTAAGTCTTCACCAGGAAGGAAGAGGGAGAGGGGTAAGGGATTTGGGTGTTCGCCGGAGCTCGAGCGGCACCGGAGCTCGCCGTAACCTGGCTCCGATTGCCGGTGTTTACGGATCAGGGAGAGAGTGTTGTGTGAGGGTGTGGGTGATTTATGTTGTATCGAGAGAGAGGAGAGTGGATGATTATGTTGTCTGTGTTTGATTTTGGATTTTGAATGTGTGTGTTAAAGTGTATAAATAGAGAGAGATGAGAGGAAATTTGAGTGTGTGTATTGTCTGCATAATTGAAGAATAAGGGAAGGGGGTATGGACCCTTTTATAAAGATGTTGATGAAATCTTGTAGAGATTTTATGTGTTCCACTTTTGAGGCAAATATCTTTTGTAGAGATTTTGTATAGATTTTGGTAAGATTTTCAAAGAAAACTAAATGTGTATTACTGATGTTGTAAAATGTGTGAGAATGGCGTGAAACACCGTTTATATATAGAGTTTTTTTTTGTTTTAAGTGGGCTTGGGCCCAGGGCCCACAAGCCTACTCTCGTGCCTAAGAGGCCCGAAGTTCTCACGAGACCCGTTATCATAACCCGAACTCACTCCGTAACATCCTAAATTATAAATTTCAAGTTTTTAAATATGTAAAGTAGTATCAATAATCGTTATTTGACGCGTTTGATCATCGGTCGCGTTTAAAATTTGCGTAGAGTGCATCGATTGTCGTTTTAATGCGCTTTTCGATCCGGTTTCGAACACGGTTACTAACATTTAATTACGAAGCTAGAATATATCGTAAAAATTTAATATTTTTCGGTGTTGTCAGTATTTTGTTCGGTTTCTGTTTATTACCGTTAGATTTCCAGCAGTTTCTTCGCAGATCGTCACAAGAGCACTGTAAGGTCGAAGAGGCGTTCCCAGGCACTCCAAAGGATTAATTAAGTTAATTTGCATCGTAAACACTTTTTATTATCGTTTTAATCACCTGTTAATCACGTAATTAGAGACGTAAACTACCGGTTGTCACAACGTTTTACGTTAAAAAATTTACGTTTTACATTAAACTTTTTACGTTTTACGTTTTACGTTAAACTTTTTACGTTTTATGTTAAACTATTTACTTTTTACGTTTTTACGGAAAACGGACAAAGTTTCCTCTGTTTTTGGAATAAGCCGACAACTCAAGTTGTCGTTATCTTTTCAAAACTCAACAATTTTCAACAATATAAACATAATATATTTTAACGTGACGCTTACGTGGCGGACCATCCTCCAAGGAAGGACCATCACCATACCGTCTAGCCTTACATAGTGCGTCTAAATGCATACAACAATGTGTTAGCCCTGTATGTCTTTGTTACCCGTAATTAGGTTTTTATTGGACACATTACCCCTCACACTTTGAGACACGTGATGCATGTCATGCATCTTAGGATTTTTACATTTGTTCAACAGAGAAAACACAAATAATACAATAAAGGTGAAAATCAATTTTAAAACTTAAACAACTGTTAGTACTTGATCTCCATTTGAAATTGATTCTTACAAAATGAAACTTGGAATTTATATGATATTGAACTCCATAGGTCCATTGTGAAATAAAAAAAAACCTCTACCATTAGATGAACGTTTTAAGTTTGATTTGAAAAATAATGTACGTAACTAATTAATCAAAGAATAAAAAAACAAATCTAATTCTAATAAAGATTTTAAATAATGTCATATGTCATCTTTTCCATCAACTTTACAATTTTATTTATGTTTTTCAATTTTAATATTATATATATATATATATATATATATATATATAAAGAGATGAGAGAGGAGAGAGGTATTTAAAGTGACTTTAATGAAGAGATAGAGAAGATTTGACATTTGGGGTAAATGACTAAAATACCCTTTGGGTTGGCATAATCTGATTGGTTGAGAGTGGTTCTCATGGTTCTTACAACTGGGGGTGGTTTTCATTTTAGCGCTCCCCTTACCCTATACATATATATAATATATAGTGTAAGAGTGAACCATATTGTTTTTATGAACAAAATGAACAAATCTTGTCCATTGATTTAGAAGATCTTGAGATTTATAATAATGACAATTTTCTAATTATTTATGTGTAGAAAATAAATAAAAAGGGTATAAGGGTAAATTGTTAACTAGTTCTCTTTCCAATTAAATATTTAATTACGTTCTCTCTCTTCATTTCTCTCACCAATTAACAAATTTATTAAAATAAAAATAAACACTATTATTATTCAGCCAACCTGTTTTATACACATACGTGTATCCGTTTTATACACATGCATACATATGTAATTTGAATAATACATATGTGTACTTTGAGTATCCAATATAAGTACATATGTGTATCAACCATTTATTAGTTATGTTTGTGCATATTTTATACACAGTTTCTATTCAACTAAATTGTTTTATACACATATGTATTTTTTTATACACATACGTACACATGTAAATTACAAGGTACATATATGTATAACAACAATATGAATGGAATGTATTGAACAAAAGATGAAATTTTTTTTAGGGAAAAGACACATTATTACATATAATCATCTTCATACTTGATGTCAAATATTCGAACTATTTATACAAAAAGAATTAAAAAGTAAGAATTAGTATTTACTGATGATAAACAAACTAAAAAAACAATCTTATTAAAAAGAAACAAGTTTTAGTGTATTACCAGATGGTGCTTGTATACGGTATGACATTTATCTTTTTTATTAAAAAGTAACAGATGGCAAAATATTTACAATCTTATTAGTAAATTGAACTCAATTGAAAATCTTATTGATGATTTCTTCATTTTAATTAATTTGAATTTAAATTTATACCCCTTGTATTATAAACTATATAATAAAAAAATTACGAATGCTACTGATGCGGAATTTTTTATATTCTTATTAGAAGAGAAGATCTGGTGTTAAAGATTAGTTTACCTTACTTCCCATATTTACTTGAGAGACCACTGGGACAAAATAAAAAATATCTGTTGCTTTTTCCAAACTCCGCATACACTACTAATTATTAATAACATAATCATAATCCAAGGAAGTTGAAAAATGAGAAAATGTAAATATGTCATGAGAAAATGTATAATCTCTACAAAATAGGAAACATGTACTGAAATCAAGAATTAAAACAAAATGATTTAAATCTAATTAATGAAAATTAAAGGTAAAATTACAATCCTATCCTCTTAATAAAAAAAACATATGGATGGCTGAGATTAGTTCACTCTGTTCACAAACAAGGATGTTGTTCACTCATAAACCTAACCCTATATATATATATATATATATATATATAGGAGATGGATCATGAAAAAACTAGATTTAATAAGAAAACTAAAGAACTAAAAAACAACCATTGATCAAACAAGATCAACGAATAACATCAAACATTATATAAATAACTGACCAAACGCTTAGATTTTACACGGGAGGGTAATTTGGGAAATAAAGAAATAAAAATTACACCGCCTCTTTTCACCAACATTCATTCAGACCTGAGAAAAGAATTCTCAATCTCTCTGCGATATTCAAGGGTTTCATACACAGAGTTCACTACACAATCAAACCATTTAATTGGCAAAATTATCGAAGATCTACCAGATATAAACTTGTATCACACTAATTTGCCTATAAATCATCACACATTTTGATGGATCACTCGCACAACACATCGATTATAACTATGTTCGCACTGATCACTGTTCATCTATACAAAATTACAAAAATCATCACACATTTCATGTTTCAGTCGTTAATTATGGATGAGAACTGGCGTTTATCAACTGTAATATACTGATATCGAATTAGATACATATAATCGCCCAAATAATTCGATATATATGAAATCGTAGTCCACATATGTGATATATGTGTGAGATTCATGACTAATATTTCGTATGTGTGTAATGTGTCTCACATGTGTGGTACTCGTGTATACGGTTCACACGTGCAATACAAATGAAATAGATATATTCGTATGATACTACAGCCATATATACTACATTACAATACACATGTGATAAATGTGTATATTCCGTTCACATGTGTAATATAAACGTTAAGGATACTATTGATATATGATGATTATATGTGTTATAATTGTGAATTATATCCACTACTTGTGTATTCTGTTCACACGTATAATTGTAGTGTAATACACACGTGTTATATTTGTGAATTCAATTAATGTGTGTATCATAAAATGATACAGAAAGCTGTCGTATGATAATATGGTTATATGTACTCCAGTGCACACATGCTATATTGTGTTTGTGGTTCATATGTGTAATGTAGACGATACAAAAATTGTTAAACGAAGATAACACAGTTATATGCAATTCATTACACGTGTGTTATATTTGCGTATTCTGTTCACATGTATATTATAAATGTCAAGGATATTTGTTACGCGTAGTATAATACACATGTGTAGTATAAATGTCAAGGATATTGTTACACATAGTGTAATGCACATGTATTATATTTTCGTATTCAGGTCATATACCACAGTTATACGTACTGCAATGTACATGTGTTGTATACGTGTTTGGGGTTCACTTGTGTAATTGTACATCGTTAAACGATGATAACACGGTTACATATAATTCATTGCACGTGTGTTATATTTGTGTATTATGTTCACATGTGTAATATAAAAAAGTTGCCAAGGATATTGTTATATGTAATGTACTACACATGTGCTATACTCGTGAATCCAGTCCACATGTGTATCATTAATGATACGTAAATTATCATATGACATATACTGCAATTCACATGTGTTATATATGTATTGAGATACAGAAATTGTTAACCGATGATAACACAGTTATATGTAATTCATTACACGTGTGTTGTATTTGCATATTTATGTCCACATGCGTAGTATAAATGTCAAAGATATCGTTACACGTAGTGTAATACACATGTGTGTAACATAAATGATACAAAAACTGTCATATCATAATACGATTATATGTATTGCAATGCACATGGGTTATATACGTGCTTGGGGTTAACATGTGTAATGTAAATGATACTGAAATTATTAAACAATCACACGGTTATATGTAAATCATTGCACATGTGTTATATTTTGCGTATGTTGTTCACCTGTGTGTTATAAAAAAATGTCAAAGATATTGTTATATGTAGTGTAATACACATGTGCTATACTTGTGTATACGGTTCACATGTGTAGCATAATTGATACGGAATCTGTCATATGGTAATACAGTTATACATTATGCAATTCACATGTTTTACAAATGTGTTTAGTGTTCACATGTGTATTGTACATAATACGGGAGTTGTTAAACGATAATAACACGTTTACATATAATTCATTGCATGCGTGTTATATTTGTGTAGTTTCTTCACATTTTACTTCTGATTCATACCGTTATATTGTCTTCCATTTAGCAGCTACGATAATAAAAATGGTGAACCTCAACAAGGATGAAAGTACCGACAATATCGAAACTAAACAAGCAAAACTTGGTATTGTTAAAAAACATTATTATTCTTAATATTACTGCTATTGTTTATTTATTTATTTATTTGTTTGTTTATTAATTATTGTTGTTATTTATTTTTTAATACGCCATTCAACATCACAGTTTGCAAGAAAATCAGATTTGTATATAAATCGAACAACAAGAAAAAAAGTTGAAGTTCAAAATAGTGGATTAAGGACATGTGCAACAACAAGAGAAATGATGAAGACAATAACAAAGAAAATAAAGTTGTAAACAAAAACAACAACGATAAAGTTCAAGATATTAAAAATAACATCGCGAACGACGAAGAATTTGGTAAGTTATAGTATATAACAATAAAAGCAAATACATATATTCACTTGGAAACATTACATAACGTTCTAATGCACACACACATGTATATACACATCTACATCGTATATTTTATTTATTTATTTTTATGAAACAGACAACAATATGAAACAATCTTTGGCATAAAAAAGGAAAAGGCCGAATGCATCTGACACGGACGATAGTGTTACAGGTACATAACACATGTACTGTTTTATATATTATGTAACAATGAACCGTCACTTGAGTACATATGTTCAAAAATAATAATAATAACAATTAATACGCAAATACATGTGATTAAGTGTATATGTACTGCACACGTGCACCACAAGTATGATACATGATAATGACAGATATACCAACCTGTTCTGTAAATGTATTGTAATGTATTTACGTGTGAGTAGAAGCATATTTGTTGAAGACATGCAACACAAGTATGGTTTTTAAGCGTTAACAATATGATTATATGTTTGTACGTGTTGTATTACATGTATGGGATTAAATGTGGATGCACTGCACATGTGCACCATTAATATAATATTATAATGTGATATATGCACTGCACGTGTACACCAATAATATAACCTATAAATGTATTGTAATGTATATACGTGTGAATAAATGCATATTTTTTAAACACATGCAACACAAGTGTCACACCCCGACCGCGTAAAACAACAAACCACGGTGGAAACTTCGGGGAGTCGAGTAACAGAATTATTGTTTCACAACACATGGTATTTAAAGTTTGGTTTTATTAGATTAAAGTTTACATTGTCTTGGAAATAAAGGAAACATAACATAAATTAAACCGTTCTTGCATCATTTAAGTCACTAAGGCCCAAGTCCGCCTAAGTGTGTCACGATCATCATCATGCATTAGCTCCTGAAACACATGTGAAAATAGGTACGTCAGCATAAAAATGCTTGTGAGATACATAGGTTTTGTTATTGAGGGATTCATGACTTGTAAGTTAAAAGAAGTGTTTTAGCAAAAAGTAGTCATGAATCTTGTAAAATGTTTTCTTTTATAAAATCATGTGAAAATTGATATGAAAATCAGATGATAATAAAAGAATAATGTAGGGTTAATTAAATAACCATGTGAAAATGGGTTTGTATAAAATAAGTCATTTGTACAACAATGTCTTGTAAACAATATGTCATGTCTTTGTATAAAATGTATCATGTCTTTGTCTTTGTTGAAGTGGTTTAAATAACGCTACGATATGTAATATCATAAAAGCACTTATATATAGGAAGTACTAGCGGCGTATCCACCATGCTTTTATCATATTACATACGCCTCGTTATTTAAACCACTTACTAAATAACCACCAAAAATGTCTTGTTAACCAAATGTCAAAATGTTATAAATAAACAATGTCCAATGTCAAGTGTCAACCATGTCTTGTATAATCAAATGTCTTGCATGGCAAGTAAAAAGTATTTACTCAAACCATATGTATAATGTTAATGTGTAAGCAAATGTCATGTATGGTGAATAAAGAGTATTTACTCAAACCAAATGTACAAAAAAAATGTCTTTGAATAACCTAAGTTTAAATCAAAAGTTATGTTTTGCAAAAACCCATGCTTTATTGCTACAAACATTTATGTGGATATGTTCATCGCATACATTCAAGCCTTGATACTGTCGGATAAACCCTTAACAAGTCAAAGGTTTATCAAAAATGTTTTCAGATTCTGTCATTCCCTACTTCCAAACAAACCTAGGAAGCCGGGAACGGGATTTGTCAAGTTGTATGGTACCAATACATACTACCGAGCGGGTTGATCAATGTTAATGAATGTATTATTGTCCCATTAAACATACCAAATGTCATAACCAATGTAAGCATGTTATGTGAAAACCATGTACTAAGTGTGCTAAGTAAACACACGAAGTAGAAATGTCCATGAAATCAATGTGCTAGCATGCTCAGTAAACATACATAGCAGAAATGTAATGTAAATCAATGTGTCCATATGCTGAGTAAACATATGCAACAAAAGTGTCTTATGAAATCAATGTGCTAGCATGCTCAGTCAACATGCATAGCAACACATAATTGAAATCATGTACTATATATGTACTAGGTGAACATAGCAAGCATATGTCATGAAAAGCATGAAAACATGAAAGTATGTAGGCACATGTGTATCACCCCAAAATATTTAAAAGCGGTAAAAGAGGGGACTATGTACTCACTTGAGATTGCTTAATAGTCTTGGAATTAAAGACCAATTAAAGCTCGAAGAATCACGGAATCAAACAGCACCTAATATAGGTAACTATGTTAATAATCGGATCCTAAACCGGAGGATAGGATAGAATGAAGTTCTATAAATCAAATGAGTATTAGAACTCATATGGCATGATTTAATTGACCTAACATTCTGATTAGAAAGTTATCCTAAGTGCTTTTGACCCGTTTCGACTCGTTAAGGTAGTTTAAGCTGCTTTAACGTGTCATTTGCGTAAATATAAGGTCGGATGGTTATTTATGTCATATGTTAAGTCTTATATGTCCAAATATGTTTAATAATGTTGTTATATTAGTTTAGATGTGAAAATCTTGATTACATATGTTAAAAATGAATTTATGATCAAAAAGGGCATTTTGGTCATTTTTAACGGGCATATAAACGACTTAACGAATAACTAACCAAACAAAGTGACCATTAGGTATAACCTTGGAAGGTTATTCCCTATACAACTATGGCCACAAGAAATGTTTGGTTGGATCCTAATGATCGACCAAACGGGTCGGGTTTGAAAGTCTAAGCGGTTGTTAAGACCGCTTGACTCACGACCCTAAATAAGCACTAAACTAGTAGTGACGAGTTAAACATATTAAAACATGTTTAACTAAGTTAGAAAACTGATTTGGTATCAAAACAAAGTGTTTTGATCACCGAAAATAGTTCCGTCACAAAATGCACATAAACGTGCATTTTGACCAAAACTTCGACTCGTCACTTTGACTAGTAAATGTGACAACCGGTGATTTACGACTCTTAATTACGTGATTAGCAGGCAATTTATGCGATGATAAATAGTTTTTACGACGCAAATTAACTTAATTAGGCCTTTGGAGTGCCTAGGAACGTCTATTCGACTTTACAGTACGCGTATGAAGATTCGCGTGGAATCTGCGGAACATCAAACGACAACGAACTGAAACCGGACAAAATACTGACAGCGCCGACAAATATTAAATTTTTACGATATATTTTAGCTTCGTAATTAAATTTTTACATCCGTGGTCGAAACCGGATCGAAAAACGGAATAAAGACGGCAACGGTATAATTTTTCGCGATTATTACCGTGATCGACAAACGAACGCGTCACTCGACAAACGCCACTATTATACGCCTTTTAATTTTAGAATTTATTCTTTCGACACTTATGGAGTTTGGGTTGAGACATCAGGTCTCGTAGAAATTACGGGCCGCTTAAACACGGGGATTGAGCTTGTGGGCCCAAGCCCAAAACCCACAAACTAAACCTACAAACTAAATCTTACCTATTTTTTTTAATACTTTATTAAAAGGGTCCACAATACCTAACAAATACACAGACTTTAAGTCTGTCTCTCACTCTCTCGAATTATATTTACAGGCAACAAAGCATATGAGAACTTTTCATCTTTACAACCCATCTCTGAGAACTTTTCATCTTTACAACCCATCTCTCAATTATAAAAAAAAAAAGGAATTGTAAAGCAAAAGCAATTACCTAACCCACTCAACATTCTTTATTTGAGTAGAAAACCAAACGTGAACAACTTACACACAACTTACAAAACCTGTCATCTCTCTCTTGTCTATTATATACACACAAACAAAACAAATATGGAGACCTCATCTTCAACACCAAGCTCCTGTCTCTCTCCTAAAACCCGATCACTGGAACTCTGGTAGGCACCTCTCCGATCGGCCGACGCACACAAGCACACCCCCTCGTCGTTAATCACCCACCACACCACCCACCTTCACGAAGATCAGAGACAGAGACGAGAGAGAGAGAGTAGCTCGGAGAGAGAGAGAAACGACGGAGAACCGTCGCCGTACAGCAGGCGGCGGTGGAGGAGTTTGACGGCAATCGCGGGTCAGACCTAGTGAGGGAGCCGACGATCGGCGACGGTGAGCACTGCACGACGGCGCGACAGTGAGCATCCGAATGGCCGACCGCCACCCCTCGGTGGCGGTTCACGAAAAAAGGGCAGCAACAACAGCGGCAGGGTTTTCAGATGCAGAGGTGACCGGTCCTGATTTTTGTTTGTGTCACTATGATTATGAGCTTCTCATATCTCAGTTTTATGTTTGGGTTCGGGATTTAGTGGGTCAACAGTGGACAAACAGTCAATAGTAGCACGGATCAAGTTCCGATTCGAGAGTCGGGTTTTGTTGTTTAGTTCTGGATTCATTCCGTCCAGGTTCAGATGTGGCTTTGGGGACTATTTTAGTTCACGTTTTCGCGGCACCGTCAGTTTCGTCAACTCAGTTCGGTCAACTGGTCAACACGGGTCAACACCCGGTCAACGCAGCCAAGACCTGGTCAACTCAGGAATTCGGTAACATTTAAACACGACACGTTATGTCTTTTACAATATTTTAGAATATTAGATTATATATCTATACGGGAACCGAGCTCGAACCGTCACATTTAGTAATTTGTTTTCATTTTGCTACTCGACAAAACATTATATATATATATATATTGTTGAATTGTTGCGTTTTGATAAAAATATCGACACTCTGATTGTCGGGATCGTTCAAAAAATAGGGGAAACTCTGCCTGTTTTTCGAGAAAATCCGTAAAACTAAAACGCGTTTTATTATAAAACGAACTATCGGAATTCAAGTGATCTTTTAGTAACAAAAATACAAATATCGACGACACTTTACAATATCACAAAAAAACGACAATTTGATATTATTTTCGATAATGCTTTTATAAAATAAAACGTGATATAGTATTTTCAATTCTTTCAAGTATCAACCAATACGAATTCTTTCTATAAAATAAATATAATTTATATATTTATTTCAAATAACAAACAACACGAATTCGTTGATACATTTTAAATACCAAACCACACCAACTCTTATAAAATAAATATAATTTATATATTTATTTTTAACATCAAACGACTCGTATTCTCATATAAAAGAAAATATAACTTGTATATTTATTTTTTTTAAAACACAAACAACTCGATGACACGTAGTTAAGTTACTGCGCTTATTTAGAAACTTATAAGGTATTCCGTGTTAGGAATATTGTAGAATGCACGCTAGCGAGTCTCGTCTTGGAAACGACATCACGAAGTCATATTTAGCTAGCTTTGCACAAGGCAATTCAGGTGAGTTCATAACCCCACTTTTTACAGTTTTACATTTTTATTAATGTTTTCGGGGTGGAAAGACATGCACGTTTTGCAAGAACATACAAAGTTTTGAACGAACAAAAACTCATATTTCTAAATTATGTTACAAATGGATTATACTAAATATACCGGTTTTTACAAAACAAATGCGTATTATCGAAATGTGAATGATTTTCATGACTAGGGATGGGATCGTCCGGTGATAATATAGGTTCAGCCTTAGAGGCTGGGGTAAAATGCATGTTACAACTATTACAGACATTTTTATACATGGTATGGTTAGCTTAAGGAGGGTTTACTACTAGACTGTGAAGGGTGGGCACAACACTTAAGGCCATTAATCCTCGTCGTAGGACCAAGGGACATGAGTGATAGATCTATTTGGGTGTAGTGAGCCCACACCCATGAGGCCGGGCGGCCCATAGAGGTGACTATGCCTTCCAGCCGGAAGCCCGGTACAAATTTGCTAGCTTTGAGTTTTCCCGCACCTTTTCACACATACCAGTGGCTTTGCAACCCATTGGTGATCTCTTTTTCCTTATTGCTACATACCAGGGACATACATACTTACAGAAATACTTGATTTACATAAATTAAATACCATGTTTTATACAAATTCAAAGTATAGGATTATGCGGGCATGAAGTAAAAGTCAGGGTGGGCATTGACGGTTATACGAACAGTACAAATACGAGAGTTTACAAATACATGGTTTTACGAATATAATTCGTTACGAATACAAAGTTTCCATATAACTTGACAAGAAAATGATTTCTAAATTCGTTTTCTCAATATTATTTCACAAACCGGTTATTCAAAAGATTTATTTCAAATCTTTTACAAACAAACTATGAACTCGCTCAACTTTTTGTTGATTTTTCGCATGTTTCTTTCTCAGGTTGCATTTCAAAGTTAAGGCACGGTTAGAATAGGGGAACCATGTGAAGTTGAGTACTTAGTGGCGTTCATTTTCTAAAAGACTTAGATTATTTGCTTCCGATGTGCAATGAAGATAACAGTCCAGTCACGCCAGCTCTGATAATTTCGGGGTGTGACAGATTGGTATCAGAGCTATAGGTTACAGCGAATAAGGTTTTCTGTAGGAATACCTAGGCTCTAACCTCACTTTTCTCTTGGACGTAGATTATTAAGACGTAGAATACATACAGAATGCCTAGTACTCGAATATGGTCTCCAACCGTTGCCTAAAAACAAACAGTCAAAATTTTTCTTTCAAACATACGCTATTGTGGTGTTTCATACACGGTGCATAAAACAGTTACATACAGTACACAAAACTCTGAGAGTTTAGGAAACATGCATTTAAGACCTTCGGAAACTTATGTTGAAGTTCATTAAAGGTCATCACGTAGGAACCGCGAATATTAACTCGGGCACACACTATTATCCATATTGTCTATGAAGTTTTAACTTCCCGAGCAGACATCCTACACATAACGAAACGCGAGTGCACAGGTATACGTGAAACTTAAGCTATACATTAACGGAGGTTGAAGTACGTCACATACGACTTTCGAGGAAGCAGCAGTGGGCACGCGGTCCTACAAACGACACGAGTCATGCTAAGGAGAAGACGTATATCTCCGCATTCCCCCTATCTTATTAATGACGAATACGCTATGTTCGACATTCCATGGTAATGTCACCTAACAACTGGTCGTCACATGAAACCCCGAGTAAAGTCCTTAAATTTCTTTTATTGAAAATTTCGACTTTCACATTTACTGAGTAGATTTTCGTATCTCTACTCCTCTTAATGGTCATTGTATCACGATTATTTCTTTCAGTATAGCGAATATTCATTTGCTTCATTTCTTGAAAAATTCATATGTTACACATGCATCGGTTTGTTACGCATGCGGTTTCGTTTTGAATAAGCGTTTCATCAAAGTTCAAATATTATTTTGCTAAATCTAGTTATCGATTTGTGATTCGAATGACCCGCATTATTGTGATTGTTGGCTCCTTTGTTATCAAGTCAGCACATTTTCTTGAAAATTCTCTTCTTTTCAAGTTACATACATGGTTTTTCGTTGTGACCATGCCGAAAGTTTTCTTGTCGATACATGTATTTATTGTCGCCTTGCGCCGAAACCAAGTTCAATTGTTTGAACTTGTCCATTACACATATTCACTTCAGAGCATCATATGATGTATTTGGAGCATCATATTCAAAATTCGTTTTAACAAGTGTTTCATTTGTTCCGAGTCGAAGTAAACTTGTTTGGCATTCGACTCCATTAAATTGTTTGTTGATTTCGACACCTTGTGGTGTCAGTACAAACTTGTAGCTTGGGCTAATCATGATTGAGCGTTTCATGCAAAACACAGGTGATACTTGTTCCATCACCCCTATTATTGAATTGTTTCATTCATTGCGACACCTTGTGGCGTCGGTATGACTTGCAGCTTGCGCTGATCACGATTGAGCGTTCCATGCAAACTATTACATTTGAGATTGTTGATTCTAAGTTCATCCAGTGGGTGTTATTGCTTCTAGAACTCATTTACACATTGTAAACGTTCATATGGAACTCGATTGGTCGAAGTTCCTGTTCATTGTTGGGTCCCTGTTGACTTAGTCACACTAGTGACTGTATCTATACGACTTGTTTCCTTTGACATCGAATTGCTGAAACACATTTATTGTAAACCATTGGGCTCTTATTGTTGAGGAATGTCATTAAATTCACATGATTTGAATAAGTCTTGATCCGATTTTTGGTCACACACTTTGATACTATTCGTAATTACCTACACATAACGTAACTCTAAGGAGTTAACGTAGTCTAAATTTCGAAGACGAAATTTCTGTAACAGGGGGAGAATGTGACAACCGGTGATTTACGACTCTTAATTATGTGATTAACAGGCGATTTACGCGATGATAAATAGTTTTTACGACGCAAATTAACTTAATTAGGCCTTTGGAGTGCCTAGGAACGTCTATTCGACTTTAAAGTACGCGTATGAAGATTCGCGTGGAATCTGCAGAACATCAAACGACAACGAACTGAAACCGGACAGAATATTGACAGCGCCGACAAATATTAAATTTTTACGATATATTTTAGCTTCATAATTAAATTTTTACATCCGTGGTCGAAACAGGATCGAATAACGGAATAAAGACGGCAACGGTATAATTTTTCGCGATTATTAACGTGATCGAGAAACGAACGCGTCACTCGACAAACGCCACTATTATACGCCTTTTAATTTTAGAATTTATTCTTTTGACACTTATGGAGTTTGGGTTGCGACATCAGGTCTTGTAGAAATTACGGGCCGCTTAAACACGGGGATTGAGCTTGTGGGCCTTGGGCCCAAGCCTAAAACCCACAAACTAAACCTACAAACTAAATCTTACCTATTTTTTTAATACTTTATTAAAAGGGTCCACAATACCTAACAAATACACAGACTTTAAGTCTGTCTCTCACTCTCTCGAATTATATTTACAGGCAACAAAGCATATGAGAATTTTTCATCTTTACAACCCACCTCTGAGAACTTTTCATCTTTACAATCCATCTCTCAATTATAAAAAAAAGGAATTGTAAAGCAAAAGCGATTACCTAACACACTCAACATTCTTTATTTGAGCAGACAACCAAACGTGAACAACTCACACACAACTTACAAAACCTGTCATCTCTCTCTTGTCTATTATATACACACAAACGAAACAAATATGGAGACCTCATCTTCAACACCAAGCTCCTGTCTCTCTCCTAAAACCCGATCACTGGAACTCTGGTCGGCACCTCTCCGATCGGCCGACGCACACAAGCACACCCCCCCTCGTCGTTAATCACCCACCACACCACCCACCTTCGCGCCGATCAGAGACAGAGACGAGAGAGAGTAGCTCGGAGAGAGAGAGAAACGGCGGAGAACCGTCGTCGTACAGCAGGCGGCGGTGGAGGAGTTTGACGGAAATCGCGGGTCAGACCTAGTGAGGAAGCCGACGATCGGCGACGGTGAGCGCTGCACGACGGCGCGACAGTGAGCATCCGAATGGCCGACTGCCACCACTCGGTGGCGGTGCACGACAAAAGGGCAGCAACAACAGCGGCAGGGTTTTCAGATGCAGAGGTGACCGGTCCTGATTTTTGTTTGTGTCAGTATGATTATGAGCTTCTCATATCTCAGTTTTATGTTTGGGTTCGGGATTTAGTGGGTCAAGAGTGGACAAACAGTCAACAGTAGCACGGATCAGGTTCCGATTCGAGAGTCGGGTTTCGTTGTTTAGTTCTGGATTCATTCCGTCCAGGTTCAGATGTGGCTTTGGGGACTATTTTGGTTCACGTTTTCGCGGCACCGTCAGTTTCGTCAACTCAGTTCGGTCAACTGGTCAACACGAGTCAACACCCGGTCAACGCAGCCAAGACCTGGTCAACTCAGGAATTCGGTAACATTTAAACACGACACGTTATGTCTTTTACAATATTTTAGAATATTAGATTGGGTGTGGCTAAATGCACCTTCACTTTTACTATTTATACTTTCATTTCCAAAAATATCAGTTTTATAATTTTTTAAGTTTCACCCTTATATTTTCTATTTTTTGAAAATAAATCTATATGTTCTTTGTTCAATCCCTTTAAACATTATTTTAGATATTCAACTAATATTCAAATAACTTTATAAAACCTCATATACCATATAATCAGAATTAACAAGCCTCATGGGAACTCCTTCATGTCTCATTTGTTAACCTTAGAAACTTATCGATGGTCCCAATGCTATACTTACAACCTGATGGCGTGTTCATGGCGAAATATTGGGCTTATGATAGTAACGGTACTAACTTCTGAAGAAATTCACACAGTACGAAATCTTTTTGTTAGAGTACGAAAGCTTTTGATGAAATTTTAAAAAAGATGATGAAGAATTTTAGTTAAAATACATACCAAGAACAACTATGATGAAAATCAAAGTTGAAAAAAATTGTTTCTTCAAGCTCTCTCTTAATCTCCTTCTTTCAATCAGTGCAAGTTTTTTTTTTCTTTCATAGAATTGTACGTATATACCTAAATATTCAAACTATGGCAACTAGATAAACCCCTAGAATAAATAGGGATATTTCCTAATACAAATTTTCAAAAATTAGAAAATACAAGCGTTGATTGTATTTCTTTACAAACTTCAGGGGGGAGTGCAACCAGTAAAATTAAAAAAAATGGGAGTGCATTTAGCAACACCCTATTAGATTATATATCTATACGCGAACCGAGCTCGAACCGTCACATTTAGTAATTTGTTTTCATTTTGCTACTCGACAAAACATTATATATATATATATATATTGTTGAATTGTTGCGTTTTGATAAAAATATCGACACTCTAATTGTCGGGATCGTTCAAAAAATAGGGGAAACTCTGCCCGTTTTTCGAGAAAATCCGTAAAACTAAAACGCGTTTTATTATAAGACGAACTATCGGAATTCAAGTGATCTTTTAGTAACAAAAATACAAATATCGACGACACTTTACAATATCACAAAAAAACGACAATTTGATATTATTTTCGACAATGCTTTTATAAAATAAAACGTGATATAGTATTTTCAATTCTTTCAAGTATCAACCAATACGAATTCTTTCTATAAAATAAATATAATTTATATATTTATTTCAAATAACAAACAACACGAATTCGTTGATACATTTTAAATACCAAACCACACCAACTCTTATAAAATAAATATAATTTATATATTTATTTTTAACATCAAACGACTCGTATTCTCATATAAAAGTAAATATAGCTTGTATATTTTTTTTTTTAAAACACAAACAACTCGATGACACGTAGTTGAGTTACTGCGCTTATTTAGAAACTTATAAGGTATTCCGTGTTAGGAATATTGTAGAATGCACGCTAGCGCATCTCGTCTTGGAAACGGCATCACGAAGTCGTATTTAGCTAGCTTTGCACAAGGCAATTCAGGTGAGTTCATAACCCCACTTTTTACGGTTTTACATTTTTATTAATGTTTTCGGGGTGGAAAGACATGCACGTTTTGCAAGAACATACAAAGTTTTGAACGAACGAAAACTCATATTTCTAAATTATGTTACGAATGGATTATACTAAATATACTGGTTTTTACAAAACAAATGCGTATTATCGAAATGTGAATGATTTTCATGACTAGGGATGGGATCGTCCGGTGATAATATAGGTTCAGCCTTAGAGGCTGGGGAGGTTCAGCCTTAGAGGCTGGGGTAAAATACATGTTACAACTATTACAGACATTTTTATACATGGTATGGTTAGCTTAAGGAGGGTTTACTACTAGACTGTGAAGGGTGGGCACAACACTTAAGGCCATTAATCCTCGTCGTAGGACCAAGGGTCATGAGTGATAGATCTATTTGGGTGTAGTGAGCCCACACCCATGAGGCCGGGGCGGCCCATAGAGGTGACTATGTCTTCCAGCCGGAAGCCCGGTACAAATTTGCTAGGTTTGAATTTTCCTGCACCTTTTCACACATACCAGTGGCTTTGCAACCCATTGGTGATCTCTTTTTCCTTATTGCTACATACCAGGGACATACATACTTACAGAAATACTTGATTTACATAAATTAAATACCATGTTTTATATAAATTCAAAGTATAGGATTATGCGGGCATGAAGTCAAAGTCAGGGTGGGCATTGACGGTTATACGAACAGTACAAATAGGAGAGTTTACAAATACATGGTTTTACGAACGTAATTCGTTACAAATACAAAGTTTCCATATAACTTGACAAGAAAATGATTTCTAAATTCGTTTTCTCAATATTATTTCACAAACCGGTTATTCAAAAGATTTATTTCAAATCTTTTACAAACAAACTATGAAATCGCTCAACTTTTTGTTGATTTTTCGCATGTTTCTTTCTCAGGTTGCATTTCAAAGTTAAGGCACGGTTGGAATAGGGGAACCATGTGAAGTCGAGTACTTAGCGGCGTTCATTTTCTAAAAGACTTAGATTATTTGCTTCCGCTGTGCAATGAAGATAACAGTCCAGTCACGCCAGCTCTGATAATTTCGGGGTGTGACAGTAAATGTGGTAATCAGTAGGTATAATCGTTAGGGGTTATAACCATCGTGATTACGATCACGTTGCAAAGTTCAAACGAACTTTGTCTTGACCAATTGATGGTCAAAGCCGAAAGTCAAACACTGTTTGACTTTTAGCTTAAAATAGCTAAAATAAATAAACAAGACTAGGAAGAACACTTACAAGTGTTCTAGGAAGAAGATGAACTCAGGTAAGATGCCTCCAACAAGGTGGTAGCCTCTACTTAGAGCAGGAGATGAAGAAAATATGAAATGAGCAAGTTGTGAAGTGAAATGGCTTGGGTATTTATAGTGTTCTAGGAATCACAAGATCTTGACATGTGTTTGTGTGATGCCCAAGGATTAATCTTGTCCATACAAGTGTTAGGACCAGCTTGCAAGCCTTGGAGAACACTTAAAAAGCCCACAAGATTGAGAAAACCAAGTTTGAAAACGAGTTGCAACAGCTGGGAAACAAATAAGAAGTTTCTATCACAGTCACTCTCTCGCGCCCCGCGAGAGAATTAGCCTTAGGCTGTCGCGCCCGCCAGAGAGCTTAGACAGAACTTTCAAAAGTTGGCAAAACAGGTCCCTGCAGCTCCGAAACTTGTTTTTCGACGCATTTAACCCCCGTTAACCCATTTTCAAGGCTCTACAAGGATGTTAAAGTATAGGGGACTTGAAATATGCTTGGAAATATCTCGGATGTCGGTTCGTTTGGTCGTACTGTCACGTTGTTCGGTTAATTACGGCGAAACTCGAACGGACGCGAAAACGATCCAAAATGCGCGACGGATGGTATTTTTGCATTCCCATCATTAAAATAAAATATTTTAATGATTACAAAAATTTTTGGATGTCCGGATATGGTCAGAACGTAAGATATACGCGTATATGAAAACTTCCGCAGTTTTTGACGCTTTTAGTCCCTATGATCAAATAAGCGCATTTTCGCTTACCGAACCCCTCAAAGCTTATTTCTAATCTATGTTAAGGGTATTTTGGATATTTTTAGCTTATGAACTTGTTTCGGGGTGTATGTTGCTATACGAATAGGCAGACTTTTGCAGTTTGACGCAAATGGTCCCTGTGACCGAATAAACTTGTTTTTGCCATACCAAACCCTTCAAAACTTATTTCTAAGTTATGTAAAGGTTATTTAAGGTATTTTAAGCTTATTTCACTGTTCCGGAGTGTTTGTCGCGTTAAACTGATTACGATTACGCATCAGTTTGCGTATAACTTTCTAGAAAGCGTATAAGAGTTTGAAATCAAACAAAAATCAAAATGTGCAAAATGTCAAACATAAATAAACAAATATTGGAATCAAATGACATTGTTTTATTGGTATTTTAATTGTTCAGAGTTATAAAATGATTACACAAGCACAGATGTCACAGTCTCCCCTACTTTAGGAAATTTCGTCCCGAAATTTATTTAGAGGAAACTTGTGAGAATAGATGTGGGTATTTTGCCTTCATTTGGTCTTCACGTTCCCAAGTGAATTCTGGACCACGTTTAGATTCCTAGCGAATTTTAACAATTGGTATGCCCTTGCGTTTGAGCTTCTTGACTTCACGATCCAATATTTCCACAGGCTTCTCGACAAAGTGGGTCGTGTCATCATCAAGAATTTCATCAAGTGGTATGTGGATGTTTTCATCAGCCAAACACTTTTTAAGATTGGACACGTGGAAGGTTGGATGAACGTTTCCAAGTTCAGGAGGTAGCTCAAGTCTGTAGGCCACCTTTCTGATTCTTTCAACGATTTTAAATGGTCCAACATATCGTGGTGCAAGTTTTCTTTTTTTTCCAAATCTAATCACACCTTTCCAAGGGGTTACCTTGAGTAGGACGTGATCACCGACTTGAAATTCCAAGGGCTTGCGTCGTCTATCTGCGTAACTCTTTTGACGGCTTCTAGCTGTCTGAAGGTTATCGCGAATTTCTTGACCTTATTTGTAGTCTCTAGAATGAGTTCAGGTCCAGTAAGCTGAACTTCACATATCTCATTCCAGAAGACCGATGAATGACATTTTTGACCGTATAAAGCCTCGAAAGGAGCCATGTTGATGTTGGAGTGATAACTATTGTTGTAGGAGAATTCGATCAACGGTAGATGCGAATCCCAACTACCACCAAATTCGATCACACAAGATCTAAGCATATCCTCCAGTGTCTGGATTGTTCTTTCAGATTGACCATCCGTTTGAGGATGATAAGCTGAGCTCACATTAAGTTGGGTTCCCATGGTAGATTGCATGGTTCTCCAAAAGTGAGACGAGAATCGAGCATCTCTATCAGATATAATGTTCAAAGGAACACCATGTCGAGATACAATCTCATCTACATAGATTTTAGCAAGTTTGTCAGCAGATAGATTCTCACGGATTGGCAAGAAATGTGATGACTTTGTTAGACGATCAACGACTACCCAAATGGCGTCATGACCTCTTTTAGTGCATGGCAGCTTGGTAATGAGATCCATAGCAATGTTTTCCCATTTCCACACCGATATCTCTGGTTGCTCCAATAATCCAGAGGGATGTTGAAGTTCTGCCTTAACCTTGAGACAAGTAAGGCACTTTGATACATATAAGGCAATGTCTTTCTTCATACCCGGCCACCAATACTGGGTTCGAAGATCCTTATACATTTTATCTGCACCAGGATGAATAGAATAACGAGACTTATGAGCTTCATCCATTAACAAGGTGTGAAAATTGTCTTGCCTTGGAACCCACAAACGGTCCATGAAATAATATAATCCATTGTCTTTCAGTTCAAGCTCAGGCTTAAGATGATATGGTAATTCCTTACCCATCAAGTCTTCTGTAACACAAGTATGTTAAGCCTGAGAAATGTGGGTTTGAATATCAGATCGAACCTGAACACAGTGAAGCTTAACACGTTCTTTATGACTCAATGCGTCAGCCACAACATTCGCCTTACCAGGATGGTAGCGAATTTTGCAATCGTAGTCGTTTAGAAGTTCAACCCAACATCGTTGCCTCATGTTTAATTCTTTCTGATTGAAAATGTGCTGGAGACTTTTGTGGTCAGTGAAAACTACACATTTTGTACCGTACAGGTAGTGTCTCCAGATTTTGAGAGCAAAAACTACTGCGCCTAACTCAAGATCATGAGTCGTGTAGTTCTTCTCGTGTACCTTTAGTTGTCTTGATGCGTAGGCAATGACTTTGTTTCTTTGCATGAGAACGCAGCCAAGGCCTAAGTTGGATGCATAACAATATACGACAAAGTCGTCGTTGCCCTCTGGTAAAGATAAGATAGGTGCATCACAGAGTTTCTGTTTCAAGGTTTCAAAAGCTTCTTCTCGCTTGGATCCCCACTCAAAAGGTTTATTCTTTTGAGTTAAAGCTGGGAATGGAACCGCAATTTTGGAGAAGTATGCAATAAAACGGCGGTAATAACCTGCGAGACCAAGAAATGAACGAACCTTGATAGGAGTAGTAGGTGTATCCCAATCCTTAATCACACTGATTTTAGCGGGATCTACATGTATACCTTGTTCGTTAACGATGTGTCCCAAAAATTGAACTTCCTTAAGCCAAAATTCGCATTTGGAGAACTTGGCGAAAAGCTGTTCTTTCTTTAGGAGTTCCATTGTAAGACGGAGATGTTGTTCATGATCGGCTCGTGTCTTAGAATAGATCAAAATGTCATCAATGAAAACAATGATGAACTTATCCAAATAAGGTTTACAAACCCTATTCATCAAGTCCATGAAAACCGCATGAGCATTAGTTAAACCGAAGGGCATAACAGTAAACTCATAATGACCATATCTTGTGCTAAAAGTTGTTTTGGGAATATCTTATTCGAGTACACAAAGCTGATGATACCCAGAACGTAGATAAATCTTTGAAAAGCATGTAGCACCCTGTAACTAATTAAAGAGATCATCAATGCGAGGTAGGGGATATCGATTCTTGATTGTGAGTTTATTGAGATCACGATAATCGATACACGTCCTGAACGATCCATCTTTCTTTTTCACAAATAGGACCAGAGTACCCCAAGGTGAAAAGCTTGGACGGATGAATCCCTTGTCAGATAACTCCTGAAGCTGTTTAGATAACTCTTGCTTCTCAGATGGTGCAAGACGATATGGAGATTTAGCAACAGGATTTGCACCAGGTACAAGATCAATACGAAACTCAACTTGACGTGCTAGGGGGTAAACCAGGTAATTCTTCAGGAAATACCTCAGGATAATCCCGAACAACAGGGATGTCTTGAATAGACTTACCTTTGCCTTTCTCCTCTACGACATGTGCCAAGAAGGCCACATAGTTCTTTCGTAGGTATTTTTGGGCTTGGGTACACGTCATGAGTTTGAGACTACTAGCAGGTTTCTCACCACGAACCTCTAAGATCTCACCAGTCGAAAGCGGTATACGGACAATCTTTTCAAAACAAACCACCTCAGCGTGGTACTTGGCTAACCAATCCATTCTGACTATAACATCAAAGCTCCCAAGTTGCATTGGCGTAAGGTCAATAGGAAAAAGATGGTTATTGAGGTTCAACTGGCAATTTCAAAGGACAGAATCTAGTACAACGGGTTCGCCACTAGCTACTTCTACTGTCAAGGGCTTTCCTAGTTTTATTCTAGTCATGGAAAGCAAAGGCTCGAAAGCTAAGGATACAAAACTCTTATCGGCACCCAAATAAAGAAGAACAGAAGCAGATTGGTTGTTAACAAAGAACGTACCGTTCACCACCTCGTTGTCTGCACGTGCCTCGTTTGCATTCATGTTGAAGACTCGCCCACGAGCCTGAGCCTGGTTTCATTTGCCAACTTCGGGCATTGATTCCTGTAGTGGGTCAGGTCCCCACAATTGTAGCATGAACCAGGAGGAAAGTGAGGTCGTGCAAGCTGTTGAGGAGGGTTTTGAGCTGCCTGATTCTTAGTAGGAGTAAAATGACATGTGTTGGCAAGATGATCAGATTTCCCACAGTTGGTACAAATACGACACTGAACATGCGGTTGATGGTGACTGTTAAACCTGTTGCACAAAGGTGCATTTCCAGCATATTGTTTCTTGGCAGGTGGTTGTGCAGGCTGATTGAGAGCTGCCTGTTGTGCCACCACGGCAAAGTTCTTATAAGCCTTTCGCTTCCTTGACTTCTTTGAAGACCAGCAGCCTTTTTACCCTTCTTTTTCTCATTCTTGTCGGACTGTTTCTGTTTCTTGTCACCCTTTCTGTGGAGTTCACCTTTCTTGACCTGAGAGTCAGTCAAGGTAGCAGCGAGCTCGATGTCCTGTCGGACGGAAGTAGGGTTGCTACAAGTGACGATATCCTGAACAGGATCTTGTAGACCGTTAATGTGTTTTTCGAATGCCTTGTCCAAAAGCGTGACCATCATTGGGCACAACAAGCTCAACTCCTCGTATCTGTCAGCATAAGCCCGGTGTTCACCACTGTCTTGCTTTAGGTCATGGAACTCATCTTCTAGTGCCCTCTGCTCGTGACAAGGACAGAAATCTTTCATCATCAGAGCCCTGAGTTCCTCCCAAGTTTGACCCATAGCAACATCAGCACCTTGATCTCTCATCACTCCGTTCCACCACGTGAGTGCCCTCTTTTGAAACACACTAGAAGCAAACTCGACTTTACGGTTGTTAGGACACTGAACATGGCGAAAAGTACTCTCAAGACTCTCAAACCACTGTA
Source organism: Helianthus tuberosus (assembly GCA_030545235.1). NCBI lineage: Eukaryota > Viridiplantae > Streptophyta > Magnoliopsida > Asterales > Asteraceae > Helianthus > Helianthus tuberosus. The sequence goes on along the minus strand of JARYGA010059765.1, from coordinate 3,492,214 downwards.
GGAGCCCAGTTGCTCCTTCAGAACCACTAAACTTGAGCGGTTTAGCCGAATTAAATTGTTTAAAGTTGCAAGGAGCAGGTGCATTAACATTTTTGTTGTTGGCTTAGTTGATTTGAGTAATGAGATTTGGTAGTACAACAGCCATCTGCTGTGCTATAATAGTTGCCAGTTCGGCACCAGGTTGTTGTACGTTGCGTCGAGGAGGCATTCTAAAAGAGGAAACATGAGAGAAAACGAGTGAGATGATATGATGAAAAATGAGATGTCATAAATATCGGCAAAAGTAAGGATGGTGGTCATTTGTTCGTTACCTCAAAACAAACAAATGACACACAGTGACTAATCAAAGTAAATGGGTCATAATAATGTATTGCGAAGACATGCTTTAGCCTATAAGTGGACACTCACCCCAAGAGTTCCCAGGTAAGAGTGACTGGTCCGATTATGTGGATTTGTACGAATACTCTAGCCTTAGACAGAAAACTCGAGGTACAGGCACCCACCCTTCCAGATTGCACGTGTTTACATTATTTAGACCCAAACTTTGACGAGATTTTGAAAATTTGGAAGGCTTAAATCCAAAATGAATCATTCAAGAATGGATGATTGATTTTCAAAATCGTTTTGGAAATTTGTGTTCTTGTTTTGGTAATCACCTAAAGATAGGTGACGTTTATGTTTTAGGATCTAAACACAAGATAACTTGTGTTAGGGTCCTAGAAAGGTTATAGTCTAGGTAAAAGCATTACTAATAACCTAATTCCCTATAACCATGAGCTTTGATACCAACTCTTCTGTCACACCCCGACCGCGTAAAACAACAAACCGCGGCGGAAACGTCGGGGAGTCGAGTAACAGAATTATTGTTTCACAACACATGGTATTTAAAGTTTGGTTTTATTAGAATTAAAGTTTACATTGTCTTGGAAATAAAGGAAACATAACATAAATTAAACTATTCTTGCATCATTTTAAGTCACTAAGGCCCAAGTCCGCCTAAGTGTGTCACGATCATCATCATGCATTAGCTCCTGAAACACATGTGAAAATAGGTACGTCAGCATAAACATGCTTGTGAGATACATAGGTTTTGTTATTGAGGGATTCATGACTTGTAAGTTAAAAGAAGTGTTTTAACAAAAAGTAGTCATGAATCTTGTAAAATGTTTTCTTTTATAAAATCATGTGAAAATTGATATGAAAATCAGATGATAATAAAAGAATAATGTAGGGTTAATTAATTAACCATGTGAAAATGGGTTTGTATAAAATATGTCATTTGTACAACAATGTCATGTCTTTGTATAAAATGTATCATGTCTTTGTCTTTATTGAAGTGGTTTAAATAACGCTACGATATGTAATATCATAAAGCACTTATATATAGGAAGTACTAGCGGCATATCCACCATGCTTTTATCATATTACATACGCCTCGTTATTTAAATCACTTACTAAATAACCACCAAAAATGTCTTGTTAACCAAATGTCAAAATGTTATAAATAAACAATGTCCAATGTCAAGTGTAAACCATGTCTTGTATAATCAAATGTCTTGCATGGCAAGTAAAAAGTATTTACTCAAACCATATGTATAATGTCAATGTGTAACCAAATGTCATGTATGGTGAATAAAGAGTATTTACTCAAACCATATGTATAATGTACAAAACAATGTCTTTGAATAACCGAAGTTTAAATCAAAAGTTATGTTTTGCAAAAACCCATGCTTTATTGCTACAAACATTTATGTGGATATGTTCATCGCATACATTCAAGCCTTGAGACTATCGGATAAACCCTTAACAAGTCAAAGGTTTATCAAAAATGTTTTCAGATTCTGTCATTCCCTACTTCCAAACAAACCTAGGAAGCCAGGAACGGGATTTGTCAAGTCCTATGGTACCATTACATACTACTGAGCGGTGTGATCAATTTTAATGAATGTATTATTGTCCCATTAAACATACCAAATGTCATAACCAATGTAAGCATGTTATGTGAAAACCATGTACTAAGTGTGCTAAGTAAACACACGAAGTAGAAATGTCCGTGAAATCAATGTGCTAGCATGCTTAGTAAACATACATAGTAGAAATGTAATGTAAATCAATGTGTCCATATGCTGAGTAAACATATGCAAAAAAAGTGACTTATGAAATCAATGTGCTAGCATGCTCAGTCAACATACATAGCAACACATAATTGAAATCATGTACTATATATGTACTAGGTGAACATAGCAAGCATATGTCATGAAAAGCATGAAAACATGTAAGTAACAATGTAGGCACATGTTAATAATCGGATCCTAAACCTGAGGATAGGTGGTGTGTGAAAATGTGTATATTAAATTCGAACAAGTTTTAAAAATGGAATCACAACCTAAACCACACACAATCGGCAAGTGCACCGGTCGCAGTGTAGTGTAGATGGCAAGACCGGATATCAATCCGTGGACACTATATGCAAACTCTAGATAATGAACCTCTATCGAATAAGTAGTCAAATTTTAGAATTGTTTTGAAGTGATTTTTTTTAATAATTAAATAATAACTAAATTAAATAAGAAAATGTAGGAAACAAAACAAGCAAAACGAAGCAAACACGAGAGAAAATTGTGGTCAAATATATATGAGATAAGGACTACCTAGGTATCGAATCCCTAGAGTCATGCAATGCTAATGTGACAATGATAACGGCTAAATATCTATTTCCCTCAATTGACCCCCCGCTAGAGATGTCCCAAATGAAGAAGCAAGACTAAATGTGAAGTGCTAGAACGAACTGGCTCGAGCTATCGATACCAAATCCTACGAAAATAGAATCCTTTTGACCTCAGAGACAGTTATGTTAAGAGAAGATCCCAAAATCGCAAAGCAAACCCAACTTTGATAATTGAAATCCTAGGAAACCTTAATTACGATGCAATAAACCAGCCCGAGCTATCAATCACCCAATCTACCCACCAATAATTAGCTAATAACCTAGCTCACCCTAATCGTCTTTCGAGTCACAAGATGAGGATGCAAGTTTTAATATAGTGATTTTAATTATTAGTCAACTTGGTCAATTTCTCAACACAATACCTAACTCGAAAATCCTAAGATCAACGAATTAAATTAAATCCTAAGTCTAGGGGGAATTTCTTCGTGCCTAAACCGCTGAATTTATTGACTAATAAAATAACCAAAACATACCAACATGCAATATCAAGATCAATATCAAAGAAAAGTTATGTAAATCACATCAAATAACCGAAAATATGTCACAAACGCATTACAATCCTCTAGTTCATCAAAACCCAGGTAGTATAAAAGATATTAGCCAAGAATCATCGTCAAGAAAAATAAACAAGTCTGAACCGAGTAGCAAAACATATTCATAGGTCTAAATAAAACCAAAAATAATAAATTACAAACCCAACTCAAAATCTCAAATCTTGAATGATGGCTTTGAAGCTTGAACCAATCTTTATTTTCCTTCTCTTTATTGATCGACCTCTCCACTTCTCGTCTGATGTTGCTGTCGTATCCCTCTTGTTCGTCTATTACCCTCTTGCTCTGATGATGTTGTCGAAATATATATAATAGGGATGCTGCCGTCCAACTAAAAAAAACATATTCCCCAAAGATATAATAAACCCTTTTTACTAACAATTGGGGTCGTATGGCAGCCCAAGAATTTCCAATAATAATATGGCCCTTTTAGAGATTTAATTCACATCAAGTGTGCTGGCCTTTGTTGCAACTGTACTCAGCCCAAAAATAATAACCTCTTTTTTTCTTTTTCTATTCTGCACGTGTTCAACAACAATAATAGTAATAAGTATATAATAATAATAAATATATGCCTCTAATAATAATTTAGAGGTAACGGGCTCGGTCCATTCGAGAAAAATAGCGGCAATTTTAATTTGGTCTCTGGCGGTCTACTCTACTCAACTAGCTGGTTATTTCTTTATTACTCATTTTCGTTCCATTTGCACCAGGACCTAGCCCAACACCAAATAATATAATATAATACTAAAAACTAAATAAAACAAGTAAAAACTATACAAAAATTATACACTTTACACGGGGAAAATATGTATATTTTACCACACATCAAATATCCCCACACTTAACCTTTTTCGTCCCTGAAAAAGACTTATGCAAACGGAATCAGAGATGGATTAACACTCGGGTCAAAAACTTATTTATACTTGTTAAGATCAAAACTTGTGTTAGCCGTGATTGCAAATATGCTTGTCCCTTTAAACCCAAACTCAGTTCTAAGCCCCTTATCATGCAAATTTAGTTCAAGTGCGGTCAATCTACCTAGGGTCTCATGCTAGAAGCTACGGTCCACCTAATCCCGCCTCAAGCTTATAGAACAAAAGGAACGATCACTGGACCAATTCCTAACCGTCTTATATCAAAACCAAGAGAATTTAAAATCAAATATTTTTTTTCTTTTTTTTTCAGCATTATTTTTTTCTTTCTTTTCATTCTTTTTTTTTTTGAGCGTAGACGTTGCTTTCCCTAACCCAGAGGCATTCCGGCTGTAGAGTCACTATCCCCAACTCGGATTACTTAGGCTTCGGTACTTTTTTATTTGTAAGTTCGATTTCACACATCTTAGAGGTGATCCGGTTGTAGAGTCGCTATCCCCAACCAAGATTACATAGGCCTGCGCTACTTTCATTCAGTTTCTAGCTCTTTTTTTTCTATTTTTTTTTCATGATTACAAATTCTAACGGTTTTAACTTATAACGGTGTCCCTTATACTCTTATTGGCGGTTTCAATTTCCCATATTTCCCAGATGAGTACCCACTAGTAGACCGACAATTAAGGTAATATTAAATCAAAGGGACCTAAAACCAAATCCGGGCCTATTCACATATCCCAAACTAGACGCAAGCTCGACTTAATTAATCTCATATTATCATTATTTGAACCCGAACAAAAACCCATCTTTTCTATCATTTTCCGTATTAATTTTGCAAACTTCTTTATTCAAAAGAGATTTTTTTGATTTTTTAAAATTTTTTTAATTTTTAAATTTTATTTTATTTTTTTAAATTTTTTTTAATTTTTGTGACTCAAGACTCACTAACTAAGACCTAAACGACAGTTTCCCATCCCCACACTTAAACTCTACATTGCCCTCAATGTAGGATGAAAACCGACTAAAAAAAACTAAAAATAAATAAGAAATAAAAAGACTAAGGGCAAATTGGAAAGAACTTAGCTGGTTATAATAAGGCGTATGTTCCAAAACTCTCGTCCAATCCAGCTCAATCGTATAGCATTCCATTCGCGATCGGCTTTGACTCTGACTGACAAGCTCGGTAAATGCCTGATATTCGAAAAGCAGCTCCAAACTCACCTGAATGGAGATTGAGTACGGGTGGTACATATTCAAACCTGCATCAACAAAAACAAGCAAAACCAAAGCAGTACTGACTCTATAAAAAACGACTCAAAAATAACTAACTTAGACTCAATATACAAAAACTACGACTCTATACAAACTCTACGAAACCTCCCCACACTTAAACTCAATCAGGAGGTTTCTCCTTAATCCAACCTCGGTCTAACCCGTTCAATTCCACCCTTTTTCCAGTTTTCAATAAGAAATCATTTGTGAAATTGAAAAACAATCTAGAAAACTCAAACGGGTCAACCCACCAATATTTAAACTTACCTGGACCAAACTTGATTCGTGGCATGTATTGAGGAGAATGGTGTTGTGCAAACTTAAGTGGTTCCTCCTTCTTTTTATACCATCTCTGCACCCTTACAACATGTTGACCCAAGCTTCTTTGCGCCTTCTCCCGTGTTTTTGTTGGTGTGAGTGGGAATCCAACATCTACTTCCTTCACGGGCCAGCTATCAAATTCATCAGCCATTTTCTCTTCTTCTTTGATGACCTCAAACACCTCAAATCTAGGGGAAGGCTTGGTAGCCTGCGGCAGAGGGTCCTGCTTAACATCCAACTTAGTGACCCCACTCCCCTGATCATCCACACTCGCAGCCTGCGCATCAGACGCATCTCTCCCGCAAATCTCGCTGAGGAGGCTACCCATATGTGACATAAGAGTATCGATAAAGTATAGAGTGTCATCATGATGTTGGGTATGCCTCATAGAACACTGAATGTCGAATGTGACTTCATCCTCATCAACTCGAAGAGTCAACTTGCCGTCGTGCACGTCAATGAGTGCGCATGCAGTGGCAAGGAATGGACGACCTAAAATCAGCGGGACCTCAGAGTCCTCGTCCATGTCAAGGATGACGAAGTCAACTGGAAATACGAATTTGTCGACCTTCACTAGCATATTTTCTACAATCCCTCTCGGGAACTTCACTGATCGATTAGCCAACTGAAGACTCATGCCCGTAGGAGACGGCTCGCCTAGATTGAGCTTAGAAAAGATGGAATACGGCATAAGATTTATGCTAGCCCCTAGGTCTGCCAGCGCATTGCTGACGGTGAGATTTCCGATCAGACACGAAATCGTAAAGCTACCAGGATCAGACACCTTATTCGGTAGCTTGTTCTGCAAGACGGCAGAACACTTCTCGCTCAATGTGACGGTCGAAAGATCCTCCAACTTTTTCTTATTCGTGAGCAGGTCCTTGAGAAACTTCGCGTACTTCGGCATCTTTGACAGAGCCTCTACGAACGGGATGTTCACGTGTAGCTTCTTCAACATCTCTAGGAACTTGTTGTACTGCTCTGCATCCTTACCCTTTAGTAACCGACCTGGGTAAGGGGGTGTCGGCTTATACACCCTAATCGGCTCCTTCTCTGCCTCCTTCTTCTCTCCTGGAGACCCGCTGGACTGTGATGTACTTGCTGGGCGCAGCCTAGGGTGCACTTTGCCAGCTGGTGTCTCCATCTCAATCTCCTCGTCGACCTTCGGGTCCTCGTCAACTACCGGCTCGACCTCAACAGCTCCTCGCCCACTTCTCGTAGTAATAGCCTTTGCAGTGGCGTTCGGATTCCTAACAGTGCTACTCGGGAGACCACCAGGAGGTCTCTGATTCAACTTTTCTGACATCGCACCTACAGTCCTCTCAAGATTTTGGAACGCTGTGCTCTGACTTTTCATGAAAATCTCGTGCTCCAAGAACCTTGCCTGTGTCTCTTGATGTCGTGTCTCCTCTCTGGTCATGAACTGAGTCAGTAACTGTGTCTGCTTGACCAGCGTCTCTTGATTTAGCTTCATCGTCTCCTGGTTCTGCCTTAACATCTCCTCTAACATGGGGTTTTTATCCCCACCACTCGATCCTGTACCTGCGTCCTGGAACAAGTTCTGACGCGGCTGAAACCCCGGCTGGTTGCTGTTCTTCCAACTGAAGTTCGGGTGGTTCCTCCAACCGGAATTGTAGTTATTTCCGAAGTTATTTTGATTCTGGTTGCCCACATACTCTACCTTCTCCTCAAAGTCCTTAGGAGCTATGGGACACACAGCCGTGTCGTGCCTCCCCGTACAGATCTCACATAGCTGCTCCTTTTTCGCCTGAACATCCCTCAGCTGCTTTGCCAATTGGTCAATTTGAGCCTGCATATCGGTGATAGAATCGACCTTGTGTACGCCTCTCTGTACTGAAGTCGTTTCTCTAGAATCAGGGAACTCATAACTGCTCATCGCGATGTCCTCGAACATATCCGTGCACTCCTCTGGTGTCTTGGCGGTCATCAGATTGCCACCAGCAGTGGTGTTCAGCATATTCCTCGTAGCGGGCATCACTCCATAATAAAACTTCCCAACTAAAGCCCAATCCTCGAATCCGTGATGAGGACACTTGAGCAACAGCTCCTTGAAATGCTCCCATGTCTCATAGAAAGACTCTCCCTCCTTTTGGCGAAACTCTTGAATCATGCTCCTCAGACGAGCAGTTTTGGAAGGGGGGAAGTACTTGCCTAAGAATTTTTCTTTCATACCGGCCCAAGTGGTGATGGATCCCGCAGGAAGGGATTCCAACCAAGCATGGGCTCGATCAGCAAGCGAGAATGGAAATAGACGCAGCTTGCAGGCATCCTCGGTGACACCTTGCTCCTGAAATGTGTCGCAAATAGCTGAAAAGCGTGAGAGATGGACGTTCGGGTCCTCAGAAGGTAGTCCATGGAATTGGATGGTGTTCGTAACCATCATGATGATCTGGGGTGGAATCTGCTAGCGATTAACTCCGATAGTGGGTCGGGCAATGCTGGAACGAGCATTGGCCGAGTTCGGCCTAGCGTAGTCTGCGACGACTCTCCTAGCAGGGGCTTCGTTGTCACCCATAGTAAAAGCAGAAGATGGAATGTGTACCTGACTAGCTCGGAAAGTGCGAAGGCGCTCGTGGAAATCTCGCTCGGGCTTAGACGAAGCAACAAACGAAGGTGGCCCTTGTGAACGAGTATGGTGCATACAATGGTAAAATCACTAATCTAAATACTAAAGCAAATCTAACCCTAGAGGCACAAATTGCAAGCAAAAGGCACCTAAAGGCAATGGAAATCTAAGAAAGCAAGTAAACAACTAAATAGACGACTCGGGTCGTTCTCTAAAGTGCCAGTTTCCCCGGCAACGGCGCCAAAAACTTGATGTGTGAAAATGTGTATATTAAATTCGAACAAGTTTTAAAAATGGAATCACAACCTAAACCACAAACAATCGGCAAGTGCACCGGTCGCAGTGTTGTGTAGATGGCAAGACCGGATATCAATCCGTGGACACTATATGCAAACTCTAGATATTGAACCTCTATCGAATAAGTAGTCAAATTTTAGAATTGTTTTGAAGTGATTTTTTTAATAATTAAATAATAACTAAATTAAATAAGAAAATGTAGGAAACAAAACAAGCAAAACGAAGCAAACACGAGAGCAAATTGTGGTCAAATATATATGAGATAAGGACTACCTAGGTATCGAATCCCTAGAGTCATGCAATGCTAATGTGACAATGATAACGGCTAAATATCTATTTCCCTTAATTGACCCCCCGCTAGAGATGTCCCAAATGAAGAAGCAAGACTAAATGTGAAGTGCTAGAACGAACTGGCTCGAGCTATCGATACCAAATCCTACGAAAATAGAATCCTTTTGACCTCAGAGACAGTTATGTTAAGAGAAGATCCCAAAATCGCAAAGCAAACCCAACTTTGATAATTGAAATCCTAGGAAACCTTAATTACGATGCAATAAACCAGCCCGAGCTATCAATCACCCAATCTACCCACCAATAATTAGCTAATAACCTAGCTCACCCTAATCGTCTTTCGAGTCACAAGATGAGGATGCAAGTTTTAATATAGTGATTTTAATTATTAGTCAACTTGGTCAATTTCTCAACACAATACCTAACTCGAAAATCCTAAGATCAACGAATTAAATTAAATCCTAAGTCTAGGGGGAATTTCTTCGTGCCTAAACCGCTGAATTTATTGACTAATAAAATAACCAAAACATACCAATATGCAATATCAAGATCAATATCAAAGAAAAGTTATGTAAATCACATCAAATAACCGAAAACATGTCACAAACGCATTACAATCCTCTAGTTCATCAAAACCCAGGTAGTATAAAAGATATTAGCCAAGAATCATCGTCAAGAAAAATAAACAAGTCTGAACCGAGTAGCAAAACATATTCATAGGTCTAAATAAAACCAAAAATAATAAATTACAAACCCAACTCAAAATCTCAAATCTTGAATGATGGCTTTGAAGCTTGAACCAATCTTTATTTTCCTTCTCTTTATTGATCGACCTCTCCACTTCTCGTCTGATGTTGCTGTCGTATCCCTCTTGTTCGTCTATTACCCTCTTGCTCTGATGATGTTGTCGAAATATATATAATAGGGATGCTGCCGTCCAACTAAAAAAAACATATTCCCCAAAGATATAATAAACCCTTTTTACTAACAATTGGGGTCGTATGGCAGCCCAAGAATTTCCAATAATAATATGGCCCTTTTAGAGATTTAATTCACATCAAGTGTGCTGGCCTTTGTTGCAACTGTACTCAGCCCAAAAATAATAACCTCTTTTTTTCTTTTTCTATTCTGCACGTGTTCAACAACAATAATAGTAATAAGTATATAATAATAATAAACTAGATGGCGATTAATTTTTTCCAGTGAAATTGATGAGAAATGACTATATTACCCTCCCTACCCACCCACTCTCTTCTCCAGTTAATTTTTCTAGAAAACCACCACAGCTCCTCCTTAACATTCTCCTTCATCGTCGCTTCACCGCCTGCCACCACCATCTTCCCCACCTATCCTCCCCGTCGTTGGAAAATGAGAAACCTATGACCTCCGACCGCCGCCCCGTTCCCCGATCAATTAAATTCAGGAAGTAAAAACGAACAAGTGGAATATATAGTTACCTCTTATCGATGATCGACTAAAGGCGATGGATTTTTGCCGGAATGGTGCGACGGCGGCGTCGAAGATTGTCACAGCGGAGGTCGGTTTCAAGTGAGGGAAAGAGAGCGGTGAGTGTTTTCGAATGAGGGAAAGAGAGCGGTGAGTGTTTTCGAGTGAGGGAAATACATTTGTTGTTTTTGTATTTTATGATATGCAACTTATTATGGATTTTGTTCGGAGAAGGGGGCGGCGGCTGGCGGTTTTCGTCGGTGGAGAAGGGGGCGGCGCCGGAGGCTTTCTGATATGATAGGTTCCTCGTTTTCCAACGATGGGGAAGGAGAGGTGGGGAAGATGGTGGTGGCAGGCGGTGAAGCGGCGATGAAGTGGATGTTATGGAGGAGCTGTGATTGTTTTCTAGAAAAATTAACTGGAGAAGATAGTGGGTGGGTGGGTGGGGAGGATAATATAGTAATTTCTCATTAACTTAGCTAGAAAAATTATCCACCATCTAGTCAGGGGACTACCCAAGTAACAACCGAGCAAACCACAGGAAGTACATATGCTATTTCCAAAAGATAGGGACTAAACACGAAAAAACATAAAACCACATGAACCATCCGAGCAATTAACTCTTATAAAATCCATCTACCCTAAATAATATTCACATTAGCGTTAACAAATATACACAATAAAAAAAAAGAAAAAAATAGTAACTTGATTACATACTATTAGAACACTAAATTAAAATTTAGTTACTTTAAAAAGATAAAAATTTTTTGGATTATACTTAATCGAAACAATCAACAAATTTTGTTACATTTATATGGCATTTCTTTTTTTTTAATGTAAACTAGATTTTGTCCCGCCCGCGTTGTGGGGCACTAAGCCGAATATTTCTTTCTCATAACATGTACGTCTTTGTTTCGGTTACCTATACATACTACTCATAACACGATATCAAAAAATTATATTGAGTCAACCAATTAAATTAAAACACTATCATACTTTTGCTTAAGAAAAACAAAAACGGATAGAAAAACAATAGTTTTAAACTGGGGGTAAAATTGTAATTTTTCAGGATAAATGAGCGTGTGCCAGGCGCGTGGCACGAATAAGAAATTACACAAAGTCAAACAATTAAAACAAAACACTACTATAGTTTTGTCAAAAAAAAAAAAAAAACTAAAACGATGGCATGACTGTAATTTTACACTGGGGGGTAAAATCGTAATTTAACTGGGAAAACAAAGGAAAACGATACCAAAAATGTAAATTTAAATTGAGGGCAAAATTGTAATTTGGCTGGGTGGGGAAAAAACAAAACTAATGGCAAAGCTGTAAATTTAAACGGGTCAAAATGGTAATTTTTAGTTGGGGGCAAAAGCATAATTTCATTTTGAACTAGGGGTAAAAACTTAATTTTGAAATGATGGCAAAATCGTAATTTTAAAGCGGGGATAAAATCATAAATTGGTTGGCCCCAATTGGGAGTGCCAGCAGCTTCCTGTCACTAATCCCCCATCTTGTGTCTGTAGTTATACATTGGGGGCAAAATCGTAATTTTACTGGGAAATTAAACAAAAATGATGACAAAAATGTAAATTTAAATTGGGGGCAAAATCGTAATTTAGCTGGAAGGAACAAAACAAAACTAATGACGAAACTATAAATTTAAACGGGGCAAAATCGTAATTTTGAACCGACGGCAAAATTGTAATTTTTAACTGGGCGCAAAAACATAATTTTATTTTGAAATGGAGGTAAAAACGTAATTTTAAACTGATCGCAAAATCGTAATTTTAAAGCGATGACAAAATCGTAATTTAATTTGGCCCAAAGCATGTGAGCTACTGTTAACCAAATTTAATAAACGTTATAGAGTTAATATGTATATATTAAAAATAACGTTTAAGTATATATAATAATAATAATAATAATAATAATAATAATAATAATAATTAATAATGCAATTAATTAAGTAATAAAATAATGAAATAATCAAAAGTATAAATAATATTATAAAAATATTAAAATTACTGTTCATCGAAAGTTTATTTTAATATGTATAATATATGCCTCTAATAATAATTTAGAGGTAGCGGGCTCGGTCCATTCGAGAAAAATAGCGGCAATTTTAATTTGGTCTCTGGCGGTCTACTCTACTTAACTAGCTGGTTATTTCTTTATTACTCATTTTCGTTCCATTTGCACCAGGACCTAGCCCAACACCAAATAATATAATATAATACTAAAAACTAAATAAAACAAGTAAAAACTATACAAAAATTATACACTTTACACGGGGAAAATATGTATATTTTACCACACATCAATAGGATAGAATGAAGTTCTATAAATCAAATGAGTATTAGAACTCATATGGCATGATTTAATTGACCTAACATTCTGATTAGAAAGTTATCCTAAGTGCTTTTGACCCGTTTCGACTCGTTAAGGTAGTTTAAGCTACTTTAACGTGTCGTTTGCGTAATATAAGGTCGGATGGTTATTTATGTCATATGTTAAGTCTTATATGCCCAAATATGTTTAGAAATGTTGTTATATCAGTTTAGATGTGAAAAGCTTGATTACATATGTTAAAAATGAATTTATGCTCAAAAAGGGCATTTTGGTCATTTTTAACGGGCATATAAACGACTTAACGAATAACTAACCAAACAAAGTGACCATTAGGTATAACCTTGGAAGGTTATTCCCTATACAACTATGGTCACAAGAAATGTTTGGTCGGATCCTAATGATCGACCAAACGGGTCGGGTTCGAAAGTCTAAGCGGTTGTTAAGACCGCCTGAGTCACGACCCTAAATAATCACTAAACTAGTAGTGACGAGTTAAACATGTTAAAACATGTTTAACTAAGTTAGAAAACTGATTTGGTATCAAAACAAAGTGTTTTAATCCCCGAAAATAGTTCCGTCGCAAAATGCACATAAAGGTGCATTTTGACCAAAACTTTGACTCGTCACTTCGACTAGTAAACGTGGTAATCAGTAGGTATAATCGCTAGGGATTATAACCATCGTGATTACGATCACGTTGCAAAGTTCAAACGAACTTTGTCTTGACCAATTGATGGTCAAAGCTGACTGTTTGACTTTTAGCTTAAAATAGCTAAAATAAATAAACAAGACAAGGAAGAACACTTACAAGTGTTCTAGGAAGAAGATGAACTCAGGTAAGATGCCTCCAACAAGGTGGTAGCCTCTACTTAGAGCAGGAGATGAAGAAAATATGAAATGAGCAAGTTGTGAAGTGAAATGGCTTGGGTATTTATAGTGTTCTAGGAATCAAAAGATCTTGACATGTGTTTGTGTAATGCCCAAGGATTAATCTTGTCCATACAAGTGTTAGGACCAGCTTGCAAGCCTTGGAGAACACTTAAAAAGCCCACAAGATTGAGAAAACCAAGTTTGAAAACGAGTTGCAACAGCTGGGAAACAAACAAGAAGTTTCTGTCACTGTCACTCTCTCATGCCCCATGAGAGAATTAGTGTTAGGTTGTCACGCCTCGCCAGAGAGCTTAGACAGAACTTTCAAACGATGGCAAAACAGGTCACTGCAGCTCTGAAACTTGTTTTTCGACGCGTTTAACCCCCGTTAACCCATTTTCAAGGCTCTACAAGGATGTTAAAGTATAGGGGACTTGAAATATGCTTGGAAATATCTCAGATGTCGGTTCGTTTAGTCGTACGGTTACGTTGTTCGGATAATTACGGCGAAACTCGAACAGACGCGAAAACGATCCAAATTGCGCGACGGATGGTATTTTTGCATTCCCATCACTAAAATATAATATTTTAATGATTTCAAAATTTTTGGATGTCCGGATATGGTCAGAACGTAAGATATGCGCGTATATGCAAACTTCCGCAGTTTTTTACGCTTTTAGTCCCTATGATCAAATAAGCGCATTTTCTCATACCGAACCCCTCAAAGCTTATTTCTAAGCTATGTTAAGGGTATTTTGGGTATGTTTAGATTATGATCTTGTTCCGGGGTTTATGTTGCTATATGAATCGGCAGACTTTTGCAGTTTGACGCAAATAGTCACTGTGACCGAATAAACTTGTTTTTGCCATACCAAACCCTTCAAAACGTATTTCTAAGTTATGTAAAGGTTATTTAAGGTATGTTAAGCTAATGTCACTGTTCCGGAATGTTTTTCGTGTCACACCCTGACCGCGTAAAACAACAAACCGCGGCGGAAACGTCGGGGAGTGGAGTGGCAGAATTATTGTTTCACAACCATGGTATTTAAAGTTTTGTTTTATTTATAAAAAAATGGGTTACATTGTCTTAAAACAGAAGAAACAAAGAGCACATAACATTGTTTAAACTAATCTTGCTTCTTTTATGTCACTAAGGTCCGAGTCCGCCTTAGTGTATCCTGATCGAACCTATGCACCTGCTCCTGAAAACACATGTGAAAATATGTACGTCAGCATAAAAATGCCTGTGAGATACATAGGTTTATTGATTAAGGATTCATGACTTGTAATTTGAAAGAATTGTTTTATAAAAGTTAGTCATGAATCTTAGGAAAATGTTTTCTTTTATAAACCATATAAAAAGTGATAAGAAAATCAGATGATATATAAAAGAAAGATATATAATTAAATAAGCAACCAAGTAAAAATGAGTTTGTATCAAATAAGTTGTTTGTAAAACAATGTTTATGTGAAAATATGTTATCTGTGTAAAATGTAATATGTCTAAACTGAAATGGTTTAAATAACGCTACGATGTGTAATATCATAAAAGCACTTATATATAGGAAGTGCCAGCGGCGTATCCACCATGCTTTTATCATATTACACACGCCTCGTTATTTAAACCACTTACCCAACCAAACCACCAAAATGTAATGTTTAAACAAATGTTAAAATTTTTATGTGTAAACAAAAGTAATGTGTAGTGAATAAAAGCATTTACTCAACCCTATAAGAAGAATGTACAAAACAATGTATTTGATATAAAACACAGTTTAAGTCAAATATATGTTTTGCAAAATCCATGCTATACTGATACAAACACTTATGTGGTAATGTTAAACGTATACATTCAAGCCTTGAGACTGTAGGATAAACCCTAGAACAAATCAAGGGTTATCAAAAATGTTTTTCGGATTCAGTCATTCCTTATGTCCAAACAAACCTAGGATTTCAGGAATGGGAGTTGTCAAGTCCTATGGTACCACTACTTACTACCGAGCGGCGTAGCTAATTTTAATGAACGTATTTCAGTTTCGTTAAACAAACCAAATGTCATACCAAATGTAAGCATGTTATATGAAAATAATGTACCTAGTATGCCAAATGAACATACAAAGTAGAAATGTAAAACAATGTGTCCATATGCTGAGTGAACATATGAAACAAAATGTAATATATGAAAATCAATGTGCTAGCATGCTAAGTGAACATACATAGCAAAACATAATGGAAATCATGTACTATATGTGTACTAATGAACATAGCAAGTATATGTCATGAAAGCACGAAAAGCACGAAAGTAACAAGTAAGCACATGTGTATCACCCTAAAATATTTGAAAATAGTAAAAGAGGGGACTATGTACTCACTTGAGAATGCTTAGAAGTCCTTGAACAACAATCAAGCAATGCTAGAGAGATCACAGAATTAAACGGCACCTAATATAAGTAACTACGTTAATAAACAGGACCTAAATCGGAAGATCGGATAAAATGTGGTTTCATAAACCAAATGAGTATAGGAACTCATGTAAGATGGTTTAACAAAGCCTACATTCTAAAACGAAACATATCCTAAGTGCTTACGACCCATTACGACCCGTTTAGGTAGCTTACGCTACTTTAACGCGTCGTTCGCTTAAAACGCGTTCGGACCGCCTAACTAGTCTTATGACAAGTATTATATGCCTTAACATGTCTAATAATGTTTCCTATTCAGTTTAGATGTCAAAATTTAAGTTACATATGCTTAAAATGAAATTATGCGTAAAAAGGGTGTTTTGGTCATTTTCCTAAGGCATATAAACTCCCTATCATACGACTAACTAAATGTAGTGACCATAAGGTATAACCTCGGAAGGTTATTCCCTATACAACTATGGTCACAAAATATGTTTGGTCGGATCCTAATGATCGACTAAACGGGTCGGGTTTGAAAGTCTAAACGGTTGTTTAGACCGCTTATCTTTACGACCCTATAAGCACTAAACTAAAAGTGACGAGTTAAACATGTTAAAACATGTTTAACGAAGTTTGATATCAAAATAAAGGGTTTTGATACCCAAGGATAGTTTGGTTGCAAAATACGCATAAACGCGTATTTTGACCAAAACTATGACTCGTCACTATGCCTAAATAACGTGGTAATCAGTAGGTATAAACACAAAGGACTATGACCATCGTGATTACGCTCACATTGTGAAGTTCAAACGAACTTCGTGTTGACTATTGACTGGTCAATGCAGAAAGTCAAACACGGTTTGACTTTTATGCTTAAAAACGCATAAAAGAACGAAAAAAGCTTACAAGAGGTCCAAGCTATGAAGATTTGATCTAAAATTTCTCAGGTATGAAGTTTTGAACCTCAACTTAGAGAAAATTCAGATCAAGTGTGAGTTGAAATGAAGTTGGGGTTGGGTATTTATAGGATTTCCACAACTGTTAGGATCGTTCCTTGATAAACGAGCTTCAATCTGGACCGTACAAGTGTGCCCACTGATTTGGAATACTATGGGTGCTCAAAACAAGCCCATAGAATGAAGAAACCATGTGCAAAAACCCAGGAAACCAGCTGCTGATTTGCTGATCTGGACTGTTTACACAGGCCACGTAAGAATAGGCCTTGGGCTACGCGCCCCGCCTAAGCCATCTTTCAGAAAATGTCAGAAATGGTCCCTGCAGGCCTGAAACTTGGTTTTCGATGTATTTTTGGCACGTTTAAGCCCCGTTAACCCCATTTCAAGGCTCTAAAATGAAGTTAAAGTATAGGGAACTTAAAATATGCTCAAAAATATCTCGGATGTCGGTTCGTTTGGTTGTACGGTTGCGTTGTTTGGTTAATTACGACGAAACACGAACGGACGCGAAAAACGATCCAAATTACGCGACGAATGGAATTTTATCATGCCAATCACTAAAATAAAATATTTTAATAATTAAATAAATTTTTGGATGTCCGGATATATTCAGAACGTAAGTTATGCGCGAAAATGCAAACTTATGCACTTTTTGATGCTTTTAGTCCCTGATTGACCAAAAAGTTTATTTTTGCACACCGAACCCCTCAAAGCCTGTTTCTAAGCTATGTAAAGGATATTTATGGTATGTTTAGCTTATGGTCATGTCCCGGAATGTTCGTTACTATACAAATCGGTATAGTTTCACAGTTTGACGAAAATAGTCCCTACGATCGAATAAACTTGATTTTGCCATACCAAAGCCTTTAAAACTTATTTCTAAGTTATGTAAAGGTTATTTAAGGTATGTTAAGCATATATTGATGTTACGGAGTGTTTGTTGAGTTAAACTGATTACGTTTACGCAACAGTTTGCGTATAAAAATCGAAACATGCAAAATGTCAAACATAAATAAACAAACATTGGGGTCAAATAACATTGTTTTATTGATAATTGAACAAACTAGAGTTTATATAATGATTACAAGCACAGATGTCACATGTCGCGTTAAACTGATTACGATTACGCATCAGTTTGCGTATAACTTTCTAGAAAGCGTATAAGAGTTTGAAATCGAACGAAAATCAAAATGTGCAAAATGTAAAATATAAATAAACAAATATTGGGATCAAATCACATTGTTTTATTGATATTTTAATTGTTCAGAGTTATAAAATGATTACACAAGCGCAGTTGTCACAACAAGTATGTTTTTAAAAGCGTTAACATGTAATTATATGTTTGTACGTGTTGTATTACACATATGTGATTGAATGTGAATTCACTGCACATATGCAACATTAATATAATGTTATAATGTGTTATATTCACTGCACATGTGCACCATTTAATATAATGTTATAATGTCTGATGAATTTGTATTGCACACGTCTGATGTTTTGCAGGTGTGAATATTAAAGCAAAAAAAAAAAAACAAGAAAACGTTCAAATGCACCCAATGTTAAAAATGATAACCCAGAAAACGAAGGTGTTGTTACCATAAAACTAAGGTCAAGGAACTCGATACGTTTAAAAACAATTGATGAAGAACACAAAGACACAAGAAGCACACCCAAGGGTAAAAAAAGGAAGGCTACAAATGGTAGTAATTGGTGTTAGATACGAACACGTGTATCTCCAAGACAACTGAGTATAGCGATAGAGGGCATGAAAAAGAAACAAAAAGAAGTTGTTAGAAGCCTAGGTTTTGTAGACTTCTATCAATCCAAAACGATGGCATACCTGGAAAGTTGGGCAATTAGGTGGTTGACAATTTTTAAACGGAAAATATGGAGATCAATGCAGGATGTGTTAAAATTAAGGTTGATGGGGATGCAATCCCCAACCTTCCGGGGATACGAAACAATGGTATAAATTTGGAGACATTCCAATATAAGAAAAATTTTGTTGGGGTTGTAAAGGATTGGAGAAACATGTACAAGGGAAGTTACGTGACACCTTCAGACATATAAAAAAACATGGAAGAAAACGGAGATGACGATGGAATAATGTTCAAACAGAATTTTTTGACATCAATCGTGAGCACGTTCGTTGAAGTTCAAAACCAAGGAAAGTGTGATCTTAATTTCCTATACCATATGAGGGATGAAATAAACCTAAAATATGTTGATTGGTGCACATACATCGTTAATCCCTTAATCCGATTAAGAAATGCAAGAAAACATGGAAAAGGTGTGACAATAAGTTTTTCTTCATGGGCGCGTTAACGATCCTAACGGTACGTATTACATGTTTTTTATATGTGCGCATGTGTGTGTAAAACTGTATTTCACAACTTATGTTTGATATTATTATAATGCACACATGCGATTGCTAACCCAATTTCACATGTGTAATATGACATGTATTACCCATGTGATATATATCATGTTGTATTAAACATGTGTTAGAAAGTGTGTTTGTAATTCACATGTGATATAAATTGTGTTTGTAGTTCACATGTGATATAAATGTGTTTGTAGTTCACATGTGCTGTATATGTATTTGTACTTCACACGTGTAGTTCACATATGTATGAACTGTTAAATATGTTCTAAATGTTTTATGTCACACATGTGAACAGCTGTTGTACGTTGATCGAACGAGTGTCCCTCCAATAAATGTTGATCGACAGATGAGCCCGCTTGAATTTTGGATAATCAAAAACTTGCGAACAAGGGAGAAAATAAGTTGAATAATGGAGGTTTTGGCATGGGCGAGTTAAGAGATCAATATGTTTATCCAAAAAGTGACACATCTGAACATGTCACAGAAAACAATTTAAACGAGATAACGCTTTATGAGGATCTGAATAATCCAACTGATTTGACGGTATTATATACATTTATCGAAACCTATATATTATATATATATACTCCAAACGTGTGTTACATATTTATCATGTAATATCAACAGGGACATGTTGCAAAACTGGACGCTCTGTTCGATCGCATCACGAGGGACAAAAAAATATTAGAAAAAGCGTAGTGTGATGCATGTTTGGCTTTTTCGGACGTACCTGAGATACAAAAATGCATACAAAAGTACAAATCAATATACAAAGAAGTGATGGACATTGATGAACATGTAACTCAATCTGGATGGACACAGTTTTTGAAGAAAATCTTGGAGAACTCATTGCAAACATGAACAAAGTTGAACATGTGCGGAAGAAACAAGAACGTGACAACCCAGTACCAAACTTTGATCTCGGCATCAGTTCACAAGAGTCTGGGAGCATATCTGGTGAAGTAAACTTAAAATCTGTTGAATATCAACAAAACACATATATTAATCAACCGATTGACATCAATGAAAAACTAAATGATGACAAACAACTTGTATGGTCATATATGTTGGCAATCGCCCATGACAAAAATGATGGAGAAAATGGCCAAAAATTCAAGAAAAAAAAATGCTACGAAAAAGAAAACGAGAGCAATGTCAGAAGAAGATGCAAAAGTGGAACAAAAAAATGGAAAAGGAACTGAAGGTAGCAAAAATAGAAGCAGAAAAGAAAGAAATCGAAAGACTGTTCTTGTAAGTTTTATTACATTTATGCATTATGAAGTTTGCAAAATATTATTATGCTTCACATGTGTAACTGATGTGAACATATGTAAACAGGAAAGATATTTTCACAAATACATACGGACTAGAAACAAGAGCATTTTTGTTGGCACACTTTATGCCAGGCAAACAGCTCTACACATGTGCTATAGAGTGTTGGGTGAGTGTTCTGAATGATCAAGAAGGGTTAAAAAAATAAAGAGGGACCTAAACGTTTGTTTTGTTACACGTCAACGATTGTAAGTATTATATGATAAATAAATATTTAACATTACTGTTAAATATATAAATTCAAATGTGATAATTTTTTAATAAAAATAGAACGGATGGATGCTAAAAAAAGGTATACCGTAGAGGCAAGGACAACATCATTCAAAAAGAACCTCTTAATAGTGCTTGAACGTAACGCCGACAGACTTGATCTGAAATCGTATGATGTAATTGTGATTCCTGTACTAGAAGGTCACCACTATTATCTGGTATGCTTTGACTTGATGGAGCCTTCAATTGAAGTGATTGACAATATGCATCCAAAATTTGGTTGGGTATCGATGAAAGATGGTAACAGCTTCACGTCAAAGGGCACACCATACAAAATTGTAAGTTATTAACTATAATGACAATGACAATAATAGTGATACATATATGCATTATTTGAATGTGGATTTGATATCACCTAACAGATGGTTTATTATTGGTAGAAACATATTGTATGTGCTTATATGCGTAGTGTCAAACACCCGATTGCACAAGCATTATCAAGTGAAACATTATCAAAGAAAGAGATTGGTTGGGCAACAAGAGACAACTTCATTGACTTTGGGATTTTCGCTATACGGCACATGCAGTTATACTATAGAAAGAACAAACCATTTGAATGTGGATTCAACAACAGGAAATCAATGCAAGAAAACCAGATAAACAACCTCAAGATGAAATATTGTGTAAGAATTCTGCTTTCTGATGCAAACGTGTTCAAACATAAGGTTATAGAGGATGCAAGAAATGAAGTGAATACGGCCAAACATAATTCATTGGACGGTGCAACAGATAAAGATAGATGGAAAATCAAACACACATGTGAAACACTATCATTTCGCTATTGCTTTTGACAATTATCACGTATTGATACAATGTTTAGGTATTATGATTGATACAATATTATTAGTATAACATGATTGTGTAAGACGTAATATGCTTTACGTATTTTGAATTCTAGCATCTATATTGAACATGAAGGTTTATTAGTTTTGAAAACTATATGCATTGCACATGTGTAATGTTACACACTCGTTTTATATTTGTAATGTTTTAGCAAACAGGGTCAGACCAAAGGAAAACGAGTTTATCGTAACTTTACTGTAACATTATACATCACACGTGAAATACAACTACATAATTGTAAGAAAACAAATATATCTTGACTTTACTGTAACATTATACCTCACACATGAAATACAACTACGTAATTTAAAAAATAATAATAATGATAAATAACATTCAACAATATTTGTCCATATAATTTAACTGTGTTGAATCACTGCATTTGTAATATAATATCAAGCTCATCATAAACCCAGTAGTATATTTAGGCAACCATCAAAGGAACCAACTTCAAAACAGTTGGCAACATATGAAATCTCCATATAACATGATTGTGAACAGATCCCTCAGATTTGTAATATAAAGTCAAAATCAATGTTAACATAAAATAAGTAGTGAATAAATGTAATATAATATCATACTGAATATAAACAGCAACCTACGTAACACCAGATTTACCTATGTAACCTAAAATCAATTTGAAATATGTAACACAATCCATAAAACATGTCATCACAACAGGATGCATGTGTAATATAAAAAAAACCCCACGAAATGTATACGATGCACATGTGTAATATAAGAGTCACACTGCTTATTGTGTAACATGCAAAAAAAATAAAAGAAGTCTCAATATTCATATTGCCTAAACCAAATCAATCATCAAGCGGGGTTGGACGAACGTATGGTGGATTTTCTAGTGGATCTTCTAGTGGCCCGAGTACAAACGCGAGATGATGGGCCAACGGATGCATCACCGTTAGACGCATTAATGACACCAACATGACATGAATCTTCTGTAACAGCAACATTACCAGCTTTAGCAGCAGCAGCAGCTGCGGCTTCTTTGGCAGCCCGGACTTTCTCACAATTATGTGAGTCATGATCGTTAACATATTTCTTGCATTTTCCACACAGCCTTGTAGTTTTAGCATTATTAACAACAACCTTTTCCCCCGGACAAATAAGTCAATGGTTTGTGCCACATCCTTTGTTTTGAATGCCTTGTGGTGGATTTATAGAGACTTCCATATCTTCAGACTGTTTAAGAAGGTCACTGATCACAATTGATGTCTTGTTACACGCCGGTTTGGTCGGGAATTCATCAAACACACGATTCCTAATTTCATTAATTTCCCCAAACAACTTAGAAAGTTTAACAATATTACGCCTTAAACGATCGGTACATTCAATGAACAAATCAAAAATCTCATTCCAGATTACAGACTCTTCATCAGTATCAGCATAATACCTGTTTGATATGCTAAAAACCCTCCTTGGCAGTATGACACGTTTCCATCTGCCAGGTTGATACTGAACGTGGATTTCATCAACCTGGTTGTATCTATACACGCAACAAGCATGCCTACACAAATAGCCAAGACGCATATAACCCATGCAGGAACATGAAACCGATTTATCACGTGTATCAAAGCTGACCTGCATCACATGTGTATATGTTATAATTGTTTAAAACGTAACATTGATAATTATGTTAAACGTATGTAATACAACCATATAATAAGCCAAATTACCTCGAATTCATTAATATCCTTGTATTCCCTGTTAGTATGAACAATGGTGTATATTTTTACCCCATCAATTTCTTGAATTTTTGAAGCAATATAGCCGAATGTCATGCCTCTCTAAATCTCTTTTTGCACCTCAAAAAACAGCGTATGTGTATATAATTCCGAAGCATGTCTTTCTATAGGTATGTTCTTCGGCATTGATGGTGCTATTGTGTTACTTTCGAATTCCAGTTTGCGTTGAGTGTACCATTGCTCATCAATGGCTGTATCGAAACACATCAAGAACTGCACGAATGTGTTGGTTCCACTAGAATTGGTTTGAAAAAGGGAATTCAGGCTCTCACACTTGAAGTAGTTTTCATTAGACAACACATGTGCACATATCTAAAATAACACGGAATCCATTGATCCCTAATATCATACATCTCATTCAGCCAATTATGTTCTTTCAAATGTAACCCTTCCATAAGCACTTTCCATATTTCTTCAAATTCTTCAGGTGTGATAAATAAATTCCACACCAGCATATGTATAGCAGCTCCCAAGTCTACATTTTCCAATATATCACCTGAAATATGAAAATAAAACAGCAGGGACATAAATAAATGATATGAAAGTATGCAATTATTACACATATGTAGTTGAATGTGTGTAAAATAGTATCATACCTTTGCAGGAATTTTCCTAACAATGTGCCACATGCACAGTCGGTGAATAGACTGATTGAATACAACAGAAACCGCTTGTTTCATCGCAGCATCCTGATCGGTCAACACCAACATTGGTTGCTTATTGTTATGAGCTTTAAGGAATGTCTTAAGCAACCATGTGTAAGAGCCAATTGTTTCATCATATAATAGCCCGGCACCAAACGTAACACACTTTTTATGGTGATAAACACTGGTAAATGGAACAAATATCATGTTATACCTTCAAAACAACATAAATCGCTAAATTTAGTATAATATGATAAACATAATATCAGTAATACATTTATTAATAAAATGAAATCATTATTACAAAGATGCATTACAACAGAATAACGTTACTGATTGTAACCACAGTTTTCGTATCATTTATGCAACACATGTGGACCAAAATACATAACTATGACACATGTGTATTACACTACATGTAACACCATATTTGTCATTTATACTACGCGTATGAATATGATACACAAATAGTGAATATAATACACAACTATAACACTTGTTTATTGAAAGACATACAACCGTATTATCATATGACAGTTATCCGTATCATTTATGATTCATGTGTAATAATATAAGTAATACATTTATATAACACAATGGAATCAGTATAAAAAAATGCATTACAAAAGAATAACGTTATGGATTGTTACGAAAAAAACACGTACTGATTCGTATGATACGTCGCATCAAACCCTAACACATCTCCGAAGGCTTCGTAGTTGCATCTAGATACGTCGTCAACCCAGAACAACGATCTTAACTCACCATCAACCACACCACATTCGAAAACGAAATTTGGCAGATTTATCACACGGGCTTTTAACATATCAACCACCATTTATGCATCCCTCTTGCCAATAAAAGACCGTAAATGTCTAGTGAAGTTTTTTAATTCTACTACAGTTCCTTGTACGTTATGATTCCCACCCTTTAACGAAGCTCGAATCTTATGCGCGACATTAGGGCCAATCTTGTTCAAACTTAGTTTGTGAATGAACCTCTGGTCGTCGTAACTAAGTTTCCTCCGTTTTCTGGTAAAGTCTACATTGTCCTTGTCAACCAATCCATGGTTGTGAGCTTCAATAAAACCATAAATGAAAAATTTTGTAGTGCCTAAGATAGCTTTAAGTTTGATCCGCGCCATACAGTCAGTAACTTTGTAGCTACTGCTTCGAGAGACTTTAATAAAACTAGGGTCCATCGATTCAAAGTGTGTATGCTTAGGTTTACTGGATTTGGTACATTGCATATACCTATGTGTAAGAACAGTTCTGGATTTCTTCATGGTACCCAAGCGTACAGAAAACCCATACCTCTCAGCATAATACTTGTACATATTCTCAACTTCGCCCCATGTGTCAAAAAACCATTCTGATAGTAGGTGTATATTCAGGAGACACCAAAGGTTTCCAGTACTTTGTTCCATTAGTTGTTATGTATACATGGCTGGCTATATCTCCTTCAATACAAACATCAATACAACAACAAATAATATATAATTAGCATAATGTATATCAGTAATATATTAATGTATGAACACAAACATACGGACAATAAAACAGTGCACATATGCATTATACTAATATATTTAAGATATGGACATATACATACAGACAACACACACAGAACATGTATACATACATACAATAAAACAACACATTATATATGTTAATGTACACATAAAACAATGAGAGCATTATTTAAGTGAGAAAATTATTTGAATTCATAAAACATGTTAATTAACATGTAAGCATTTGGCACTTTAAGCATTACAATACAAATGACATAACATCAAACATATGTAGCATATTGAAAATGCAGACATGTTAACAATTAATGATACATACATTTAACATTTTAATACAAACACGTGTACAATTGTGTAATACAATTTTTTTTAAATAAATAACTAACTTACCTAATTGATCGACGTCATATAAACGCAATGGATGGACATTGTGACTGCCATAACTTGAATTATTAACATCAGTTGATTCAATACGTTCGTGTCCTTCATCATCGTTATCATCTGACCTAGAATCGATTATTGCGTCAACAATAATGGCACCAGTGTTTGTAGAACTGCTAGATGAAGCCAAACCTGAATGATTTAATAATAAGATCGATTAAAAAAACAAGCAAACATATCTAAATTCCGATTATGAATAATATGTGAGAAAATAAACATGAAATCCGATTACCAACACTTGTTGAACAAGATTTGAATGCGAATCAACTTGAATTCGGTATGAAATTCGTTATGTGTATGAGTAATTGATGCAATTATAGAATGGATTGATGTAAACTTCGAGAATTGTTGAACACGAAATCTCAAAAAAACAAAATAAAAACCGGGTTGGTTATGAATTGGGCGAAACATAAAACGTGAAATTGTGTTTGTTGACAAATGTCACACCCCCAAAATCCACCATGCGGAGTATCACCACTTGGAGGCGTGACATGACCAGGATCGAGCCACCAATCATATTGAAAAACGTAATTAAGTAAATAAACCAACCACAATACAATTGGTGACCAAAAGAAAGTAACCGACTTTAAGTTAACAGCGGAAGCATAAAACGTAAGTCCAAAACATAAATTCCATAGTTCATAAGTTTAAAGTCCAATACATAAGGTTTAATAAGTTCATAAGGATTAAATATTCAGCACGGGACATAACAGTCCATATCCCACAACGACCTCCTCCTCGCGCAAGCTCCGTAAGTACCTAACGACCTGCAAGGCATGTAACAACAAATCAACAACAAAGTTGAGCGAGTTCACAGTAGGTGTTCGTTATAAAGTAGTTTTTCAAAAACTATGAGTTTGTTTGCAATTGCAGGTTAAATCAAATTTTCTTATTTTCCAAACCATAAACGGTGGGGGCTACCCCATGTTGTAAACCACTAGACTAGATGTATATATATGTGTCCTTCCGAATCTGAGGACAGAGGTACATAATAAATATGTAGGTTTAGCGCTGGTGTCCTTCCCAATCCGAGGACAGTGGTACGTAGTGAATACATAGGTTTAGCGCTGGTGCCCTTCCCAATCCGAGGACATAGGTACGTATGAGAATACGTAGGTTTAGCGCTGGTGCCCTTCCCAATCCGAGGACAGTGGTACGTAGTGAGTACGTAGGTTTAGCGCTAGCGTCCTTCCCAATCCGAGGACAGAGGTAAGTAGTCTAGTAGTGGTGAAGGTACAAGTCCTGTCTCAGCTATTTAATCCCATTCCCAACCACCGGGAATCCCATGCCTTAGTAAGGGTGTGAACTCACCTTTGGTTGCTCGGTTTGACTCTCAAAAATAGCTAACAGTCAAGGTCGGTCAATCACGACCTAATATGATTACCAGTTAGTCATTTAGTGGTTTCAAATAGAGCACAAAGTTCCTACACGTATCTACTACATAACATGCATTCACTTCAATAGTTCACGTTCATATAAACATTCCACCTATAGCTACTCAAGAACAAGCAGACGATATTGCACAATAATACTTTCATTGACATATAACATGTTCGATCATCCTCACCAAACATACTCGACATTTAGACACGCAATCTACGACTTATGTCATTTCAGCTTTTATATTCAAAACTGGGTTGTTTTCGGGGTTTTTAATAACATAGTTAACTTCTTCCAAAAATTCCCAACTTTTTACGGAAGGTCTTAAACAATCCAAATATTATTGTGTAAAAATATCGTGATCCAATTCATCACCAATATTTTAAAAAAATCATTTTCCGGATTGCACTCAGATTTGTCTTTTTCTGACTGCAGTCCACGGAATAATTTATTTAAAATTCATCGTAAGTCCGATTTACGAAATTCCAGTGGGACGATTACAAATACATCAGTGGTCATTTACAGTACAAGTTTCATGACCTAGTTCTACTCAGGTTTCAAGTTATCACTAAAAATATAACACCCATTTACTGCTGTAAAAACTCAGCTTTAGCTGCTGTTACTAATCGGGTTTTTAAAAATAGTAAACGAAGTCCAAAAATTATGATTCCAGTGCCATTAGAACCGTATTTCGAAATACATAAATCCAGACTTTAGAAAATGCATTTTTTGTTTTATTAAGGTCCGGTTACAGCCAGCTGAAGTTGGCTGTAATCACTAAACAGCCTCCTGTTTTCAGCTTTTAACATTCTAATGCGAGTTATATTGGTTCCATTAGCATGCTTAGTGATCAACAACATTTCTTACAGCAGGTTATAAGTCCCTCATATCAGCACATAATCATCATATACCAAATAACATCATTCTAACATCATTTCATCATGTATCATTTTGTTTAAGCTTATGTTCAAGTTTTAAGTGTAAGATCTTATGGTGTTCATATGTTTTCTTCATAATACATCTATTAACCACTTAAACAAGATGAAAAATGAAAGGATCTAAGTTCTTACCACTAGCTTAAAGCTAGGAGAGTTCAAGTGAAGAAAAGTGGTGGATAAAAGAAGATGAGAGTGGTCCAACTTCCGAACACACCGAGCTTCGTTATGCACCTTCTAACACCTTTGAGTATATGTAGAATTGAATGATGAAGATTGAATGATGGTGATTGTGGTGGTTCTTGGGTTCAGCCGAAACAAGGAAAGGAAGAGAGAAGGAGTTGTTGTTGAAAGATGAAGATGAATGAATGGATATCTAGAGGATTTTATAAAGAACTTCCAACATCCCTTAACCCTTTGGTCCATATGTCCTTAAAGTACTTAACATAATCAAGTTTTTAATTCAAAGAAATTAAGGGGGGTACCATGAGTTCCATAACCGGTTGGGGGGGGGGGGTAAGGGGTTGGGTTTCAACTAGATTGTTAGTGAACTAGTTAAGTTTTAAGTGTCTAGTTAGTGTCATAAGTGTTTTATGTAATATATTGTGTGTTAGGGTGTTCGGGACCCATAACTAGTTCAGAAAAATAAAAACAATGCTTCTTGCAATATTTTAGTGTTCCGGGTAATGTCCGGTTGTTCGGTTTGATACCGTTCCGTTAAAGTGCTTAATTAATCCGTAAAGTGTCCTATATATATATATATATATTTGTAACATTTTTAATTCTCGACACTCAGGAAAGCATACCGGACTATTTAGTAACCTTTCTGTACACTACTAGTAGGTTAACAAGCATGTAAGTATAACACAGTAATCAGAAAGCAGTTAAGTGATTCAGCATAGTCATCAAGCAATTTAATTATCATTAATAAATCGTACGGATACATGGAATTATGAGGGTTGTCACATTCTCCCCCTGTTAAGAAAATTTCGTCCCGAAATTTAGCTCGTGGTTACTGAGGAAGCTAGTTATGTTGCGTTGGTTTCCTGGTTTTCCTGGGGTGTCACATCATCCCCCTGTTGATTTGGAATTTCGTCCCGAAATTCTGCAGTAGCTTCAGCCTCAGTAGTGGTTGCGTTTTTCTTAAACAGCTGGGGATACTTGAGTTTCATTTGGTCTTCTCGTTCCCAGGTATACTCTGGGCCACGACGGGAACCCCAACGAACTCGGACGAGAGGTATCCTGGTGCGCTTGGGAATTTTAACATCTCAATCCGTAATCTCTACTGGTTCTTCGACGAATCGTAGCTGGTCGTCGATAGTGAGCTCCTTGAGAGGAACTATGAGGGTCTCATCTGACAGACACTTCTTCAGATTCGACACATGGAAAACATTGTGAACTCCGCTGAGTTCTTCAAGTAGATTCAACTTGTAGGCGACTTTGCCAATTTTCTCGATGACTTCGAATGGTCCGACATAACGCGGATTGAGTTTGCCTCGTTTGCCAAAACGGACTACACTTTTCCAAGGTGAGACTTTGAGTAGCACTCGATCCCTAACCTGGAACTCGAGTGGTTTCCTGCGCTTATCAGCATAGCTTTTCTGACGGTCACGAGCTGCCGCCATTTGTTGTCGTATCTTAGCAATCCTCTCGGTTGTGTCTACTACAAGTTCTGGGCCAGTGATTTGACTGTCACCAACCTCTGCCCAACAAAGAGGTGATCGGCACTTCCGTCCGTACAATGCCTCGAACGGAGCGGCCTGGATGCTGGTGTGGTAACTGTTGTTATACGAAAACTCCACTAACGGGAGGTGTTTTTCCCAGCCATTACCAAAATCGATCACACATGCCCTAAGCATGTCTTCAAGGGTTTGGATGGTGCGTTCAGATTGCCCATCCGTTTGTGGATGATATGCTGTGCTCATGTCTAATCGAGAACCAAAGGACTTGTGCATAGCTTGCCACAATTCAGATGTAAAACGTGAGTCTCGATCAGAGATGATGGAGGTTGGCACTCCGTGCCTTGATACTACTTCCTTTAAGTAGATGTCTGCTAGGGTAGAAAACTTATCTGTTTCCTTGATGGCCAGAAAGTGTGCAGACTTAGTCAATCGATCCACGATCACCCAAATGGTATCATTTCCGCGTTGGGATCTAGGCAGGCCAGTAACGAAATCCATGGAAATTTGCTCCCATTTCCATTTTGGGATCTCTGGCTGTTGAAGTAGGCCTGATGGTTTCTGATATTTGGTCTTGACTCTCGCACAAGTCAAACATTTGCTAACGTAGGTTGCTATGTGGGCTTTCATGCTAGGCCACCAGCATGTAGTCTTGAGATCGTGGTACATTTTATCTGCACCAGGATGTACTGAATAACGAGACTTGTGCGCTTCATCCATCACAAGCTCGCGTAAGTTTCCATAAAGTGGAACCCAGATGCGCCTGTTAACGTAGTAGGCGCCGTTTTCCTTTTGTTCTAGCCATTGCCTCGATCCTCGTAGGGACTCAGCCCTGATGTTTTCTGCTTTCAATGCTTCAATCTGAGCATCACGAATTTGAGCAGGGAGGTTAGAGTGAATGGTAAGCTGTAACGCACGTACACACTTTGGTATAGTATCCTTCCGACTGAGGGCGTCGGCCACCACATTGGCCTTGCCCGGGTGATACTTGATTGCACATTCGTAATCATTCAAGAGCTCGACCCATCGGCGTTGTCGCATGTTTAACTCCTTTTGCTTAAAGATATGCTCGAGTCTCCTGTGATCGGTGTAAATGGTGCATTTGGTACCGTACAGGTAATGTCTCCATATCTTAAGTGCGAAAACAACTGCTCCCAATTCCAAGTCGTGTGTAGTGTAGTTCCTTTCGTGAACCTTAAGTTGGCGTGATGCGTAGGCAATGACCTTGTCACGTTGCATCAACACACAACCAAGTCCTTGGATGGAAGCGTCGCAATAAACCACAAAATCATATGTGCCTTCAGGCAATGAGAGGATAGGCGCGCTATAAAGTCTGTCCTTTAAGTGCTGAAATGCAGATTCTTGTGCATCACCCCAACGATAGGTGACACCCTTCTGAGTCAGTGAAGTGAGAGGTTGCGCAATCTTTGAGAAATCCTTAATGAATCTTCTGTAATATCTTGCCAAACCCAAGAATTGGCGGATTTCTGTTGGTGTACGGGGTGCAGGCCAGTTCTTGATCGATTCAACCTTGGATGGATCAACATGAATCCTATCCTTGTTTACCACATGGCCGAGAAAGTGGACTTCGCGAAGCCAGAAGTCACATTTCGAAAATTTAGCATACAGTTGCTCTGCTCGAAGAAGTTCC
Organism: Helianthus tuberosus; assembly: GCA_030545235.1. Lineage (NCBI taxonomy): Eukaryota > Viridiplantae > Streptophyta > Magnoliopsida > Asterales > Asteraceae > Helianthus > Helianthus tuberosus. The sequence continues at coordinate 3,460,414 of JARYGA010059765.1, read as the reverse complement.
AGCATAAGTCGTAGATGCCGCTCGTGTTCCTCCTGACTCTTTGAATAGATCTGGATATCGTCGATGAATACAATGACAAACTTATCCAGGTAAGGCTTGCACACTCATTTCATGAGATCCATGAAGACCGCAGGTGCATTCGTTAATCCAAAAGGCATAACTAGAAACTCGTAATGGCCGTAACGAGTCCTGTTTTGGAGACGTCTTCCTCTCGGACTCTCAGCTGATGGTAGCCTAACCTTAGGTCAATCTTGGAATAGAAACTCGACCCTTGCAATTGATCGAATAAGTCATCAATACGTGGAAGAGGATAACGATTCTTCACGGTCACCTTGTTAAGTTCGCGATAGTCAATACACATTCTGAAAGTATCGTCCTTCTTCTTCACGAATAACACCGGAGCTCCCCAAGGCGAAGAGCTAGGACGTATGAAACCCTTTTCCAAGAGTTCTTGTAATTGCGTGGATAGTTCTTCAAGTTCTGATGGAGCTAGACGATAAGGTGCTCGAGCTATGGGCACTGCTCTAGGAGCTAGCTCGATTTGAAATTCAACCTGACGATGAGGCGGAAGACCAGGTAATTCCTCAGGAAATACCTCAGGAAAGTCGCGCACAATAGGAATGTCTTCAATTCTCTTCTCTTCCATTGATGCGTCAGTAACGAGTGCTAGAATGGCAGCGTGGCCCTTTCGCAAACACTTCTGGGCCTTAAGGAAAGAGATAATGCCTACAACAGCACCACTCTTGTCGCCATGAATCACGAGAGGTTCTTCACCAGAGCGAGGAATGCGGACGGTTTTCTCTTTGCAAACAATCTCCACTTGATGATGAGATAGCCAATCCATCCCAATAACGACATCGAAACTACCAAGTGTGATAGGAATAAGATCGATAGAGAAAATCTAACCAGCTAAGACGAGGTTACAACTTTTAACTACGTGTGTGGCTTCAAGACTTTTACCGTTTGCTAGTTCTACCGTGTGTATCGGCACCCGAATCGAATAAAACAGTAACAAAGAAATCAACAAGAAGAAACTTACCCATAACCACGTTGGGATCGTTCCTTGCATCACCCTGACCTAGCACGAAAACACGTCCTCGGGCGCCATTGCCATTATTGTTACCCCCGTTGTTGCCTCCATCGTTGCCTTCATTGTTGTGTTCCCGTTTCCTTGGTTGTTGTTCTGATTCTGATTCTGATTCAGCTGTGGACAGTGCCTCTTGAAGTGACCCTCAGCACCGCACTGAAAGCATCCCTTATTACCCTGCTGGTACTGATGTTGGTTCTGGGGAGCTTGTGGCTGCTGTTGTCGATTCTGATTCGCAAGGCGTAAGCTCCTGCAATCTTTGGCTTCAGGTCCGGGCTTGTTACATCTCTGACAACGACCTTTGTTACACGCCCCGCTATGGTGCAAATTACATCGATTGCACTTAGGGTGATTTCCCCTGTATCCACCCTGACCTTGATTCCCAGAAGAATGCTGACTGGGGCTCCGGTACTCATCTGTCTTTCATTGCTGGGACTGAGACTGAACTGAAGTAGAACTCTTACTAGAATTCCCATCCCATTTTCTCTTGTTATCATTGGGAGTGTCAGTGGTAGTAGCACTAATACGCTTGGGCAGTCTGTTTTGTTCAACTGCTTGATCGGTGAGACGATGGGCCAACTTAATGATTTGCTGAATGGTTGTAACATCTGTGTCTGAAATCATTGTGAACAGTTCGGTTATCAATAAAACAAAGTTATTTGATCCCAATGTTTGTTTATAATTTCAAACTCTATATCACTTTCTAGAGAGTTATAAGCAAACTGATGCGTAAACGTACTCAGTTTAACGAGACAAATACTCCGAAACATCAAAATATGCTTAACATACCTTAAATAACCCTTACATAACTTAGAAATAAGTTTTGAAGATTTGGTATGGCAAAAACAAGTTAATTCGCTTACAGGGACTAAACTTGACAAACTGCGAAAGTATGCCAATTTGAACTGTAACGAACATTCTGGAACATGACCATAAGTTAAACATACCATAAATATCCTTTATATAGCTTAGAAATAGGCTTTGAAGGGTTCGGTGTGCTAAAATAAACTTTTGGGTCATTCAGGGACTAAAAGCGTCAAAAAGTGCACAAGTTTGCATTTTCGCGCATAACTTACGTTCTGAATACATCCGGACATCCAAAAATTTATGTAAGCACTAAAATATTTTATTTTAGTGTTTGGCATGAGAAAAATCCATTCGTCACGCATTTTGGATCGTTTTTCGCGCTTGTGCGCATTTCGTCGTAATTAAGCGAACATCGCGATCGTACGACCAAACGAACAGACATCCAGGATATTTTTGAGCATGTTTCATGTCCACAATGTTCAGGCATCATTTTAGGGCCTTAACGTTGGCGTAACGGGCCTTAAACGTGTCGGAAATGAGCTTATTACCCAACAGGGACCAAATCTGCCATTCTGCCAAACTTGATGGCTTACGGACCTCAACACTCAGGACCTTACGGTCCGTAAGCATGGGTCAGATGCAGAAAATCATTTTTTTACTGTTGTTATCAGCCTTTTAAACCCCCCCAAAGGCCAATGCTATGTGTCAAACTCTTGTGGTGGGGGCAAAATGAGTTACCATAACATTTCGACAAGTGCACAGATGAGATCAAGGCACGATATTCAAGAAACGATCCTAACGGTGAACCAAAATCTATAAATACCCATCCATCCCCATTGCAAAACCCACAAGAATCTGATTTGAGAAGCTCAAAGTTGAAACCATTGTTTCATACCTGAGCTACTTGAATCAAGATTAGCTTTCGGGGACCCTTTGTAAGTATTCCTTCGTTCTTTTATTGCTTTTCAAGTCCGAAAGTCAAACTTTGTTTGACTTTCTGTATTGACCAGTTTATGGTCAATGCGAAGTTCGTTTGAACTTCGCAATGTGAACGTAATCACGATGGTTATAGTCCCTTGTGACTATGCCTACTGATTACCACGTTATCTAGGGTCGTAAGGGTAAGCGATCTAATAAATCGCTTATACCTTCGAACCCGACCCATTTGGTCGATCATTAGGATCCGACCAAACACATTAGGTGACCATAGTATATAGGGAATAACTTTCTGAGGTTATACCTTATGGTCGCTTCATTTAAGTAGTTGTATAATAGGTAGCTTATATGCCTTAGGTAAATTACCAAAATGCCCTTTTTACGCCAAAATTCATTTTAAGCATATGTAACATAACTTTTGGTATCTAAACTGATTTGGTAACAATATTAGATATGTTAAGGCATATTTTATTTGTCATAGGACTAGTTAGGCGTTCCGAACGCGTTTTACGCGAACGACGCGTTAAAGTAGCATAAGCTACCTAAGCGGGCCGTAGTGGGTCGTAGGCACTTAGGCTATGTTTCATTTAGTATGTAGGCTTTGTTAAACCATAATACATGAGTTCCCATACTCATTGGGTTTACGAGCCCTCATTCTATCCGATCCTCCGATATAGGTCCGGTTTATTAACATAGTTACCTATATTAGGTGTCGTTTGATTCCGTGATCTCTAGCATTGCTTGGTGGTTATCTTAGGACTTCTGAGCAATCTCAAGTGAGTACATAGACCCCTCTTTTACTGTTTTCCAAACATTTTGGAGTGAAACACATGTGCCAACTTGTTACTTTCATGCTTTTCCATGTTTTCATATCATATGCTTGTTATGTTCAATAGTACACTTATAGTACATGATTTCAATGTGTTCATGCTATGTATGCCCATTGTGTGTGTGACACCTGTGTCACTTCAACCATCAAACAAATTCCAAACCAATGAAATAATGTATTTCATACTTGGGATTTGTAAAAATATGTGTATCGTTTGCACATATCAACTCTTGTTCGATTTCAAGCTTTAAATCGCTTTCTGGAGGGTTATACACGCTCTGATGCATAGATATAACCAGTTTAATGCAACGAACACTCTGGAATAGTGAAATAGGCTTAACATACCTTAAATAACCTTTACATAACTTAGAAATAAGTTTTGAAGGCTTTGGTATGGCAAAATCGAGTTAAATCGCTTACAGGGACTAAAGTTGACAAACTGCGAAAGTATGCCAATTTGAACTGTAACAGACATTCCGGAACATGACCATAAGTTAAACATAACATAAATTTCCTTTACATAGCTTAGAAATAGGCTTTGAGGGGTTCGGTATGCTAAAATAAACTTTTGGGTCATTCAGGGACTAAAAGTGTCAAAAAGTGCACAAGTTTGTATTTTCGCGCATAACTTACGTTCTGAATACATCCGGACATCCAAAAATTTATGTAAGCACTAAAATATTTTATTTTAGTGTTTGGCATGAGAAAAATCCATTCGTCGCGTCATTTGGATCGTTTTTCGCGGTTATGCGCATTCCGTCGTAATTAACCGAACAACGCAACCGTACGGCCAAACGAACCGACATCCGAGAAAAATCCATTCGTCACGTCATTTGGATCGTTTTTCGCGGTTATGCGCATTCTGTCGTAATTAACCGAACAACGCAACCGTACGGCCAAACGAACCGACATCCGAGATATTTTTGAGCACATTTTAAGTTCCCTATACTTTAACATCATAGTGGAGCTTGAAATTGTGTTTGACGGGTGTTAGAAGTGCCAAAACAGGACGATACGCGCACAGGGGCCTGTTCTGCCATTTTTGAAAGATTCAGGTCTGCAAGGTCCTTACGGACCTCAACACTGATAATGTTGAGGTCCGTAAGCAGGGGTCAGATATGCAGAAACTCGTTTAATCTGCTGTTAACAGCCTTTAACCCCTCCAAAGGCCAAGGCCAAGTGTCAAACTCTTGTGGTGGGAGCAATATGAGTTACCACAACATTCCGACAAGTGTACGACTTAGATCGTGCCCCCTTTTTCCAAGACACGATCCTAACGGTGATCCGAAAACTATAAATACCCACCTCCACCCTTCACTTTTCCTCACAAGAATCTGATCTAATGTGCTCTAAGTTGAAACCTTTGTTTCATACCTGAGCTATTTTGATCTAGATTAGCATTCGGGGACCCTTTGTAAGTGTTCCTTCGTTCTTTTATTGTTTTTCGAGTCCGAAAGTCAAACTTTGTTTGACTTTCTGCGTTGACCAGTTTATGGTCAATGTGAAGTTCGTTTGAACTTCGCAACGTGATTGTAATCACGATGGTTATAGTCCTTTATGACTATGCCTACTGATTACCACGTTGTCTAGGGTCGTAAGGGTAAGCGATCTAATAAATCGCTTATACCTTCGAACCCGACCCGTTTGGTCGATCTTTAGGATCCGACCAAATACATTAGGTGACCATAGCATATAGGGAATAACCTTCCGAGGTTATACCTTATGGTCGCTTCGTTTAAGTAGTTGTATGATAGGTAGTTTATATGCCTTAGGTAAATTACCAAAATACCCCTTTGATGCCAAAATTCATTTTAAACATATGTAACATAACTTTTGACATCTAAACTGATTTGACAACAATATTAGACATGTTAAGGCATATGTTACTAGTCATAGGACTAGTTAGGCGGTCCAAACGCGTTTTACGCGAACGACGCGTTAAAGTAGCCCAAGCTACCTAAACGGGTCGTAACGGGTCGTAAGTACTTAGGCTAGGTTTCATTTAGTATGTAGGCTTTGTTAAACCATACTACATGAGTTCCCATACTCATTTGGTTTACGAGCCCTCATTCTATCCGATCCTCCGACATAGGTCCGGTTTATTAACATAGTTACCTATATTAGGTGCCGTTTGATCCGCGATCTCTAGCATTGTTTGGTTGTTACTCAAGGACTACTAAGCAATCTCAAGTGAGTACATAGACCCCTCTTTTACTGTTTTTCGAACTGTTTTGGGGTGAAACACATGTGCCTACTTGTTACTTTCATGCTTTCACATCATATAACTGCTATGTTCATTAGTACATTTATAGTACATGATTTCATTACATTTTATGCTATGTATGCCCATTATGTGCGTACTTAGTACATTGCCTTACATTACATGCTATGTATGCCCATTGTGTGCGTACTTAGTACATTGCCTTACATTACATGCTATGTATGCCCATTGTGTGCGTACTTAGTACATTGCCTTATATCACATGCTATCTATGCCCATCGTGTGCGTACTTAGTACATTGCCTTACATCAGATGCTATGTATGCCCATTGTGTGCGTACTTAGTACATTGCCTTACATTACATGCTATGTATGCCCATTGTGTGCGTACTTAGTACATTGTTTTATATTACATTTTATGCTATGTATGCCCATTATGTGCGTACTTAGTACATTGTTATACATTACAATATATGCTATGTATGTCCTTTGTTGCATACTTAGTACATTGTTATTCATCATACGCTTACATTTTGGATACACATTACATGATTCACATTAGACATGAACATTTTACTTTGGTAGTTTGGTTTGAGTAAGTGATTAAGTAACGAGGCGTGTGTAATATGATACAAGCATGGTGGATACGCCGCTGGTACTTCCTATATATAAGTGTTTGTATGGCATTACATATCGTAGCGTTATTTGAATCATTTCAGTTTGAGACATATAACATTTTATACAAATAACATACTTTTCACAAGACATTGATTTACAAACAACTTATCTTATACAAACTCATCTTACATGGTTATTCATTTAACCATACATTATTCTCTTATTTATACATATCATCTGGACTTATTGTTTTTCAAACGATTTACAAAACAAAACAATTTACAAGGTTCATGACTAAACTTTATTAAACAACTCTTTCTAAACTTACAAGTCATGAAACCTATGTATCTCACAGGCATTTTTATGCTGACGTACCTATTTTCACATGTGTTTTCAGGAGATAATGCATAAGACTTATCAAGACATACTTAGGCGGACTTGTGCCTTAGTGACTTAAAACTAGACAAGAACTAGTTAATTTATGTTATGTACTCTTTGTTTCTTGTTTAAAGACAATGTAACTCGCTTGTTTGATGAATAAAACGAAACTTTAATTTTCCATGGTTGTGAAACATTAATTCTGTTACAACACTCCCCGACGTTTCCGCCACGTTTCGTTGTCTCACGTGGTCGGAGTGTGACAGAAAAGATGGTATCAGAGCCAATGGTTATAGGGAATTAGGTTATTAGTAATACTTTGACCTAGTCTATAACCTTCTTAGGACCCTAACGCGAGTTTACTTGCGTTTAGTCATAAAACAATACCGTCACCTATCCTTAGGCGACGACCACAACAAGAACATAATTTTCAAAACCGCTTTGAAAACTAATCATCTGTTCTAGGGTGATTGATTACTAGGTTTTGACCCCCCTGTTATAAGGTTTTGAACCCCTTTAAATTTTCAAAACTCTCGTTAAAGTTTTGGGTCCAAAATAGTGTGAACACGTGCAAACTGGAAGAGTGAATGCCTGTACCCTGAGTTTTCTGTCTAAGGCTAGAGTGTTCCAACAAATCCACATAATCGGACCAGTCACTCTTACCTGGGAACTCTTGGGGTGAGCGTCCACTTATAGGCGAGCATGTCTTCGCGATACATTATGAGGATCTATTTGCTTTGACTCAGCCTTTGTGTTGTTTGTTTGCTTCATGGTTCAAACAAATGACCATCACCCATGATTTTGGTCGGAAATTGTAACATCCTATTCTTACCCAATGCCATTTCATTTGTTTTCTCTCTTGTTTCCCCTTTTAGAATGCCTCCACGACGCGAAAATCCGGTATCTATTGAAGATCTGGCAGCTGTCATTACACAGTAAATAACTGCTGCAATCCCGAACATCGTTGCCCAATGTCACCAAGCTCTCAACAACAATAACGCCCTCTGCAACTTCAAGACGTTCAACTCGGCTAAGCCATCAAAGTTTTCTGGGTCTCAAGGAGCGACTGCACTTCTGCAATGGTTCAAGAGTCTAGAGAGCACCTTCAGGCATGTTCAATGTCCAAACGAGCGAAAGGTAGATTTCGCATCTAGTGTCTTTGAGAAACGAGCTTTGACGTGGTGGAACGGTGTGGTGGGAGATAGGGGTGCCGAAGTGGCACTGGCCCAAACTTGGGAAGAACTTCGAGCACTGATGATGAAGGAATTCTGTCCTCGTCACGAGATCAGGGCATTGGAAAGGGAATTCGACGATCTTAAGCAAGACAACGGTGAACATCGAGCATACACCGATCGATATGAGGAGCTGAGCCTGTTGTGCCCTACCATGGTTACGCCCTTGGATAAGGCGATCGAGAAATACATTGATGGTCTCCCTGACTCAGTTCAGGACATTGTTACTGGTAGTAACCCCACTACGGTTAGGCAGGCCATTGAGCTATCTGCAACCTTGACTGAATCTCAGATCAGAAAGCATAAACTTTTTCGAAAGGGTGACAAGAAGCCAATCGAGGAATCAAAGACCATGGATGTACAGATTAGATCCCCTGAGAAGTCTAAGAAGCGTAAGGCTTCACAGAATTTTGCGATTGCTGCTCAACCCAACCAACCAACTCAACTTCCTGCAAAGAAACCTTATGCCGGTACTGCACCGATATGCGACAAATGTAATGCACACCACTTAGCTCACCTACAGTGTCGTTTATGTGCATCATGTGGGCGACTCGGTCACCTGGCAAATGCTTGTCGATTTACCCCAAACCAAGGTGGTCCAAAGCAACCTCAAGTAAATCCTGCTCAAGCTCGTCTTCCACTAGGTCCTTGCTTCAACTGTGGCGAGATGGGCCATTTCCGAAGAAATTGCCCAAAGCTTGCTAATGTGAATCCAGCGCAGGGATGAGCATCGGACCGACAAGGAGACAATGTGTTTAGAAATAATCAAGCCTTATGTATAATTTTCTTTTGTAGTCAAGATCCATGGAACAGTTGTTGTTGTTTATAAATAAATCTTTTATTTTACATTGCAATGTACAAAAGTGATGGCATGTATAAACAACGTATCCTCTACAATATCGACAATCAAGGAACCGTATTCCTTGAAGAACAGACTACCCCGTAATTTCTTCCATTTTATTATCTCTTGCGTTTTCCACGGAAATCCAAAGTACCCGTTTCTTCCAAGGAAACGAAGTACAAGGCGCAAGTTACAACTCTGTACGAATACCCAAAGTACCACTATAAATTCTTAATAGGGTACCTAAGGGTATTTCCGTATATTCAAAAATTATTGTACCTTAATTCGAATATTGCGTTTTCTTGAAAACGAAATCGAATTTTTGGAAGATCTTTCTATCTTCATAGTTAGATTCTTGCTAATGTTTAAAGTACCAAATGAAATCCATGAAATGGATTCCTAGTGTGCTTTAAATGCATGTACGTAATTAACAAAACAAAACTTACAAATTAAAGATCTAGATAAACAATTTTGTGGTTATGTGACTATGTGTTTATGCATCTTGTCTTTCCTTTTATGCATTTTGTGTTTTTGTATACACTGGATATTCGCTATCCAAATCCTCGTAGAATCTTTCATACCTTCATATGAGGGATTCGTAGTAGGATATTCAAAAAGGTACTATCTTAAATCCTTAATGGACTTCTACGTTGTAGTTAAGTCCCTTGGATTATAAAGTACTATTCCAAAGTTTAAGGACAACATGTGTTGATATAGTTGAAGAGATTGGTTCGACAATCTAGTTAAAGACATCCTACGTCGATGTAGTTAAATATTCCTCTTGGGTAGTTTAGTTGAAGAGATTGGTTCGACAATCTAGTTAAAGACATCCTACGTCGATGTAGTTAAATATTCCTCTTGGGTAGTTTAGTTGAAGAGATTGGTTCGACAATCTAGTTAAAGACATCCTACGTCGATGTAGTTAAATATTCCTCTTGGGTAGTTTAGTTGAAGAGATTGGTTCGACAATCTAGTTAAAGACATCCTACGTCGATGTAGTTAAATATTTCTCTTGGGTAGTTTAGTTGAAGAGATTGGTTCGACAATCTAGTTAAAGACATCCTACGTCGATGTAGTTAAATATTTCTCTTGGGTAGTTTAGCTGAAGAGATTGTTCGTTGATCTAATCCTTTGGTGACCTAGTTAAAGAGACTCTATTACAGTCAAGTTAAATCACCACAGGATTATTCGTTTGATTTTTTTTCCCATACGCATTATGAAATGAACTGTGCGGACTGTGCAAGGAAGTACGTAATTATGGAGGCCTACATAATTATGGAATTCAGTGCACAGAAACCACAGGAAGTTTTGTCATGTGTAAAAAAAAAAACCAATAGTGACAAGAGTAATGATACGGGAGAAGTCTTGGACCTTTGACCGATGTCATTTTATCTTACACTTCCCAATCGTGAATTCAAGTTTCCTATGATAAGTCTTCATGGGAAACGTTCTCCTATCCATAGTTTGAAACTCCATGTTTTGCTGCTACAAGGACTTCACTTTGAGGGATTGACAATTTTCCTAAGAACCCTATCATGGCCAAGAGTTCTACTTAGGGTTCAAGGGATTCATTCAAAGCGAAAACATCACCGTCGCCTCACAAGTTTCTCCTAAAAATAAATTTCGGGACGAAATTTCCTAAAGTAGGGGAGACTGTGACACCTGTGTCACTTCAACCATCAAACAAATGCCAAACCAATGAAATATTGTATTTCATACTTGGGATTTGTAAAAATATGTGTATCGTTTGCACATATCAACTCTTGTTCGATTTCAAGCTTTAAATCGCTTTCTGGAGGGTTATACACGCTCTGATGCATAGATATAACCAGTTTATTGCAACGAACACTCCGGAATAGTGAAATAGGCTTAACATACCTTAAATAACCTTTACATAACTTAGAAATAAGTTTTGAAGGCTTTGGTATGGCAAAATCGAGTTAAATTGCTAACAGGGACTAAAGTTGACAAACTGCGAAAGTATGCCAATTTGAACTGTAACAGAAATTCCGGAACATGACCATAAGTTAAACATACCATAAATATCCTTTACATAGCTTAGAAATAGGCTTTGAGGGGTTCGGTATGCTAAAATAAACTTTTGGGTCATTCAGGGACTAAAAGTGTCAAAAAGTGCACAAGTTTGTATTTTCGCGCATAACTTACGTTCTGAATACATCCGGACATCCAAAAATTTATGTAAGCACTAAAATATTTTATTTTAGTGTTTGGCATGAGAAAAATCCATTCGTCGCGTCATTTGGATCGTTTTTCGCGGTTATGCGCATTCCGTCGTAATTAACCGAACAACGCAACCGTACGGCCAAACGAACCGACATCCGAGATATTTTTGAGCACATTTTAAGTTCTCTATACTTTAACATCATAGTGGAGCTTGAAATTGGGTTTGACGGGTGTTAGAAGTTCCAAAACAGGACGATACGCGCACAGGGGCCTGTTCTGCCATTTTTGAAAGATTCAGGTCTGCAAGGTCCTTACGGACCTCAACACTGATAATGTTGAGGTCCGTAAGCAGGGGTCAGATATGCAGAAAATCATTTAATCTACTGTTAACAGCCTTTAACCCCTCCAAAGGCCAAGGCCAAGTGTCAAACTCTTGTGGTGGGAGCAATATGAGTTACCACAACATTCCGACAAGTGTACGGCTTAGATCGTGCCCCTTTTTTCCAAGAAACGATCCTAACGGTGAACCGAAAATTATAAATACCCACCTCCACCCTTCACTTTTCCTCACAAGAATCTGATCTAATGTGCTCTAAGTTGAAACCTTTGTTTCATACCTGAGCTATTTTGATCTAGATTAGCATTCGGGGACCCTTTGTAAGTGTTCCTTCGTTCTTTTATTGTTTTTCGAGTCCGAAAGTCAAACTTTGTTTGACTTTCTGTGTTGACCAGTTTATGGTCAATGCGAAGTTCGTTTGAACTTCGCAACGTGATTGTAATCACGATGGTTATAGTCCTTTGTGACTATGTCTACTGATTACCACGTTGTCTAAGGTCGTAAGGGTAAGCGATCTAATAAATCGCTTATACCTTCGAACCCGACCCGTTTGGTCGATCTTTAGGATCCGGCCAAATACATTAGGTGACCATAGCATATAGGGAATAACCTTCCGAGGTTATACCTTATGGTCGCTTCGTTTAAGTAGTAGTATGATAGGTAGTTTATATGCCTTAGGTAAATTACCAAAATACCCCTTTGATGCCAAAATTCATTTTAAACATATGTAACATAACTTTTGACATCTAAACTGATTTGACAACAATATTAGACATGTTAAGGCATATGTTACTTGTCATAGGACTAGTTAGGCGGTCCAAACGCGTTTTACGCGAACGACGCGTTAAAGTAGCCCAAGCTACCTAAACGGGTCGTAACGGGTCGTAAGCACTTAGGCTAGGTTTCATTTAGTATGTAGGCTTTGTTAAACCATACTACATGAGTTCCCATACTCATTTGGTTTACGAGCCCTCATTCTATTCGATCCTCCGATATAGGTCCGGTTTATTAACATAGTTACCTATATTAGGTGTCGTTTGATCCGCGATCTCTAGCATTGTTTGGTTGTTACTCAAGGACTACTAAGCAATCTCAAGTGAGTACATAGACCCCTCTTTTACTGTTTTCCGAACTGTTTTGGGGTGAAACACATGTGCCTACTTGTTACTTTCATGCTTTCACATCATATAACTGCTATGTTCATTAGTACATTTATAGTACATGATTTCATTACATTTTATGCTATGTATGCCCATTGTGTGCGTACTTAGTACATTGCCTTACATTACATGCTATGTATGCCCATTGTGTGGGTACTTAGTACATTGCCTTACATCACATGCTATGTATGCCCATTGTGTGCGTACTTAGTACATTGCCTTACATCACATGCTATGTATGCCCATTGTGTGCGTACTTAGTACATTGCCTTACATTACATGCTATGTATGCCCATTGTGTGCGTACTTAGTACATTGTTTTACATTACATTTTATGCTATGTATGCCCATTGTGTGCGTACTTAGTACATTGTTATACATTACACTATATGCTATGTATGTCCTTTGTTGCATACTTAGTACATTGTTATTCATCATACGCTTACATTTTGGATACACATTACATGATTCACATTAGACATGAACATTTTACTTTGGTAGTTTGGTTTGAGTAAGTGATTAAGTAACGAGGCGTGTGTAATATGATACAAGCATGGTGGATACGCCGCTGGTACTTCCTATATATAAGTGTTTGTATGGTATTACATATCGTAGCGTTATTTGAATCATTTCAGTTTGAGACATATAACATTTTATACAAATAACATACTTTTCACAAGACATTGATTTACAAACAACTTATCTTATACAAACTCATCTTACATGGTTATTCATTTAACCATACATTATTCTCTTATTTATACATATCATCTGGACTTATTGTTTTTCAAACGATTTACAAAACAAAACAATTTACAAGGTTCATGACTAAACTTTATTAAACAACTCTTTCTAAACTTACAAGTCATGAAACCTATTTTCACAAAACCTATGTATCTCACAGGCATTTTTATGCTGACGTACCTATTTTCACATGTGTTTTCAGGAGATGATGCATAAGACTTATCAAGACATACTTAGGCGGACCTGTGCCTTAGTGACTTAAAACGAGACAAGAACTAGTTAATTTATGTTATGTACTCTTTGTTTCTTGTTTAAAGACAATGTAACTCGCTTGTTTGATGAATAAAACAAAACTTTAATTTTCCATGGTTGTGAAACATTAATTCTGTTACAACACTCCCCGACGTTTCCGCCACGTTTCGTTGTCTCACGTGGTCGGGGAGTGACAGTGTGCATATTTAGTACATTGTTTTACATTACATTTCATGCTATGTATGCCCATTGTGTGCATATTTAGTACATTTTTTTACATTACATTTCATGCTATGTATGTCCATTGTGTGCATACTTAGTACATTATTTTACATTACATTTCACGCTATGTATGTTCATTTGATTACATACTTAGTGCATTGTTTTCACATGCTTACATTTTGGTATGACATTTGGTTTGTTCAAATGGGACAATATACATTCATTAACATTAGCTACGCCGTTCGTTAGTAGGTAGTGATACCATAAGAATTGACAACTCCCGTTCCTGACATCCTAGGTATGTTTGGATGGAAGGAATGACTGAATTCGATACACATAACTTAGATAAACCTTTTATTTGTTTAAAGGTCTATCACCACAGTCACAAGGCTTGGATGTATGCATTATAACAATACCGCATAGATGTTTGTATCAGTATAGCATGCATTTGTTCCACAAAACATAACTTTGACTTAAACTATGTTTAATTCAATACCCTGTTTTTGTGCATTTTACCTATGGTTTAGTTGATATATTTCACATGCCATACATGATATTTTTGGATAACATTATATGATTTACATTAAATATAAACATTTTGATATTGATATACACATTTGGTGATTTACATTAGACATGGACATTTTGATATGGTTTACACAATAACACTTGACAATTGATTTATACATAAACAATTTACATTGGTGGTTGGTTTGGGTAAATGGTTTGAGTAACGAGGCGTGTGTAATATGATACAAACATGGTGGATACGCCGCTGGTACTTCCTATATATAAGTGTTTGTATAATATTACATATCGCAGCGTTATTTAAATCATTTCAGTATAGACATATTACATTTTACACAAATAACATATTTTTCACAAGACATTGTTTTACAAAACAGTTTATTTTATATAAACTCATTTTACTTGGTTATTTCATTAACCATACACCTTTCTTTTATATAATCCGATTTCTTATGAAGTTTTCATATGATTTATAAAAGAAAACACTTAACAAGATTCATGACTAATTTTTATTAAACCTTTCTTTTAAAACCCAAGTCATGAATCCTATTTTCTCAAAACCTATGTATCTCACAGGCATTTTTATGCTGACGTACCTATTTTCACATGTGTTTCAAGAGCAGGTGCATAGGTTTGATCGGGATACACTAGGGTGGACTCGGGCCTTAGTGACAATAAAAGAAGCAAGATTAGTTTAGTTGATGTTGTGTACTTTGTTTCCTTCGTTTAAAAGACAATGTAACTCGCTTGTTTGATAAATAAAATATAACTTTGTATGCCATGGTTGTGAAACAATAATTCTGTTACAACACTCCCCGACGTTTTCCGCCACCTTTTGTATGTTATACGTGGTCGGGGTGTGACAGAAGAGTTGGTATCAGAGCCAATGGTTATAGGGAATTAGGTTATTAGTAATGCTTTGACCTAGACTATAACCTTTCTAGGACCCCAACACAGGTTATCTTGTGTTTAGATTTTAAAACATGCACTTCACCTATCCTTAGGTGATAACCACAACGGGAACATCAAGTTCGAATCCGCTTTGAAAACTAATCATCTGTTCTAGGATGATTGATTACTAGGTTTTGAACCCTCTGTTGTAAGGTTTTGAACCCTTCCAGTTTGATTTTTGGCCTCGTGCCTTTCAAATTTTCAAAATCTCGTCAAAGTTTTGGGTTCTAAATAGTGTGAACACGTGCAATCTGGAAGAGTGAATGCCTGTACCCTGGGTTTTCTGTCTAAGGCTAGAGTGTTCGTACAAATCCACATAATCGGACCAGTCACTCTTACCTGGGGACTCTTGGGGTGAGTGTTCACTTATAGGCGAGCATGTCTTCGCGATACATTATTTTTCATCCATTTACTTTGATTAGTCACAATGTGTCATTTGTTTACCTTGTGGTAACAAACAAATGACCACCATCTTTGCCATTATCAATTTTTGCATCATCTCATTCTTTTCACCCAAACATCTCACTCGTTTCCTTTCATGTTTCCTCTTTTAGAATGCCTCCTCGACGCGAAAATTAGATAGCGACTGCCGAACTGGCAGAAATCATTGCGCAGCAAATGGCTGCTCAATTCCCGAACCTCTTTGCTCAATGGAACCAAGCCAACAACAACAACAATAAAGTTTTAACTCGGCTAAACCACTCAAGTTTAGTGGTACGGAAGGAGCAACTGGGCTCCTTCAGTGGTTTGAGAGCACGGAGAGCACATTTCGTCATGTTCAGTGTCCGGATAATCGCAAGGTCAAGTTTTCTTCGAGTGTGTTTCAGAAGAGGGCTCTCACATGGTGGAACGGGGTTATGAGAGACCGTGGTGCAGAAGTTGCTCTAGCACAAACTTAGGCCGAACTTAGGGCCCTTATGATGAGGGAGTTTTGTCCTCGTCATGAACAGCGAGCTTTGGAGAGAGAGTTCGATGACTTGAAACAAGATAGTGGTGAGCATCGGGCGTATACTGATAGGTTTGAGGAGTTGAGTTTGCTATGCCCAACAATGGTTACCCCACTCGACAAGGCTATCAAAAGGTACACCGATGGTCTACCTGACTCAGTACAAGACATCATTACTGGTAGTAACCCTACCACACTCCATCAGACGATCGAGTTAGCAGCGACATTGACTGAGTCGCAGGTTCGAAAAGGAAAGCTGCATAAAAAGGGTGACAAAGGTAAGAAGCAGGCGTCTGACAAAGAAGATAGCAAGAAAGGTCAAAATAAGAAGGGTAAGGATTCTGGTTCTTCGAAAAGGTCAAGGAAGCGTAAGGCTTCCCAAAATTTTGATGTCACTGCCCAAGCTAACCAGGCAGCTCCCAACCAACCCGCACAGCCTCCAGTGAAGAAGCCCTATACAGGGAATGCACCTTTGTGCAATAGATGCAACAGTCACCATCAGCCGCATCATCCGTGCCGTTTCTGTACTAACTGTGGGAAGTCAGGTCATCTTGCCGATGTTTGTCGGTTTGCTCAGAATCGGGCAATTCAGAACCCGGCTCAACGAGTTGCTCAGCCTCCTGCTCAGCAACAGGGTCAAGCTGCACGGCCACACTTGTGACAACCCTCAAATTTACATGTAACCGTACAGTTTATTAATGATAATAAAAGTACTTGATAACTGTGCTGAATCATTTAACTGCTCTCTGATTACTGTGTTATACTTACATGTGCGTGTTAGCATACTAGTAGTATACAGAAAAGTTACTAAATAGTCCGGTATGTTTTCCTATGTGTTAGGAATAATTTTCGTTACAAAAATATATGTATAAGACGCCTTACGAAACAATTAAACAACTTAACGGAACAGCATCCGACCGAACAACCGGACATTATTCGGGACACCAAATATTTGTCAAACACATTATTTAATTATTTTTGACTAGTCATGGTAACCGTTTGCCATAACACCCATTAAAAATCATTTCACTACACTTATAAGTCCATACTTGCAATTTAACTACCTAGTTACCTTTTAGTCACAATTTTTACAATTTACCCCCCCTCCCAACCGATTTCCAGCCATGGGGACCCACCCTAATCATCTTTATCATGCCTCCTTGTTCTATTGGCTGAAAAATTAGAGTGTTGCTTGTGGGACTTGCCAAATCATGTAAGAAATCTTACAAGTTCCAAGGTCTCTCATCATTTCTTCCAAAACCACACTCCAACCCTCACCTCCCTCTCCCTATTTCGGCTCCCCCAACCGATTTCACCATCACCACCATTAAATCACCTTCATCTTCTTCACATCCAAGTCCATTCAAGTCTTGAAGATCATTCTTAGAAGTTACAAGTTGAAGAGCTCTCAAGAAAGCCTTGTTCAAACCTTTATCACCATCTTTCCTCTTCATCTTTGCTCTAGATTTCTACCCTAGCCTTGTGCTAGTAGTAAGTCCCTTCACACCCTTGTTCCATCTTGTTCTTTGTTATGTTTTGTTTAATGTTCATAGCACACAAAAGCTAAAACACTAAAAATATGAACATGGAACTCTACATAAAAACCCCCACATAAAAAGTTTGTATGAAGTTAAAATCAGGATGGATTGGGGTTGGTTAATGCATGCATAATGTTTGATCATTAAATCATCGATAAACCATGGTTAGGACCCTTGTTGATGCATTTTTAGTGACTTCTACAATGTAAACAGCTTGCTGATTGGTATTTGCAGCCAGCTTCAACAGGCTGTAACTGGGTCATTTTAAATCGAAAAACTGAATTTCTGGAGTCTACATTATGTGTTTTTGAATAACCGAACAAATGGTACTAGAATCGTAATTTTTCGAGGTCGTTTACTATTTTTAAAGAATTGTTTTAAGACAGCAGCTCAAGCTGAAATTTTCCTGCTGAAAAAGTGTGTCGTATTCGGAGTCAAACCTTGAAACCTGAGTAGAATCAGCTCATGTGATTTTTACTGTAGATGGTCACCGTTGTTTCCGTGATCCTCCAACTGGAATTTCGTCGATCGGACTTACGATCAATTTTTAGTGAATTTTTCCGTAAACTGCAATCAGAAAGTAACAAATCTGATTGCAGTCGGGTAAATAAATCTTTATATAATATTGGTAACGAACTGGGCACCGATATTTTTACACAATAAAATTTGGAATGTTTATGAAACCCTGTAAAAATTTGAGAATTTTTGGAAAAGGTTAACTATTTTACTAAAATGCTCGAAAACAGTCCAGTTTTGATTAATAAAGCTGAAACGACATAAGTAGTGATTTGCGTGGGTAAATGTCAAGTAGGTTATCCGAGAATGATATAACATGTTATATGTCAATAAAAGTGTTATGTGCAATGTTGTATGTTTGTCTATGAGTGGGGAATAGATGGGAAACTTATATGGGCATGAACCGTTAAAGTGATGCATGTTATGTGATAGATACGTGTAGGGACTTTGTGTTCTATTTGAAATCACTAATAAACTAAGTGGTAATTATACTAGGGCGTGATTGACCGACCTTGACTATTAGCTATATTTGAAAGTCAAACCGAGCAACCAAGGTGAGTTCACACTCTTTCTAAGGCATTGGATTCCCAAGGGCTGGGAATGGGTTAAAGAACTGAACGGTAACTACAAACTTGCGTATTCCCCATACAACAGGATACGTACGACCATAAGACCATCATCTCTATCATTTTAAGTCCCTCATTTATCGACTTAATCGCCGAGGCCTATGGCGAGCGGGTCATTAGTTAATAGCGCTATTAGGTTTAACAAACCTCACACCGTGCCAGTCGGACGGGCGTGTTCTAATGGACTATGGGCAAAGGGTCAATGCTGATAGACATTGACTTAGGGCACCTCTTACATTTTCGTAGCAGTCGATACGCGTGGTCTAATAACACATGGGAAGCCCCCACTAATCTTCGCAAACATGTCAGGAAGACCGCGATACGAATTATACGATACATGGTTTACAAAACGAACAAATGATTTACGAAACGAATGCTATAACTAAACAACCAACTGTGAATTCACTCAACTTTGTTGTTGACTCGTTGTTACATGCCTTACAGGTCGCTAAACGCTTGGAGCTTGCACGAGGAAGGAGTCGTTGTGGTGTATGGACTGTTATGTTCCGTGCTTATTATTTAAATCCCTATGAACTTATTAAACTTGTGTTTTGAACTCTAACTTATAAACTATGGTCTTATGCTTTTGGATTTACTTTTATGCTTCCGCTGTTTAAACTAAATATGGTTAACTAGCTTTGGACACCAATCGTATTGTGGTTGGTCTTATTTACTTAATTACGATGTTCAATATGATTGGTGGCTCGATCCTGGTCATGTCACGCCTCCAAGCGGTGATACCCCGCATGGCGGATTTTGGGGGTGTGACAACACTACCCGCCAGGTTCTTGTTACAACTGTGGGGATCTGACCCACTACCGTAATCAGTGTCCAAGATTGGTGAATGCGAATCCAAATCAGAATCAGGCTCAGGCTCAGGCTCGAGGTCGAGTCTTCAATATGAATGCACAAGAGGCACAAGCAGACAATGAAGTGGTGAACGGTACGTTCTTTATTAATAATCAGCCTGCATCTGTTCTTTTTTATTCTGGTGCCGATAAGAGTTTTGTGTCATTATCTTTTGAGCCATTACTTCGCGTGTCTAGAACGAAACTAGGTAAACCTTTGACAGTAGAGGTTGCTAATGGTGAACCCATTGTTCTTGATTCTGTTCTTCGCAACTGCCAGTTGAACCTTAATGACCATCTTTTTCCTATTAACCTCACGCCTATGCAACTTGGAAGCTTCGACGTTATAGTAGGTATGGATTGGTTATCCAAGCATCGCGCAGAGGTAGTTTGTTTTGAGAAGATTGTTCGTGTGCCACTTTCGACAGGCGAGATCCTACAAGTTCATGGTGAGAAACCCGCCGGTGGTCTCAAACTCATGTCTTGTTTTAAAGCTCGGAAGTATCTGCGAAAGAATTATGTTCCTTCTTGGCACATGTCACAGCAGATAAAGGCAAAGGTAAGTCTATTCAAGATATTCCTATTGTTCGGGATTATTCTGAAGTATTCCCTGAAGAGTTACCTGGTCTACCCCCAGCACGCCAAGTCGAGTTCCGTACTGATCTCGTACCTGGTGCAAATCCCATTGCCAGAGCTCCATACCGTCTTGCACCGTCTGAGATGCAAGAGTTGTCTAAGCAGCTTCAGGAACTCTCTGACAAAGGTTTTATCCGTCCTAGCTTTTCACCTTGGGGTGCTCCCGTTCTTTTTGTCAAGAAGAAGGATGGATCTTTTAGGATGTGTATCGATTATCGTGAGCTTAACAAGCTTACCATCAAGAATCGATATCCCCTACCTCGCATTGATGATCTCTTTGATCAGTTACAAGGCGCTTCTTATTTTTCGAAGATCGATCTGCGATCTGGATATCATCAACTTCGTGTGCATGAAGAAGATATTCCCAAGACAGCGTTCCGCACTCATTATGGGCATTATGAGTTCACAGTCATGCCATTTGGTTTGACTAATGCTCCTGCTGTTTTCATGGACTTAATGAATAGGGTCTGCAAGCCTTATTTGGATCAGTTCGTCAATGTTTTTATTGATGACATCTTGATATACTCTAAGACGCGAGCTGATCACGAGTAACATCTTCGTCTTACTCTGGAACTCCTAAAGAAAGAGCAACTTTTCGCCAAATTCTCCAAGTGTGAATTCTGGCTTAAAGAAGTTCAATTCTTAGGACATATTGTCAACGAACGAGGTATTCATGTAGATCCCTCCAAGATCAGTGCAATTAAGGATTGGGATACGCCTACTACTCCTACTGAAGTTCGTTCTTTTCTTGGTCTAGCGGGTTATTATCGCCGCTTCATAGAAAACTTCTCGAAGATTGCAGTTCCTCTAACTGCTCTAACTCAGAAGAACAAACCCTTTGATTGGGGATTCAAACAAGAGGAAGCGTTTCTGACTTTGAAACAAAAACTTTGCGACGCGCCTGTTCTGACTTTTCCTGAGGGCAATGATGATTTCGTCCTTTATTGCGATGCATATAAATTGGGTCTTGGTTGTGTTCTGATGCAAAGGAACAAAGTTATAGCATATGCCTCGAGGCAGTTGAAGATACATGAGAAAAACTACACCACTCATGATCTTGAGTTGGGTGCAGTTGTCTTCGCTCTTAAGATCTGGAGACACTATTTGTACGGAACAAAATGTGTGGTTTTCACGGACCACAAAAGTCTTCAACATATCTTCAATCAGAAAGAACTCAACATGAGGCAACGACGTTGGGTCGAGCTTCTAAACGACTATGACTGCGAAATTCGCTACCATCCTGGTAAGGCGAATGTCGTAGCCGATGCATTGAGTCGTAAGGAACGTACTAAGCTTCATTGTGTTCGTGTCCAATCTGTTATCCACGCTCGATCCGATATCCAAGCACGCATTTCTCAGGTTCAACAATCTTGTGTTTCACAAGGTTTAATGGATAAGGAATTTCCCTATCACATAACACCTGATCTGGAACTGAAGGACAATGGATCGTATTACTTCATGGACCATTTGTGGGTCCCAAGCCAAGATAACCTTCGCACCTTGCTTATGGATGAAGCCCATAAGTCTCGTTATTCTGTTCATCCTGGCTCAGATAAATTGTATAAGGATCTTCGTATTCAGTATTGGTGGCCTGGTATGAAGAAAGACATTGCCTTATATGTATCAAAATGCCTTACTTGTCTTAAGGTTAAGGCTGAACATCGGCGTCCTTCTGGTTTATTGGTGCAACCAGAGATCCCAGTTTGGAAATGGGAAAACATTACTATGGATCTCATTACTAAACTTCCGCGCACAAAGAAAGGTCATGATGCCATCTGGGTAGTTGTTGATCGTCTTACTAAGTCAGCGCATTTCTTGCCAATCCGTGAGGATTTTCCTGCTGACAAACTTGCTAAAATCTATGTGGATGAAATTGTAGCTTGACATGGTGTTCCTTTGAACATCATTTCTGACAGAGATGCTCGTTTCACTTCTCATTTTTGGAGAACCATGCAATCTGCTATGGGGACCCAACTTAACCTGAGCACAGCTTATCATCCGCAAACGGATGGTCAATCTGAAAGAACAATCCAGACTCTGGAGGATATGCTTAGAGCTTGTGTGATCGACTTTGGTGGTAGTTGGAATTCACATCTTCCATTAATTGAATTCTCCTACAACAACAGTTATCACACCAGCATCAAAATGGCTCCTTTCGAAGCTCTCTATGGTCGAAAATGTCGTTCACCAGTCTGCTGGAATGAGATCGGCGAGGCTCAGCTTACTGGACCTGCCCTCATTTTAGAGACAACTGATAAGATTAAGAAAGTTCGTGATAACCTTCAGACAGCTAGAAGCCGTCAAAAGAGTTACGCGGACCCAAAACGCAAGCCCTTGGAATTTCAAATCGGTGATCGAGTATTACTTAAGGTCTCACCTTGGAAAGGTGTGATCAGATTTGGAAAGAAAGGAAAACTTGCACCTAGATACGTTGGACCATTCAAGATCGTCGAAAGAATCGGTAAGGGAGCCTACAGACTTGAGTTACCTCCTGAACTTAGAAATGTTCATCCAACCTTTCACGTGTCCAATCTCAAGAGGTGTTTAGCTGATGAGAACCTCCACATACCGCTTGACGAAATTCGTGTTGATAAAACACTGAAATTTGTTGAGAAGCCAGTGGAAATCATGGAACGTGAAGTCAAGTGGCTCAAACGCAAACGCATTCCTTTGGTCAAAGTTCGCTGGGAAGCTAAACGTGGACCTGAGTTTACTTGGGAACGTGAAGATCAAATGAAGGCGAAGTATCCGCATCTTTTCCCACGAGTTTCCTCTAAATAAATTTCGGGACGAAATTTCCACAAGTAGGGGAGACTGTAACATCTGTGTTTGAAATCATTGTGAATAGTTCGGTTATCAATAAAACAAAGTTATTTGATCCCAATGTTTGTTTATTTATGTTTGACATTTTCCATGTTTTGACTTTTTTATAATTTCAAACTCTATATCACTTTCTGGAGAGTTATAAGCAAACTGATGCGTAAACGTACTCAGTTTAACGCGAAAAATACTCCGGAACATCAACATATGCTTAACATACCTTAAATAACCCTTACATAACTTAGAAATAAGTTTTGAAGGCTTTGGTATGGCAAAAACAAGTTAATTCGCTTACAGGGACTAAACTTGACAAACTGCGAAAGTATGCCAATTTGAACTGTAACGAACATTCCGGAACATGACCATAAGTTAAAAATACCATAAATATCCTTTATATAGCTTAGAAATAGGCATTGAAGGGTTCGGTGTGCTAAAATAAACTTTTGGGTCATTCAGGGACTAAAAGCGTCAAAAAGTGCACAAGTTTGCATTTTCGCGCATAACTTACGTTCTGAATACATCCGGATATCCAAAAATTTATGTAAGCACTAAAATATTTTATTTTAGTGTTTGGCATGAGAAAAATCCATTCGTCACGCATTTTGGATCGTTTTTCGCGCTTGTGCGCATTCCGTCGTAATTAAGCGAACATCGCAATCGTACGACCAAACGAACCGACATCCAAGATATTTTTGAGCATGTTTCATGTCCACAATGTTCAGGCATCATTTTAGGGCCTTAACGTTGGCTTAACGGGCCTTAAACGTGTCGTAAATGAGCTTATTACACAACAGGGACCAAATCTGCCATTCTGCCAAACTTGATGGCTTACGGACCTCAACACTCAGGACCTTACGGTCCGTAAGCATGGGTCAGATGCAGAAAATCGTTTTTTGACTGCTGTTATCAGCCTTTTAACCCCCCCAAAGGCCAATGCCATGTGTCAAATTCTTGTGGTGGGGGCAAAATGAGTTACCATAACATTCCGACAAGTCTACGGGTGAGATCAAGGCACGATATTCAAGAAACGATCCTAACGGTGAACCAAAATCTATAAATACCCATCCATCCCCATTGCAAAACCCACAAGAATCTGATTTGAGAAGCTCTAAGTTGAAACCATTGTTTCATACCTGAGCTACTTGAATCAAGATTAGCTTTCGGGGACCCTTTGTAAGTATTCCTTCGTTCTTTTATTGCTTTTCGAGTCCGAAAGTCAAACTTTGTTTGACTTTCTGCATTGACCAGTTTATGGTCAATGCGAAGTTCGTTTGAACTTCGCAACGTGAGCGTAATCACGATGGTTATAGTCCCTTGTGACTATGCCTACTGATTACCACATTGTCTAGGGTCGTAAGGGTAAGCGATCTAATAAATCGCTTATACCTTCGAACCCGACCCATTTGGTCGATCATTAGGATCCGACCAAACACATTAGGTGACCATAGTATATAGGGAATAACCTTCCAAGGTTATACCTTATGGTCGCTTCGTTTAAGTAGTTGTATGATAGGTAGTTTATATGCCTTAGGTAAATTACCAAAATGCCCTTTTTACGCCAAAATTCATTTTAAGCATATGTAACATAACTTTTGGTATCTAAACTGATTTGGTAACAATATTAGATATGTTAAGGCATATTTTACTTGTCATAGGACTAGTTAGGCGTTCCGAACGCGTTTTACGCGAACGACGCGTTAAAGTAGCATAAGCTACCTAAGCGGGCCGTAAGAAGCACTTAGGCTAGGTTTCATTTAGTATGTAGGCTTTGTTAAACCATAATACATGAGTTCCCATACTCATTTGGTTTACGAGCCCTCATTCTATCCGATCCTCCGATATAGGTCCGGTTTATTAACATAGTTACCTATATTAGGTGTCGTTTGATTCCGTGATATCTAGCATTGCTTGATGGTTATCTTAGGACTTCTGAGCAATCTCAAGTGAGTACATAGACCCCTCTTTTACTGTTTTCCAAACATTTTGGGGTGAAACACATGTGCCTACTTGTTACTTTCATGCTTTTCCATGTTTTCATATCATATGCTTGTTATGTTCAATAGTACACTTATA
Organism: Helianthus tuberosus; assembly: GCA_030545235.1. Taxonomy (NCBI): domain Eukaryota; kingdom Viridiplantae; phylum Streptophyta; class Magnoliopsida; order Asterales; family Asteraceae; genus Helianthus; species Helianthus tuberosus. The sequence continues at coordinate 3,435,085 of JARYGA010059765.1, read as the reverse complement.
GTACATGATTTCATTGTGTTCATGCTATGTATGCCCATTATGTGCATATTTAGTACATTGTTTTACATTACATTTCATGCTATGTATGCCCATTGTGTGCATATTTAGTACATTATTTTACATTACATTTCATGCTATGTATGTCCATTGTGTGCATACTTAGTACATTGTTTTACATTACATTTCACGCTATGTATGTTCATTTGATTACATACTTAGTGCATTGTTTTCACATGCTTACATTTTGGTATGACATTTGGTTTGTTCAAATGGGACAATATACATTCATTAACATTAGCTACGCCATTCGTTAGTAGGTAGTGGTACCATAGGAATTGACAACTCCCGTTCCTGACATCCTAGGTATGTTTGGATGGAAGGAATGACCGAATTCGATACACATAACTTAGATAAACCTTTAATTTGTTTAAAGGTCTATCACCACAGTCACAAGGCTTGGATGTATGCATTATAACAATACCGCATAGATGTTTGTATCAGTGTAGCATGCATTTGTTCCACAAAACATAACTTTGACTTAAACTATGTTTAATTCAATACCCTGTTTTTGTGCATTTTACCTATGGTTTAGTTGATATATTTTACATGCCATACATGATATTTTTGGATAACATTATATGATTTACATTAAATATAAACATTTTGACATTGATATACACATTTGGTGATTTACATTAGACATGGACATTTTGATATGGTTTACACAATAACACTTGACAATTGATTTATACATAAACAATTTACATTGGTGGTTGGTTTGGGTAAATGGTTTGAGTAATGAGGCATGTGTAATATGATACAAACATGGTGGATACGCCGCAGGTACTTCCTATATATAAGTGTTTGTATAATATTACATATCGCAGCGTTATTTAAATCATTTCAATATAGACATATTACATTTTACACAAATAACATATTTTTCACAAGACATTGTTTTACAAAACAGTTTATTTTATATAAACTCATTTTACTTGGTTATTTCATTAACCATACACCTTTCTTTTATATAATCCGATTTCTTATCAAGTTTTCATATGATTTATAAAAGAAAACACTTAACAAGATTCATGACTAATTTTTATTAAACCTTTCTTTTAAAACCCAAGTCATGAATCCTATTTTCTCAAAACCTATGTATCTCACAGGCATTTTTATGCTGACGTACCTATTTTCACATGTGTTTCAGGAGCAGGTGCATAGGTTTGATCGGAATACACTAGGGTAGACTCGGGCCTTAGTGACATTAAAAGAAGCAAGATTAGTTTAGTTGATGTTGTGTACTTTGTTTCCTTCGTTTAAAAGACAATGTAACTCGCTTGTTTGATAAATAAAATATAACTTTGTATGCCATGGTTGTGAAACAATAATTCTGTTACAACACTCCTCGACGTTTCCGCCACGATTTGATGTTTTACGTGGTCGGGGTGTGACAATGGTACCCAGGTTAGCTGAAGTCACGTGACTATGAATCTCTGGTACAAGACCCTTGAGGTACAGCTCAATACGTTTAATGGGAGGGTCCACCATTGTAGGATACAAGGTGGCCAGCTCGTTTGACCTCTTCGTGTATGCCTTGATCTCAGAACCCGTCATCTTCAAATTGAAAATTTCCACCTCCAGCTTGTGGATGTTATCACGACTGCAGTACTCTTCTTTGATCAGTTCATTGAAGTCATTCCATGGGGTAGCATTAGCAACCGCCAAACCAAGCAGTTGAACCTGTGCTTTCCACCAGGTCAACGCAGCACCTTCGAGTTTTCCAGTTACATATTTCATCCTACGATCTTCAGGGCATTCAGACATCTCAAAAATAGACTCGAGCTTCTCGAACAAGTGAAGAAGACCTACAGCTCCTTCTGTGCCACTGAAAGTACTAGGTCGGCAATCCATGAACGTTTTGAACGTACATATGGGAGGTTGAGCATGCTGACCTGTCGCGCGAGAACGAAAAGACAAGATTAAACACGAGAGTTGGTTCGCGAGAGTAAGATCTAAACATCCTAGGATAGGTCAAAATAACAGGTTATACCTCCTGCCAGGACAGTTGCGAGTGCCTCAGCCACTCCTTCGTTGGTTAGAGCCGTCAGCTCGGCTTGCGTCAAGTTCAGGCGTATACTCATGATCTTCACATCGAAGGAAACACAAGTAAGAAGTGGTGTTGCGAAAGTGCGTAAGTGTGGAGTGACAAAAGAGAGCAAACACACAGGGTTTCAAGCAATAGTTGTTACGCTAACTAAGCATATCACGATCAAATGCGCTACTAGCAGGTAATACAAACATAAACCATATTACCTATAGTGTTGAGTCTTACACATGGAGCGAAGCGTCGTTGTGGATCGTTGAGCACTGTACAGGTTATAGTCTGGTTTTATCAAAAAAAACTTTTCCCCTTTTTAAAACCAAGTTCACTATAACCAATGGCTCTGATACCAATTTGTCACACCCCCAAAATCCACCATGCGGAGTATCACCGCTTGGAGGCGTGACATGACCAGGATCGAGCCACCAATCATATTGAACAACGTAATTAAGTAAATAAACCAACCACAATACAATTGGTGACCAAAAGAAAGTAACCGACTTTAAGTTAACAGCGGAAGCATAAAACGTAAGTCCAAAACATAAATTCCATAGTTCATAAGTTTAAAGTCCAATACGTAAGTTTAATAAGTTCATAAGGATTAAATATTCAGCACGGGACATAACACTCCATATCCCACAACGACCTCCTCCTCGCGCAAGCTCCATAAGTACCTAACGACCTGCAAGGCATGTAACAACAAATCAACAACAAAGTTGAGCGAGTTCACAGTAGGTGTTCGTTATAAAGTAGTTTTTCAAAAACTATGAGTTTGTTTGCAATTGCAGGTTAAATCAACTTTACTTATTTTCCAAACCATAAACGGTGGGGGCTACCCCATGTTGTAAACCACTAGACTAGATGTATATATATGTGTCCTTCCCAATCCGAGGACAGAGGTACATATTAAATATGTAGGTTTAGCGCTGGTGTCCTTCCCAATCCGAGGACAGTGGTACGTAGTGAATACATAGGTTTAGCGCTGGTGCTCTTCCCAATCCGAGGACATAGGTACGTATGAGAATACGTAGGTTTAGCACTGGTGCCCTTCCCAATCCGAGGACAGTGGTACGTAGTGAGTACGTAGGTTTAGCGCTGGCGTCCTTCCCAATCCGAGGACGGAGGTAAGTAGTCTAGTAGTGGTGAAGGTACAAGTCCTGTCTCAGCTATTTAATCCCATTCCCAACCACCGGGAATCCCATGCCTTAGTAAGGGTGTGAACTCACCTTTGGTTGCTCGGTTTGACTCTCAAAAATAGCTAACAGTCAAGGTCGGTCAATCACGACCTAATATGATTACCAGTTAGTCATTTAGTGGTTTCAAATAGAGTACAAACTTCCTACACGTATCTACTACATAACATGCATTCACTTCAATAGTTCACGTTCATATAAACATTCCACCTATAGCTACTCAAGAACAAGCATACGATATTGCACAATAATACTTTCATTGACATATAACATGTTAGATCATCCTCAGCTAACATACTCGACATTTAGACACGCAATCTACGACTTATGTCATTTCATCTTTTATATTCAAAATTGGGCTGTTTTCAGGGATTTTAATAAAATAGTTAACTTATTCCAAAAATTCCCAACTTTTTACGGAAGGTCTTAAACGATCCACATATTATTGTGTAAAAATATCGGGATCCAATTCATCACCGATATTTTATAAAAAATCATTTTCCGGACTGCACTCAGATTTATCTTTTTCTGACTGCAGTCTACGGAATAATTTATTTAAAATTCATCGTAAGTCCGATTTATGAAATTCCAGTGGGAGGATTACAAATACATCAGTGGTCATTTACAGTACAAGTTTCATGACCTAGTTCTACTCAGGTTTCAAGTTATGACTAAAAATATAACACCCATTTACTGCTGTAAAAACTCAGCTTTAGCTGCTGTTACAAATCGGGTCTTTAAAAATAGTAAACGGAGTCCAAAAATTTTGATTCCAGTGCTATTAGAACCGTATTTCGAAATATATAAATCCAGACTTCAGAAAATGCATTTTTCGTTTTATTAAGGTCCGGTTACAGCCAGCTGAAGTTGGCTGTAATCACTAAACAGCCTCCTGTTTTCAGCTTTTAACATTCTAATGCGAGTTATATTGGTTCCATTAGCATGCTTAGTGATCAACAACATTTCTTACAGCAGGTTATAAGTCCCTCATATCAGCACATAATCATCATATACCAAATAACATCATTCTAACATCATTTCTTCATGTATCATTTTGTTTAAGCTTATGTTCAAGTTTTAAGTGTAAGATCTTATGGTGTTCATATGTTTTCTTCATAATACATCTATTAACCACTTAAACAAGATGAAAAATAAAAGGATCTAAGTTCTTACCACTAGCTTAAAGCTAGGAGAGTTCAAGTGAAGAAAAGTGGTGGATAAAAGAAGATGAGAGTGGTCCAACTTCCGAACACACCGAGCTTCGTAGTGCACCTTCTAACACCTTTGAGTATATGTAGAATTGAATGATGAAAATTGAATGATGGTGATTGTGGTGGTTCTTGGGTTCAGCCGAAACAAGGAAAGGAAGAGAGAAGGAGTTGTTGTTGAAAGATGAAAATGAATGAATGGATATCTAGAGGATTTTATAAAGAACTTCCAACATCCCTTAACCCTTTGGTCCATATGTCCTTAAAGTACTTAACATAATCAAGTTCTTAATTCAAAGAAATCAAGGGGGTCCCATGGGTTCCATAACCGGTTGGGGGGGGGGGGGTAAGGGGTTGGGTTTCAACTAGATTGTTAGTGAACTAGTTAGGTTTTAAGTGTCTAGTTAGTGTCATAAGTGTTTTATGTAATATATTGTGTGTTAGGGTGTTCGGGACCCATAACTAGTTCAGAAAAATAAAAACAATGCCTCTTGCAATATTTTAGTGTTCCGGGTAATGTCCGGTTGTTCGGTTTGATACCGTTCCGTTAAAGTGCTTAATTAATCCGTAAAGTGTCATATATATATATATATATATTTTTTTTTGTAACATTTTTAATTCTCGACACTCAGGAAAGCATACCGGACTATTTAGTAACCTTTATGTACACTACTAGTAGGTTAACAAGCACATGTAAGTATAACACAGTAATCAGAAAGCAGTTAAGTGATTCAGCACAGTCATCAAGCAATTTAATTATCATTAATAAATCGTACGGATACATGGAATTATGAGGGTTGTCACAACAAAAATACCCATATGTTTAAGAGTTTTTTGGTTTTCTCATTTATATATAGTTTTTTCATGATCCTATCCCTATATATATATATATATATATGACAAAGATCCGTTAGGAACCACCCCTTATTGCGAGAACCGATGTGAACACAACCAAAAATACCTAAAATAGCTAAAAAACACCAAAATTTTTTTTTAATATTTTTTATAAAAAAATCGCTACTTTTAGTAGCAAAAAAAAAATTTAATTTTTTTTTTGCAATTTTTTTTTTGCTACTAAAAGTAGCGATTTTAACTTAAAAAAATATTAAAAAATTTTTTTAAATTTTTTTAGGTTTTTTGGGGGTTTAGTTTTTAGCATTTTAGCTGGGGGGTAGGTTTTTTGGGGGTGGGGGAGGGGGGTTTAGGTTTTTGGGGTGGGGGGTTAGGTTTTTTTAGGTGTTTTGGGGGGTTTTAGCATTTAGCTCGGGGGAGGGGGGGTTTAGGTTTTTTTTTTTTTAAGGGGGGGGGGGGGGTTAGGTTTTTTTAGCTATTTTGGGTTGTGTTCACATTGGTTCTCGCGGTTCTCGCAATAAAAGTGGTTCTCGCATGAACCTTGCCCTATATATATATATATATATATATATATATATATATATATATATAATCCGGTACTTGTAATCTCCTCATCACGAGAGTGAGGCATATCAACAAAAGAATTACCTTGGTTGCAACCCGTTGATGTAGGTCAGCCGATCGAACCTCGTAAATCTCGCATGTCATCTTTGTTTATTTATTCTCTTGCAGTTTGATTGTGTTCGTGTGTGTATGTTGCAATACCCGAATCCTTAACAATTGGGCTTGTATCATTCCCCCCCACTTGAATGCCATCAAGGATAAACCAGAATGACTGACGGTGAAGCACCCCAGCGTTGCCACTTGCCACTCAGTCCCTTTTGCCACATTCGGAGATGTATTAATAGAGTGCCACAGTGCCATGGTGGATGCCACTCAATCACCCCAATGACATCTTCTACCGGTGATGTTCACTTCTTTGGCGTATCATTTTCCTTCCCAATCAATTATAGTGTTCTTCTAACCTTTTAAGGACCACAAAATGTGGTGGAAGCGGCGATGGCTCTTGCAACGACGCTAAAGCTAATGGTGTTGTGTAGGTCATGTGTTAAAAGGGCGACCTTAGTAGTTTGTGCATGGGGTCGGTGTTGGAACATCTGCATTGGGCCATTGACTGGTATTAGTTTGACAACAGGTCTTGGTGGTGGTTTTGGGGGTTGATGTCGTGGGTTATGAAACACATTTTGGTTTAAGGCATGTTGCAGGCTCTAGGACTATTATAGGTGTAGGTTGAGCTGCTGGTGGCGCAGGCAGAAGGAGTAACTGGTGGTGTTAACGGAGCGATCGAGACAAATTTAGGGGGATATGGTGTGGGTTTTGGTGGAGGGGCCTGCGCCGTTTTTTGTGATGGGTTTGAAAGAAGAATGGATGTTTGGGTGATTTAAGTTTCGAGGGCTTGTAAGGAGGTTCGATCGGTGAAGGGGGTTTTAAACAGGACTTGTGTCTTGCCAATGTTTCGTACACCCACTCACTGAACTTGACTCGTATCTTGTCACAGTTGTTCATCGGTGGATCAAGACATCTTTGATATCCATGATGTGGTTCGATCGTAATTAATAGCCAAGAAATTGAGAGAGAAGCGGAAAAGAAAGTAGAGGGAAAACTTGGAACAATTTTTTGCATAATTCGTTAACCGAAAGAAACTACCTATAACGGTTACAACGAATGCAAATAAAGCAACAACCCACTACCTAGAAGAGAGATGCTATGGTTATCTGGAACAGGCATCAAACCATTCATCTTATGGGTATACTGGTCGGATCGATTGAACCGGATGAGAAACTGATCGTAATAACTTTAGATATATGATCAATATATGAGATGTAACAAAAAGAAAATACAAAAGTTCAAAAAAAATATACAAATTAAATACAAGCAAATTTAAAAACATCATTAAATATAGAATTCGTCACCGAAAAATATAAATTAGTCTCTCCATAGACTCTGCATATGTGTGTTAATTTGTGTTTTTTTAAATTGAATTTACTGCGAACATAAGGAAGCTAGTAGTAAACTTGTAAACTAACATTTATAGCATGTGGGTTTGTAGTAGAGTTGGTAAATGATAATTAATCAATTCCACATTAGCAGTTTGTGGGTTCGCATCTTTATACAAGTTAGTAAGTTAATTTTTATGTTACCTCAAACCATTCAACTTAAAATTGTCCCACATCGAACACAACATAAATACTCAACCCTGTTCATCTCTATTAAAAGTTGTACGTGTAGCTAGACAAACTTTGAGCTCTCTTCTTATCTATAAAATAGAGATGGCACATAGTCTTTCTCAAACCTGGCACAAGTTATTAGAGTTGGTTTCTAGTTCAACCTGGTTATAAGAAAACCGTCAGGTAAATTTTAGGAATGGTTCAAATGTTCATAATGGACCAGCAACCTTACCGGTTCCCGGTTGAACTAGCCAGTCTGGTTTTGGTTTAGAAGCACTAAGTAGTTCAGCCAATCTGGTTTGGGTTTAAAAACACTAAGTTATCTAACGACCCCCTTTAGAAATGTATCAAGATGCGTTGTAGGATAAGCAGCCTTTCTAGATTTGATGAAATTAGGTTCATAAGATTATCAAATTGATTCAAAACCTAAAATAATTGATGAAGGTACCTTCAAAATGGTCTGAACCGAACATATCTAAAATCACCTTCATATAACATGTGACCAGGTCATACAACATGTGATCAAATCTGACCCGGACCGCAAATGTAATAGTCTGAGTGAGTGACCCTTCTAATACCGAATATTAATGACCAATTAAGAAATGTTCATTGCTTCGCCATTGTTGCTACAAGTTATCGGTTTGATGTAAAATGTCTCATACTCAGGGGCGGAGACAGCATTAAACCAGCCGTAGCACGGGCTACGGCTCAAAGTCGTGTTCGCAGTGTTTTGCAGTGTTAATTTTTTGTTTTTTTTTTTGGATTTTATATAAAGGATACCCCTAAAAAAATACGAGGATACCCCTATAAAGGATTTTATATGAATACACCGTAAATTTTTTTTTTGGGATACCCCTGGTTTTAAGGTCTAGCTCCGCCACTGCTCATACTACATCTCAATTTCAGTTTATGTAGAAGATACAAAATACGAAACACATTTCTTTGTTTAATTTCAGTTTACGTAGAAGATACAAAATATAAAACGCTTTTCTAAGGTTTACATTTCTTAGAGTATTCACAGTGAAAACCTTAAAAATATGTGAGGGTGTTTAGTTATATTATAAGGAATGGTTGTTAGGTGTTGTTTGTTTTTTCAGAGGCAAAACGTCTGGAGTCTGCGGAACACATCTGCAGACATCTGCAGCTGAAGAGGTGGACCAAACCTCTGCAGCCTGCAAGAAGAAGACTGTTTGCTTTTTAACTTCTGCAAGCTGCTGAAATAAACTGAAATATATATAAACTGATTTTATTTAACTTAAAAGAGTTTTTTAACATTTAAACATAAATAATAGTTATACAATACTGAAATAATATTCATAAAAAGACAATAACATTTTTTTAAATCATTGAATCCATGTTTTGCATTAACTGCTTAGCAATCTCATCTCGTAACTGAGTCATATATTCTCAATCCGATATAGTACCATGTGCTTCAACCTCGTCTTCATCGGCATCAACGTGCACTTGCCTATTATGCAACGAAACATTGGGTTGATCGTATTCTGTAAACAATTCATCGCTCAAACCCTCTTTCCTTATAAAATTATGTAGCGCGAAACATGCAATGGTAATGTCCCTTTGTGTAACCAATGGAAATGGTGTCATCCTCTTCAAAATAAGGAATCTTGCTTTCAAGACACCAAAAGCACACTCAATTACGTTCCGAAGTCTTGCATGAGCATGGTTAAATTTCTCTTTATTAGGCAATGCACGTCTTCGGTGAAAATCTCCTAGCCAATACCTCACATTACGATATGGAGCCATAATAGTTATACGACTGCAAATGCGAATAAGCAACAGGATTTTTTTCAACACAAACAGCACCATAGAGTTAACATTTCATACCAAAATCCACAAAATTAAAGACTTCAGAACATCATCAAGAATAACACTATCTCAAAAGTCCAATTAAATCATAAAATCTTCAAATTAACAATGACATATCAATAATAACACTATCGCATATTGAATCATTCATTCTAAATCAATACAAAACGAGAATGAAGAGTGGACTTACGAGAGCAAAGTTGTGGAGAGATGTGAGTGCGTTCGAGAACTGTCGATTGCGTCTAACACCGCGACAAAGGTGGGGTCGACGGTGGCAGAGAAGCGACGGAGATGTGCGGTGGCGGAGAAGAAGGATGTGGGGTCGGCTGTGGAGAAGAAGCAAGCTAGGGTTTTTTTAGATGTGTTTTGAAAGAGCAGAGGTATAGAAGAGTCTTGAAGATGTGAGGCCAGCACTGTGCGTGGAAGAGGTTTAGAAGATGTTTTTTTAATGAAATCAGTTCCAAAAAACAAACAAGCTGCAGACTCAAACGCCTGCGTAGGGTTCGCGTGGGGTAGGCATAAGAGGTTATGAAGTGCTTTTCACAAAAAACAAACACCCCCTCCCGAGTCTCATTTAACTGGGGAAGGGAAAGAAAAGATATGAAAATATGAAAAAAAAACCATGTTCTCGAGATATTTTAAGGATAGAAAGGGAGGGGAAAGGAGGGAAAAGGCAAGAAAATTTGTATGTATATTTATCCTCCCAAATTGGAGAGATTAGGAGAGAAAATCTTATTAATTACTAAATTACCCTAATATCTAATTAAAATATTTTATGTTTAAAGGGTATTATGGTAAAATTGTTCCTTTCTTTTCATTTCCTCCTAACTCGGGAACACATAAAATGCTTGATTTTTTCTCTTTTCCTTTACTTTTTATTAAACTCGGGAACACGAAAAAATATCACATCTTTTCCTTCCTTTTCTCTCTTAATTCATTTTGTTTCCCCTCCCCCTGTTAAATGAAACTCGGGAACACAAGTGTTTTTAAGTGGTTGTGAGTGTAGGAGAAAGAAAAAGTAATGATAAAAGTATAAAAAATATTATTTAATTGAAAATGAGAAAGAAAAAGTAGTAGTTTTTAATGTAAATATATAGATACGGATAAGGAATATATTTTAGGAATGCTCTAATTAGTTCTTGGGTCTTGTCTACATTTATTTAATAAACTCAAATTTCACGTAAAGGTATTCATACTAATTACGTTTATTCCTATACTTTTTACATAAAAATATAGTATATTACAAGGATCAATTCATAGGTATTACATGCTTTAACTTATAAATTGAGTCTATCTAAATCATTTAAGAGTGTATCTTTAGGAGTTAGGAGTAAGTTAACCAGGTGAAACCAAAAGCCTCCTCCCATTTGCCAATTACGTAACCCGCTTTCTTCTCCTACAAACCGCCGCCATCTCTCTCCTTGCTTTCTCTCTTCCACGTACATTCCCACCTTTCATGTCGGCGGCATTCATGGATCTACAAACCACCCATTACAGGTGCTAAGAGAGTAAGAGACATGATTTGTAGTCAAATACCTAAAAGGGAAAATTGTATATTGTGTTGTATATTTTAAGATTTAGATAATATATTATTTTTACTGTTATGACTTGGATTTAGCAACGATTTGGAATCCGGTTAGTTCACAACGATTTAGCAACATACATGGTGTTTTCTATTCAAAAGAATTGTACAGTTAATATTGTTATAATTATCTTATAAACCATGGTCCTTTGCTTGCTCCCTCAACAGTCAATACCCTGTTTTGGGATACATACTAAAACAACACACACATATAATATACATGCATTCTGTATCACTCTTTATTTATATCAAAGTGAGGGATTTGAGAGATGATAGGCCAGTACTTGCCGTTTCTACTACACTTTTTTCTCAGTTTTAGGGAAGAATCAACCACCCACAAACTTGAAAGGGAAGGGAGTAGTGTCTCTGGCAGATCTCTAAGCTTCGGGCATACCGAAATAACAAGTTCTTTAAGGCATGTGAGGTGTTGCAGGCCCTCTGAAAGTGATTCCAACTCCATAAAATCACAGATTTCTAGTTTAGTTAGAGATGATGAAGTAGCATTGCCAATATCTTGTCCCTTTGCAAGTGAACCCACTCTTAAGCTTTCATTACCATGTAAACCATGTAAGTACGAGTTTTCACCACCATCTAAGCGTAGTGTAACAAGTGAGGTTGGGAATTTTTGTTCCCCCCACTCTGAAATAGGCTTCTTTAAGCCTCCGATTTTTAGGGTAGTTAAATTTGGAGGCCACAAACCACTGGGAAATGAGTCATCCAGATTTCGACACAGATATATGTCCATTTCTTCCAAAGATGTCAGACTTTGCAAATGTTCATGAGGAAATGACTTCAGATTCTTGCAATTACTGATGCATAGCTGTCTCAAGCAAAGAAATGGAAGAAAACCATAACCATTATCTGGAATGGATTCTATGTTATCACATCCCCAAATTGATAACTTGGTGATATGAACAAAGCAACCTTCAGGAAACAACCTCAGATTCGGAATATTTGAAATGTGGAGAGATTCAAGAACAAAGCAACCTTCGGGAAACAACCTCAGACTCGGAATCCCTGAAATGTGGAGAGATTCAAGTGATGACAAGAAGTTGTTGAGAAGCCAACTTGCCTCCAAACTACCACATCTCGTAATTTCAAGATTCTTCAAAGCAGATGGGAGACCGTCCATTGCTGGGAAGCCCAACGATGTAATTGAGCGGCAATGGTAGCAATTGTTCATAACTAACGTCTCAATGCTACTTGGACAGTTGTAACTCTCAAGTCTCGGACAACACTCGATTCTCACTTTCTTTAAAGATTCCATGCTAGTCGATGGATTCATCTCTTTTTCTGCAAATGATACCAAATTTGCACACTTTCTTACTAGCAACTTCTGTAAATTGACAAGAATCTTGCATGTGGCTGCTTCAGATTCCCACAAGTATGTGAGATCAACACACTTTGAAATTTCTAGATCTTCAACTTCTCGTATATGATCTAAAACATCCGAATGTAGCCAAGTAAGTCCTTTAATATTACATATTTTTAGTCTAGAAATTGATGAAGATACACCAACCATGCTTTTTAACACCGCTAAAGAACACCCTTGCACATGTAAGACCCGAAGTGATGGTATTAAGTCAATTGCCACTACATCTAGCTTCGGACAATCAATTATAGATATCTCATGAAGACAAGGAAAGCTTATAGCTTTCTCACCACCACTAGTTGACCATTCCTCCCAACTCTTCATCTCCTTAAACTCCAAAATTTCAAGTGATGGAAATACAACACTATGGCAAGAATTAGAAGGTCCAAGTAACTCAGAACCCAAATTCTTCAATCCTTCCATGCTTTCAACATACAACTTTTGAAGTGACGGTAGATGTCCAAGTGTTGGTAAACATGTACACTTTATACACCCGTGTAATGCAAGTTGGTTTAAGCATACAAATGAAGGATCCCCAATCCAAGTAGGAAATTTTGTTCCCATATAGTTCACAATCTTGAGGCTTGTCAACTTTTCAAAAGGCCTTAACCCTTCAAGTACTTCAAAATCATTTATTTCATTTCGATGATCACCAAGCACACCATAACTCCATTCCATCCGCAAATCACAAATACCCTTCTTTTGTTGTAAGTTTGCCTCCCTTGCGTGTAGTGAATTTTTCACGTTGTGCATTCCCTCAATGGAAAGTTGACCTTCAAGATACAATAGGCCCTTAAGATCGCATATGCTAAACTTATCAGCTCCTCCAATAACAACTTTCGATAGAGTTTGTAGACCGAACAACCCACCAAGTCCCGACGGCATATTTTTTAATTTTGGAGTATCGGTGATGCCGAGATGTCTTAGGTTTAATAACTTCACAATACTTTTTGGCAAGGTAGATAACCCATGACAACCGCACAACATCAAACTTTGTAAATTAAGAAGGTCACCGATTTGTTCCGGTAAACATGTGATCGCAGTGTTGGAAAAATTGAGGTACCGCATATGCTTAAGACTTCCAATGGATTGTGGCACCTTTGTAATTTTATAATTAGAAAGGCTTAGCACTCTTAGGAATTGTAATTGCGGAAGTAGTTCTTTAAGTACCTTGTACGGCACATAGAAAGTTTCCCAAATATATAACCTTTCAACTGACATGGCTAAGAAAGTCCTCAAGCGTCTAGCTCTTTCAAGTGCCTTGAACTTTTGGTATGCTCCATATTTTTCACGAATAAATGAAAGGTGGTGTACCTTCTCCAAAGCTTCATGTTTGTTGTAAATATCCATCTTGTCATCCAACGTAAAAAAGAACTCTCTGCCAACACTAGTCGCCAAGTCATTTATCAGGTCATGCATTGTATATTGTGATTTATTGGTACTTGAAAATTGAAAAAATGACCTTGACACTAGCTCTTCAAAGCACTTCCGACCAAAACTCTCCAGTGACCTGATTCCATTTGACTCATACAAAAAACCTTCAGCCATCCACAAGAGGACTAGTTCATCCTTATCAAAAAGATAATCCTTGGGGAATAAGCAACAGTATGCAAAGATTTGCTTCAAATGCGGTGGGAGATCATAGTAGCTAAGTCTTAGAGCTGGAAGAATCTCGCTTTCATGTGAATTCCATATCTCACTGTTCAAGAGCTCCTCCCATTCTTCATGATCGTATTTTGTTCTAAATACCCTCCCAAGCGTTTTTAAAGCCAAAGGCAATCTACCACATTTTTTGATGATATCTCCACCATGCAATTTAAGTGTTTGATTCACATCGAAGTTTTGTTTACCTAATGCATGCAAAGCAAACAAAGATAGAGCTTCTTCATATGACAAAAGTTCCAGAAGGTAAGCATTTACAGAGTCCATCACCGATGCAACCTTGGTCTTCCGTGTTGTCACTAAAATTTTACTACCAGGAGCCCCTACGGTAAAAGGTCGTTGGAGCAGTTCCCACTCGTTATAGTTTTCATTCCAGACATCATCTAGAACAAGTAGGAACCTTTTCTTTGAAATTTTTTCTGTAAGGGCTACTTGAAGCTGATTTAGAGTTTCAAATTTTTTGTCATCCCCACCAGCATCTTTAAAAATAGCCTTACTAATGTTAAATACATCAAACTCATCGGAAACACAAACCCACGACATGAGTTCAAAATGATCCTTCACCTTCTTATCATTATACAAAAGTTGGGCAAGAGTGGTTTTGCCAATCCCACCCAGACCAACTATGGACAATACGTTTAAGTTTTGAGTCTGACTACTTGAAGATTCACTTCCCAATAACTTCCCCAACAATGCCTCTTTATCACCTTGTCGGCCTATAATTTTGGATTCCTCAACCAGTGAAGTTTCCTCCATCCGTCTACTAGCTGTATTTGACCTTTCAACATTATCATTCAAACCTAAAAATAATTTCTCCTTAACAAGATGTTCCAATTTGGATGTGATCCCATCTAGCTTAGTACCCATCTTACGACCATACTTAAGAGCACGAAATTTGTTTGGAATGAACTTTAATACCTTTCTCGTGTTGCTGCTGGTGCTGGCATCAGATTCTTGATTCAACTGGTGATGCATAGCTTCCGTGGCCAAATCATCGAGTACATCATCTATTTCATAAGCCAGATGCTGGAGTTTGTTTAGCCACAATTGAACAGGTCTGTTTTGTATGTGTTTCTGACCTGCATCTACCAGCACAGCTTGGATCTGGGTCAATGTGTCTGACCATTTGTTGAGCTCTGAATAAATTCCTGCAGATCGAGCCAGCCTGATCAAGTCACCAGAAGCCAGCTTCTCAAACAACACGGTGATGAATGCTCCAATAAAGAGTTCAGCAACAGCCATTTGTATTTGAAAATTGAAAGATGTTTGTTTGTTGGTAGGTTTTGATATAGAGAATGATCGAAAATACAGAATGAAGATGAGGAAAAGGAGTTTAGTGATTAAATTTTTGTGGATGAGACTGAGAGTAGACTTCTAAGTTAACGGATTAGACTGAATGTCAAGTTGTCTTCTAATAGCATGAGATTTTTTTTTTATTTGTGTCGCGTGAAGCCTTTTTTTTCTTTTTCTATTTCAGTTTATATTGTTAACTGATGGGATTACTCATGCTACGTGGCGTGAATTTAATTTTATCGTTTAGCTCATTAAGGTACGGACATTCGCTAGCTATAACAACCTAAAGACGAAAAGCAAAAAATAAAGTTATGATATGCCTAATGAACATCCACATGTTTTTTACATCGATCGGCCTTTGCTTTTAATTGAGGCAGGTGGAATTCGGTTGGTATCAATTCATTTTGTTACGGTATCGGTACAGAAGTATAGCGAGTGAATAATCGGACTTCCCAAAAGCAATTAACTTTTTAGACATATACGTGAGAAACTTGATGGATGATACATCGAATAGAATTGCATATTCATGAATTATTTTACTGACATAATTTTGCACACGAATATAATATTTATAAAATTTGGATTATGCCATTTGATTATTTTATCTTCATACATAAACGAATAACATTGACTTTTTATTGGTGGGTTCATCTTCAAAGATAATCGTCATCAGAATTCACCACCACCAAGTAAAAACTTTTTTATTTACTCTTATGTAGAATAAATTGTCATTTTAGTTCCTGAGTTTTTGTCTAAATTGTCATTTTAGTCTAAATAGTTTTTTTTTTCTCTTCCGGGTCCCTGACTTTTCCATTTTCTTGTCATTTTGATCACATTGCCTAACTTAGTCTAAAAACCAGGTTATAATCAGGGGTATTTTTGGCCAAGAGTGGAGGTCGGGTTTCCGCGCATCCTAGGAGAGCCAAGGGGCTAACGGCGATCGAGTAGTCGACCTTGACCACACCACCCGGTGTCACAGTGATTGACACGTCGTTTCTTGCCGGTCAAAAAAATATGACCATAGATATAAATAACCACTATAGTAGTATAACACCGAACAAAATAACTAGTATTATAGCCTATTAGTTTCATAATTTTCTAGTATAATATAGGAATGTGTCCAAATTCATATTAAACAAAAATAAATGTTTAAAATAACTAATGTTTAGTTTTAAAGGGTTCAAATCAAAGGGTATATGTCATACTCATTAATGAACAAAAAGAATTAGTTATAATCATAAGACAATTTTATTATTATTTTGTGGAAGTTTTTAAAAGCTTCACGTGTGTAATATTTAAATAGTTACATTAGTGTTTATTATTTTGTGGAAGTTTTTAAAAGCTTCACGTGTGTAATATTTAAGCGTCTGTTTGGTATGAGTAATGAAATGAACGGTGTAATGGAATGGACAAGATAATGGAATGAATGAGGTAATGGAATTGGTCATTATCATTCAATGTCTTGTTTAGTTACCTTGTCAGAATGGAATGAATCATTATTTCTTGTTATTTGGTAGGCAATAAAAGATGAAGGAATAGAATCGGCTGGAGGTTGTCAGTGGTGGGTGGTGGCGGTGGTCAGTGGTAGGCGGTGATGGTGGGTGGTGATAGGTGACAGATGTAGCGGCGGCGGTGGGTGGCGGCGGTGGGTGGCGGCGGTGGTGGTGGGTGGTGACGGCGGCGGGTGGTACCAGCGGCGGTGGTGGTGGGTGACGGCAGAGGTGGGTGGTGGAGGTGGCGATGGTGGTGGCACCGGTGGTCAGAGGTGGTAGCGGCGGTGGCGGTAGCAGTGATGGTGTCATCGGTGGGTGGTGTTGGTGCATTAAATGTCTGCTGATTACGTCATAATCAAGTCTTGTGTCTAGATTGTTTGAATTATCACACAACAGGGTCTTAATTAGGGTTTTTACATGTTAATCTTGTAAATTTCGCTTGAATGTGTTTGTGTGTGTTTCAAGCTAAATCAGATTTAGCTTGAACCAGTTCAAGCGAAATCAACATCAGAGATTTAGCTTGAACAGGTTCAAGCCAAATCAGATTTAGCTTGAAACAGTTTCAAGCGAAATCTTAGTCCTATATATAGGTGTTGTGTGATTCATTTGATAGAGTGAAGGTCATTGTTGGAGAGACGAAGTGCTGTCGGTTTTGTATCAGAAAACGTTGTAAAAGCACAAATATTAATCAGAAAAGAAGGATTAAAAGGATAATAGCTGTTATGACTTTGTGTGCATTGATTCCGCCTTTACACATGAAGATGAACGCCTTTGACTGACATTTTAAGGTCGTAGAACGGTCCAACAAGTGGTATCAGAGCTCAGGACGAGGAGTTCATACCATAGCAGCGGATTCTCTTCTTTCTACTCATTTCTTTTTATACTTTTCTGATCCGAAAGAGTTCCAACGGTCGAAATGATCTGATTTTTGAGTATATCGTGTAAAACAGAGTTTTAACAAAGCCTACAAAGATTCGGACAATTATTCAGATTAAAACTTGTTAAAAATGACCTAATACAGAATTTCGCTTGAAAGTGTTCGAAATTAATAGGTGATTTCGCTTCAAAACAGAAAATTTTGGCTGGATTTCGCTTGAAAGTATTGAAGCGAAATTGATTATCTGTGGATTTCGCTTGAATCAGATCTGGTTTTGGTTTTCGCTTGAAATCAGTTGAAGCGAAACTGATCTTGTGGTTTTCGCTTGAATCTGAATTGTTAGTAGTTTTCGCTTGAAACTGTTTGAAGCGAAATCGTATTGCTGGTTTTCGCTTGAAACATAGCTTGGATCAGATTTCGCTTGAACAGTTATATAGTGCTGATTTCGCTTGAAGTTGTATATACTTCAAATATTTCGCTTGAACTTGCTGAATTTTCAAAACTTAAAATTTTTCTAAGTGTTTACTGATTTTGCAGGAATATTCACGATGGATGATCTTTTCATGAACCCGTTTAGCGATATGTACGCGTTCGCTGGAGATTCCGGAAACGATGATACTTCGTCAAGCAATGTGAATGATAACTCGGGAAAAGAGAAGAAAAAGGAAGCTTGGGAATCGGAAAGTGCCTTCGGAACGTTCAATAAACCTCCAAAGCTAATGGCTATTGAGGAATACAGTCGGTGGTCAAGAAAGTTTGAGGACTGGTTGATGGCATTCGCAATTCCCAGCTGGAAGAGTTTGAAAAACGGTTATATACATGGAAAGAAATATGGTGAAACTTTAACATCTACTGATGAGGTTGAATCATTTGTAGCTGAACAAAAGTGTGTGGCATTGTTGTATCACTCAGTTCGGGAAGACATTATTGCCTTGATCGACTATTCAAATGCAAAAGATCTTTGGGAAAAGTTAGAAAAGAAATGTATAGGTAGTGAAGAAATTAAGAAAAACAAAAAGAAACTTCTTAGGAAAGAATTTGATATGTTTGGTTGTCTTAAGAATGAGTCAGTGTGTAAAATGATAGAAAGGTTTGGTCATCTGAAGCTGGAATTATCAAGACATGATATCAAAATTTCTGAAGAAGATCTTATCGACAAATTGTTCGATTCGTTACCTGATGAAATGGATTGGAGATATTATGCGCTGATGCTGAAGAATACCATCAAAGAACCAGAAAAGTTGACATTGGATTTGCTGATTGAGAAACTCGAGAGTCATGAGTTGGAGTTAAAGAAGACGTACAAAGTTAATCATTCATCTTATCAACAGAATCTGGATCTATACTATCCAAAAAGCATGATGCCAAAAGCAACTTCACCAAAAACTGCGTTTTCTGTTGAAAATGTGTCGACAGCCGGCAAAGAAAATCAAAGTGATCAAAGCAGTGGAAGTCACAGCGGTTATCACAGTGGATCTTCATCATCTGGAAATCATCCAGATGCAAAGAATCGTTTTCAATGCAACATTGCAATAGACTTGAAGAATGCTCAGAACTTTGATGAGGAATCGGCCAAGCAGCAGATGATTTTCCTAGCATCGGTGTTGGAATCATATGAAGGGCTAGTAGCTGGGAAGATAGGCAATACAAATCTGACGAAAGAAGATTACGATCAGATTGATCCGGAGGAAATGGAACTGATCGATATTCGTTGGGCTATGGCAAGTGCTGTTCGTCGTGCATAAAGATTCATGGAAATTACTGGAAGGAAAACAATTGGTGGTGCATCTACTAAGCTGGGGTTCGATAAATCCAAAGTGACATGTTTCAAGTGTAAGCAGAAAGGTCACTTCAAACGAGAATGTAGAAACGCTTATGTTGATGAGTCGGAGAATCCTTTCAGAGATGATTACTACAAGAAGGCGATTTATCACCAGAATAAATCCGAGCCGCCCTGATTGAAGCAAGTTGAAGACAATAGAGAGAAATCTAGAGCTCTTGCGGTGATTTACGATGATGAGGGTTCTGACTGGAGTCAAGAGGTTCTACCGGAAGAATATGCGGTTGGTTACGCATTCATGGCGAAAAATGAACCTATTCCATGGAAAGATGATAGAACTGAAGAGCAGAAGTATAGATACAGAAAGATGATTTCGGAAAACAAAATGATTAGACTTTCTGGTATCTATTTGGAAGCACAGAGAGCAAAAAGATGGGATCCAGACAGGGAGTGTTATCTTGATGAGTATGGAAATATTGCAATCGATCACAAAACTCTTGATCTGGAAGTTTTAATCAAGGAAATGAAAGAAAATGATGAGTATTGGCAACACAAATGGTGGGGAACTCCAACCGAGAAAATGAAAGAGGAAGCGAAGAAAGAAAAAGAAGAGAAAGAGAGAAAAGAGAAAGAAGAGATCGAGAAAGCAAAGAAAGTTGATACTGGAGTTATTAACACAACGCAGGAGTTGACTGCTGAAAATCTTGGAAGAATGGCTGACAAAGTGCTAGCTGCTAAGGCACTTGAGGTAGACTCTAACTCCGTGTCTGAGTCAAAAAGCCAGGTCAGTTCAGATGTGTCAACAAATGCGTCAGGTAAAAAGTTCGAAGGAAATGCTGATTGCAAAAATTGCAACAAAGACTGCAAATTTTGTAATACTGTCACGTATCTCAACGGTGAGAAAATTAAAGATCTGACAGCAAAGGTCAGAAGCGTTGAGAATCAGATTCTTGGTCGTGACAAAACAGTTAAAGCTTCAACTGAACGGATAAGAAAATTAACTAGTCAACTTGATAATGATAAAATTGATCATGATAAAGTTAAAAATGAAAATGAAAAGTTGATTCTTGAAAACCGTCAGATTTCTGAAAAGTTTGAAAAACTCAAAAGCACAATGAAAGATTGTGATGATCGAAATGGTAAAACTTTTAAAGAAAATGAACATTTAAGAGCAGTGCTTAGAGTCAAAGAAGAATCAATCAATCAACAACTGGATGAAATCGCTAAATTGAAACTTAAAGTTCAAGAGGTTGTAATCGAAAATGAGCGAATCCAGTTGAAGCTTAACAGTTACAGCTCCGCAAGCTTTGTTTTGCAACATATCATTCCCAAACCCATCGGGAAAGACAAAGTGGGCGAAGATGTGTATTGTGATGGAACTGGGGTGGGGTTTCATCGAGTTCCACCACCTGTTCTTGATAATTACACTAAAAAGCAATCTGGGTTGGTTGAAATTGAGGAAGAAAAAGAAGTTAAACTTCCGGAGAACATTGATGTTACTTTTTCTACATCATCTGATGATAGTGTTCAGACAGAAATTGTTAAGAGCACAGCTGAAAGTGTTTTGTTGTCTGATTCAGCTGAAGATGATGGATGTTTCTTGGACAAATATATTCAGAAATCAAAATCCAAAGACAACTTAAATGATGAACCGAATCTTGTGATGTACAAGATGGTTGGATCTGATAAGTTGTATTCGGATTCTGAATTTCCCCTTGAGAATGTTAATGAGAAAAAGTTAACAAATGTTTTCAAGTTGGTTGAAGTTGAATTGTCAGAAGTGAATAGTTTAAAACAAACAAAAAGGCAAATGAATTTTGAGAAAGATAAAGCTTACTATAAGAAACCACGTTTGTATAATAACAATCAAAATAACTGGACGAGTGGTTATCGGGGTGGTAAGAACTTTCAAAGAAAGAATTTTCAATACAAATGGTTTGCTGAAAAGAAGGTGTTTGTGAACAGTTCAAGTTCACGTTCTGATGAGGAAAATGAAATTTTTTCAAAATCAAATAAAGAATTCTTTGAGAAAAGAGCTTCACATTATCAGTCTGAAGGCACAAGTCGAGTTGTTGATACTCGTACATGTTTCAGATGTAATCAAGTTGGTCACATTGCACGAATGTGTACCAATGTGAAGCCTAAGACTGAAAATGTGAAGATTCAAAAGAAGAAAGTTGACGTGAAGGGTAAAGCACCAATCATTGTTGAGAAAAAGAATGAGAAAAATGATAACATCAAAATGAAAAATGAATCCGTACAGAAAGTGGTAACTAAAAATGCCAAGTTGTATAAACGGGTTGCTTTATCTCAACAAGTTTGGAAACCAAAAACTGAAATGAAAATTTCAACTTCTGAAGTGAAAAAGGCTGAAGAATCAATTTCGGTTGATTATGATGCAAATTTTCCACCTTTGAAGGCTGAAAATTTCAAAATTCAAGTTGCTAGAGTCAAGGTTACACCTAAGGCTGATGAGGCCTGGGTGGACACCATGTTCGAATATGCAGTTTGAATTGCCGGAGCTTCCTTGTTCGCGAAGCATGAATCGGCATCTTTATTGAAGTGTTTTAAAATCAACTTGTGGTATGTGCAGGATCTTCCAAGAGCTATTTCAAGATGGATCATGGATAGTGGCGCATCTCGACATATGACAGGAAAAACTGCATTGCTGTATGATGTGAAGAACATAAATGGTGGTTATGTGGGATTTGCAGGTCATGAAGGTGGTAAAATTGTTGGTGAAGGAACGTTATCCAATGGGATTGTGACGTTTGAGAGAGTTAACTACATCACTGAGCTGGAGAACAATCTACTAAGTATCTCGCAGATTTGTGACAACATGTATACTACTCACTTCACTGATAAAGAATGTTTGATATTGAAACCTGGTTTTGTTATCCCTGAAGAATGGATTATCATGAGGGCACCTAGAGTGAATGATTTATATGTGTTAGATATGTCTGTAGCAACTACAACTACTGGTCAAGCACATTGTTTTGTTTCTAGAGCAACTGAGAAAGAATCAAGATTGTGGCACCGCAAGATGGGGCATATTCACCTAAGGAAGATGAATCACTTGGTGCACAATGATTTGGTATTGGGAGTTAATATCAAAGGTTTTCATCTGGAAGGGGAGTGCATTAGCTGCATCAAAGGCAAGCAGAAGAAAAAGTCACACCCTACAAAGCAAGTCAATTCAGTTTCGAGACCTCTGGAAAGACTTCACATGGATTTGTTTGGTCCGGTGAATGTCAAAAGTATTACAGGAGATTACTATTGTTTGGTCGTTACTGATGATTATTCCAGATTTTCGTGGGTTTCGTTCTTGAAGACGAAAGATGAAACATTTGACAATTTGATGGGTCTGTTCAGGAAGATTGAGAATTTGTACCAAAGGCGTATCAAGAGAATTCGAGGTGATAATGGTACTGAATTCAAGAACAGCAAGATGGAAGAATTTTGTGATGAAAGAGGTATTTTGCATGAGTTTAGTGCTCCGTACACTCCGCAGCAGAATGGAGTCGCAGAACGCAAAAATCGGACGCTAATCGAGACGGCTAGAACTATGCTCGCAGATTCAAAGTTACCGATTAATTTTTGGGCTGAAGCTGTTTCCGCCGCATGCTATACGCTCAACAGAGTTCTTACTGTCAAGAAGTTCAACAAAACATGCTTTGAGCTAATCAATAATCGCAAACCAAATTTAAAGTATCTAGAACCGTTTGGGTCACCTTGTACGGTTATAGAGCCTCATGGAAAGTTTGGTCCGAAGAGCATTGAGGGTATATTTGTTGGTTATGCAAATCCGATGCGACGTGTCTTCGTTCCAAGTGAAAAGCGGATTATTGAAGCTGCAAATGTTGAATGTCAAGGTTATACTATGCCGCCGCAGAATCCTGGTGATTCATGGCGTTATCATTATGACAAACTTTGGGATTCGTTTGACATGAGAGAAGAATCAGAGGATGATGAAGATTTCTTTGATGAGTTGGATATTTTGCGTGAATATGAGTCGCAGTTAAGGTTCCCAGCTGAGTATTCGAGGAGACCACAGGAAACTTCAAATGATGATGAAGCAGGTCCAAGTAATGCTGGTGAACATGATGATGTCCAACAGAATGAAGTTGCTCAGGATAATCAGTCGGCTCAGAATGATAATCTAGAAGCTGAAAACATGCCAGTATTTGATCATGGTGATTCAGATTCTGAGGGGGAGCAAATTCAGATTTCAAGTCAAACAAACCAAGTTGGTGAACAAGATGCAGAACAGAATGTTACTAATCTGGAGGGAAATGTAGATGTTCCAAGCGAAGTGATGCTGCGAACTTTTTCATATCATCCAGAGGAGTTGATCATAGGAGAATTGCAAGCTGGAGTTCGCACTCGAAATCAGATTGATAAAGGGCTTACATGTTTTTATACAAAAGTTGCTCCTTTGCAAACTGAATTCTCATTGAGTTGTTTTATCTCGCAGGTTGAGCCAAGAACTTACAAAGAGGCGCTTACTGAAGACTCTTGGGTCAATGCAATGCAGGAGGAACTTAGTCAATTTGAAAAATTGGGAGTGTGGAAGTTAGTTGATTTGCCGGATGGTCTGAGGAAGATTAACACCAAGTGGGTGTTCAAGTGCAAGAGGGATGATAGAGGAGTTGTTGTAAGGAACAAAGCTCGACTCGTTGTTCAGGGATTTAGTCAACAGGAGGGAATTGATTTTACCGAAGTCTATGCTCCTGTAGCACGACTAGAGGCAATCAGAATTTTCCTAGCATTTGCGTCTTGGAAGAACTTCAAAGTTTATCAGTTGGATGTTAAATCGGCGTTTCTTTATGGGAAGGTTAAAGAGGAGGTTTATGTCGGTCAGCCACCGGGCTTTACCGATCCAATCCACAAAAACAAGGTCTACTTATTGGACAAAGCGCTGTATGGTTTACACCAGGCCCCGAGAGCTTGGTACGAGACTTTGTCTCAACACCTACTAGCCAACAAGTTCATTCGTGGAAAAGTGGATGCCACTCTCTTCACTAAAAAGGTCGATGGTCATCTTCTGATAGTTCAGATTTATGTGGACGATATAATCTTTGGGTCGACAAATGAAAATCTATGCAAAGATTTTGAATCAGTGATGAAGCAAAAGTTTGAAATGTCATCAATGGGGGAGATGAAATTCTTTCTGGGATTACAAGTTGAACAACTTCCTGAGGGAATTTTCATTCATCAGTCAAAATATGTTCATGATATTCTAGAGAAATTTGGGATGTCAAGTTCTACTCCAGCTGCTACCCCACTTGCAACAAATCATGGGATTCACCCAGATCTCACCGGAGACAGGGCTGATGAAACGTTTTACCGTTCCATGATAGGTTCTTTAATGTACCTAACTGCTTCACGTCCTGATATTATGTACTCAACGTGCCTCGCAGCAAGATTTCAATCTAACCCGAGAGCATCGCATATGATCATTGTGAAGAGGATATTGCGCTACCTGAAAGGAACTCCTTCATTGGGGTTGTGGTATCCTAGGAAAGGCGATTTTACGCTCGAAGGGTATTCCGATTCAGATTTCGGATGCTGCAAAGTCAATTCAAAATCAACAACTGCAGGATGCCAGTTCTTTGGTACTAGATTGGTTACCAGGCAGTGTAAGAAACAAACATCTGTGGCGTTATCTACATGTGAAGCGGAGTATGTTTCTGCTAGCAGTTGCTGCTCTCAGATCTTGTGGATACAACAACAGATGCGCGACTACGGTTTGCAGTTTCTTAACACACCTCTTTTTGTTGATAATGAGGCCGCTATAAATATAACAAAAAATCTAGTACATCACGCTAAAACTAAACACATAGAAATTCGTCATCACTTTATTCGTGATTGCTTTGAGAAAAAGTTGATACGAATTGAGAAAATCCACACTGACGAACAGAAAGCTGATTTACATACCAAAGCTTTTGATAAAAATCGGTTTAAATATTTGTTAAAACTGAATGGTATGAAGCTTCTGTCGGTGTCGGATGGAATAGTTGGCGTTGATGAAAGTACTGTTGCAGATGAAGACGAGAAACAATCTGCAATGGTTTGTCGATTTTTTACTTGTTTTGGTATTTAGGGGGAGTAGATATTTGTATATAGTTTATGTTTTCTGAAAATACAAAAACAGTAAAAAATGTAAAAATACAAAAACATGATAAAATTTGAAAAAGAGCTTGTGTATATAGGGAAAATGATAGTACATCAGCTAGACGATTACAGTATGCTAAAGATGTGTAAAGAATAAATGAGTTAAACAGACTCACTGATGATGTGTCGATAGGTTTTCGCACATTTAGTAGATTTATTCGGGATATAAACCTAAAATTCAAACTGGTGAATTTCGTGGGGAACACTACTTGGATATATAGGTAACCCCTGAAATCTCGTTTGAAAGGTCTCTTAATCTGATATACTAGGTCTTTATACTCAATGATGTCTGGGGTATTATTCCGGGACTTCTGCTGAACGGTGGTTCTGACCTAGTCCTTGGATAATACTTGCTGCAATGCTTGAAACACAGCATTAAACCCTCAGCATGCTGAAACAATAAAATTGATAAATGCTGCTGTTGTAAGCAAAAAGATCCTCTAAAGGGGACACACATTAAAGTCGAAGCTGATATCTCTCTGCGTATACGGAAGTATCGATCTGAGATCCCTCGGCCCTCGCATACCTAATTTATATACAGATATCATTGTAGTATACTCATCTGTAAGACTGATTATTGGGATTCTGGATACGGGAGTATATTCAAGAGGTGGGACACATGAATGAGCTAAGTTCTTAATTCATATAAATCGTATCCTGAGTAAATTGAAATATGTGTGGGAATTTAAGATGGATCATTATATCGACAATCGAGGTGAATTGTTTAAGTCTGAGTATGAAATGAAGCTTAACGGTACTTGTAATTTGTCTGAAAAGCTGATATGATTCCCTGACACGCTCGCCAAAAATATGTTTGTATATAGTTTACTTTGTTTACTTTCTGCAATTTAAGTTTTCTGTATTTCATTTCTTAGTTTAGAACACTTTGATAAAATCCAAAAAGATTTTATTTCTGCTTTATTTTCCGACAAACCATAGTGGAGAGTTGATTGTTGGATTCTTAGATGATTGAAGCAGATGCAGGAGATTCTGGACTGAAGAATGAGGAGAGCTTACTTTGAAGAAGTTTGAATTGTTTGAAAAGTCAAAAACAAGTTCATTAATTTGATACTTGTTATTTTCAGAAAATGTTTGAAATTGTTGTTTTTAAAATCAGTATTGATTCGTCAAAAGATCAACCAAGGTCATTAATTTGGACTTGGTAGATTAATCAAGTGATCAGGGTCATTAACTTGCACCTGAATACTTGAGTGGATTTCTAAAACTGATTGAGTTTGTGAATTATTGTTGAAAAGATAGAATTGTAATGTTTGTGGTTGAGTAACAGGTTTGGACTACATTATTCCCAACGGAAGCTAAATGTTAAAGCTTGAACCTGATATCTCAGATTCTAGCATGTAGAGAGGGGGAGTCAGTGAAAGGGGGAGTCTGGATCAACGGTCAAAGGGAAGATTGAAGTTTAAAGTTTGTAGATTGAAGATAAAGATTGAAGAAAGCTTTTACAGTGTTTGATGATTGATAAAGACAAAGACTTGAAGCCAAAGACTTCATCAACATCCAAGGGGGAGTCTGTTGGTGCATTGAATGTCTGCTGATTACGTCATAATCAAGTCTTGTGTCTAGATTGTTTGAATTATCACACAACAGGGTCTTAATTAGGGTTTTTACATGTTAATCTTGTAAATTTCGCTTGAATGTGTTTGTGTGTGTTTCAAGCTAAATCAGATTTAGCTTGAACCAGTTCAAGCGAAATCAACATCAGAGATTTAGCTTGAACAGGTTCAAGCCAAATCAGATTTAGCTTGAAACAGTTTCAAGCGAAATCTTAGTCCTATATATAGGTGTTGTGTGATTCATTTGATAGAGTGAAGGTCATTGTTGGAGAGACGAAGTGCTGTCGGTTTTGTACCAGAAAACGTTGTAAAAGCACAAATATTAATCAGAAAAGAAGGATTAAAAGGATAATAGCTGTTATGACTTTGTGTGCATTGATTCCGCCTTTACACATGAAGATGAACGTCTTTGACTGACATTTTAAGGTCGTAGAACGGTCCAACAGGTGGGCGTGGTGGGCGTGGTGGTGGTGGTGGTGGATGGAGCTGGCGGCGGCGGTGGTGGTAGCAGTAGTGGTGACGACGGTGGATTGTTGCGGAGGCGGTGGTGGCGGAGGTAGGTGACGACATCAGGTGGCGACAGTGGCGGGTGGCGATGGTGGTGGGTGGTGGCAACGGTGGTGGGTTGCGGTGTTGTTAATGAAGGCTAAAGAGGGAATGGAATGGAAAAAGAAAACAGGGGGAATGGATAGAATGATTTTGAGGGAATGGAATGCATTTTGGAATGGGCGATTCTATTCCATCAACCAACAAAACACTCTTTTCTTCATTCCATGGCAATAATCTATTTCATTTCAACTCCCATTCCTTCATACCAAACGCTACCTAAATACTTACATTAACCCATTATAAATTATAAATTAACAATATTGTGGTGCATAGTTAAGTTGTATTCTATGTTTAGGGAGGTTTTCAAAAGAAAATTATATAATTACACTTTTAACCCAAAGCTACTTTGGTTTTTTGCTTTTAACCCAAAAGCTTTCTATCTTTGCCAATTTAACCTCACAACTATTTTACTTTCAACTTTGGTACCCTACATTTTTCATAATTCGCAAAATGTTTGTTTTACATTTTGTTCTAAGTTTTGCAAGTTAACACGACGTGACGTATGTGTGTTGTTCAACGTTTTTTACGTTTTTTTTAGCTTCATTCTAAATTTTGCGAGTTAACGTGTAACACACCGTGTTTCGAAAGTCAAAGTCAAAGTCAAGATTGAAGTCAAAGGGAGAAAAGATTGCTAATTGCGATTTGTCTCTCCTTGATCAATTCCTGTTTTGACTTCTTTGACTTGTAGTTAGTCTATTTTATTATCGCTTTAGTTGTATTATGTGGAGTATCTATTAATAATCGCATAAGTAATCGTTATTTATCGCTTGTTTAATCGCTTTATCGCTATCGCAACCGCACTTGCAACTCGAATTACGCATTTTGGTTATTGTTATACGTGTGCGTGCCTTATGTATTACTTGTGCATGTTTATTTATGTTATGTGTGGTTATCAATCGAAACGCAATCGAAACTCAATCGCAAACGAATCGCAAACGCTAAACGAATATGAAACAAGGATGCTTGTAGGTTGATATAGTAGTTGGGATTAAAAGTAATTTGACTAGGAAATTCCATCACATCGCAACGCTCGCAATCGCAATCGAAACGGCAAAACTCGTCGCACCAAACACTCAAACAAGGTGACTGATCGACCAGGCGACCAGTCGATCGACCAGGCGACCAGTCGATCGACCAGCCGATCGATCGAGCAGCCGCTCGATCGGACAGCTGTTCGATCGGACTGCCTAACCGATCGACCAACCCCTCTCCACTCCTTTCCAGTTTGGGTAACGCTATAAATACCCCTTGTCACTTTCATTCTTTCCACTTTTGGCAACTCTCATCCGACCAGCGCTCTAACCTTGCTTTTTCTCCGATTTCTCGCAATTCCGGTAAGATCTCGTCCTAAATCTTGTACTTCCTTAATCTACACACACTCCTACACCTTTCTATCTTTTGAATCTTAACTTTTAACCGTGAGATCATCAAGGTTCAAGGTATTCTAGGATAACATCATCATGTGTTCTTGAAGAACTTCATGTTTTGGCCTCGATCCACCAAGAATAACTTGGATCTAACCGATTTCCACATAAACAAACAAAGATCTTTCATAGATCTAAACATCTTCACAAGAAAAAGGATTGAAAGATGGTTTTCCAACTTTCTTTCAACTCTTTTACACTCAATGCATTCAAAACCGATGGAATCGGAGCTTGTGCCGACTTACTACTCATTCTTGTAGTTGTGTTGGTCCAAGATCTGGATTCTGTCCACGAGACTACCGATTTCAGGTTAAACATGAAACACCGTCTCGAACAGTTAACTGGTTGGATTTGGGTGATTCCTGTCCGATCAGGAGTACCAAGTACTGACGAGGTTTCTGTTGCTTAACAAGTTATCAAAACGTCTCGATAAAACGACAAACAATCAAAACAACCAAGTGTAAGACGAACAGGTCGACCAGGACGGAGTGCCGTCCGATCGGACTGCTGTCCGATCGAACAGCCAATCCGAACGACTTGCACCTTGGTCCCACCTTAATTTTCAAATCAACTCTCAGGAGTTTTGGAACACCGAACGGATTGCCGTCCGAGCGAGCTACCACTCGATCGACCGACCATCCGAATATGTGATGTTTCGAAACTTCAACACTTAAACAATTTTCAACATGTTCAATGCATAAAAGATGCCACCCGATCAAACAACCATCCGGTCGAGTGACAACCTGCCGTGAACTTGTTCTCGCTGAAGTGTCCAACCAATCGGGTTGTCGTCCGATCGAACGACCGTTCAGTCGACTGACCTGAAAGGTAGAGATACTTCTATGTTCTCAAAATGCTACAACGAAAACTTCAAAAGTTAAGCCATCATACACAAACACATCCTTCTCAAAAGAAGAAACAATCCACTCGAACGGCCATCCGACCCGACGACCGTCCGAACGGACTGTCACTCAAACGATCAGCCGTCCGATCGGACTACCATCCGATCGAACTGCTGATCGACCCAACCTGCACTTGTTCCATTTTACGCGTCGCTTATCGTTATGCTATCAATCTGTTCAGGCTAACCCTACTCTCTAGCGCTCCCTTCAATCCATCAACCGCTGTGAGTATACTCGAATCCCTTTTTGCTTTACGCACTTTTGGGTGTTACATACGTTACTTATACAAAATCACATCGAACACACTACGCAATACTTTAAACGCTAACCGCTATCGCATGTATACGTGACTTAATGAATGCTTGTTTGTTATGTTTACACATGGAATGTTGTCTACCTGCCTTAGCATTGATAGTACTATTAGTTTGGACTCAGCACCTGTTCACTCGGGGGTTGTTAAGGACAATTACCTACATGGATCACAGTGGTGAGTATGTATCGTGAACTGCCTTGGGCAGTCAACCCGCAGTCATTGGTATCGATAGGTTCATGTCGATAACTAGCATGCCTCATTTCACTCTGTGTACGTGCTGGTTATGCGTAACGCTTTCGAACTCTATATGCTATTATCAAACTTGTATGCTCACCTTTACACTATGTGTATTGACTTTTACTTTAACGTATGTGACAGGTGCTTAGGATGTTTACATGCTTTGTGTACTGGTGATGAAATCAAGGCTAGGGACGGAGTCCTAGAAACCAATAAATAAACACTTTTCTGTAATAAAAATCTGAGTTGTCGGAACAGAACAATTTGACTAGATCTTTCTGTAATAATTACATTATCATTTATGACATGGTATGGGACGTGTTACTTTAAAATATTTGGTAAATATAGTTGTTGTGGAAACTTCTGGACAATCTGTTTCGTTCAGTGCCATGCCCCGATGTTTTCGCCATCGGTTGTGGTGTGACAGATTGGTATCAGAGCCATAACTATATGGAATTAGGCAAGACTCAACCTAGTCCGGGTCGATGTATTAGATACCTAGTCTATAGTTAGGAACCAACAGACCGACTCATGCATGTCCAGTAGGGATTATGTGTAGGCATACTTGCTATTTCTCGCCATTCTCGCCTACGCTACACTATCACTGCACTCGAAATTTTCAAAATGATTGAGCGATTAAGTCGAGATTAGGTGTGAAAACCGCAAACTCTCGACTAAATTGCTTGTTCAAACCCACATTTTATCTATAAACACGAGAAGTTGCGTTGAAATAGGAGTGAAATCCATACTTCGACGCGTAATTCTCTTTTATTTTATCAAAACAGGGACGAAGTTGTTAAACCCTAACCTTGACGACTTGTTCCGACCTTTACTTGGTTTTTACAAAACTCTCACCAAGGTATCGACGGACTCCAACGACTTGAAGTCACGACATGACCAAAAGGATGCGTGCCGAGCCCAAGACTCAAGGCAAAAGCACAATCGTGAAAGTCAAAGTGTGCGCAACAGGTCCCTGTGAATAGTCGAATCACTTTGGATAGTCAATGTCTAATAGCCGCAGACGATCTATTTCTCGATTTTTGTGTGTTTCGATTCTGAGCCCGCAACTGCTGACTCTGATGATTCGTCGATTTTATGTGTTTGTATGTGTGTTTACCTGTTTGTGTGTTTAATTTTGGAGAATTATTCAATTCTTTTCTTTCACTTCGATCGACACGCACGACCCGCATTGCATACCTACCTCAAAACGCTGACAAATCGCTAAATTATGGACGACCTTATGCTATGTCATACGCTTATACTATACTACTCGATATGTTAATCGCAATCGCTATTCTCGAACGCACGCAGGCTTTAAATGATAGGTTTCTGTATTCTGACTGCCTTTGTGATTACATGCGTATGTGCTTTTGTGCCCTACGTGCTTATGTGTTTATGTGTCTCTATGTGAATCTGTGATTATGTGCCCATATGTTTACATGATTGTACGTGTTCGTGAGTTTTAGTAGTATTAGGATTGTGAGGTGAGATTCGATATACTGTGTTGAGTCCTGTGACGATGTCTGTTGCAGACAATTTCGTCATCTGGATCTCGCGCTACCCGTGATGCTCGCCGAAAGCAAGCAGACAAACGCCTCGCTGCCATGATTACTAAGCAAATGGCAAAGGTTGTCCCCCATGTCGTCAGCGAACTGTACGAAAACATGGGCAAATCGTCTGAAGAATCCAGGACCGAGACTCCCAAAGCTGCTTTCAGCTTCAAACAGTTCAAGGCATGTGGGCCGAAGGAGTTCACCAGCGAAGAAGGCCCTACGACTTTGTTTCAATGGTTTGATTCAATCGAAGTTACCCTGCGACAGAGCGGAAGTCCTGATAATCTCCGCACGCTGAACGCGACCGGCGTCTTCCTGTCCCGCGCTTTAGACTGGTGGAAGGCTGTAACAACTCTCATTTAAAATTACTATTTCTTATTTTATTTTTTCCAATAGGAAACCCTAATTTAGAA
Organism: Helianthus tuberosus; assembly: GCA_030545235.1. Taxonomy (NCBI): domain Eukaryota; kingdom Viridiplantae; phylum Streptophyta; class Magnoliopsida; order Asterales; family Asteraceae; genus Helianthus; species Helianthus tuberosus. The sequence continues at coordinate 3,402,415 of JARYGA010059765.1, read as the reverse complement.
CCCCAAGAAATATGGCATGACCCCTAAAATTTTCGGAACAATCAGAACTAGGATCAGGGCCCCTAAAACTCAGGGGGGGTATTTCCTAGTTGATATTATCTAAACAGTTTTCGATAGAAATCGAATTTTTACAAACCGTCGACTCACCCAAGCTAAGCAGACACGAGGCTACCCTATGCTAGAAGGGGTCCCCTCGCGCCACGCGAGGGAGACATTTTTTCAGTATATATAGAGGAGTTTGGCACTTGAATTTGGGCGTTGGTTCGACGTAAAAAACTCATTTCGTACGTTGAGATATCGTCTGTTTACTACATAACACACACACAGCATGAAACGCTGCCGCGATAACAGGGTAATAGCTCGATCACTGCTACGATTTAATGTCCGATCGATGGAAACCAATCCGATGGATGTTTAAGTGCTGCCTGTACTTGGGCTATACTTTGTCATTCTCTTTTTATTAAATAACTCAAATTTTTTTCAAAGTTATAATTACAGGGATTAAGTCGTGGTTATCTTGAATCACTGACAAGTGGGGTATTGTGCAGATTACTAATTTCTCGTGGTTAGGTTCATTAACCTAACAGTGATAATCATCACTACTTGGGTGAAAGGACCCAATAGTGGTATGACCATCGTCACAAGGATGTGACACGGCGCCAGATAAAAATAAAGATAGAAGCCATTGTAATCGCTCTTATGCTGTAAATATAACAATGTGTCGTTTTATCAAATTTAAGTGACTCGCCAGTATTTCCCTGTTGATAAAATATTTTTAAAACATGTTTCAGGTGACCTACTGTGAATCAAAGAAAAGTGCTACGGAGCACTAATCTAGCTTGAGGTGGTGGCTCAGTTAAATAAATAAACATGTTTTGTAAAACACGGAATTTCCTCATGAGATTCCTTCATTGTAAATTACGGGGTTTGTTCCAATTTATGAAATACAATAATTGGGCATTTTCATGTTTTAAAAGATCCTGTTAAAATTTTCGCTGCCAACATATTAATTGCCACGGGTTTTCTGTCCCGCGGCACCTGGACCGGGTAAAACCGGGACGGGGGCCGTGACAGAAAAAGGTGGTATCAGAGCCACTGATTTAAGCCAATTAAGTATTTAGGAATACTTAATTTTTCTGATTGCCATTCTGTGATTATGTGGAAATTCAAGTTACAAAGTTTTAACTTAGAATTTTGTGTGTTTCTTCATACCTGTTAAACAGCATGAATGAGTTGTCTGAAGCTCTTCAGAATCTCAATCTCCATTCTGTTAATGTGGAAGTTTCCAGAGACTTTTTCGGTTATTTGACCGACGTTGATGAACCTATGGAATTTCAAGCCCAACCTCCGGAAAAACCAAAGCCGAAGAAGAGAAGAAGTTTCGTGGGCTGGAGGCGTGTGCGTAGGAAGAAACCAGCAACACGGAAGGTTATAAAGACTAAGGATCCAAAAGATAAAGGTAAAGGAATAGAGATTGGGGAAAGCTCAGGGCAAGCCCAGGAAATGCCATCCTGGGAGGAGCTGGATCATAAACTGGCACTTAGTGACCTCATCGGACCTGCCGATGAAAACCTCTTTAATTACCCAGCGGAAGCACAACTTCCGGTTGATCTAGAGCCTGATATCCCAGATCCTATTATCCACACCCAACCGTTACCAGGAGAGCTAGAAGAGTGGTGGACCACTAACTGGCAATTTCAGAATCTCTTAAATAACCCTAATACCTTTTTCCCTCAGTTTGACCCGGAGCCTCCACTACACCCACCTATGAGCGCTGAAAACTTGGCTGAACTCCGCCACTATGGCGAGGAGTTGGTGGACGCCGGAAATAGAATCCGGGAAGTAGGGGAGAGGATATCCTGGAAATACGACAAGAGGGAACGTCGTTTCTGAAGGGCCAGCTGACGGGATCGTATGTGGTTGTGGGAATGTGTGTTTAATAATAATAATAATAATAATAATAATAATAATAATAATAATAATAATAATATAATAATAAAAATATAATCATGTAAAATAACTAAAAATAAAACTTGTGTAATATAACTGGTGTGTATGGACGCATATTAGAATATATAAAAATATGAAAGTCGAAAAATCGACAATTTTGGCTATACGTGTTGACATGATTACGTGCAGTTATTTTATTGTACGATTGTTTATTATGCTTGGTTGTTATTTATTTGGTGCTAATAAGTTATATATATTAATTACCAGATGGAGCACGCTGGTAATGAACCAGTTAACGATGGTAACCCATCCGAGCAAAATAATGAGGACCATTTTCTGAAAAGACAAGATATAGAAAACATCGTTGCTCAAGGAATAGCCAATGCTATTCCAGCAATCCTTGCTGCTGCTCAGAATCCAGTTGAATCTCAACAAATTATTCCCAGCAAACGTACTCATGAAGACAACTTCAGTAATAGCATAAATGGAGGCGGCAACATTAATAATAATGATAATGATGTACTGCAAGCCCCAATTCTCAAAAGAATGAAAGCTGCAACGCCAGGTTGCACTTATAAGGAATTTCTTGCCTGTAAACCGGTCGAATTCGCAGGCAATGAAGGGGCGACTGCTGCACTGCGTTGGTTGGAGAAAACCGAGGCAGTAATTAAAATAAGTAAATGTGCCGAGGAAGACAAAGTCATGTACGCGTCGCATCTTTTTAAAGAAGGGGCGCTAGAATGGTGGAATACTGTACTACAAGCCAAAGGAAGCGATGTGGCCTATGCCATTAATTGGGAAGAATTTAAGCGTCTGGTGGAAAGAAAATTCTGCCCAGAATATGAAAAGGAACAAATGGCGAACAAATTCCTGAACCACCGGATGATGGATGTAGACTGTCGAGGGTATACTTCGACATTCTTCGAGTATGCTAGAGTTGTACCAACCCTAGCTTCGCCAGAACCGGTACTTATTTCTCGCTATATTTGGGATTTGATTGGCGAAATCCGTGATATCATTAAAGCTGCGAGACCTCGCACAATTGACGATGCAGTGGAATTAGCCAACACTTTGACGGACGGACTGGTACGTACGCGAGAAGAAAATAGAAAGAAGGAAGTGGCCCAAAAGATTACCGAAGGATTTCGTGTGAGTAATAGTAGTAATTTCAAGAAAAAGGGAACCGGGCAATCTTCCACTGTTCCATTTTGCAATACTTGTAAAAGAAAGCATTTTGGAAGATGCAAAGGGTATTGCAATTTCTGCAAAATTCCAGGGCATCAGGAAGAAGATTGCAGGAGGAAGAAATCAACAATCTGCTTCAACTGTGGAGAAGCTGGACATTTTAGACCAGACTGCCCTAAATTGGTCAAACCAGCTGAAAATAAAGCCAAACCTGCAGAAGGAACTACCAAAAAGAACGCAAGAGCTTTCCAACTAACTACTCAGGAAGCAGAGTTAATCCCTGATGTGATAGCTGGTACGTTCCTAGTTCACGACGTTTATGTGAAAGTATTATTTGACTCTGCTGCAAACCAAAGTTTTATAAATACTTTATTCTGCCAAGCTCTTAACCTACCCTTAACCAAACTTAGGCAAATTTTTACTGTCGAAATGGCAGATGGGAATTCTGTTAACATAGATAAAGTTTTGCTAGAAGGAAAGATAGAACTCTTAGGTCATAAATTTTCTGCAAACCTGTTACCTATGAATTTAGCTGGATTCGATGTCGTACTAGGAATGGATTGGTTATTAGCCAACCATGCTCGAATCCTTTGTGATAAGAACTCCATAGAAATCAGTGCACCCACCGGAGAAGTAATTATGACTCCAGGTGTCACACCCCGACCATGTAGGACAACAAACCGTGGCGGAAACGTCGGGGAGTGATGTGGCAGAATTATTGTTTCATAACCATGGATACAAAAAGAGTTTCGTTTTATTGAATATTAAACATTAACATTGTCTTAACATATAACAAACAAATTTCACATCGACTATCACTGTTATTATGTCACTAAGGCCTCGTCCAGATCCTATGTGATGCATGCATCCTAGAAATCAATCAAGCAACATCACCTGAAACATATGTAAAAACAAAGTCAGCAAAGAAATGCTGGCGAGTACATAGGTTTTATAAGAGTGTCAGATTCATGGCTAGTTTTCAGGTTGCAGTACTTTATTAGACTACAAGAGTCAAAATACAAACCTCGTTTTGAAAAGTGTATTGCAACATAATTAACCAACTCAAATCAAGATGATTATAATTTGTAAAATCTCGTTGCCATGATTCTTAACCCAAAAACATTTGCTTTAGAAAAACCAATTTGTAAAACTTCTTGTATTAACTCATTAGTAAAACTCGTATGGTTTATATTCTTTTGAAAACATCGTTATGTGACATCGTTTCAAAATCGTTTACCCAAGTGAACTAAATAACGCCACGGTATGTAATATGTTGAAAACACTTATATATAAGAAGTACCAGCGGCGTATCTACCATGTTTTCACCACATTACACCCGTCCCGTTATCTAAACACTTAACCAAAAACCAATCGTTTATTCAATTCGTTTAACTTGTTCAAATCGTTAACTCGTTTAAAATCGTTTAAGTCATCCTCGTTTTAATTGTGAAAACTATTCTTGGTCGTCTCGCTAACAACATTCAAACCTTCATGACTCGACTAACTCGCTTTAACAAACCACCAAAGGGTAAGCTAACTATCATCAGATTCAGTCGTTACCCACAACCCCCACACATAACCATGGGTGCAGTAAGATAACGGGATTTGTCAGATCCTATGGTACCATAACCTAATACTGGTCGGTTTGATCAATGCTAATGAATGTCATTTGTTATGTAACTACAACCAACAAGTTTGTTCACTTTATTGAAATCGTTATTAGTTTTGTGTAAACCATCATAATCGTTTTTGAAATCATTGTTTAAACCTTGAAATCATTTTTGTACATATGAATCACCCCAAAACAATTGAAAACAGTAAAATACGGGAACTATGTACTCACATGAAGTGTAAAGTATCCTCAATCAATAGAACTTCAACAAACTCAAGTAAACCAGAGAAATCAATCAGCACCTAGTAATTAAATCACTAGTCAAACAATAGACACCTAAATCGAAAGATCGGATAGAATGAGGTCTTGTAAACCAAATGAGTGTTGGAACTCATGTGATATGGTTTAACAAAGCCTACATCCTAAATTGAAACCTATCCTAAGTGCTTTCGACCCATTATGATCCATTAAGGTAGCTTACGCTACTTTAACGCGTCGTGCGCGCAAATGCGCGTTCGAGACGTCTAACTAGTCCTATGACAAGTATTATATGCCTAAACATGTTTAAATATGTTACATAATCAGTTACGTGACAAAATTTTATGTTTCATATGCTTAATTACCAATCATGTATGAAAAGGGCATTTTGGTCATTTACCTAAGGCATATAAATTACCTATCATACAACTAATTAACCTAAGTGGGACCATAAGGTGTAACCTCGGAAGGTTATTCCCTATGCAACTATCACTAAACATGTTTGGTCGGATCCTAATGATCGACCAAACGGGTCGTGTTCGAAAGTCTAAGCGGGTGTTTAGTCCGCTTGACTTACGACTCTACATAAGCACTAATCTAAAAAGTTACGTGCTAAACATGTCGAAACATGTTTAACTAAGTTAGAAAATAGGTTTGGTATCAAAACAAATGGTTTTGATACCTATAAGTAGTTTGGTTACAAAATACGCAAGAATGTGCATTTTGGCCGATACTACGACTCGTCACTACACCTAGATAACAAGGTAATCAGTAGGTATAGTCACTAGGGACTATAACCATCGTGATTACGCTCACGTTATGAAGTTCAAATGAACTTCGTATTGACCATAAATTGGTCAATTCAGAAAGTCAAACGCAGTTTGACTTTCAGACTCGAAAAGCGATAAAAGAACGAAAGAATACTTACAAAAGGTCCCCGCAAGCTATGATCCGATTTACTCTCAGGTATGAAGCATAGACTTCAACTTAGAGAGCCAAAATCAGATCATTGTGGGTTTTGCAAGTGAAAGGAGGTGGGTATTTATAGGAAATCTAGAACCGTTAGGATCATTCATCGTAAAACGAGCTTCGATCTCATCCGTACACATGTGCCCATGGTTTTGTGAAACCATGGGAGCCCATAGTTTCGTTAAAAACATGTGCAAATGAGGGGAACAGCTGGAACAAGCTGGAATTTAGATTTTTCATTTTGGTCCCTTCCTAAGATAACTATGGCAGAATGTCCATTTTGGTCCCTGAATGTGCAAAACATGGTTTTTGATGCATTTTTGACACGTTTAAGCCCCGTTAATCCCATTTCAAGGCTCTAAAATGAAGCTAAAGTATAGGGAACATGAAACAGGCTCAAAAATATCTCGGATGTCGGTTCGTTTGGTCGTACGGTTGCGTTGTTCGGTTAATTACGACGAAACACGAACGAATGCGAAAAACGATCCAAATTACGCGACGAATGGAATTTTATCATGCCAATCACTAAAATAAAATATTTTAATAATTACATAAATTTTTGGATGTCCGGATATATTCAGAACGAAAGATATGCGCGAAAATGCAAACTTATGCACTTTTTGATGCTTTTAGTCCCTGAATGACCAAAAAGTTTATTTTAGCACACCGAACCCCTCAAAGCCTATTTCTAAGCTATGTAAAGGATATTTAGGGTATTTTTAACATATGGTCATGTTCCAGAATGTTCATTACAGTACAAATTGGCATACTTTCGCAGTTTGTCGAAATTAGTCCCTGTGAGCGAATAAACTTGATTTCAACACACCAAACCATCCAAAAATTATTTCTAAGTTATGTGGAGGTTATTTAAGGTATGTTAAGCCTATTTCACTATTATGGAGTGTTCGTTGCATTAAACTGGTTATATTTATGCATTAGTGCGCGTATAACCTTCCAGAAAGCGATTTAAAGCTTGAAATCGGATTTGAATCAGATTGTAAAATCATCTTAACACAATTACACACAAAATAACACCAAAAAACATATAATAACACCAAAGCACATACAATAACACCAAAGCACATTGTTATATTGATAATCAACATTGTTTTACATTATACATCGATTACAGAACACAGTTGTCACAGTCTCCCCTACTTCAGGAAATTTCGTCCCGAAATTTTAACTAGAGGGAGCTTGTGAAAACAAATGCGGATACGTCGTCTTCATCTGGTCCTCACGTTCCCAAGTAAACTCTGGGCCACGTTTGGATTCCCAGCGAACTTTGACCAATAGAATCCGTTTGTTCTTCAACTATTTGAATGCACGGTCCGTTATCTCCACAGGTTTCTCGACAAAGTGTATCATTTCATCGATTTGGATCTCATCGAGAGGAATGTGAAGATCAGCGTCAGCTAAACACTTTCGCAAATTGGACACGTGAAAAGTCGGGTGATTATTTCCAAGCTCTGGAGGTAGCTCTAGTCGATAGGCAACCTTCCCAATTCTTTCCACAATCTTGAATGGTCCCACATATCGAGGTGCAAGTTTTCCTTTCTTTCCAAATCTCACCACTCCCTTCCAAGGTGAGACCTTGAGTAGGACACGATCTCCGACTTGAAATTCTAAGGGCTTGCATCGCATATCCGCATAACTCTTTTGACGACTTCGAGATGTCACAAGATTATCGCGGATTTTCTTGATTTGTCTGTTGTTTCCAGAATGAGTTCAGGTCCAGTAAGTTGAGCTTCACCGATCTCATTCCAACAGACAGGTGAATGACATTTTCGACCATAGAGAGCTTCGAACGGTGCCATATTAATACTAGCATGATGACTATTGTTGTAAGAGAACTCGATCAATGGCAGATGAGAATCCCAATTACCACCAAAGTCTATCACGCATGCTCTAAGCATATCCTCCAAAGTTTGAATTGTTCGCTCAGATTGACCATCTGTCTGGGATGATAAGCAGTGCTTAGATTCAGTTGGGTTCCCAAAGCAGATTGCATGGTCTTCCAGAAATGAGATGAAAACCGAGCATCACGATCGGAAATGATATCAAAAGGAACACCATGTCGTGATACAATCTCATCAACATAAATCTTTACAAGTTTATCAGCAGATAGATCCTCACGAATTGGAATAAAATGAGCTGATTTCGTTAATCGATCGATAACAACCCAAATAGCATCATGACCTTTAGATGTACGCGGTAACTTAGTGATGAGATCCATCGCAATGTTCTCCCACTTCCAAACTGGTATCTCTGGTTGTATAAGCAAACCAGAAGGTCATTGATGTTCAGCCTTGACTTTGAGACAAGTTAGGCATTTTGATACATACAAGGCAACATCCTTTTTCATACCAGGCCACCAGAACTTAGTACGAAGATCCTTGTACATTTTATCAGCACCAGGATGGATAGAATATCGAGACTTGTGAGATTCTTCCATTACCAAGGTGCGAAGATCGTCTTGTTTTGGAATCCACAAACGATCCTTGAAATAGAGTAACCCATCGTCCTTCGCTTCGAGTTTAAGCTCAAGTTGACGTGGTAATTCCGTACCTATCAAATTTTGTGAAACACGAAATTGCTGAGCTTGAAGAACACGGGTTTGAATATCAGATAGAGTTCAAACAGAATGAAGCTTGACTCGCTCTTTTCGACTAAGCGCATCGGCTACGACATTCGCCTTACCAGGATGGTAGCGAATCTCGCAATCGTAATCACTTAAGAGTTCAACCCAATGACGTTGCCTCATGTTGAGCTCTTTCTGATTAAGAATATGCTGGAGACTTTTGTGGTCTGTGAAAACCACACACTTCGTTCCATAGAGGTAGTGTCTCCAAATTTTAAGCGCGAAAACCACAGCTCCTAACTCAAGATCCTGAGTTGTATAGTTCTTCTCGTGAACTTTCAATTGTCTAGACGCATAAGCTATGACCTTATCTCGTTGCATAAGAACGCAACCAAGTCCTAGATTCGATGCGTCACAATAGACAACGAAATCATCATTTCCCTCGGGCAAAGATAGAACAGGAGCATCACATAACTTTTGTTTCAGCGTTTAGAACGCTTCTTCTTGCTTGGGTCCCCACTCAAAAGGCTTATTCTTCTGAGTCAAAGCAGTGAGTGGAACCGCGATCTTTGAGAAGTTTGAAATAAAACGTCGATAATAACCAGCAAGACCAAGAAAAGATCGAACCTTTGTAGGTGTCATCGGTGTATTCCAGTCTCTAATAGCAGCTATCTTGGATGGATCCACATGAATACCCTGATTATTGACTATGTGACCCAAGAATTGAACTTCTTTAAGCCAAAATTCACACTTGGAGAATTTAGCAAAAAGTTGTTCCTTCTTCAGGAGTTCCAATGTTAAGCGAAGGTGTTGCTCGTGCTCGGCTCGAGACTTCGAATAGACAAGAATATCGTCGATGAACACAATAATGAACTTGTCTAAATAAGGTTTACAGACCCTATTCATTAAGTCCACAAAGATAGTTGGAGCATTCGTCAAACCAAAAGGCATGACAGTGAACTCATAATGCCCATATCTTGTGCGGAAAGTAGTTTTGGGAATATCTTCTTCGAGAACACGAAGTTGATGATACCCAGAACGCAGATCGATCTTTGAAAAGCATGAAGCACCTTGCAGCTGGTCGAAGAGATCATCAATTCGAGGTAGGGGATATCGATTCTTGATGGTGAGCTTATTAAGCTCACAATAATCGATACACATTCGAAAAGTCCCATCTTTCTTTTTCACGAAGAGGACAGGAGCTCCCCAGGGTGAAAAGCTCGGTCGGATGAATCCTTTATCAGATAACTCTTGAAGCTGTTTCGATAACTCTTGCATCTCCGACGGTGCAAGACGATAAGGTGCTTTCGCAATCGGGTTGGCATTGGGTACAAGGTCAATATGAAACTCGACTTGACGAACTGGAGGTAAACCAGGCAGTTCATCAGGAAACACCTCTGGATAATCCCGAACAATTGGAATATCCTGAATACTCTTGCTCTTGCCTTTCTCCTCGGTGACATGTGCTAGAAAAGCAACATATCCTTTTCTCAAATAACTTTGGGCTTCCATACACAACATAAGCTTCAATCCACCTGAAGGTTTCTCGCCACGAACTTCTAGAACATTGCCAGAAGACAAAGGAATACGAACAATCTTGTCAATACAAACCACCTCAGCATGATGTTTGGTTAACCAATCCATCCCCACGATAATGTCGAAACTTCCCAATTGCATCGGTGTGAGGTCAACAGGAAAAAGATGGTTTTCAAGGTTCAACTGACAATCACGAATAACAGAATCGAGAACAAGAGGTTTACCAGTAGCAACTTCGACAGATAAGGGTTTCCTCAGTTTAGTTCTAGGTATCGCAAGCAAAGGCTTAAATGATAATGAAACAAAACTTCTATCGGCACCAGAATAAAAAAGAACAGATGCAGGTCGATTGTTAACAAGAAACATACCATTGACAACGAGGTTGTCAGCTCGAGCCTCGTTAGCGTTCAGATTGAATGCTCGTCCACGAGCGGGATTCACATTCGCTTTTGCATTGGCATTTGCATTCGCGTTCACCAACCTCGGGCAGTTGTTGCGGAAATGACCCATTTCACCACAATTATAACACGAACCAGGTGGGAATCTACAGCATTCCCCTGAACTTGTGCTGGATTCTGCGCAGTGACAGCAAAATTTTGGGAAGCCTTGCGCTTCCTCGACTTCCTTGAAGACTCGCCCTTCTTCTTTCCCTACCTTTGTCTTGAATGGAATCGGTTGACTGCTTCTTGTCACCCTTGCAAGTAAGTTTACCCTTCCTGACTTGAGACTTAGTCAGGGTTGCAGCCAAATCAATCGCTTGACGCACAGCGACAAATCAAAGCAAATGGGTCAATATAATGTATCTCCAAAGACATGCTCGCCTATAAGTGAACACTCACCCCAAGAGTTCCCAGGTAAGAGTGACTGGTCCGATACTGCAGATTTGTACGAACACTCTAGCCTTAGACAGAAAAATCAGAGTACAGGCACTCACTCTTCCAGTTTGCACGTGTTCACACTATTTAGACCCAAACTTTGACGAGATTTTGAAAACTTAAAGGGTTCAAAACCTTATAACAGAGGGTTCAAAACCTAGTAATCAATCATCCTAGAACAGATTATTAGTTTTCAAAGTGGATTCGAACTTAGTGTTCTCATTGTGGTTATAACCTAAGGATAGGTGACGGTTTTGTTTTTAAAATCTAAACGCAAGGAAACTTTGCGTTAGGGTCCTAAAAGTTATAGTCTAGGTCAAAGTATTACTAATAACCTAATTCCCTATAACCATTGGCTCTGATACCAACTTCTTCTGTCACACCCCTGTTGGATCGTCGTGTGACCCTAAACAGTCAGTATGAGTAGTTCATCATCAAGTACAAACGCGGAATCAATGTAAATGACGTCAAACAATTTGTTTCCTTTTAATATTTATCTATTGATGATTTTCTGAGCTTATACAATGTAATTCTGACAAAAATCCGGCAGCACCTCAGCTCACACACACATAATTCCGTTACAAATGACCACAGCACAACTCCTATATATAGAAGACCTAATTTCGTTTGAATGTGGCATGACCTGTTCAAACGAAATTACATGAGTTAGTTTCATTTGAACATGCACATGTCCCCTTCAAACGAAATTACACACTTAAACATGTACAAACCCTAATTTGTTCCCTGTTGTGCACTCGTTCATCCTATCTAGACATAAGACTCGATTAAGACGAAGTTAACAGACACTAGATGCACCAACAGACTCCCCCTTGGATGTTGACGAAGTCTTCGGCGTCGAGTCTTTAGTCTTTGTCTCTTTTCAAATTGTCTAACAATGCAAGACTTGATACCAGACGAAGTTGACAGACAAACTGCACTAACAGACTCCCCCTTGGATGTCGACGAAGTCTGCAGTGTCGAGTCTTCATAGACTTCAGTCTTCATCAGTCTTTGCGTTAACACTGTAAAGCTCCCTTAAACTTCTATCAATCTCATTCTTCAAACTTCAATTTGATTGTTGATCCAGAATGTAAACTCCCCCTTTCGAAAAGCTGGAATCTATTTTCTGGTTCAAACTTTACACAATCTGTGCCATGAAGTTCTAGATTGTCACCTGCACATCCTCTACCACAACATAAGTTTCACAAATTTATAACATTTAGATTTAAGAAACTTACTAGTAGAAATCATTCATTCATCAATCTGTATAGTTTCATCAAGTTCAAGTGAATGACCTTGATTAACTACACAAACAATCTTTCAAAACATTTGTATATAACATTCACAGTTTTTCAACAAACTTTCCCAACCCAATGTAGTTCATCATGTTTAGCACTCAGAATTTTGAAAATCAGCTTTCTAACACCAGTTGTCGAAAATCTTTTTGTATTTTTCAAAATTTTAACACTAAACACAATATTTTTGGGTTTTTGTTTTTAGAGAAATGCAGTAAAGAAATATATACAGACAATATTTTTGTGAGTTTGTGTAAGAGGATCATATCAGTTAATGAGACAAATCACTAGCACCATTAAGCTTTAAACATTTTAAGTTCTAAACGATTCACATAGATTGACGATATAGTTGTCCTTTTAAACTCAATCTAAAAACTTTCGAAATGCTTACCGATACGTTAAGGTATATTAATTTTGCACTAAATTCTTATGGACCCCACGATCTCAGCATATCCCCTCATCATGCAATACACTGACTCAAGTAATGCTTTTAAACTTTCATCAACTGTGATATATGCAAAAATAAAGCAGAATGTTTAAACATTAACAATCAGTTCGATACTTCTGTATACGCAGAGAAAGTCCAATGTTTAAACAAAATAAGAAAATAAAACAAGTTGAAATTGTTTAGGCTTTAACCACCAGGTCGATACTCCCGTATACGCAGAGGTGATCCAAAGCTTAAACGAAACACCAAAGAAAATAAAGCAGAACGTTTAGGCAATAACATCCAGGTCGATACTCACGTATACGCAGAGGATGTCCAATGCTTAAACAAAATAAAGAAATAAAACAAGTTTAAATCTTTGCAAAATGAAATGGACAATCACAGTGACTTTTTCAGCAAGTTGTGAAAGTTCACAAACTGACCTATTTTTATGCTCTTTTAGCATTCAGCGATTACTGAGTAGGTACACAATCACGAAGGACAAAACTAAGTACTATGCTTTCAACCATGTTTCCCACTAGAACTAGGCTTTTTCATTTAAGTTTGTATCGTTATCGCAAATCTACTAGTCTAGCTGAGCCTATCGTCACATCCTTAGTGAAACCGTTTATCACATTTGACATTTCATTTCTTTAGCATGCTGTGATAGTCCACTGATTTACTATCATTTCCTCTTATTCACAACAAAACTCATTTTTGCTTTTTCAATGTTTTTGGCATTTTCAAATTTTCTAATTTTTTAAAAAATTTCTCCCCCTAAAATCAAAATATGTCTCAATTTTGATTTTCTGGGAAAATTTGAAAACAAACTGTAAAAAGTAAAGTGACAACATGATGAGAATTACTTCAATTTTCCATTCTCTTGGCTTAAACAATCAGAACTCCCCCTGACAACAAACTATTTTCCCATTATGATTTCAAAACACTTAAGTTTGTTTTAATCAAAAATGGTTTTTCCGGAAAATTAGATTTGTTTGTCTTTTCACAAACTTGGGGTTCTTTTCATCACATTGTTCTTTTATCACTTTTCTGAAAAATTTTAACAATTTTAGACTCTCATTAACAACAAACACTTGTAGAAAAGATAAATCAAGTACAACTTAATGTCCTTGATTAACCTTCTGTAATTTGAAATATCACCTAAGTGAATTTCTCAAGAAAGATGCCGATTCCTACTCCACAATTACCAACCTGGGAGTTCCGGCAAGTCAGGTTTTTCATTTAAACAGATTCACCCAAGCCTGACCAGCCTTGGGTTTGACAGTTTTTACCTCAAAACTTGGCTCCTCTGACTTTGTCGAGTCAGTTTCATTGCCTGATTGTGGCTCCTCTGATTTTGATAAATTAGATTCATTGCCTGAACGTGGCTCCTCTGACTTTGACATGTCAGAGTCATTACCAGAACGTGGCTCTTTTGCTTCTGAAGAAACAAATTCCTTGTCAGAAGATGTCTCTTTTGTTTTCTCAGAAACAAATTCATCGCCATTCTCTATTGGAACCCAATCCTTACAATGTTTAACCTTTCCAAATTTGTCAACCTGTGACATGCATGATCTTTCACAATCTTTGTTATATTTGAAAACTTTGATAAAGGCTTTGTCTGAAAAATTAACTTTCTTTGATTTTTCATTTGTTTGATTAGTTAATTTTTCTTTCTTTATCAACCCTTTTGTCCTCAGATTTGTATCTGATGAGTTCGTTTTGCTTGACTGATCCTTGTTAGTTGAGCAAATCGATTCATCAGAACTTTTTCTCGATTTATCATTTGTACCCGAGGACAAAATCTTTTCGAGATACTCTCTTGCTTTCTTTCTTTTCTTTCTCAGTCTGTCTTTCTGCCCTTTTGATAACTTCACCTTTTGTTTCTTTACTTTCTCTCTTTTGGGTATTTCCTCGATTTTGACTGAGTTCTTCACCATTTTCTGAGATTCAGCCCTCGATCTTCCCTTTGATCTCATTGGGCACTCTCTTGTAATATGACCTTTGATTTGACAATCATAGCATCTTCTTGTCTCAAATCTCTGACTTTGGTAGTTAACAGCAATGTGTCCTTGAAAACCACATTTGTAACACATTCTGTTATCGTACCATTTCTCATTTTCAAACCACACACTTAGATCATAACATTGATTTGCTTTGTGGTAATCATGTCTCCTCTTGTATCCTTGATTTGTCATTTGAGCTTTGTGGTCAAACCTGCACCACTTATTACCAACTTTTTGTGAGTTTTGATTTTCAAATTTTTGTGATTTTTGATTATGATTGGATGACTGAACTGATGAGCTTTTATTGTTATTTTGAAAAATTTTAGAATTTTTAACTTTTTGTTTTTGTTCTACATTCTTCTTAACAGGTTTTTGCTTTGAGCATTCACCTATTTCAGTAGAGTGTAAAACAGTATCTTTAAATTTTTCTTTTAATTCCAAAAATATTTTTCTTTTCTCATTTTTCTCATTTTCATCATCAGTTTTATCATCACAATCTTCAATTATGACTTTGTCATAATTTGTGACATTGTCACTTATTGGAACTGCATTGATCGGTTTTGGACATACAAGATATGGTAATGATGACAAAGTCTCAAAACCGTTCAGTTTCTTTTCTAAAACATCAATTTTATTGTTATCACATTCAACTACCTTTTCAAGTTGAATGATTTTCTCAAGATGTGAATTTATTTCCTTTTGTTTTTCAATATGATCTTTACCAAAAATTGATTTTCATTTTCTAAAATTTCTATTTGATTCTCAAAATCTTTTTCAATTTTCAGTTTTTCATTTTCAAGAACTGTTATTTTATTTTGAAAATCTTTTTCATTTTCTTTTAAATTTCTGTTTTCCAATGTCAAACTCTCTACATCCTTCAAGAGTTTAACATTGTCTGCTTCAGATTTATCACATTTTAAGCACACAACTTCACATTTTGAAGTTACATCCTTCTTGGATTCTTCATTCTTTGACATTCCCTCTGTCTCCGTCTTGTCTGTTTCTGCACAAAAAAATTTAACAATATCAGCAGGATTCAAATCTTCATCTAAAAAACAACCTCTCTTGAAATCATATTTCATTTTATTTCTTGCGCTGAGACCTTTTCTAATTCTTTTGATTATTTCAAGAATCACATTCAAACTTATATTTTCTGAGTTATTTTCTAATTCTTTTATCAACTCTTTCTTTTTCTTCTCAGTTTCACAATTGTGTGTTCTAAGCTCTCTGATGAAATCATTTGGACTAAATTTTGAGAACCTAGAATCCTTTTTCAGTTTAATCAAAAACTCATTCCACTCCAAAGGTAAAGCATCTGCAAATTTAGATATCTTTTCATCATCTGACATCTTTATCCCATACCTTTTCAAATTGTCAAGTAATTCATTATACCTCTTTTCTAAATCATTAAACTTTTCATATTTTCGACACAAAAAGTATTCAGATCTTTTAATCCAAGCATCTTTTTTCTCAACTTCTATCCTGTGATCCCAATACATATCAAACCACTCATTTATTCTTCCAAGTTTAACGTTTTCCTTTTCGTCAAACATTTTAACCACAATTTCTTTGTTTAAATGACTTGGTTCAAAAATTATTTTTAGCTCAAAGTCCACAAAATTTCAACTTCTTGGTATTTGCACCTTGTAAATCACCTCGAATCACCTGCAAACAAACAAACAAACGACCAGTTTAAACGAACTGAATACGTCAAAGTGTGTGTTGATGAAATCAATCTAAGACTCGTGTCGAAGATTTGCGGACTCGTTCCAATATTGTTCGGGTGAAATCACTGAATAAATGGGCTTGATTGGATGTGCCAAGTAATATGGGTTTAGAATGGACTAACTCTATACTCAAACTTTTAATTGGGCCACTTGAGTTATGTAATCAGTTGGGCCAACACAATAACAAATCACAATGTACAATTTATTTAATGCAAACTGACAATAATGCCTCCACTACATCGATGTCCGACAACTTTAATCAATTCTCAATTCATATAGGGCCGCTAATATTAACTCACATGGATCAGATCAATTGTGACCGATAACCATTATCAATTCACATGCAAATTGATATTATTAAATGCAATTAGCCGACAACTTTAATACCCAACACAATCCTATTGGGCCGATACCCTCAGATTCACGTGATGGACCAACAAACTCTTTTAATGAATGATTTTAATTGGACCGTCTGGTGGGAACTGAAGTACAAGACCCACTCCACGCGTACTGGAAAAGTCCACTTCGAAACGAACTGAACATCAAACCTAAAACGAACTGAACCATGGTCAAATAACCTGATGTTTTTGTCCGATTTTTGATAAAATTGATATCCTAGGCTTACTCTAAATCAAATTCCGATCACAACAGTGTGTTTTTCGTTCAATATCGTCCACTAATTCATGCTAGATCTGAGATCGAAGTTTCTATTCATGCGAATTGGATCTGATTTCAAACGAACTGGTTGATTTTTTGATAAAATTGATCAATTTTAGGTTGATTTTACCGTGTATTTTGTTAATCGATTGATTACAACTCAGTTTTACATGTTTTGTGACAAATTCAGATCATATTAACCGATGAATCTAGGTTAATTTCGAAAAATTGTGAAAGAAAGGAGTAGAAATCAGAGAATTCGATGAACACAAGCTGAATCGGTATGAACTCTTCCTCCTGAGCTCTGATACCACTTGTTGGATCGTCGTGTGACCCTAAACCATGGCGGAAATGTCGGGGAGTGATGTGGCAGAATTATTGTTTCATAACCATGGATACAAAAAGAGTTTCGTTTTATTGAATATTAAACATTAACATTGTCTTAACACATAACAAACAAATTTCACATCGACTATCACTGTTATTATGTCACTAAGGCCTCGTCCAGATCCTATGTGAAGCATGCATCCTAGAATTCAATCAAGCAACATCACCTGAAACATATGTAAAAACAAAGTCAGCAAAGAAATGTTGGCGAGTACATAGGTTTTATAAGAGTGTCGGATTCATGGCTAGTTTTCATGTTGCAGTACTTTATTAGACTACAAGAGTCAAAATACAAACCGCATTTTGAAAAGTGTATTGCAACATAATTAACCAACTCAAATCAAGATGATTATAATTTGTAAAATCTCGTAGCCATGATTCTTAACCCAAAAACATTTGCTTAAGAAAAACCAATTTGTAAAACTTCTTGTATTAACTCGTTAGTAAAACTCGTATGGTTTATATTCTTTTGAAAACATCGTTATGTGACATCGTTTCAAAATCGTTTACCCAAGTGAACTAAATAATGCCACGGTATGTAATATGTTGAAAACACTTATATATAAGAAGTACCAGCGGTGTATCTACCATGTTTTCACCACATTACACCCGTCCCGTTATCTAAACACTTAACCAAAAACCAATCGTTTATTCAATTTGTTTAACTTGTTCAAATCATTTTCAAATCGTTAACTCGTTTAAAATCGTTTAAATCATCCTCGTTTTAATTGTGAAAACTATTCTTGGTCGTCTCGCTAACAACATTCAAACCTTCGTGACTCGACTAACTCGCTTCTCGCTTCTCGCTTTAACAAACCACCAAAGGGTAAGTTAACTATCATTAGATTCAGTCGTTACCCACAACCCCCACACATAACCATGGGTGCAGTAAGATAACGGTATTTGTCAGATCCTATGGTACCATAACCTAATATTGGTCGGCTTGATCAATGCTAATGAATGTCATTTGTTATGTAACTACAACCAACAAGTTTGTTCACTTTATTGAAATCGTTATTAGTTTTGTATAAACCATCATAATCGTTTTTGAAATTATTGTTTAAACCTTCATGTCACACCCCGACCACGTAAAACAACAAAACGTGGCGGAATCGTCGGGGAGTGTTGTAACAGAATCATTGTTTCATAACACATGGAAAATTGAAATATTGTTTTATTGATTAAAAGAGTTCCAATGTCTTAACAAACAAAGAAGTATAACAAAATTAACTAGTCTTCCATCTTTTATTGTCACTAAGGCCCAAGTCCGCCTAAGTGTATCTTGATAAATCCTATGCTTCATTTCCTGGAACACATGTGAAAATAGGTACGTCAGCATAAAAATGCCGGCGAGTACATAGGTTTTGTGAAAATAGGATTCATGACTTATAAGTTTAGAAAAAAGGTTGTTTAACAAAAGTCAGTCATGATCCTTGTAAAATGTTTTGTTTTATAAATCATATGAAAAACGATAATAAAGTAGATGATATGTAAAAGAATAATGTAAGATTAAATGGATAACCAAGTAAAATGAGTTTGTATAAGATAAGTTGTTTGTAAAACAATGTCTTGTGAAAAATATTTTATTTGTATAAAAATGTTGTATGTCTAAACTGAAATGATTTAAATAACGCTACGATATGTAATATCATACAAGCACTTATATATAGGAAGTACTAGCGGCGTATCCACCATGCATGTATCATATTACACACGCCTCGTTACTCAAACCACTTACCCAAACAAACCACCAATGTAAATTGCCCATGTCTAAACCATTTGTCAAATGTCTTTGTGTAAACCATGTCAAAATGTTTATGTCAAATATAGTCCATGAAATGTGTATATCAATATCAAAATGTCTATGTCAAATGTCAAATCATATAATGTGTAAACAAAATGTCATGTATGGCAAGTGAAATATATATATATATCCATTGAGCCATAGGTAAAAAAATGCACAAAACAATGTATTGAAGTAAAACATGGTTTAAATCAACGTTATGTCTTGTGGAAATGCATGCTATACTGAATATAAACATTTATGCGGTAATGTGAAAATGCATACATCCAAGCCTTGTGACTGTGGTGATAAGCCCTTAAACAAATTAAAGGTCTATCTGTATTATGTTTTATCGAATTCAGTCATTCCTTCCATCCAAACATACCTAGGATGTCAGGAACGGGAGTTGTCAATTCCTATGGTACCATTACCTACTAACGCGCAGCGTAGCTAATGTTAATGAATGTATATGGTCCCATTTAAACAAACCAAATGTCATATCAAAATGTAAGCCTGTGATGAAAATAATGTACCTAGTATGCTAAGTAAATATACAAGGTAGAGATGTAAAACAATGTGTCCATATGTTACGAGAACATATGCAACAAAGATGTAATGTAAAACAAATGTACTAAGTATGATGAACATACATAGCATGAAAAGGTAAAACAATGTACTAAGTATGCACTAAATGGATATACATAGCATGAAATGAAATGTAAAACAATGTACTAAGTATGAACTAAATGGACATACATAGCATGAAATGAAATGTAAAACAATGTACTAAGTATGAACTAAATGAACATACATAGCATAAAATGTCATGTTAAACGATGTACTAAGTATGCTACATAGGAAATACATAGCAAAAACACAATGAAATCATGTACTAATAATGTACTAATGAGCATAGCAAGTATATGATATGAAAGCATGGAAAGCATGAAAATAACAAGTATGCACATGTGTTTCACCCCAAAATGTTTGAAAAACAGTAAAAGAGGGGACTATGTACTCACTTGAGATTTCTCAATAGACTTTAGATATCCACCAAGCAAAGCTAGAAGATCACGGATTTAAACGGCACCTAATATAGGTAACTACATTAATAAACGGACCTAATCGGAGGATAGGGTAGCATGAGGGTTCGTAAACCAAATGAGTGTAGGAACTCATGTAATATGGTTTAACAAAGCCTACATACTAAAACGAAACTTATCCTAAGTGCTTTTGACCCATCACGACCCGTTTAGGTAGCTTATGCTACTTTAACGCGTCGTTCGCGTAAAACGCGTTTGGAACGCCTAACTAGCCCTTTGACAAGTAAGATATGCCTTGACATGTCTAATATTGTTACTAAATCAGTTTAGATACCGAAAGTTATGTTACATAGGCTTAAAATGAATTTTGACTTAAAAAGGGCATTTTGGTAATTTACCTAAGGCATAAGAACTACTTATCATACAACTATTCAAACGATGTGACCATAAGGTATAAGCTCGAAAGGTTATTCCCTATACTACTATGGTCACCTAAAGTGTTTGGTAGGATCCTAATGATCGACCAAATGGGTCGGGTTCGAAAGCATAAGCGATTGATTAGATCGCTTACCCTTACGACCCTAGACAAGCACAAATCTAAAAGTGACGAGCTAAACATGCTAGAACATGTTTAGTCAAGTTAGAAAACAGGTTTTGATATCAAAACAAACGGTTTTGATACCCTAGAGTAGTTTGGTTACAAAATACGCACGAACACGCATTTTGCCCGAAACTACGACTCGTCACTGAGCCTAGATAACGTGGTAATCAGTAGGTATAGTCACTCGGGACTATAACCATTGTGATTATGCTCACGTTATGAAGTTCAAACGAACTTCGCATTGACCATAAACTGGTCAATGCAGAAAGTCAAACGCAATTTGACTTTCAAGCATAAAAGAACGAAAGAACACTTACAAAAGGTCTCCGCAAGATTGATTATCCAAGTATTTCTCAGGTATGAAGTGTTGCACACTTCAACTTAGAGAAAATCTCAGATATCAAGTGGGTTGCAAGTGAAATGGGTGAGGGGTATTTATAGGAAAGCTAGAACCGTTAGGATCATTTATCGGGAAACGAGCTTCGATCTAGGCCATCCAAGTGTGCCCCTTGTTTTTCAAAACCATTAGAGCCCATAGAAATGGCCCATGGTGTTGTAAAAACCGTTTGCAAGTGGGAAATGAAGGTATAACAGCTGGAACAGGCTGTTTGCAACAATTCTAAAGATCTGGGAGAGCCTAGCGGGCCGCGTAAGATACCAAAGGAGCTTACGCGGCCCGCCTGGGCAGCACAGATCAGCAACAAGTTTGAAAAATGACAGTTCCAGTCCCTGTTGTGTTTTAAGGCCATTTCCGACACTTCTAAGGCCCGTTAAGCCAACTTTAAGGCCCTAAAATGATTCCTAAAAATTGTGGACATGAAACATGCTAAAAAATATGCCGGATGTCGGTTCGTTTGGTCGTATGATCGCGATGTTTGCTTAATTACGACGGAATGCGCATAAGCGAGAAAAACGATCCAAATTGCGCGGCGAATGGATTTTTCTTATGCCAAACACTAAAATAAAATATTTTAATGTTTACATAAATTTTTGGATGTCCGGATGTATTCAGAACATAAGTTATGCGCGAAAATGCAAACTTGTGCACTTTTTGACGCTTTTAGTCCCTGAATGAGCATAAAGTTTATTTTAGCACACCGAACTCCTCAAATCCTATTTCTAAGCTATGTAAAGGATATTTAGGGTGTGTTTAACTTATGGTCATGTTACGGAATGTTCGTTACAGTTCAAATTGGCATACTTTTGCAGTTTGTCAATTTTAGTCCCTATAAGCGAATTAACTTGATTTTGGCATACCAAGCCTTCCAAAACTTATTTCTAAGTTATGTAAAGGTTATTTAAGGTATGTTAAGCTTATGTCACTATTCCGGAGTGTTTGTTGCATTAAACTGGTTATATTTACGCATCAGTTCGCGTATAACCTTCCAGAAAGCGATTTAAAGCCCGAAATCGAACAAGAATTGATTTGCCGGATGGTCTGAGGAAGATTAACACCAAGTGGGTGTTCAAGTGCAAGAGGGACGTTAGAGGAGTTGTTGTAAGGAACAAAGCTCGACTCGTTGTTCAGGGATTTAGTTAACAGGAGGGAATTGATTTTACCGAAGTCTATGCTCCTGTAGCACGACTAGAGGCAATCAGAATTTTCCTAGCATTTGCGTCTTGGAAGAACTTCAAAGTTTATCAGTTGGATGTTAAATCGGCGTTTCTTTATGGGAAGGTTAAAGAGGAGGTTTATGTCGGTCAGCCACCGGGCTTTACCGATCCAATCCACAAAAACAAGGTCTACTTATTGGACAAAGCGCTGTATGGTTTACACCAGGCCCCGAGAGCTTGGTACGAGACTTTGTCTCAACACCTACTAGCCAACAAGTTCATTCGTGGAAAAGTGGATGCCACTCTCTTCACTAAAAAGGTCGATGGTCATCTTCTGATAGTTCAGATTTATGTGGACGATATAATCTTTGGGTCGACAAATGAAAATCTATGCAAAGATTTTGAATCAGTGATGAAGCAAAAGTTTGAAATGTCATCAATGGGGGAGATGAAATTCTTTCTGGGATTACAAGTTGAACAACTTCCTGAGGGAATTTTCATTCATCAGTCAAAATATGTTCATGATATTCTAGAGAAATTTGGGATGTCAAGTTCTACTCCAGCTGCTACCCCACTTGCAACAAATCATGGGATTCACCCAGATCTCACCGGAGACAGGGCTGATGAAACGTTTTACCGTTCCATGATAGGTTCTTTAATGTACCTAACTGCTTCACGTCCTGATATTATGTACTCAACGTGCCTCGCAGCAAGATTTCAATCTAACCCGAGAGCATCGCATATGATCATTGTGAAGAGGATATTGCGCTACCTGAAAGGAACTCCTTCATTGGGGTTGTGGTATCCTAGGAAAGGCGATTTTACGCTCGAAGGGTATTCCGATTCAGATTTCGGATGCTGCAAAGTCAATTCAAAATCAACAACTGCAGGATGCCAGTTCTTTGGTACTAGATTGGTTACCAGGCAGTGTAAGAAACAAACATCTGTGGCGTTATCTACATGTGAAGCGGAGTATGTTTCTGCTAGCAGTTGCTGCTCTCAGATCTTGTGGATACAACAACAGATGCGCGACTACGGTTTGCAGTTTCTTAACACACCTCTTTTTGTTGATAATGAGGCCGCTATAAATATAACAAAAAATCCAGTACATCACGCTAAAACTAAACACATAGAAATTCGTCATCACTTTATTCGTGATTGCTTTGAGAAAAAGTTGATACGAATTGAGAAAATCCACACTGACGAACAGAAAGCTGATTTACATACCAAAGCTTTTGATAAAAATCGGTTTAAATATTTGTTAAAACTGAATGGTATGAAGCTTCTGTCGGTGTCGGATGGAATAGTTGGCGTTGATGAAAGTACTGTTGCAGATGAAGACGAGAAACAATCTGCAATGGTTTGTCGATTTTTTACTTGTTTTGGTATTTAGGGGGAGTAGATATTTGTATATAGTTTATGTTTTCTGAAAATACAAAAACAGTAAAAAATGTAAAAATACAAAAACATGATAAAATCTGAAAAAGAGCTTGTGTATATAGGGAAAATGATAGTACATCAGCTAGACGATTACAGTATGCTAAAGATGTGTAAAGAATAAATGAGTTAAACAGACTCACTGATGATGTGTCGATAGGTTTTCGCACATTTAGTAGATTTATTCGGGATATAAACCTAAAATTCAAACTGGTGAATTTCGTGGGGAACACTACTTGGATATATAGGTAACCCCTGAAAGCTCGTTTGAAAGGTCTCTTAATCTGATATACTAGGTCTTTATACTCAATGATGTCTGGGGTATTATTCCGGGACTTCTGCTGAACGGTGGTTCTGACCTAGTCCTTGGATAATACTTGCTGCAATGCTTGAAACACAGCATTAAACCCTCAGCATGCTGAAACAATAAAATTGATAAATGCTGCTGTTGTAAGCAAAAAGATCCTCTAAAGGGGACACACATTAAAGTCGAAGCTGATATCTCTCTGCGTATACGGAAGTATCGATCTGAGATCCCTCGGCCCTCGCATACCTAATTTATATACAGATATCATTGTAGTATACTCATCTGTAAGACTGATTATTGGGATTCTGGATACGGGAGTATATTCAAGAGGTGGGACACATGAATGAGCTAAGTTCTTAATTCATATAAATCGTATCCTGAGTAAATTGAAATATGTGTGGGAATTTAAGATGGATCATTATATCGACAATCGAGGTGAATTGTTTAAGTCTGAGTATGAAATGAAGCTTAACGGTACTTGTAATTTGTCTGAAAAGCTGATATGATTCCCTGACACGCTCGCCAAAAATATGTTTGTATATAGTTTACTTTGTTTACTTTCTGCAATTTAAGTTTTCTGTATTTCATTTCTTAGTTTAGAACACTTTGATAAAATCCAAAAAGATTTTATTTCTGCTTTATTTTCCGACAAACCATAGTGGAGAGTTGATTGTTGGATTCTCAGATGATTGAAGCAGATGCAGGAGATTCTGGACTGAAGAATGAGGAGAGCTTACTTTGAAGAAGTTTGAATTGTTTGAAAAGTCAAAAACAAGTTCATTAATTTGATACTTGTTATTTTCAGAAAATGTTTGAAATTGTTGTTTTTAAAATCAGTATTGATTCGTCAAAAGATCAACCAAGGTCATTAATTTGGACTTGGTAGATTAATCAAGTGATCAGGGTCATTAACTTGCACCTGAATACTTGAGTGGATTTCTAAACCTGATTGAGTTTGTGAATTATTGTTGAAAAGATAGAATTGTAATGTTTGTGGTTGAGTAACAGGTTTGGACTTCATTATTCCCAACGGAAGCTAAATGTTAAAGCTTGAACCAGATATCTCAGATTCTAGCATGTAGAGAGGGGGAGTCAGTGAAAGGGGGAGTCTGGATCAACGGTCAAAGGGAAGATTGAAGTTTAAAGTTTGTAGATTGAAGATAAAGATTGAAGAAAGCTTTTACAGTGTTTGATGATTGATAAAGACAAAGACTTGAAGCCAAAGACTTCATCAACATCCAAGGGGGAGTCTGTTGGTGCATTGAATGTCTGCTGATTACGTCATAATCAAGTCTTGTGTCTAGATTGTTTGAATTATCACACAACAGGGTCTTAATTAGGGTTTTTACATGTTAATCTTGTAAATTTCGCTTGAATGTGTTTGTGTGTGTTTCAAGCTAAATCAGATTTAGCTTGAACCAGTTCAAGCGAAATCAACATCAGAGATTTAGCTTGAACAGGTTCAAGCCAAATCAGATTTAGCTTGAAACAGTTTCAAGCGAAATCTTAGTCCTATATATAGGTGTTGTGTGATTCATTTGATAGAGTGAAGGTCATTGTTGGAGAGACGAAGTGCTGTCGGTTTTGTACCAGAAAACGTTGTAAAAGCACAAATATTAATCAGAAAAGAAGGATTAAAAGGATAATAGCTGTTATGACTTTGTGTGCATTGATTCCGCCTTTACACATGAAGATGAACGTCTTTGACTGACATTTTAAGGTCGTAGAACGGTCCAACAGGTGGGCGTGGTGGGCGTGGTGGTGGTGGTGGTGGATGGAGCTGGCGGCGGCGGTGGTGGTAGCAGTAGTGGTGACGACGGTGGATTGTTGCGGAGGCGGTGGTGGCGGAGGTAGGTGACGACATCAGGTGGCGACAGTGGCGGGTGGCGATGGTGGTGGGTGGTGGCAACGGTGGTGGGTTGCGGTGTTGTTAATGAAGGCTAAAGAGGGAATGGAATGGAAAAAGAAAACAGGGGGAATGGATAGAATGATTTTGAGGGAATGGAATGCATTTTGGAATGGGCGATTCTATTCCATCAACCAACAAAACACTCTTTTCTTCATTCCATGGCAATAATCTATTTCATTTCAACTCCCATTCCTTCATACCAAACGCTACCTAAATACTTACATTAACCCATTATAAATTATAAATTAACAATATTGTGGTGCATAGTTAAGTTGTATTCTATGTTTAGGGAGGTTTTCAAAAGAAAATTATATAATTACACTTTTAACCCAAAGCTACTTTGGTTTTTTGCTTTTAACCCAAAAGCTTTCTATCTTTGCCAATTTAACCTCACAACTATTTTACTTTCAACTTTGGTACCCTACATTTTTCATAATTCGCAAAATGTTTGTTTTACATTTTGTTCTAAGTTTTGCAAGTTAACACGACGTGACGTATGTGTGTTGTTCAACGTTTTTTACGTTTTTTTTAGCTTCATTCTAAATTTTGCGAGTTAACGTGTAACACACCGTGTTTCGAAAGTCAAAGTCAAAGTCAAGATTGAAGTCAAAGGGAGAAAAGATTGCTAATTGCGATTTGTCTCTCCTTGATCAATTCCTGTTTTGACTTCTTTGACTTGTAGTTAGTCTATTTTATTATCGCTTTAGTTGTATTATGTGGAGTATCTATTAATAATCGCATAAGTAATCGTTATTTATCGCTTGTTTAATCGCTTTATCGCTATCGCAACCGCACTTGCAACTCGAATTACGCATTTTGGTTATTGTTATACGTGTGCGTGCCTTATGTATTACTTGTGCATGTTTATTTATGTTATGTGTGGTTATCAATCGAAACGCAATCGAAACTCAATCGCAAACGAATCGCAAACGCTAAACGAATATGAAACAAGGATGCTTGTAGGTTGATATAGTAGTTGGGATTAAAAGTAATTTGACTAGGAAATTCCATCACATCGCAACGCTCGCAATCGCAATCGAAACGGCAAAACTCGTCGCACCAAACACTCAAACAAGGTGACTGATCGACCAGGCGACCAGTCGATCGACCAGGCGACCAGTCGATCGACCAGCCGATCGATCGAGCAGCCGCTCGATCGGACAGCTGTTCGATCGGACTGCCTAACCGATCGACCAACCCCTCTCCACTCCTTTCCAGTTTGGGTAACCCTATAAATACCCCTTATCACTTTCATTCTTTCCACTTTTGGCAACTCTCATCCGACCAGCGCTCTAACCTTGCTTTTTCTCCGATTTCTCGCAATTCCGGTAAGATCTCGTCCTAAATCTTGTACTTCCTTAATCTACACACACTCCTACACCTTTCTATCTTTTGAATCTTAACTTTTAACCGTGAGATCATCAAGGTTCAAGGTATTCTAGGATAACATCATCATGTGTTCTTGAAGAACTTCATGTTTTGGCCTCGATCCACCAAGAATAACTTGGATCTAACCGATTTCCACATAAACAAACAAAGATCTTTCATAGATCTAAACCTCTTCACAAGAAAAAGGATTGAAAGATGGTTTTCCAACTTTCTTTCAACTCTTTTACACTCAATGCATTCAAAACCAATGGAATCGGAGCTTGTGCCGACTTACTACTCATTCTTGTAGTTGTGTTGGTCCAAGATCTGGATTCTGTCCACGAGACTACCGATTTCAGGTTAAACATGAAACACCGTCTCGAACAGTTAACTGGTTGGATTTGGGTGATTCCTGTCCGATCAGGAGTACCAAGTACTGACGAGGTTTCTGTTGCTTAACAAGTTATCAAAACGTCTCGATAAAACGACAAACAATCAAAACAACCAAGTGTAAGACGAACAGGTCGACCAGGACGGAGTGCCGTCCGATCGGACTGCTGTCCGATCGAACAGCCAATCCGAACGACTTGCACCTTGGTCCCACCTTAATTTTCAAATCAACTCTCAGGAGTTTTGGAACACCGAACGGATTGCCGTCCGAGCGAGCTACCACTCGATCGACCGACCATCCGAATATGTGATGTTTCGAAACTTCAACACTTAAACAATTTTCAACATGTTCAATGCATAAAAGATGCCACCCGATCAAACAACCATCCGGTCGAGTGACAACCTGCCGTGAACTTGTTCTCGCTGAAGTGTCCAACCAATCGGGTTGTCGTCCGATCGAACGACCGTTCGGTCGACTGACCTGAAAGGTAGAGATACTTCTATGTTCTCAAAATGCTACAACGAAAACTTCAAAAGTCAAACCATCATACACAAACACATCCTTCTCAAAAGAAGAAACAATCCACTCGAACGGCCATCCGACCCGACGACCGTCCGAACGGACTGTCACTCGAACGATCAGTCGTCCGATCAGACTACCATCCGATCGAACTGCTGATCGACCCAACCTGCACTTGTTCCATTTTACGCGTCGCTTATCGTTATGCTATCAATCTGTTCAGGCTAACCCTACTCTCTAGCGCTCCCTTCAATCCATCAACCGCTGTGAGTATACTCGAATCCCTTTTTGCTTTACGCACTTTTGGGTGTTACATACGTTACTTATACAAAATCACATCGAACACACTACGCAATACTTTAAACGCTAACCGCTATCGCATGTATACGTGACTTAATGAATGCTTGTTTGTTATGTTTACACATGGAATGTTGTCTACCTGCCTTAGCATTGATAGTACTATTAGTTTGGACTCAGCACCTGTTCACTCGGGGGTTGTTAAGGACAATTACCTACATGGATCACAGTGGTGAGTATGTATCGTGAACTGCCTTGGGCAGTCAACCCGCAGTCATTGGTATCGATAGGTTCATGTCGATAACTAGCATGCCTCATTTCACTCTGTGTACGTGCTGGTTATGCGTAACGCTTTCGAACTCTATATGCTATTATCAAACTTGTATGCTCACCTTTACACTATGTGTATTGACTTTTACTTTAACGTATGTGACAGGTGCTTAGGATGTTTACATGCTTTGTGTACTGGTGATGAAATCAAGGCTAGGGACGGAGTCCTAGAAACCAATAAATAAACACTTTTCTGTAATAAAAATCTGAGTTGTCGGAACAGAACAATTTGACTAGATCTTTCTGTAATAATTACATTATCATTTATGACATGGTATGGGACGTGTTACTTTAAAATATTTGGTAAATATAGTTGTTGTGGAAACTTCTGGACAATCTGTTTCGCTCAGTGCCATGCCCCGATGTTTTCGCCATCGGTTGTGGTGTGACAGATTGGTATCAGAGCCATAACTATATGGAATTAGGCAAGACTCGACCTAGTCCGGGTCGATGTATTAGATACCTAGTCTATAGTTAGGAACCAACAGACCGACTCATGCATGTCCAGTAGGGATTATGTGTAGGCATACTTGCTATTTCTCGCCATTCTCGCCTACGCTACACTATCACTGCACTCGAAATTTTCAAAATGATTGAGCGATTAAGTCGAGATTAGGTGTGAAAACCGCAAACTCTCGACTAAATTGCTTGTTCAAACCCACATTTTATCTATAAACACGAGAAGTTGCGTTGAAATAGGAGTGAAATCCATACTTCGACGCGTAATTCTCTTTTATTTTATCAAAACAGGGACGAAGTTGTTAAACCCTAACCTTGACGACTTGTTCCGACCTTTACTTGGTTTTTACAAAACTCTCACCAAGGTATCGACGGACTCCAACGACTTGAAGTCACGACATGACCAAAAGGATGCGTGCCGAGCCCAAGACTCAAGGCAAAAGCACAATCGTGAAAGTCAAAGTGTGCGCAACAGGTCCCTGTGAATAGTCGAATCACTTTGGATAGTCAATGTCTAATAGCCGCAGACGATCTATTTCTCGATTTTTGTGTGTTTCGATTCTGAGCCCGCAACTGCTGACTCTGATGATTCGTCGATTTTATGTGTTTGTATGTGTGTTTACCTGTTTGTGTGTTTAATTTTGGAGAATTATTCAATTCTTTTCTTTCACTTCGATCGACACGCACGACCCGCATTGCATACCTACCTCAAAACGCTGACAAATCGCTAAATTATGGACGACCTTATGCTATGTCATACGCTTATACTATACTACTCGATATGTTAATCGCAATCGCTATTCTCGAACGCACGCAGGCTTTAAATGATAGGTTTCTGTATTCTGACTGCCTTTGTGATTACATGCGTATGTGCTTTTGTGCCCTACGTGCTTATGTGTTTATGTGTCTCTATGTGAATCTGTGATTATGTGCCCATATGTTTACATGATTGTACGTGTTCGTGAGTTTTAGTAGTATTAGGATTGTGAGGTGAGATTCGATATACTGTGTTGAGTCCTGTGACGATGTCTGTTGCAGACAATTTCGTCATCTGGATCTCGCGCTACCCGTGATGCTCGCCGAAAGCAAGCAGACAAACGCCTCGCTGCCATGATTACTAAGCAAATGGCAAAGGTTGTCCCCCATGTCGTCAGCGAACTGTACGAAAACATGGGCAAATCGTCTGAAGAATCCAGGACCGAGACTCCCAAAGCTGCTTTCAGCTTCAAACAGTTCAAGGCATGTGGGCCGAAGGAGTTCACCAGCGAAGAAGGCCCTACGACTTTGTTTCAATGGTTTGATTCAATCGAAGTTACCCTGCGACAGAGCGGAAGTCCTGATAATCTCCGCACGCTGAACGCGACCGGCGTCTTCCTGTCCCGCGCTTTAGACTGGTGGAAGGCTGTAACAACTCTCATTTAAAATTACTATTTCTTATTTTATTTTTTCCAATAGGAAACCCTAATTTAGAACCCCAAGAAATATGGCATG
The DNA here is from genome assembly GCA_030545235.1 of Helianthus tuberosus. NCBI lineage: Eukaryota > Viridiplantae > Streptophyta > Magnoliopsida > Asterales > Asteraceae > Helianthus > Helianthus tuberosus. The sequence goes on along the minus strand of JARYGA010059765.1, from coordinate 3,371,461 downwards.
ACCCCTAAAATTTTCGGAACAATCAGAACTAGGATCAGGGCCCCTAAAACTCAGGGGGGGTATTTCCTAGTTGATATTATCTAAACAGTTTTCGATAGAAATCGAATTTTTACAAACCGTCGACTCACCCAAGCTAAGCAGACACGAGGCTACCCTATGCTAGAAGGGGTCCCCTCGCGCCACGCGAGGGAGACATTTTTTCAGTATATATAGAGGAGTTTGGCACTTGAATTTGGGCGTTGGTTCGACGTAAAAAACTCATTTCGTACGTTGAGATATCGTCTGTTTACTACATAACACACACACAGCATGAAACGCTGCCGCGATAACAGGGTAATAGCTCGATCACTGCTACGATTTAATGTCCGATCGATGGAAACCAATCCGATGGATGTTTAAGTGCTGCCTGTACTTGGGCTATACTTTGTCATTCTCTTTTTATTAAATAACTCAAATTTTTTTCAAAGTTATAATTACAGGGATTAAGTCGTGGTTATCTTGAATCACTGACAAGTGGGGTATTGTGCAGATTACTAATTTCTCGTGGTTAGGTTCATTAACCTAACAGTGATAATCATCACTACTTGGGTGAAAGGACCCAATAGTGGTATGACCATCGTCACAAGGATGTGACACGGCGCCAGATAAAAATAAAGATAGAAGCCATTGTAATCGCTCTTATGCTGTAAATATAACAATGTGTCGTTTTATCAAATTTGAGTGACTCGCCAGTATTTCCCTGCTGATAAAATATTTTTAAAACATGTTTCAGGTGACCTACTGTGAATCAAAGAAAAGTGCTACGGAGCACTAATCTAGCTTGAGGTGGTGGCTCAGTTAAATAAATAAACATGTTTTGTAAAACACGGAATTTCCTCATGAGATTCCTTCATTGTAAATTACGGGGTTTGTTCCAATTTATGAAATACAATAATTGGGCATTTTCATGTTTTAAAAGATCCTATTAAAATTTTCGCTGCCAACATATTAATTGCCACGGGTTTTCTGTCCCGCGGCACCTGGACCGGGTAAAACCGGGACGGGGGCCGTGACAGAAAAAGGTGGTATCAGAGCCACTGATTTAAGCCAATTAAGTATTTAGGAATACTTAATTTTTCTGATTGCCATTCTGTGATTATGTGGAAATTCAAGTTACAAAGTTTTAACTTAGAATTTTGTGTGTTTCTTCATACCTGTTAAACAGCATGAATGAGTTGTCTGAAGCTCTTCAGAATCTCAATCTCCATTCTGTTAATGTGGAAGTTTCCAGAGACTTTTTCGGTTATTTGACCGACGTTGATGAACCTATGGAATTTCAAGCCCAACCTCCGGAAAAACCAAAGCCGAAGAAGAGAAGAAGTTTCGTGGGCTGGAGGCGTGTGCGTAGGAAGAAACCAGCAACACGGAAGGTTATAAAGACTAAGGATCCAAAAGATAAAGGTAAAGGAATAGAGATTGGGGAAAGCTCAGGGCAAGCCCAGGAAATGCCATCCTGGGAGGAGCTGGATCATAAACTGGCACTTAGTGACCTCATCGGACCTGCCGATGAAAACCTCTTTAATTACCCAGCGGAAGCACAACTTCCGGTTGATCTAGAGCCTGATATCCCAGATCCTATTATCCACACCCAACCGTTACCAGGAGAGCTAGAAGAGTGGTGGACCACTAACTGGCAATTTCAGAATCTCTTAAATAACCCTAATACCTTTTTCCCTCAGTTTGACCCGGAGCCTCCACTACACCCACCTATGAGCGCTGAAAACTTGGCTGAACTCCGCCACTATGGCGAGGAGTTGGTGGACGCCGGAAATAGAATCCGGGAAGTAGGGGAGAGGATATCCTGGAAATACGACAAGAGGGAACGTCGTTTCTGAAGGGCCAGCTGACGGGATCGTATGTGGTTGTGGGAATGTGTGTTTAATAATAATAATAATAATAATAATAATAATAATAATAATAATAATAATAATAATAATATAATAATAATAATAAAAATATAATCATGTAAAATAACTAAAAATAAAACTTGTGTAATATAACTGGTGTGTATGGACGCATATTAGAATATATAAAAATATGAAAGTCGAAAAATCGACAATTTTGGCTATACGTGTTGACATGATTACGTGCAGTTATTTTATTGTACGATTGTTTATTATGCTTGGTTGTTATTTATTTGGTGCTAATAAGTTATATATATTAATTACCAGATGGAGCACGCTGGTAATGAACCAGTTAACGAGGGTAACCAATCCGAGCAAAATAATGAGGACCATTTTCTGAAAAGACAAGATATAGAAAACATCGTTGCTCAAGGAATAGCCAATGCTATTCCAGCAATCCTTGCTGCTGCTCGGAATCCAGTTGAATCTCAACAAATTATTCCCAGCAAACGTACTCATGAAGACAACTTCAGTAATAGCATAAATGGAGGCGGCAACATTAATAATAATGATAATGATGTACTGCAAGCCCCAATTCTCAAAAGAATGAAAGCTGCAACGCCAGGTTGCACTTATAAGGAATTTCTTGCCTGTAAACCGGTCGAATTCGCAGGCAATGAAGGGGCGACTGCTGCACTGCGTTGGTTGGAGAAAACCGAGGCAGTAATTAAAATAAGTAAATGTGCCGAGGAAGACAAAGTCATGTACGCGTCACATCTTTTTAAAGAAGGGGCGCTAGAATGGTGGAATACTGTACTACAAGCCAAAGGAAGCGATGTGGCCTATGCCATTAATTGGGAAGAATTTAAGCGTCTGGTGGAAAGAAAATTCTGCCCAGAATATGAAAAGGAACAAATGGCGAACAAATTCCTGAACCACCGGATGATGGATGTAGACTGTCGAGGGTATACTTCGACATTCTTCGAGTATGCTAGAGTTGTACCAACCCTAGCTTCGCCAGAACCGGTACTTATTTCTCGCTATATTTGGGATTTGATTGGCGAAATCCGTGATATCATTAAAGCTGCGAGACCTCGCACAATTGACGATGCAGTGGAATTAGCCAACACTTTGACGGACGGACTGGTACGTACGCGAGAAGAAAATAGAAAGAAGGAAGTGGCCCAAAAGATTACCGAAGGATTTCGTGTGAGTAATAGTAGTAATTTCAAGAAAAAGGGAACCGGGCAATCTTCCACTGTTCCATTTTGCAATACTTGTAAAAGAAAGCATTTTGGAAGATGCAAAGGGTATTGCAATTTCTGCAAAATTCCAGGGCATCAGGAAGAAGATTGCAGGAGGAAGAAATCAACAATCTGCTTCAACTGTGGAGAAGCTGGACATTTTAGACCAGACTGCCCTAAATTGGTCAAACCAGCTGAAAATAAAGCCAAACCTGCAGAAGGAACTACCAAAAAGAACGCAAGAGCTTTCCAACTAACTACTCAGGAAGCAGAGTTAATCCCTGATGTGATAGCTGGTACGTTCCTAGTTCACGACGTTTATGTGAAAGTATTATTTGACTCTGCGGCAAACCAAAGTTTTATAAATACTTTATTCTGCCAAGCTCTTAACCTACCCTTAACCAAACTTAGGCAAATTTTTACTGTCGAAATGGCAGATGGGAATTCTGTTAACATAGATAAAGTTTTGCTAGAAGGAAAGATAGAACTCTTAGGTCATAAATTTTCTGCAAACCTGTTACCTATGAATTTAGCTGGATTCGATGTCGTACTAGGAATGGATTGGTTATTAGCCAACCATGCTCGAATCCTTTGTGATAAGAACTCCATAGAAATCAGTGCACCCACCGGAGAAGTAATTATGACTCCAGGTGTCACACCCCGACCATGTAGGACAACAAACCGTGGCGGAAACGTCGGGGAGTGATGTGGCAGAATTATTGTTTCATAACCATGGATACAAAAAGAGTTTCGTTTTATTGAATATTAAACATTAACATTGTCTTAACATATAACAAACAAATTTCACATCGACTATCACTGTTATTATGTCACTAAGGCCTCGTCCAGATCCTATGTGATGCATGCATCCTAGAAATCAATCAAGCAACATCACCTGAAACATATGTAAAAACAAAGTCAGCAAAGAAATGCTGGCGAGTACATAGGTTTTATAAGAGTGTCAGATTCATGGCTAGTTTTCAGGTTGCAGTACTTTATTAGACTACAAGAGTCAAAATACAAACCTCGTTTTGAAAAGTGTATTGCAACATAATTAACCAACTCAAATCAAGATGATTATAATTTGTAAAATCTCGTTGCCATGATTCTTAACCCAAAAACATTTGCTTTAGAAAAACCAATTTGTAAAACTTCTTGTATTAACTCATTAGTAAAACTCGTATGGTTTATATTCTTTTGAAAACATCGTTATGTGACATCGTTTCAAAATCGTTTACCCAAGTGAACTAAATAACGCCACGGTATGTAATATGTTGAAAACACTTATATATAAGAAGTACCAGCGGCGTATCTACCATGTTTTCACCACATTACACCCGTCCCGTTATCTAAACACTTAACCAAAAACCAATCGTTTATTTAATTCGTTTAACTTGTTCAAATCGTTAACTCGTTTAAAATCGTTTAAGTCATCCTCGTTTTAATTGTGAAAACTATTCTTGGTCGTCTCGCTAACAACATTCAAACCTTCATGACTCGACTAACTCGCTTTAACAAACCACCAAAGGGTAAGTTAACTATCATCAGATTCAGTCGTTACCCACAACCCCCACACATAACCATGGGTGCAGTAAGATAACGGGATTTGTCAGATCCTATGGTACCATAACCTAATACTGGTCGGTTTGATCAATGCTAATGAATGTCATTTGTTATGTAACTACAACCAACAAGTTTGTTCACTTTATTGAAATCGTTATTAGTTTTGTGTAAACCATCATAATCGTTTTTGAAATCATTGTTTAAACCTTGAAATCATTTTTGTACATATGAATCACCCCAAAACAATTGAAAACAGTAAAATACGGGAACTATGTACTCACATGAAGTGTAAAGTATCCTCAATCAATAGAACTTCAACAAACTCAAGTAAACCAGAGAAATCAATCAGCACCTAGTAATTAAATCACTAGTCAAACAATAGACACCTAAATCGAAAGATCGGATAGAATGAGGTCTTGTAAACCAAATGAGTGTTGGAACTCATGTGATATGGTTTAACAAAGCCTACATCCTAAATTGAAACCTATCCTAAGTGCTTTCGACCCATTATGATCCATTAAGGTAGCTTACGCTACTTTAACGCGTCGTGCGCGCAAATGCGCGTTCGAGACGTCTAACTAGTCCTATGACAAGTATTATATGCCTAAACATGTTTAAATATGTTACATAATCAGTTACGTGACAAAAGTTTATGTTTCATATGCTTAATTACCAATCATGTATGAAAAGGGCATTTTGGTCATTTACCTAAGGCATATAAATTACCTATCATACAACTAATTAACCTAAGTGGGACCATAAGGTGTAACCTCGGAAGGTTATTCCCTATGCAACTATCACTAAACATGTTTGGTCGGATCCTAATGATCGACCAAACGGGTCGTGTTCGAAAGTCTAAGCGGGTGTTTAGTCCGCTTGACTTACGACTCTACATAAGCACTAATCTAAAAAGTTACGTGCTAAACATGTCGAAACATGTTTAACTAAGTTAGAAAATAGGTTTGGTATCAAAACAAATGGTTTTGATACCTATAAGTAGTTTGGTTACAAAATACGCAAGAATGTGCATTTTGGCCGATACTACGACTCGTCACTACACCTAGATAACAAGGTAATCAGTAGGTATAGTCACTAGGGACTATAACCATCGTGATTACGCTCACGTTATGAAGTTCAAATGAACTTCGTATTGACCATAAACTGGTCAATTCAGAAAGTCAAACGCAGTTTGACTTTCAGACTCGAAAAGCGATAAAAGAACGAAAGAATACTTACAAAAGGTCCCCGCAAGCTATGATCCGATTTACTCTCAGGTATGAAGCATAGACTTCAACTTAGAGAGCCAAAATCAGATCATTGTGGGTTTTGCAAGTGAAAGGAGGTGGGTATTTATAGGAAATCTAGAACCGTTAGGATCATTCATCGTAAAACGAGCTTCGATCTCATCCGTACACATGTGCCCATGGTTTTGTGAAACCATGGGAGCCCATAGTTTCGTTAAAAACATGTGCAAATGAGGGGAACAGCTGGAACAAGCTGGAATTTAGATTTTTCATTTTGGTCCCTTCCTAAGATAACTATGGCAGAATGTCCATTTTGGTCCCTGAATGTGCAAAACATGGTTTTTGATGCATTTTTGACACGTTTAAGCCCCGTTAATCCCATTTCAAGGCTCTAAAATGAAGCTAAAGTATAGGGAACATGAAACAGGCTCAAAAATATCTCGGATGTCGGTTCGTTTGGTCGTACGGTTGCGTTGTTCGGTTAATTACGACGAAACACGAACGAATGCGAAAAACGATCCAAATTACGCGACGAATGGAATTTTATCATGCCAATCACTAAAATAAAATATTTTAATAATTACATAAATTTTTGGATGTCCGGATATATTCAGAACGAAAGATATGCGCGAAAATGCAAACTTATGCACTTTTTGATGCTTTTAGTCCCTGAATGACCAAAAAGTTTATTTTAGCACACCGAACCCCTCAAAGCCTATTTCTAAGCTATGTAAAGGATATTTAGGGTATTTTTAACATATGGTCATGTTCCAGAATGTTCATTACAGTACAAATTGGCATACTTTCGCAGTTTGTCGAAATTAGTCCCTGTGAGCGAATAAACTTGATTTCAACACACCAAACCATCCAAAACTTATTTCAAAGTTATGTGGAGGTTATTTAAGGTATGTTAAGCCTATTTCACTATTATGGAGTGTTCGTTGCATTAAACTGGTTATATTTATGCATTAGTGCGCGTATAACCTTCCAGAAAGCGATTTAAAGCTTGAAATCGGATTTGAATCAGATTGTAAAATCATCTTAACACAATTACACACAAAATAACACCAAAACACATATAATAACACCAAAGCACATACAATAACACCAAAGCACATTGTTATATTGATAATCAACATTGTTTTACATTATACATCGATTACAGAACACAGTTGTCACAGTCTCCCCTACTTCAGGAAATTTCGTCCCGAAATTTTAACTAGAGGGAGCTTGTGAAAACAAATGCGGATACGTCGTCTTCATCTGGTCCTCACGTTCCCAAGTAAACTCTGGGCCACGTTTGGATTCCCAGCGAACTTTGACCAATAGAATCCGTTTGTTCTTCAACTATTTGAATGCACGGTCCGTTATCTCCACAGGTTTCTCGACAAAGTGTATCATTTCATCAATTTGGATCTCGTCGAGAGGAATGTGAAGATCAGCGTCAGCTAAACACTTTCGCAAATTGGACACGTGAAAAGTCGGGTGATTATTTCCAAGCTCTGGAGGTAGCTCTAGTCGATAGGCAACCTTCCCAATTCTTTCCACAATCTTGAATGGTCCCACATATCGAGGTGCAAGTTTTCCTTTCTTTCCAAATCTCACCACTCCCTTCCAAGGTGAGACCTTGAGTAGGACACGATCTCCGACTTGAAATTCTAAGGGCTTGCATCGCATATCCGCATAACTCTTTTGACGACTTCGAGATGTCACAAGATTATCGCGGATTTTCTTGATTTGTCTGTTGTTTCCAGAATGAGTTCAGGTCCAGTAAGTTGAGCTTCACCGATCTCATTCCAACAGACAGGTGAATGACATTTTCGACCATAGAGAGCTTCGAACGGTGCCATATTAATACTAGCATGATGACTATTGTTGTAAGAGAACTCGATCAATGGCAGATGAGAATCCCAATTACCACCAAAGTCTATCACGCATGCTCTAAGCATATCCTCCAAAGTTTGAATTGTTCGCTCAGATTGACCATCTGTCTGGGATGATAAGCAGTGCTTAGATTCAGTTGGGTTCCCAAAGCAGATTGCATGGTCTTCCAGAAATGAGATGAAAACCGAGCATCACGATCGGAAATGATATCAAAAGGAACACCATGTCGTGATACAATCTCATCAACATAAATCTTTACAAGTTTATCAGCAGATAGATCCTCACGAATTGGAATAAAATGAGCTGATTTCGTTAATCGATCGATAACAACCCAAATAGCATCATGACCTTTAGATGTACGCGGTAACTTAGTGATGAGATCCATCGCAATGTTCTCCCACTTCCAAACTGGTATCTCTGGTTGTATAAGCAAACCAGAAGGTCATTGATGTTCAGCCTTGACTTTGAGACAAGTTAGGCATTTTGATACATACAAGGCAACATCCTTTTTCATACCAGGCCACCAGAACTTAGTACGAAGATCCTTGTACATTTTATCAGCACCAGGATGGATAGAATATCGAGACTTGTGAGATTCTTCCATTACCAAGGTGCGAAGATCGTCTTGTTTTGGAATCCACAAACGATCCTTGAAATAGAGTAACCCATCGTCCTTCGCTTCGAGTTTAAGCTCAAGTTGACGTGGTAATTCCGTACCTATCAAATTTTGTGAAACACGAAATTGCTGAGCTTGAAGAACACGAGTTTGAATATCAGATAGAGTTCAAACAGAATGAAGCTTGACTCGCTCTTTTCGACTAAGCGCATCGGCTACGACATTCGCCTTACCAGGATGGTAGCGAATCTCGCAATCGTAATCACTTAAGAGTTCAACCCAACGACGTTGCCTCATGTTGAGCTCTTTCTGATTAAGAATATGCTGGAGACTTTTGTGGTCTGTGAAAACCACACACTTCGTTCCATAGAGGTAGTGTCTCCAGATTTTAAGCGCGAAAACCACAGCTCCTAACTCAAGATCCTGAGTTGTATAGTTCTTCTCGTGAACTTTCAATTGTCTAGACGCATAAGCTATGACCTTATCTCGTTGCATAAGAACGCAACCAAGTCCTAGATTCGATGCGTCACAATAGACAACGAAATCATCATTTCCCTCGGGCAAAGATAGAACAGGAGCATCACATAACTTTTGTTTCAGCGTTTAGAACGCTTCTTCTTGCTTGGGTCCCCACTCAAAAGGCTTATTCTTCTGAGTCAAAGCAGTGAGTGGAACCGCGATCTTTGAGAAGTTTGAAATAAAACGTCGATAATAACCAGCAAGACCAAGAAAAGATCGAACCTTTGTAGGTGTCATCGGTGTATTCCAGTCTCTAATAGCAGCTATCTTGGATGGATCCACATGAATACCCTGATTATTGACTATGTGACCCAAGAATTGAACTTCTTTAAGCCAAAATTCACACTTGGAGAATTTAGCAAAAAGTTGTTCCTTCTTCAGGAGTTCCAATGTTAAGCGAAGGTGTTGCTCGTGCTCGGCTCGAGACTTCGAATAGACAAGAATATCGTCGATGAACACAATAATGAACTTGTCTAAATAAGGTTTACAGACCCTATTCATTAAGTCCACAAAGATAGTTGGAGCATTCTTCAAACCAAAAGGCATGACAGTGAACTCATAATGCCCATATCTTGTGCGGAAAGTAGTTTTGGGAATATCTTCTTCGAGAACACGAAGTTGATGATACCCAGAACGCAGATCGATCTTTGAAAAGCATGAAGCACCTTGCAGCTGGTCGAAGAGATCATCAATTCGAGGTAGGGGATATCGATTCTTGATGGTGAGCTTATTAAGCTCACAATAATCGATACACATTCGAAAAGTCCCATCTTTCTTTTTCACGAAGAGGACAGGAGCTCCCCAGGGTGAAAAGCTCGGTCGGATGAATCCTTTATCAGATAACTCTTGAAGCTGTTTCGATAACTCTTGCATCTCCGACGGTGCAAGACGATAAGGTGCTTTCGCAATCGGGTTGGCATTGGGTACAAGGTCAATATGAAACTCGACTTGACGAACTGGAGGTAAACCAGGCAGTTCATCAGGAAACACCTCTGGATAATCCCGAACAATTGGAATATCCTGAATACTCTTGCTCTTGCCTTTCTCCTCGGTGACATGTGCTAGAAAAGCAACATATCCTTTTCTCAAATAACTTTGGGCTTCCATACACAACATAAGCTTCAATCCACCTGAAGGTTTCTCGCCACGAACTTCTAGAACATTGCCAGAAGACAAAGGAATACGAACAATCTTGTCAAAACAAACCACCTCAGCATGATGTTTGGTTAACCAATCCATCCCCACGATAATGTCGAAACTTCCCAATTGCATCGGTGTGAGGTCAACAGGAAAAAGATGGTTTTCAAGGTTCAACTGACAATCACGAATAACAGAATCGAGAACAAGAGGTTTACCAGTAGCAACTTCGACAGATAAGGGTTTCCTCAGTTTAGTTCTAGGTATCGCAAGCAAAGGCTTAAATGATAATGAAACAAAACTTCTATCGGCACCAGAATAAAAAAGAACAGATGCAGGTCGATTGTTAACAAGAAACATACCATTGACAACGAGGTTGTCAGCTCGAGCCTCGTTAGCGTTCAGATTGAATGCTCGTCCACGAGCGGGATTCACATTCGCTTTTGCATTGGCATTTGCATTCGCGTTCACCAACCTCGGGCAGTTGTTGCGGAAATGACCCATTTCACCACAATTATAACACGAACCAGGTGGGAATCTACAGCATTCCCCTGAACTTGTGCTGGATTCTGCGCAGTGACAGCAAAATTTTGGGAAGCCTTGTGCTTCCTCGGCTTCCTTGAAGACTCGCCCTTCTTCTTTCCCTACCTTTGTCTTGAATGGAATCGGTTGACTGCTTCTTGTCACCCTTGCAAGTAAGTTTACCCTTCCTGACTTGAGACTTAGTCAAGGTTGCAGCCAAATCAATCGCTTGACGCACAGCGACAAATCAAAGCAAATGGGTCAATATAATGTATCTCCAAAGACATGCTCGCCTATAAGTGAACACTCACCCCAAGAGTTCCCAGGTAAGAGTGACTGGTCCGATACTGCAGATTTGTACGAACACTCTAGCCTTAGACAGAAAAATCAGAGTACAGGCACTCACTCTTCCAGTTTGCACGTGTTCACACTATTTAGACCCAAACTTTGACGAGATTTTGAAAACTTAAAGGGTTCAAAACCTTATAACAGAGGGTTCAAAACCTAGTAATCAATCATCCTAGAACAGATTATTAGTTTTCAAAGTGGATTCGAACTTAGTGTTCTCATTGTGGTTATAACCTAAGGATAGGTGACGGTTTTGTTTTTAAAATCTAAACGCAAGGAAACTTTGCGTTAGGGTCCTAAAAGTTATAGTCTAGGTCAAAGTATTACTAATAACCTAATTCCCTATAACCATTGGCTCTGATACCAACTTCTTCTGTCACACCCCTGTTGGATCGTCGTGTGACCCTAAACAGTCAGTATGAGTAGTTCATCATCAAGTACAAACGCGGAATCAATGTAAATGATGTCAAACAACTTGTTTCCTTTTAATCTTTATCTATTGATGATTTTCTGAGCTTATACAATGTAATTCTGACAAAAATCCGGCAGCACCTCAGCTCACACACACATAATTCCGTTACAAATGACCACAGCACAACTCCTATATATAGAAGACCTAATTTCGTTTGAATGTGGCATGACCTGTTCAAACGAAATTACATGAGTTAGTTTCATTTGAACATGCACATGTCCCCTTCAAACGAAATTACACACTTAAACATGTACAAACCCTAATTTGTTCCCTGTTGTGCACTCGTTCATCCTATCTAGACATAAGACTCGATTAAGACGAAGTTAACAGACACTAGATGCACCAACAGACTCCCCCTTGGATGTTGACGAAGTCTTCGGCGTCGAGTCTTTAGTCTTTGTCTCTTTTCAAATTGTCTAACAATGCAAGACTTGATACCAGACGAAGTTGACAGACAAACTACACTAACAGACTCCCCCTTGGATGTCGACGAAGTCTGCAGTGTCGAGTCTTCATAGACTTCAGTCTTCATCAGTCTTTGCGTTAACACTGTAAAGCTCCCTTAAACTTCTATCAATCTCATTCTTCAAACTTCAATTTGATTGTTGATCCAGAATGTAAACTCCCCCTTTCGAAAAGCTGGAATCTATTTTCTGGTTCAAACTTTACACAATCTGTGCCATGAAGTTCTAGATTGTCACCTGCACATCCTCTACCACAACATAAGTTTCACAAATTTATAACATTTAGATTTAAGAAACTTACTAGTAGAAATCATTCATTCATCAATCTGTATAGTTTCATCAAGTTCAAGTGAATGACCTTGATTAACTACACAAACAATCTTTCAAAACATTTGTATATAACATTCACAGTTTTTCAACAAACTTTCCCAACCCAATGTAGTTCATCATGTTTAGCACTCGGAATTTTGAAAATCAGCTTTCTAACACCAGTTGTCGAAAATCTTTTTGTATTTTTCAAAATTTTAACACTAAACACAATATTTTTGGGTTTTTGTTTTTAGAGAAATGCAGTAAAGAAATATATACAGACAATATTTTTGTGAGTTTGTGTAAGAGGATCATATCAGTTAATGAGACAAATCACTAGCACCATTAAGCTTTAAACATTTTAAGTTCTAAACGATTCACATAGATTGACGATATAGTTGTCCTTTTAAACTCAATCTAAAAACTTTCGAAATGCTTACCGATACGTTAAGGTATATTAATTTTGCACTAAATTCTTATGGACCCCACGATCTCAGCATATCCCCTCATCATGCAATACACTGACTCAAGTAATGCTTTTAAACTTTCATCAACTGTGATATATGCAAAAATAAAGCAGAATGTTTAAACATTAACAATCAGTTCGATACTTCTGTATACGCAGAGAAAGTCCAATGTTTAAACAAAATAAGAAAATAAAACAAGTTGAAATTGTTTAGGCTTTAACCACCAGGTCGATACTCCCGTATACGCAGAGGTGATCCAAAGCTTAAACGAAACACCAAAGAAAATAAAGCAGAACGTTTAGGCAATAACATCCAGGTCGATACTCACGTATACGCAGAGGATGTCCAATGCTTAAACAAAATAAAGAAATAAAACAAGTTTAAATCTTTGCAAAATGAAATGGACAATCACAGTGACTTTTTCAGCAAGTTGTGAAAGTTCACAAACTGACCTGTTTTTATGCTCTTTTAGCATTCAGCGATTACTGAGTAGGTACACAATCACGAAGGACAAAACTAAGTACTATGCTTTCAACCATGTTTCCCACTAGAACTAGGCTTTTTCATTTAAGTTTGTATCGTTATCGCAAATCTACTAGTCTAGCTGAGCCTATCGTCACATCCTTAGTGAAACCGTTTATCACATTTGACATTTCATTTCTTTAGCATGCTGTGATAGTCCACTGATTTACTATCATTTCCTCTTATTCACAACAAAACTCATTTTTGCTTTTTCAATGTTTTTGGCATTTTCAAATTTTCTAATTTTTTAAAAAATTTCTCCCCCTAAAATCAAAATATGTCTCAATTTTGATTTTCTGGGAAAATTTGAAAACAAACTGTAAAAAGTAAAGTGACAACATGATGAGAATTACTTCAATTTTCCATTCTCTTGGCTTAAACAATCAGAACTCCCCCTGACAACAAACTATTTTCCCATTATGATTTCAAAACACTTAAGTTTGTTTTAATCAAAAATGGTTTTTCCGGAAAATTAGATTTGTTTGTCTTTTCACAAACTTGGGGTTCTTTTCATCACATTGTTCTTTTATCACTTTTCTGAAAAATTTTAACAATTTTAGACTCTCATTAACAACAAACACTTGTAGAAAAGATAAATCAAGTACAACTTAATGTCCTTGATTAACCTTCTGTAATTTGAAATATCACCTAAGTGAATTTCTCAAGAAAGATGCCGATTCCTACTCCACAATTACCAACCTGGGAGTTCCGGCAAGTCAGGTTTTTCATTTAAACAGATTCACCCAAGCCTGACCAGCCTTGGGTTTGATAGTTTTTACCTCAAAACTTGGCTCCTCTGACTTTGTCGAGTCAGTTTCATTGCCTGATTGTGGCTCCTCTGATTTTGATAAATTAGATTCATTGCCTGAACGTGGCTCCTCTGACTTTGACATGTCAGAGTCATTACCAGAACGTGGCTCTTTTGCTTCTGAAGAAACAAATTCCTTGTCAGAAGATGTCTCTTTTGTTTTCTCAGAAACAAATTCATCGCCATTCTCTATTGGAACCCAATCCTTACAATGTTTAACCTTTCCAAATTTGTCAACCTGTGACATGCATGATCTTTCACAATCTTTGTTATATTTGAAAACTTTGATAAAGGCTTTGTCTGAAAAATTAACTTTCTTTGATTTTTCATTTGTTTGATTAGTTAATTTTTCTTTCTTTATCAACCCTTTTGTCCTCAGATTTGTATCTGATGAGTTCGTTTTGCTTGACTGATTCTTGTTAGTTGAGCAAATCGATTCATCAGAACTTTTTCTCGATTTATCATTTGTACCCGAGGACAAAATCTTTTCGAGATACTCTCTTGCTTTCTTTCTTTTCTTTCTCAGTCTGTCTTTCTGCCCTTTTGATAACTTCACCTTTTGTTTCTTTACTTTCTCTCTTTTGGGCATTTCCTCGATTTTGACTGAGTTCTTCACCATTTTCTAAGATTCAGCCCTCGATCTTCCCTTTGATCTCATTGGGCACTCTCTTGTAATATGACCTTTGATTTGACAATCATAGCATCTTCTTGTCTCAAATCTCTGACTTTGGCAGTTAACAGCAATGTGTCCTTGAAAACCACATTTGTAACACATTCTGTTATCGTACCATTTCTCATTTTCAAACCACACACTTAGATCATAACATTGATTTGCTTTGTGGTAATCATGTCTCCTCTTGTATCCTTGATTTGTCATTTGAGCTTTGTGGTCAAACCTGCACCACTTATTACCAACTTTTTGTGAGTTTTGATTTTCAAATTTTTGTGATTTTTGATTATGATTGGATGACTGAACTGATGAGCTTTTATTGTTATTTTGAAAAATTTTAGAATTTTTAACTTTTTGTTTTTGTTCTACATTCTTCTTAATAGGTTTTTGCTTTGAGCATTCACCTATTTCAGTAGAGTGTAAAACAGTATCTTTAAATTTTTCTTTTAATTCCAAAAATATTTTTCTTTTCTCATTTTCATCATCAGTTTTATCATCACAATCTTCAATTATGACTTTGTCATAATTTGTGACATTGTCACTTATTGGAACTGCATTGATCGGTTTTGGACATACAAGATATGGTAATGATGACAAAGTCTCAAAACCGTTCAGTTTCTTTTCTAAAACATCAATTTTATTGTTATCACATTCAACTACCTTTTCAAGTTGAATGATTTTCTCAAGATGTGAATTTATTTCCTTTTGTTTTTCAATATGATCTTTACCAAAAATTGATTTTCATTTTCTAAAATTTCTATTTGATTCTCAAAATCTTTTTCAATTTTCAGTTTTTCATTTTCAAGAACTGTTATTTTATTTTGAAAATCTTTTTCATTTTCTTTTAAATTTCTGTTTTCCAATGTCAAACTCTCTACATCCTTCAAGAGTTTAACATTGTCTGCTTCAGATTTATCACATTTTAAGCACACAACTTCACATTTTGAAGTTACATCCTTCTTGGATTCTTCATTCTTTGACATTCCCTCTGTCTCCGTCTTGTCTGTTTCTGCACAAAAAAATTTAACAATATCAGCAGGATTCAAATCTTCATCTAAAAAACAACCTCTCTTGAAATCATATTTCATTTTATTTCTTGCGCTGAGACCTTTTCTAATTCTTTTGATTATTTCAAGAATCACATTCAAACTTATATTTTCTGAGTTATTTTCTAATTCTTTTATCAACTCTTTCTTTTTCTTCTCAGTTTCACAATTGTGTGTTCTAAGCTCTCTGATGAAATCATTTGGACTAAATTTTGAGAACCTAGAATCCTTTTTCAGTTTAATCAAAAACTCATTCCACTCCAAAGGTAAAGCATCTGCAAATTTAGATATCTTTTCATCATCTGACATCTTTATCCCATACCTTTTCAAATTGTCAAGTAATTCATTATACCTCTTTTCTAAATCATTAAACTTTTCATATTTTCGACACAAAAAGTATTCAGATCTTTTAATCCAAGCATCTTTTTTCTCAACTTCTATCCTGTGATCCCAATACATATCAAACCACTCATTTATTCTTCCAAGTTTAACGTTTTCCTTTTCGTCAAACATTTTAACCACAATTTCTTTGTTTAAATGACTTGGTTCAAAAATTATTTTTAGCTCAAAGTCCACAAAATTTCAACTTCTTGGTATTTGCACCTTGTAAATCACCTCGAATCACCTGCAAACAAACAAACAAACGATCAGTTTAAACGAACTGAATACGTCAAAGTGTGTGTTGATGAAATCAATCTAAGACTCGTGTCGAAGATTTGCGGACTCGTTCCAATATTGTTCGGGTGAAATCACTGAATAAATGGGCTTGATTGGATGTGCCAAGTAATATGGGTTTAGAATGGACTAACTCTATACTCAAACTTTTAATTGGGCCACTTGAGTTATGTAATCAGTTGGGCCAACACAATAACAAATCACAATGTACAATTTATTTAATGCAAACTGACAATAATGCCTCCACTACATCGATGTCCGACAACTTTAATCAATTCTCAATTCATATAGGGCCGCTAATATTAACTCACATGGATCAGATCAATTGTGACCGATAACCATTATCAATTCACATGCAAATTGATATTATTAAATGCAATTAGCCGACAACTTTAATACCCAACACAATCCTATTAGGCCGATACCCTCAGAT
The DNA here is from genome assembly GCA_030545235.1 of Helianthus tuberosus. Classification (NCBI taxonomy): domain Eukaryota; kingdom Viridiplantae; phylum Streptophyta; class Magnoliopsida; order Asterales; family Asteraceae; genus Helianthus; species Helianthus tuberosus. Next base: position 3,354,635 of record JARYGA010059765.1, on the reverse strand, counting down.
TCACGTGATGGACCAACAAACTCTTTTAATGAATGATTTTAATTGGACCGTCTGGTGGGAACTGAAGTACAAGACCCACTCCACGCGTACTGGAAAAGTCCACTTCGATACGAACTGAACATCAAACCTAAAACGAACTGAACCATGGTCAAATAACCTGATGTTTTTGTCCGATTTTTGATAAAATTGATATCCTAGGCTTACTCTAAATCAAATTCCGATCACAACAGTGTGTTTTTCGTTCAATATCGTCCACTAATTCATGCTAGATCTGAGATCGAAGTTTCTATTCATGCGAATTGGATCTGATTTCAAACGAACTGGTTGATTTTTTGATAAAATTGATCAATTTTAGGTTGATTTTACCGTGTATTTTGTTAATCGATTGATTACAACTCAGTTTTACATGTTTTGTGACAAATTCAGATCATATTAACCGATGAATCTAGGTTAATTTCGAAAAATTGTGAAAGAAAGGAGTAGAAATCAGAGAATTCGATGAACACAAGCTGAATCGGTATGAACTCTTCCTCCTAAGCTCTGATACCACTTGTTGGATCGTCGTGTGACCCTAAACCATGGCGGAAATGTCGGGGAGTGATGTGGCAGAATTATTGTTTCATAACCATGGATACAAAAAGAGTTTCGTTTTATTGAATATTAAACATTAACATTGTCTTAACACATAACAAACAAATTTCACATCGACTATCACTGTTATTATGTCACTAAGGCCTCGTCCAGATCCTATGTGAAGCATGCATCCTAGAATTCAATCAAGCAACATCACCTGAAACATATGTAAAAACAAAGTCAGCAAAGAAATGTTGGCGAGTACATAGGTTTTATAAGAGTGTCGGATTCATGGCTAGTTTTCATGTTGCAGTACTTTATTAGACTACAAGAGTCAAAATACAAACCGCATTTTGAAAAGTGTATTGCAACATAATTAACCAACTCAAATCAAGATGATTATAATTTGTAAAATCTCGTAGCCATGATTCTTAACCCAAAAACATTTGCTTAAGAAAAACCAATTTGTAAAACTTCTTGTATTAACTCGTTAGTAAAACTCGTATGGTTTATATTCTTTTGAAAACATCGTTATGTGACATCGTTTCAAAATCGTTTACCCAAGTGAACTAAATAATGCCACGGTATGTAATATGTTGAAAACACTTATATATAAGAAGTACCAGCGGTGTATCTACCATGTTTTCACCACATTACACCCGTCCCGTTATCTAAACACTTAACCAAAAACCAATCGTTTATTCAATTTGTTTAACTTGTTCAAATCATTTTCAAATCGTTAACTCGTTTAAAATCGTTTAAATCATCCTCGTTTTAATTGTGAAAACTATTCTTGGTCGTCTCGCTAACAACATTCAAACCTTCGTGACTCGACTAACTCGCTTCTCGCTTCTCGCTTTAACAAACCACCAAAGGGTAAGTTAACTATCATTAGATTCAGTCGTTACCCACAACCCCCACACATAACCATGGGTGCAGTAAGATAACGGTATTTGTCAGATCCTATGGTACCATAACCTAATATTGGTCGGCTTGATCAATGCTAATGAATGTCATTTGTTATGTAACTACAACCAACAAGTTTGTTCACTTTATTGAAATCGTTATTAGTTTTGTATAAACCATCATAATCGTTTTTGAAATTATTGTTTAAACCTTCATGTCACACCCCGACCACGTAAAACAACAAAACGTGGCGGAATCGTCGGGGAGTGTTGTAACAGAATCATTGTTTCATAACACATGGAAAATTGAAATATTGTTTTATTGATTAAAAGAGTTCCAATGTCTTAACAAACAAAGAAGTATAACAAAATTAACTAGTCTTCCATCTTTTATTGTCACTAAGGCCCAAGTCCGCCTAAGTGTATCTTGATAAATCCTATGCTTCATTTCCTGGAACACATGTGAAAATAGGTACGTCAGCATAAAAATGCCGGCGAGTACATAGGTTTTGTGAAAATAGGATTCATGACTTATAAGTTTAGAAAAAAGGTTGTTTAACAAAAGTCAGTCATGATCCTTGTAAAATGTTTTGTTTTATAAATCATATGAAAAACGATGATAAAGTAGATGATATGTAAAAGAATAATGTAAGATTAAATGGATAACCAAGTAAAATGAGTTTGTATAAGATAAGTTGTTTGTAAAACAATGTCTTGTGAAAAATATTTTATTTGTATAAAAATGTTGTATGTCTAAACTGAAATGATTTAAATAACGCTACGATATGTAATATCATACAAGCACTTATATATAGGAAGTACTAGCGGCGTATCCACCATGCATGTATCATATTACACACGCCTCGTTACTCAAACCACTTACCCAAACAAACCACCAATGTAAATTGCCCATGTCTAAACCATTTGTCAAATGTCTTTGTGTAAACCATGTCAAAATGTTTATGTCAAATATAGTCCATGAAATGTGTATATCAATATCAAAATGTCTATGTCAAATGTCAAATCATATAATGTGTAAACAAAATGTCATGTATGGCAAGTGAAATATATATATATATATATATATATATCCATTGAGCCATAGGTAAAAAATGCACAAAACAATGTATTGAAGTAAAACATGGTTTAAATCAACGTTATGTCTTGTGGAAATGCATGCTATACTGAATATAAACATTTATGCGGTAATGTGAAAATGCATACATCCAAGCCTTGTGACTGTGGTGATAAGCCCTTAAACAAATTAAAGGTCTATCTGTATTATGTTTTATCGAATTCAGTCATTCCTTCCATCCAAACATACCTAGGATGTCAGGAACGGGAGTTGTCAATTCCTATGGTACCATTACCTACTAACGCGCAGCGTAGCTAATGTTAATGAATGTATATGGTCCCATTTAAACAAACCAAATGTCATATCAAAATGTAAGCCTGTGATGAAAATAATGTACCTAGTATGCTAAGTAAATATACAAGGTAGAGATGTAAAACAATGTGTCCATATGTTACGAGAACATATGCAACAAAGATGTAATGTAAAACAAATGTACTAAGTATGATGAACATACATAGCATGAAAAGGTAAAACAATGTACTAAGTATGCACTAAATGGATATACATAGCATGAAATGAAATGTAAAACAATGTACTAAGTATGAACTAAATGGACATACATAGCATGAAATGAAATGTAAAACAATGTACTAAGTATGAACTAAATGAACATACATAGCATAAAATGTCATGTAAAACGATGTACTAAGTATGCTACATAGGACATACATAGCAAAAACACAATGAAATCATGTACTAATAATGTACTAATGAGCATAGCAAGTATATGATATGAAAGCATGGAAAGCATGAAAATAACAAGTATGCACATGTGTTTCACCCCAAAATGTTTGAAAAACAGTAAAAGAGGGGACTATGTACTCACTTGAGATTTCTCAATAGACTTTAGATATCCACCAAGCAAAGCTAGAAGATCACGGATTTAAACGGCACCTAATATAGGTAACTACATTAATAAACGGACCTAATCGGAGGATAGGGTAGCATGAGGGTTCGTAAACCAAATGAGTGTAGGAACTCATGTAATATGGTTTAACAAAGCCTACATACTAAAACGAAACTTATCCTAAGTGCTTTTGACCCATCACGACCCGTTTAGGTAGCTTATGCTACTTTAACGCGTCGTTCGCGTAAAACGCGTTTGGAATGCCTAACTAGCCCTTTGACAAGTAAGATATGCCTTGACATGTCTAATATTGTTACTAAATCAGTTTAGATACCGAAAGTTATGTTACATAGGCTTAAAATGAATTTTGACTTAAAAAGGGCATTTTGGTAATTTACCTAAGGCATAAGAACTACTTATCATACAACTATTCAAACGATGTGACCATAAGGTATAAGCTCGAAAGGTTATTCCCTATACTACTATGGTCACCTAAAGTGTTTGGTCGGATCCTAATGATCGACCAAATGGGTCGGGTTCGAAAGCATAAGCGATTGATTAGATCGCTTACCCTTACGACCCTAGACAAGCACAAATCTAAAAGTGACGAGCTAAACATGCTAGAACATGTTTAGTCAAGTTAGAAAACAGGTTTTGATATCAAAACAAACGGTTTTGATACCCTAGAGTAGTTTGGTTACAAAATACGCACGAACACGCATTTTGCCCGAAACTACGACTCGTCACTGAGCCTAGATAACGTGGTAATCAGTAGGTATAGTCACTCGGGACTATAACCATTGTGATTATGCTCATGTTATGAAGTTCAAACGAACTTCGCATTGACCATAAACTGGTCAATGCAGAAAGTCAAACGCAATTTGACTTTCAAGCATAAAAGAACGAAAGAACACATACAAAGGGTCTCCGCAAGATTGATTATCCAAGTATTTCTCAGGTATGAAGTGTTGCACACTTCAACTTAGAGAAAATCTCAGATATCAAGTGGGTTGCAAGTGAAATGGGTGAGGGGTATTTATAGGAAAGCTAGAACCGTTAGGATCATTTATCGGGAAACGAGCTTCGATCTAGGCCGTCCAAGTGTGCCCCTTGTTTTTCAAAACCATTAGAGCCCATAGAAATGGCCCATGGTGTTGTAAAAACCGTTTGCAAGTGGGAAATGAAGGTATAACAGCTGGAACAGGCTGTTTGCAACAATTCTGAAGATCTGGGAGAGCCTAGCGGGCCGTGTAAGATACCAAAGGAGCTTACGCGGCCCGCCTGGGCAGCACAGATCAGCAACAAGTTTGAAAAATGACAGTTCCAGTCCCTGTTGTGTTTTAAGGCCATTTCCGACACTTCTAAGGCCCGTTAAGCCAACTTTAAGGCCCTAAAATGATTCCTAAAAATTGTGGACATGAAACATGCTAAAAAATATGCCGGATGTCGGTTCGTTTGGTCGTATGATCGCGATGTTTGCTTAATTACGACGGAATGCGCATAAGCGAGAAAAACGATCCAAATTGCGCGACGAATGGATTTTTCTTATGCCAAACACTAAAATAAAATATTTTAATGTTTACATAAATTTTTGGATGTCCGGATGTATTCAGAACATAAGTTATGCGCGAAAATGCAAACTTGTGCACTTTTTGACGCTTTTAGTCCCTGAATGAGCATAAAGTTTATTTTAGCACACCGAACTCCTCAAATCCTATTTCTAAGCTATGTAAAGGATATTTAGGGTGTGTTTAACTTATGGTCATGTTACGGAATGTTCGTTACAGTTCAAATTGGCATACTTTTGCAGTTTGTCAATTTTAGTCCCTATAAGCGAATTAACTTGATTTTGGCATACCAAGCCTTCCAAAACTTATTTCTAAGTTATGTAAAGGTTATTTAAGGTATGTTAAGCTTATGTCACTATTCCGGAGTGTTTGTTGCATTAAACTGGTTATATTTACGCATCAGTTCGCGTATAACCTTTCAGAAAGCGATTTAAAGCCCGAAATCGAACAAGAATTGATATGTGTAAATGATACACATATTTATACAAATCCCAAGTATGAAATAAAATATTTCAGTGGTTTGGTATTTGTTTAATGGTTGAAGTGACACAGGTGTCACAGTCTCCCCTACTTCAGGAAATTTCGTCCCGAAATGTATTTAGAGGAAACATGTGAGAGTTTGAAACATGAAGTTGAAAAGATCAAACAACACTGGTTAGAGTCCTGAACTTCTAGTAACTTTAAATAACATCATGCTTGCAATGTGAGAGGGACACTTATATACAAGTATATAAAGCGTTATTGGTGCGTCCACCGTACCTCTATTACATTGTTCACATTCCGTTATGGTTGCCACTATCGGTTCTTACACATAATAAGTCTTACTGTGGTTTCCGTGCACTGAACTTCGTAATTATGTATGCATCCATAATTACGTAATTCCTTGCATAGTCACGTAGTGCATCTTAAAATGTGTAGGGGAAGAAAATAATGAACGAACTTGTGATGATTGTGACTAGACCACCATAGGGTCCTTTTAATTAAATCAATAAATGATTTAAATAGACTACCAAGGAGTCTGTTCAGCTATTTCACCACGTGTCGCTCTTAACCAGATTCTGAATCAATCTTTCTACTAGAGCACTAAAAGGGTCTCTTATGAATCATGGAGTGGTACTATATAATCCAAGGGTCTTGACTATCACGTAGAAGCCCAATAAGGATTTAAGGTAGTACCTTTTTGAATATCCTACCACAAATCCCTCATATGAAGATATGAAAGGTTCTACGAGGATTTAGATAACGGATATCCAGAGTATACAAAAACACAAAAGTGCATAAAAGAAAGCACAAAATGCATAACCACATAGTCATATAACCACAAAATTGTTTAACTTAATTTGTTACCATTTTGTTAATTTGTTTTTGTTAATAGCGCACATGCATTTAAAGCACACTAGGAATCCATTCCGTGGATTTCATTTGGTACTTTAAACATTATCAAGAATCTAACTATGAAGATAGAAAGATCTTAAAGAGAAAATTCGATTTCGATTATAAGGAACTGAAATGTTCGAATTAAAGTACACAAGGAATCCAATTAAGGACTCTGATTTGAAAGATAATCATCCACAAGGGTCTAATTGTGAAGATAAAAAGATCCCATATGGATTTTAGAAGTTGAAGATGTTTTGAAACCTTGCACTGGATGTGCTTAAGTCAAAACATGAAGTAAAAAAAAATGCTTATGAAGTTGGGATGCTAGATATGTCAAGGCGACATATGAAGCAGAGTTTAAAGGTTAAGTCAATGTATGAGGAAAATATTTTGAAAACTATGCATGGGGTTTCTTTTAAAAATGTGTTTAATGTTTTTGAAACCTTATATATAATACTTTTGAAATCATAAAGAAGGTGTATTAGGTAAGTATATATTTATAAAAAATGTTTTAAAATCATGCGAGATGAATTTTTTTGAAATTATGTATAAGGTTTTTAAAAACATGAATGATGCTTTTGAAATCATGCATTTGATATATACTGTATTAATAACATTTTGAAATCATGAAGGTTGTTTTTGAAAACATAGGCAATGCATTTGAAATCATGAAGGTTGTTTTTGAAATATAGACGATGCATTTGAAAAAAATTGTTTTCAGACTATATGAAATGTTTTGAAATCATAAAGGTTGTTTTTGAAACACTCATACTATGTATGTGGAAAAATCAAAACGTAATGGGTATGAGATTTGAAAATACCCTTAGTTATCTAACCAAGGATTCAAAGGCACAGATGTGCAGAAGCATGATTACTCATAATGTCACTTTATTTTCTGTACTTCGTATCTTAGAATGAAACGAGTATTTAGAATTTTCTATGGGAATCATGAGTAAACACAAGAATGGGAAATATTCACAAGAGTAGTTTGTAAGGAACATAGTTCCTTAATGTAGGTATTATAGGGAAATGCCATACACACATGTAACTACACTTGTATATCAGAATTTGTGATCAACGATTTATTTATAAACAAAACTGATTGTTTCACATTATAAGAAAAACAAAGAAATAAAAGCATAAGATTAAAACAGCAACATCTTATACTCAGCCAAATGCTCATCCGTGGGTCAGATTTGCATTGACAATCTTTGTTCACTTGTTCCTGAAATAGCTCGTCTCGCCGTAGTTGTACCAAGTACCAGATGGTAAACGAGCTGGAGCAGGGTTGACTTGGGGTTGGTTTGGACCACCTTGGATTGGGTTGAATTGACAAGCATTTGCCAGGTGACCGAGTCGTCCACATGATGCACACAGACGACACTGCAGGTAAGCTCGGTGAGGTGCATTACACTTGTTGCACATCAGTGCAGTACCGGCATAAGGTTTCCTGGCGGGAGGTTGAGTAGCAGCAAGGCTTATAGCAGCTTTGTTTTGGATAGCAAAGCGGTATATGTTAACCAAATGTCCCTGCCGTCCATAGTAGGTACATTTGAAGCAGGGTATGAGGTTTGAATGATGACGGTTACATCGTTTGCACCATGGGGCAGTTCCAAAGTACGGCTTCCTAGCTGGTAGCCGTGCCACTTGGCTAGGTCCCGCTTAATTAGGTGTAACTGCTGCGGGTTTCCTTGAAGCCTTACGCTTCCTTGATTTTGGTGAAGGCTTGGCTTCTGCTTCCTTTGGTGACTCTTGAGTGGCTTCCTCCTGGAGATGATACATGGCAGTAGCTAATTCAACAGTCTTCAGGACGACTTCGCCTATTCGCTGAGCGAATTTGGCAGTCTGCTCGGATATCTGGGCATCGATGCGATGAAGAGACATTCTAGAAGGTAATGAAAGACATAGGGAGAAACAAGTAAAATATTATCGGATAAACAAAACAGAATGGCAATGCATAAAAATTGCGATCATTTGTTTGTTACCTAAGGCAAACAAATGGGATGGTGACAAATCAAAGCAAGCGGGTCATAATAATGTATCGCTGAAGACATGCTTGCCTATACGTGAACACTCACCCCAAGAGTTCCCAGGTAAGAGTGACTGGTCCGATACTGCGGATTTGTACGAACGCTCTAGCATTAGACAGAAAACTCAGAGTACAGGCATTCACTCTTCCAGTTTGCATGTGTTCACATTATTTAGACCAAACTTTGACAAGATTTTGAAAACTTAGAAGGTTCAAAACCTTACAATAAATCATCCTAGAACAGATGATTGGTTTTCAAAGCGGATTTGAAATTTGTGTTCCTGTTGTGGTTGTCGCCTAAGGATAGGTGACGGTATTGTTTTATGACTAAACGCAAGTAAACTTGCGTTAGGGTCCTAGGAAGGTTATAGACTAGGTCAAAGCATTACTAATAACCTAATTCCCTATAACCATGGGCTCTGATACCAACTTTTCTGTCACACCCCGACCACGTAAAACAACAAAACGTGGCAGAATCGTCGGGGAGTGTTGTAACAGAATCATTGTTTCATAACACATGGAAAATTGAAATATTGTTTTATTGATTAAAAGAGTTCCAATGTCTTAACAAACAAAGAAGTATAACAAAATTAACTAGTCTTCCATCTTTTATTGTCACTAAGGCCCAAGTCCGCCTAAGTGTATCTTGATAAATCCTATGCTTCATTTCCTGGAACACATGTGAAAATAGGTACGTCAGCATAAAAATGCCGGCGAGTACATAGGTTTTGTGAAAATAGGATTCATGACTTATAAGTTTAGAAAAAAGGTTGTTTAACAAAAGTCAGTCATGATCCTTGTAAAATGTTTTGTTTTAAAAATCATATGAAAAAAGATGATAAAGTAGATGATATGTAAAAGAATAATGTAAGATTAAATGAATAACCAAGTAAAATGAGTTTGTATAAGATAAGTTGTTTGTAAAACAATGTCTTGTGAAAAATATGTTATTTGTATAAAAATGTTATATGTCTAAACTGAAATGATTTAAATAACGCTACGATATGTAATATCATACAAGCACTTATATATAGGAAGTACCAGCGGCGTATCCACCATGCATGTATCATATTACACACGCCTCGTTACTCAAACCACTTACCCAAACAAACCACCAATGTAAATTGCCCATGTCTAAACCATTTGTCAAATGTCTTTGTGTAAACCATGTCAAAATGTTTATGTCAAATATAGTCCATGAAATGTGTATATCAATATCAAAATGTCTATGTCAAATGTTAAATCATGTAATGTGTAAACAAAATGGGGGGGGGGTAGTTGCACGGACCTCCCATCCGCCAGAGTATTGCAACTCCGCAAGCAATGTCATGTATGGCAAGTGAAATATATATATATATATATATCCATTGAGCCATAGGTAAAAAAAATGCACAAAACAATGTATTGAAGTAAAACATGGTTTAAATCAACGTTATGTCTTGTGGAAATGCATGCTATACTGAATATAAACATTTATGCGGTAATGTGAAAATGCATACATCCAAGCCTTGTGACTGTGGTGATAAGCCCTTAAACAAATTAAAGGTCTATCTGTATTATGTTTTATCGAATTCGGTCATTCCTTCCATCCAAACATACCTAGGATGTCAGGAACAGGAGTTGTCAATTCCTATGGTACCATTACCTACTAACGAGCGGCGTAGCTAATGTTAATGAATGTATATGGTCCCATTTAAACAAACCAAATGTCATATCAAAATGTAAGCATGTGATGAAAATAATGTACCTAGTATGCTAAGTAAACATACAAGGTAGAGATGTAAAACAATGTGTCCATATGTTACGAGAACATATGCAACAAAGATGTAATGTAAAACAAATGTACTAAGTATGATGAACATACATAGCATGAAAAGGTAAAACAATGTACTAAGTATGCACTAAATGGACGTACATAGCATGAAATGAAATGTAAAACAATGTACTAAGTATGAACTAAATGGACATACATAGCATGAAATGAAATGTAAAACAATGTACTAAGTATGAACTAAATGAACATACATAGCATAAAATGTCATGTAAAACGATGTACTAAGTATGCTACAAAGGACATACATAACAAAAACACAATGAAATCATGTACTAATAATGTACCAATGAGCATAGCAAGTATATGATATGAAAGCATGGAAAGCATGAAAATAACAACTAGGCACATGTGTTTCACCCCAAAATGTTTGAAAAACAGCAAAAGAGGGAACTATGTACTCACTTGAGATTGCTAAATAGACTTTAGATATCCACCAAGCAAAGCTAGAAGATCACGGATTTAAACGGCACCTAATATAGGTAACTACATTAATAAACGGACCTAATCGGAGGATAGGGTAGCATGAGGGTTCGTAAACCAAATGAGTGTAGGAACTCATGTAATATGGTTTAACAAAGCCTACATACTAAAACGAAACTTATCCTAAGTGCTTTTGACCCATCACGACCCGTTTAGGTAGCTTATGCTACTTTAACGCGTCGTTCGCGTAAAACACGTTTGGAACGCCTAACTAGCCCTATGACAAGTAAGATATGCCTTGACATGTCTAATATTGTTACTAAATCAGTTTAGATACCGAAAGTTATGTTACATAGGCTTAAAATGAATTTTGACTTAAAAAGGGCATTTTAGTAATTTACCTAAGGCATAAGAACTACTTATCATACAACTATTCAAATGATGTGACCATAAGGTATAACCTCGGAAAGTTATTCCCTATACTACTATGGTCACCTAAAGTGTTTGGTCGGATCCTAATGATCGACCAAATGGGTCGGGTTCGAAAGCATAAGCGATTGATTAGATCGCTTACCCTTACGACCCTAGACAAGCACAAATCTAAAAGTGACGAGCTAAACATGCTAGAACATGTTTAGTCAAGTTAGAAAACAGGTTTTGATATCAAAACAAACGGTTTTGATACCCTAGAGTAGTTTGGTTACAAAATACGCACGAACACGCATTTTGCCCGAAACTACGACTCGTCACTGAGCCTAGATAACGTGGTAATCAGTAGGTATAGTCACTAGGGACTATAACTATTGTGATTACGCTCACGTTATGAAGTTCAAACGAACTTCGCATTGACCATAAACTGGTCAATGCAGAAAGTCAAACGCAGTTTGACTATCAAGCATAAAAACGCATAAAAGAACGAAAGAACACTTACAAAGGGTCCCCGCAAGATTAATTATCCAAGTATTTCTCAGGTATGAAGTGTTGCACACTTCAACTTAGAGAAAATCTCATATATCAAGTGGGTTGCAAGTGAAATGGGTGAGGGGTATTTATAGGAAAGCTAGAACCGTTAGGATCGTTTATCGGGAAACGAGCTTCGATCTAGGCCGTCCAAGTGTGCCCCTTGTTTTACAAAACCATTAGAGCCCATAGAAATGGCCCATGGTGTTGTAAAAACCGTTTGCAAGTGGGAACTGAAGGTATAACAGCTGGAACAGGCTGTTTGCAACAATTCTGCAGATCTGGGAGAGCCTAGCGGCCCGCGTAAGATACCACAGGAGCTTACGCAGCCCGCCTGGGCAGCACAGATCAGCAACAAGTTTGAAAAATGACAGTTCCAGTCCCTGTTGTCTTTTAAGGCCATTTCCGACACTTCTAAGGCCCGTTAAGCCAACTTTAAGGCCCTAAAATGATGCCTAAACATTGTGGACATGAAACATGCTCAAAAATATGCCGGATGTCGGTTCGTTTGGTCGTATGATCGCGATGTTTGCTTAATTACGACAGAATGCGCATAAGCGCGAAAAACGATCCAAATTGCGCGACGAATGGATTTTTCTTATGCCAAACACTAAAATAAAATATTTTAATGCTTACATAAATTTTTGGATGTCCGGATGTATTCAGAACGTAAGTTATGCGCGAAAATGCAAACTTGTGCACTTTTTGACGCTTTTAGACCCTGAATGAGCATAAAGTTTATTTTAGCACACCGAACTCCTCAAAGCCTATATCTAAGCTATGTAAAGGATATTTAGGGTGTGTTTAACTTATGTTCATGTTCCGGAATGTTCGTTACAGTTCAAATTGGCATACTTTCGCAGTTTGTCAATTTTAGTCCCTATAAACGAATTAACTTGATTTCGGCATACCAAGCCCTCCAAAACTTATTTCTAAGTTATGTAAAGGTTATTTAAGGTATGTTAAGCTTATGTCACTATTCCAGAGTGTTTGTTGCATTAAACTGGTTATATTTACGCATCAGTTCGCGTATAACCTTCCAGAAAGCGATTTTAAGCCCGAAATCGAACAAGAATTGATATGTGTAAATGATACACATATTTATACAAATCCCAAGTATGAAATACAATATTTCAGTGGTTTGGTATTTGTTTAATGGTTGAAGTGACACAGGTGTCACACTTGAAATCATTTTTGTACATATGAATCACCCCAAAACAATTGAAAACAGTAAAATAGGGGAACTATGTACTCACATGAAGTGCAAAGTATCCTCAATCAATAGAACTTCAAGAAACTCAAGTAAACCAGAGAAATCAAGCAGCACCTAGTAATTAAATCACTAGTCAAACAATAGACACCTAAATCGGAAGATCGGATAGAATGAGGTCTTGTAAACCAAAGGAGTGTTGGAACTCGTGTGATACGGTTTAACAAAGCCTACATCCTAAATTGAAACCTACCCTAAGTGCTTTCGACCCATTATGATCCATTAAGGTAGCTTACGCTACTTTAACGCTTCGTGCGCGCAAATGCGAGTTCGAGACGTCTAACTAGTCCTATGACAAGTATTATATGCCTAAACATGTTTAAATATGTTACATAATCAGTTACGTGACAAAAGTTTATGTTTCATATGCTTAATTACCAATTATGTATGAAAAGGGCATTTTGGTCATTTACCTAAGGCATATAAATTACCTATCATACAACTAAGTAACCTAAGTGGGACCATAAGGTATAACCTCGGAAGTTTATTCCCTATGCAACTATGGTCACTAAACATGTTTGGTCGGATCCTAATGATCGACCAAACGGGTCGTGTTCGAAAGTCTAAGCGGGTGTTTAGTCCGCTTGACTTACGACTCTACATAAGCACTAATCTAAAAAGTGACGAGCTAAACATGTCGAAACATGTTTAACTAAGTTAGAAAATTGGTTTGGTATCAAAACAAATGGTTTTGATACCTATAAGTAGTTTAGTTACAAAATACGCAAGAATGCTCATTTTGGCCGAAACTACGACTCGTAACTACACCTAGATAACGTGGTAATCAGTAGGTATAGTCACTAGGGACTATAACCATCGTGATTACGCTCACGTTATGAAGTTCAAACGAACTTCGTATTGACCATAAACTGGTCAATGCAAAAAGTCAAACGCAGTTTGACTTTCAGACTCGAAAAGCGATAAAAGAACGAAAGAATACTTACAAAAGGTCCCCGCAAGCTATGATCCGATTTACTCTCAGGTATGAAGCATAAACTTCAACTTAGAGAGCCAAAATCAGATCATTGTGGGTTTTGCAAGTGAAAGGAGGTGGGTATTTATAGGAAATCTAGAACCGTTAGGATCGTTCATCGTAAAACGAGCTTCGATCCCATCCGTACACATGTGCCCATGGTTTTGTGAAACCATGGGAGCCCGTAGTTTCATTAAAACCATGTGCAAATGAGGGGAACAGCTGGAACAAGCTGGAATTTAGATTTTTCATTTTGGTCCCTTCCTAAGATAACTATGGCAGGATGTCAATTTTTGTCCCTGAATGTGCAAAACATGGTTTTTGATGCATTTTTGACATGTTTAAGCCCCGTTAATCCCATTTCAAGGCTCTAAAATGAAGTTAAAGTATAGGGAACATGAAACATGCTCAAAAATATCTCGGATGTCAGTTCGTTTGGTCGTACGGTTGTGTTGTTCGGTTAATACGACGAAACACGAACGAATGCGAAAAACGATTCAAATTACGCGACGAATGGAATTTTATCATGCCAATCACTAAAATAAAATATTTTAATGATTACATAAATTTTTGGATGTTCGGATATATTCAGAACGAAAGATATGCGCGAAAATGCAAACTTATGCACTTTTTGACGCTTTTAGTCCCTTAATGACCAAAAAGTTTATTTTAGCACACCAAACCCCTCAAAGCCTATTTCTAAGCTCTGTAAAGGATATTTAGGGTATGTTTAACTTATGGTCATGTTTTGGAATGTTCGTTACAGTACAAATCGGCATATTTTCGTAGTTTATCAAAATTAGTCCCTGTAAGCGAATAAACTTGATTTCAACACACCAAACGATCCAAAACTTATTTCTAAGTTATGTGGAGGTTATTTAAGGTATGTTAAGCCTATTTCACTATTCCGGAGTGTTCGTTGCATTAAACTTGTTATATTTACGCATTAGTGCGCGTATAACCTTCCAGAAAGCGATTTAAAGCTTGAAATCGGATTTGAATCAGATTGTAAAATCATCTTAACACAATTACACACAAAATAACACCAAAACACATATAATAACACCAAAGCACATACAATAACACCAAAGCACATTGTTTTATTGATAATCAACATTGTTTTACATTATACATCGATTACAGAACACAGTTGTCACACCAGGGGATAAGTCGCGTAAACCCATGAAGTTCATTTCAGTAATGAAAGTAGCTAGTTATGAACGAAAGCAAGGAATAGTGTATATGATTTCAGTAATCATTAGCACTAAGGGTAAGGAACTTAAGGAAATTCCGGTAGTATCAAAATACTCGGATGTATTCCCAGCAGAACTACCAGGATTACCACCAGATAGGGAGGTAGAATTTAGAATTCATCTAATTCCTAGAACTACTCCCGTAGCTAAAGCATTTTACCGATTAGCACCCACTGAAATGTTAGAACTAAAAAAGCAATTAGATGAACTGCTCAATAAAGGATTAATACAACCTAGTTCATCCCCTTGGGGAGCACCAGTGTTGTTCGTAAAGAAGAAAGATGGTTCGATGCGAATGTGTATCGATTATAGGGAATTGAATAAGGTTACAACTAAGAATCGATACCCATTGCCTAGGATTGATGATCTTTTCGATCAACTACCAGGAGCTAGATATTTTTCTAAGATAGATTTACGCTCCGTATATCATCAATTGAAGGTACAAGAAGAAGACATACCTAAAACTGCTTTCAGAACTAGGTATGGTCACTACGAGTTTACAGTCATGCCCTTTGGATTAACAAATGCTCCAGCAGTATTCATGGACATGATGAATAGAATCTGTAAACCGTATTTGGATAAAATTGTAATTTTCTTCATTGACGATATACTTATTTATTCCAAAAGTCAGGATAAGCATTGTGAGCATTTACATGCACTCTTAACCTTGTTAAGAAAAGAGAAACTTTATGCCAAATTCTCGAAGTGTGAATTTTGGCTACAGGAAGTGCAATTTTTAGGACACATGGTGAATCACGAAGGTATTCACGTAGATCTGCTAAAATAGAAGCAATCACCAATTGGAAGGTCCCGCAATCAGCTACGGAAGTTAGAAGTTTTCTAGGCTTAGCTGGATACTATAGGATCTTTATTAAGGATTTCTCTAAGATAGTTGTGCCATTAACTAAGCTAACCTGTAAAACAGTTAAGTTTGAATGGGGACCTAAGCAAGAAGAGGCTTTTAGGATTTTAAAGCAAAGGTTAACCAACACCCCAATTCTTGCCTTACCAGAAGGGACATAAGATTTTGAAGTTTATTGTGATGCTTCTAAGCTAAGATTAGGATGTGTGCTAATGCAACACAAAAAGGTAATTGCGTATGCCTCAAGGCAATTGAAAAAGCACGAGGAAAACTATACAACTCACGACTTAGAATTAGGATCGATAATTTTTGCCCTTAAGATTTGGAGACACTATCTGTATGGAAGTAAGTTTACTGTCTATACAGATCATAAGAGTTTAAGATATATATTTGGGCAAAAAGAATTAAATATGAGGCAAAGAAGATGGATGGAAATCCTAAGTGACTACGACTGTGATATTCAATATCACGAAGGAAAGGCAAATGTAGTTGCAGATGCCTTAAGTCGTAAGTATCATGAAAAGCAAAAGCGAGTTCGTGCTCTTAGATTAAGTTTACAATTAGATTTAATGGAACAATTGAAAAATGTTCAAGCCACAGCAGTCAAGGATGATGTTGAATGAATGAAAGGAAGAATAAAGGAATTAGAGCAAGGAGCTGAGGGAATTTGGAGATTCCACAAGAAGAGGATTTGGGTACCTAAGCAAGGAGAATTAAGAAATAAAATTTTAGAGGAAGCCCATAAATCTAGGTATACCATGCACCCGGGAAATAATAAGATATACCAAGATTTAAGAAATAATTTCTGGTGGGTTGGTATGAAAAAGGACATTGCTAGATACGTTTCTAAGTGTCTAACTTGTTCACAAGTTAAGGCAGAACACCAGAAACCTTCAGGGTTACTCCAATAATTAGAAATGCCTGTATGGAAATGGGAACTAATAACCATGGATTTTGTTACTAAGTTACCCAAAACCAGAAAAGGTAATGATGCGATTTGGGTAATTGTGGATCGATTAACCAAATCAGCTCATTTTCTACCCATGAAGGAAACCTTTAGCATGGAAAGGTTAGCAAAATTATACGTAGATGAAGTAGTATCCTTACATGGAGTTCCACTCTCCATTGTATCGGATAGAGATAGTCGTTTCACTTCACATTTCTGGACTAGTTTTCAAGAAGCCATGGGGACGCGATTAAATTTAAGTACAGCTTACCATCCCCAAACAGATGGACAAAGTGAAAGGACGATTCAAACCCTGGAAGACATGCTCAGGGCATATGTGATAGATTTTGGTGGAAACTGGGATGACCACCTACCCTTAATTGAATTCTCTTATAACAGTAGTTACCATTCAAGTATTGAAGCTGCCCCATTTGAAGCACTGTATGGACGAAAGTGTAGAACTCCAGTTTGTTGGGCAGAAATAGGAGAAAGCCAATTATCAGGTCCCGAGATTGTGCAAGAAACCACCGAAAAGATCACTCAAATCAAGGAAAGACTAAAAACGGCTCGTGATCGTCAGAAAAGTTATGCAGACAATAGACGCAAGCCGCTAGAATTTCAAGTTGGAGACAAGGTACTTTTGAAAGTTTCTCCTTGGAAAGGAGTAGTTCGGTTCGGGAAGAAGGGAAAACTAAGTCCAAGGTACGTAGGACCATTCCCAATAATCCAGCGAATAGGACCAGTTGCTTATCGCTTACAACTACCAGAAGAATTAGCTAGGGTACATGATGTATTCCATGTATCCAATCTCAAGAAATGTTTATCTGACGAATCCCTGGTAGTACCTCTTCAAGATATAGAGGTAAATGAAAAGTTAAAATTTATTGAGAAGCCACAGCAGATAGAAGATAGAAACGTCAAGTTTCTCAAACACAAAAGACTGGTACTGGTCAAAGTCAAGTGGGATTCAAAGAGAGGACCTGAGTATACTTGGGAGCTGGAATCAGAGATGAAGCGAAAGTATCCCTACTTGTTCCAGTAAATCTCGAGGACGAGATTTTTCTAAGGTGGGGAGGATGTAACAACTCTCATTTAAAATTACTATTTCTTATTTTATTTTGTCCAATAGGAAACCCTAATTTAGAACCCCAAGAAATATGGCATGACCCCTAAAATTTTCGGAACAATCAGAACTAGGATCAGGGCCCCTAAAACTTGGGGGGGGGGGGGTATTTCCTAGTTGATATTATCTAAACAGTTTTCGATAGAAATCGAATTTTTACAAACCGTCGACTCACCCAAGCTAAGCAGACACGAGGCTACCCTATGCTAGAAGGGGTCCCATCGCGCCACGCGACAGGCCCTCACGCCACGCGAGGGAGACATTTTTTCAGTATATATAGAGGAGTTTAGCACTTGAATTTGGGCGTTGGCTCGACGTAAAAAACTCATTTCGTACGTTGAAATATCATCTGTTTACTACATAACACACACACAGCACGAAACGCTGCCGCGATAACAGGGTAATAGCTCGATCACTGCTACGATTTAATGTCCGATCGATGGAAACCAATCCGATGGATGTTTAAGTGCTGCCCGTACTTGGGCTATACTTTGTCATTCGTCATAAATTCGATGGATTTTTAGTATTGCACTCTGTCATTCGTCGTCAAGGTTTTGATCTCGTGAGTTGTCGTAAAAGTTGGATTAAAGTTACTAACCTAGTTTTCGTGTGCATTGTTATTTGAATTAGGTTAACAAGCTTATCAGTAGGCTAAACTCTGCCTGATTAAACTTGCAATGTGAGTCATTCTCTTTTTATTAAAGTTGTTTTACAATAACTCAAATTATTTTCAAAGTTATAATTACAGGGATTAAGTCGTGGGTATCTTGAATCACTGGCAAGTGGGGTATTGTGCACATTACTAATTTCTCACGGTTAGGTTCATTAACCTAACAGTGATAATCATCACTACTTAGGTGAAAGGACCCAATAGTGGTATAACCATCGTCACAAGGCTGTGACACGGCGCCAGATAAAAATTAAGATAGAAGCCATTGTAATCGCTCTTATGCTGTAAATATAACAATGTGTCGTTTTATCAAATTTGAGTGACTCGCCAGTATTTCCCCGCTGATAAAATATTTTTAAAACATGTTTCAGGTGACCTACTGTGAATCAAGGAAAAGTGCTACGTGTCACACCCCGACTGCGTTAAAACAACAAAACCGCGGCGAAAACGTCGGGGAGTGTCGTGGCAGAATTATTGTTTCATAACCATGGATACAAAAAGAGTTTCGTTTTGTTGATAAAATTAAACATTAACATTGTCTTAACACATAACAAACAAATTACATATTGACTGTCACTTGTTATCATGTCACTAAGGCCTTGTCCAGATCCTATGTGACGCATGCATCCTAGAAATCACATCAAGCAACAATACCTGAAACATATGTAAAAACAAAGTCAGCAAGAAATGCTGGCGAGTACATAGGTTTTATAAGAGTATTGGAATCATGGCTAGTTTTCATGTTGCACTACTTTATTAGACTACAAAAGTCAAAATACAAACCTCGTTTTGAAAAGTGTATTGCAACATAATTAACCAACTCAAATCAAGTTGGTTATAATTTATAAAATCTCGTAGCCTTGATTCTTAACCCAAAAACATTTGCTTTAGAAAACCAATTTGTAAAACTTCTTGTATTAACTCGTTAGTAAAACTCGTATGGTTTATATTCTTTTGAAAACATTGTTATGCGACATTGTTTCAAAATCGTTTACCCAAGTAAACTAAATAACGCCACGGTATGTAATATGTCGAAAACACTTATATATAAGAAGTACCAGCGGCGTATCTACCATGTTTTCACCACACTACACCCGTCCCGTTATCTAATCACTTAACCAAAAACCAGCCGTTTATCCAATTCGTATAACGTGTTCAAATCGTTTTCAAATCATTAACTCGTTTAAAATCGTTTAAATCATCCTCGTTTTAATTGTGAAAACTATTCTTTTGGTCGTCTCGCTAACAACATTCAAACCTTCGTGTCTAAACTAACTCGCTTCTCGCATCTCGCTTTAACAAACCACCAAAGGGTAAGTTAACTATCATCAGATTCAGTCGTTACCAACAACCTCCACACATAACCATGGGTACAGTAAGATAACGGGATTTGTCAGATCCTATGGTACCATAACCTAATACTGGTTGGCTTCATCAATGCTAATGAATGTCATTTGTTATGTAACTACAACCAACAAGTTTGTTCACTTTATTGAAATCGTTATTAGTTTTGTATAAACCATCATAATCGTTTTTGAAATCATTGTTTAAACCTTGAAATCATTTTTGTACATATGAATCACCCCAAAACAATTGAAAACAGTAAAATAGGGGAACTATGTACTCACATGAAGTGCAAAGTATCCTCAATCAATAGAACTTCAACAAACTTAAGTAAACCAGAGAAATCAAGCAGCACCTAGTATTTGAATCACTAGTCAAACAATAGACACCTAAATCGGAAGATCGGGTAGAATGGGGTCTTGTAAACCAAATGAGAGTTGGAACTCATGTGATATGGTTTAACAAGGCCTACATCCTAAATTGAAACCTATCCTAAGTGCTTATGACCCATTATGATCCATTAAGGTAGCTTACGCTACTTTAACGCGTCGTGTGCGCAAATGCGCGTTCAAGACATCTAACTAGTCCTATGACAAGTATTATATGCCTAAACTTGTTAAAATATGTTACATAATCAGTTACGTGACAAAAGTTTATGTTTCATATGCTTAATTACCAATTATGTATGAAAAGGGCATTTTGGTCATTTACCTAAGGCATATAAATTACCTCTCATACAACTAATTAATCTAAGTGACCATAAGGTATAACCTCGGAAGGTTATTCCCTATGCAACTATGGTCACTAAACATGTTTGGTCGGATCCTAATGATCGACCAAACGGGTCGTGTTCGAAAGTCTAAGCGGGTGTTTAGTCCGCTTGACTTACGACTCTACACAAGCACTAATCTAAAAAGTGACGAGCTAAACATGTCGAAACATGTTTAACTAAGTAAAAAAACAGGTTTGGTATCAAAACAAACGGTTTTGATACCTATAAGTAGTTTGGTTACAAAATACGCAAGAATGCGCATTTTTGCCGAATCTACGACTCGTCAATACACCAAGATAACGTGGTAATCAGTAGGTATAGTCACTAGGGACTATAACCATCGTGATTACACTCACGTTATGAAGTTCAAACGAACTTCGCATTGACCATAAACTGGTCAATGCAGAAAGTCAAACGCAGTTCGACTTTCAGACTCGAAAAGCGATAAAAGAACGAAAGAATATTTACAAAAGGTCCCCGCAAGCTTTGATCTGATTTACCCACAGGTATGAAGTGTAAACTCCAACTTAGAGGGCCAAAATTAGATCAATGTGGGTTTTGCAAGTGAATGGTGGGGGGTATATATAGGAAATCTAGAACCGTTAGGATCGTTCGTCGTAAAACGAGCTTCGATCTCATCCGTACACATGTGCCCATGGTTTTGTGAAACCATGGGAGCCCATAGTTTCATTAAAACCATGTGAAAATGAGGGGAACAGCTGGAACAAGCTGGAATTTAGATTTTTCATTTTGTTCACTTCCTAAGATAACTATGGTAGAATGTCAATTTTGGTCCCTGAATGTGCAAAACATGGTTTTTGATGCATTTTTGACACGTTTAAGCCCCATTAATCCCATTTCAAGGCTCTAAAATGAAGTTAAAGTATAGGGAACATGAAACATGCTCAAAAATATCTCGGATGTCGGTTCGTTTGGTCATACGGTTGCGTTGTTCGGTTAATTACGACGAAACACGAACGAATGCGAAAAACGATCCAAATTACGCGACGAATGGAATTTTATCATGCCAATCACTAAAATAAAATATTTTAATGATTATATAAAGTTTTGGATGTCCGGGTATATTCAGAACGAAAGATATGCGCGAAAATGCAAACTTATGCACTTTTTGACGCTTTTAGTCCCTGAATGACCAAAAAGTTTATTTTAGCACAACGAACCCCTCAAAGCCTATTTCTAAGCTATGTAAAGGATATTTAGAGTATGTTGAACTTATGGTCATGTTCCGGAATATTTTTTACAGTACAAATCGGCATACTTTCGTAGTTTGTCGAAATTAGTCCCTGTAAGCGAATAAACTTGATTTCAACATACCAAACCATCCAAAACTTATTTCTAAGTTATGTGGAGGTTATTTAAGGTATGTTAAGCCTATGTCACTATTCCGGAGTTTTTATCGCGTTATACTGACTGTGTTTACGCACCAGTTTGCGTATAACCTTCCAGAAAGCGATTTAAAGCTTGAAATCGGATTTGAATCAGATTGTAAAATCATCAAACACATATACACATAATAACACCAAAACACATATAATAACACCAAAGCACATTGTTTTATTAATAATCCTCATTGTTTTACATTGTACATCGATTACAGAGCACAGTTGTCACACTACGGAGCACTAATCAAGCTTGAAGTAGTGGCTCAGTTAAATAAATAAACATGTTTTGTAAAATAAGGAATTTCCTCGTGAAATTCCTCCATTGTAAATTACGGGGTTTGTTCCAATTTATGAAATACAATAATTGGGCATTTTCAAGTTTTAAAAGATCCTGTTAAAATTTCCGCTGCCAACATATTAATTACCACGGGTTTTCTGTCCCGCGGCACCTGGACCGGGTAAAACCGGGACGGGGGCCGTGACAATGGCCGAAAGGAACAAGCGCGGAAATGATGCAGCTTACGGTCTTTCATGGGACGAGTTAAAGAACGTTATGCTCGAAGAGTTCTGCCCTCCCCATGAGCGCTAGAAGCTAGAGGACGAGTGCTGGCACATTAAATAGAAAGAAGGTGACAACGCTGCCCTGACTGCTCGCTTTAAGCAGCTCAGCATCATCTGCCCCGATCATGTGAAGACGCCCGATATGGCAATCAAGAAGTACATCCGAGCTCTACCCGACTGTGTTGCGGATTTTGAGCATGCCGCAAAGACAGCAACGATCAAAGAAACTTACTTGCTTGCCACCGAAATCAACGACAAGCGGGTAAAAGCTGGTTTTTGAGATAAAGCTTCAAAGAACCTGCACCAAGTCACCACCGCACCAACCGCTGAAACCGCCACCGCTCAACTGCCAAAGTCCTCATGCCGAAAGAAGAAGAACAACAACAGCAGCTCCAACAAGAAGAACTGTGCTGTCACTACCACTACTGCTCCACTTCAAGCCGTACCGGCTCAGCAGCAATCTCACCACCGCACAGCACCAGTTACCTATGCACCGCCTGCAAAACGTGCATACACAGGGCCCCACCCTGCCTGCCCGACATGCTCTTATCATCACCCGGTGGGTCTCGCCTGTCGTTTCTGCGCTCACTGCAATATGTACGGCCACTTCGCTGCTAACTGCCGTACTGGTCCCCGTCAAGCACCAGCTCAAGCCACTGCTCATCAAGCTCTGCTCCCAGCCCCACAAGGCCATCAAGCAGCTCAGGCACCCGCAGTCAACGCCCGAGTCTGCTTCACATGTGGTGATCCCAACCACTTTGCGAACATGTGCCCGAACAGGGTTATGAAACAAGAGCCCCAGCTGTAGCAGTCTCAACAGCAACAACAGCCTCAACAGCAGGAACAAGCCGCACGCACCAGAACTTTCAACATCAATGTGCGCCAAGCCCAAGCTGACAACAACGTTTGTTAATGGTACGTTCCTTGTGAATGGTATTTATGCTTCGTGTTTGTTTGATATTGGAGCCGATAACTGCTTTGTGTCGTTTGAATTCGAGAAGCTTCTTAGTCGTAAGAGCTCCCATCTCTCCTCGACGTTCGATGTTGAAGTCGCCACCGGAAGAACTGTCGTCGTTAATTCTGTTCTTCGTGATTGTACTCTTGAGCTCAACAATCACATCTTCCCAATCGACCTTATTCCGATGCAACTCGGAAGTTTTGACGTCACAGTAGGCATGGACTTTCTTTGCGAAAACCATGCTGAAGTTGTGTGCTTTGATAAGATGATTCGTTTCTCGCTCGCGAATGGTGATTATTTGTGTGTTTATGGCGAAACTGCTTCGAAAGGTCTCAAGCTCATGTCGTGTGTCCAAGCTAGCAAGTATCTCTGCAAGGAATACAAAGCTTTCTTGGCCAACATTGTAGTAGCGGAGAAGGAAAAGAAAGGAAGACCCGGTGTAAACGATGTTCCAGTGGTTTGAGAATTTCCCAACGTCTTTCCTGAGGATCTTCCCGGACTACCACCAAGTCGTGATATCGACTTTCGTATCGACCTCATTCCTGGAGCCAACCCTGTTGCCAAATCTCCTTACCAACTCGCACCGTCCGAAATGCGTGAACCTCTCCTTAGGGCGCGCCAGTCCTTTTCGTCAAAAAGAAGGATGGGTCGTTCCGGATGTGCATCGACTATCGGGAACTGAATAAGTTGACTATCAAGAACCGTTATCCCCTACCTCGCATTGATGATTTGTTTGATCAGCTACAAGGTGCTACGTGTTTCTCGAAGATCGACTTACGCTCAGGCAATCACCAGTTACGCATTCAAGAGGAGGATACACCCAAAACCGTGTTTCGCACTCGATATGGCCATCATGAATTCGTTGTTATGCCTTTCGGTTTAACCAACGCACCCGCGGTTTTCAGGGATCTGATGAATCGCGTGTGTAAACCTTATCTCGACCGTTTCGTCATCGTGTTTATCGACGATGTCTTGATCTATTCCAAGTCGAAATCCGAACACGCACAACATCTACGTTTGGTTCTCGAGCTACTCCAAGGGAATCGACTCTAT
Source organism: Helianthus tuberosus (assembly GCA_030545235.1). Lineage (NCBI taxonomy): Eukaryota > Viridiplantae > Streptophyta > Magnoliopsida > Asterales > Asteraceae > Helianthus > Helianthus tuberosus. The sequence goes on along the minus strand of JARYGA010059765.1, from coordinate 3,329,799 downwards.
GCCAAGTTCTCCAAGTGCGAATTCTGGCTAGAGGATGTTCAATTCCTCGGTCACATTGTAAATAGTCAAGGTATTCACGTCGATCCCGCGAAGATTGAAGCCATTAAGAGTTGGATTACACCCAAGAACCCGTCCGAAGTCCGTTCTTTTCTCAGACTAGCGGGCTATTACCGACGATTTATCGAAGGATTCTCAAAGATCGCTGTGCCGCTTACCGCTCTCACGCATAAAGACAAGCCTTTTGTTTGGGGAACTGAACAAGAGTCTGATTTCCAAACCCTCAAGTGCATGCTTTGCAATGCTCCTGTCCTCTCATTGCCCAACGGAAACAACGACTTCATTGTCTAAGGTGATGCTTCCAACCTTGGTCTTGGTTGTGTTCTCATGCAACGGGACAAGGTTATAGCTTACGCATCTCGTCAGCTCAAAATCCACGAAAAGAACTATATAACCCATGATCTCGAGCTAGGCACAGTTGTTTTTGCGTTAAAGATTTGGCGACACAACCTGTATGGTACAAAGTGTACAATCTTCACCGATCATAAGAGCCTACAACATATATTTGACCAGAAGGAACTTAATATGCGTCAACGCCGATGGGTAGAACTTCTCAACGATTATGACTGTGAGATTCGTTATCACCCTGGCAAAGCAAATGTTGTTGCCGACGCTCTCAGCAGACGGAGTTATTTACTTAGCATTCGTGATACCCGAGCCCGATAAGACCTCGAAACCCTCATCCGCGAAGCCCAGCATGCCTGTTTTAATGAACGCACTTTGGATAAGGAAAGAATCTACCACGATGGAGCCCATCTTGTGAATAAGTCGAATGGGATATTCCATTATCTGGACCGGATTTGGATCCCTAAACGGACCGATTTGCGATAGTTATTGATGGACGAAGCCCACAAATCCCGGTATTCTATTCATCCCGGTGCCGATAAAATGTACCAGGACCTTCGCTACAAGTACTAGTGGCCGGGAATGAAAAGGGATATTGCTCTCTACGTTGGAAAGTGCCTGACTTATGCAAGGGTCAAGGCTGAACATCAAAGACCCTCTGGCTTCCTCGAACAACCGCCGATCCCGATGTGGAAGTGGGAGAGTATAGCTATGGACTTTGTAACCAAGCTTCCGCACACGTCATCAGGTCACGACAGTATCTGGGTCGTTGTTGACCGTTTGACCAAATCAGCCCACTTCTTGCCAATACGGGAAGACTACAAGGTAGAACGATTAGCCCGAATCTACACCAATGAGATCATTTGTCGACATGGGACGCCTCGCGACATCATCTCTGACCGTGATGCTCGGTTTACCTCGCGACTGTGGGAAATGTTTCAAGCTGCTCTCGGTAGAACGCTTAACCTGAGTACCGCATTCCACCCTCAAACCAACGGTCAGACTGAAAGAACGAGCCGTACACTTGAAGACATGCTCCGTTCGTGTGTCATAGACCTCGATGGTAATTGGGATGCATACATGCCGTTGGTTGAATTCTCGTACAACCACAGTTATCATTCCAGCATTCAAATGGCACCATTCGAGGCTTTATACGGAAGAAAATGTCGATCGCCTATTGTGTGGCACGAGATCGGTCACTCGCAACTAACCGGTCCCGAGCTATTGCAAGAAACGACTGACAAAGTCCTCCAGATTCGAGACAACTTGTTGAAAGCTCAAAGTCGACAGAAAAGTTACGCCGATAGACGACGCAAGCCCCTTGAATTTGACGTTGGCGACTACGTACTCCTAAAGGTATCACCTTGGAAGAGTGTTGGACCTTTTAAGATTCTGGAAAGGATCGGAAAAGTGGCCTACAGACTCGAACTACCGGAGGAACATAGTAATGTCCACCCAACTTTCCATGTGTCAAACCTCCGAAAGTGCCTGGCTGAGCATGATCTAATTGTACCTCTCGATGATCTCCAAGTAAACGAAACACTACACTTCATGAAGAAGCCTGTCGAAATCATGGATCGCCAAACCAAGCAGCTCAGACGCTCGCGCATTCCTATTGTGAAAATCCGATGGGAAGGCAAATGAGGCGCAGAGTTCACTTGGGAACTCGAAAGCGACATGAAGGCGAAGTACCCGCAGTTGTTTGTTACGGCTTCGGCCTAATTTCGGGACGAAATTCTCTCAACTTGGGGAGGCTGTAACGCCCCGTGTTTCGAAAGTCAAAGTCAAAGTCAAAGTCAAGATTGGAGTCAAAGGGAGAAAAGATTGCTAATTGCGATCTGTCTCTCCTTGATCAATTCCTGTTTTGACTTCTTTGATTTGTACTTAGTCTATTTTATTATCACTTTAGTTATATTATGTGGAGTATCTATTAATAATTGCATAAGTAATCGTTATTTATCGCTTGTTTAATCGCTTTATCGCTATCGCAACCGCACTCGCAACTCCAATTACGCATTTTGGTTATTGTTATACGTGTGTGTGTGCCTTATGTGTTACTTGTGCCTGTTTATTTATGTTATGTATGGTAATCAATCGAAACGCAATTGAAACTCAATCGCAAACGAATCGCAAACGCTAAACGAATATGAAATAAGGATGCTTGTAGGTTGATATAGTAGTTAGGATTAAAAGTAATTTGACTAGGAAATTCCATCACATCGCAACGCTCGCAATCGCAATCGAAATGGCAAAACTCGTAGCACCAAACACTCAAACAAAGTGACTGATCGACCAGGCGACTAGTCGATCGACCAGCCGATCGATTGAGCAGCCGCTCGATCGGACAGCTGTTCGATCGGACTGCCTAACCGATCGACCAGCCCCTCTCCACTCCTTTCCACTTTGGGTAACCCTATAAATACCCCTTGTCACTTTCATTCTTTCCACTTTTGGCAACTCTCATCCGACCAGCGCTCTAACCTTGCTTTTTCTCTGATTTCTCGCAATTTCGGTAAGATCTCGTCCTAAATCTTGTACTTCCTTAATCTACACACACTCCTACACCTTTCTATCTTTTGAATCTTAACTTTTAACCGTGAGATCATCAAGGTTCAAGGTATTCTAGGATGACGTCATCATGTGTTCTTGAAGAACTTCATGTTTTGGCCTCGATCCACCAAGAATAACTTGGATCTAACCGATTTCCACATAAACAAACAAAGATCTTTCATAGATCTAAACATCTTCACAAGAAAAATGATTGAAAGATGGTTTTCCAACTTTCTTTCAACTCTTTTACACTCAATGCATTCAAAACCGATGGAATCGGAGCTTATGCCGACTTACTACTCATTCTTGTAGTTGTGTTGGTCCAAGATCTGGATTCTATCCACGAGACTACCGATTTCGGGTTAAACATGAAACATCGTCTCGAACAGTTAACTGGTTGGATTTGGGTGATTCCTGTCCGATCAGGAGTACCAAGTACTGACGAGGTTTATGTGGCTTAACATGTTATCAAAACGTCTTGATAAAACGACAAACAAGCAAAACAACCAAGTGTAAGACGAACAGGTCGACCAGGACGGAGTGCCGTCCGATCGGACTGCTGTCCGATCGAACAGCCAATCCGAACGACTGGCCAATCTGAACGACTTGCACCTTGGTCCCACCTTAATTTTTAAATCAACTCTCAGGAGTTTTTGAACACCGAACGGATTGCCGTCCGAGCGAGCTACCACTCGATCGACCGACCATCCGAATATGTGATGTTTCGAAACTTCAACACTTAAACAATTTTCAACATGTTCAATGCATAAAAGATGCCACCCGATCGAACAACCGTCCGGTCGAGTGACAACCTGCTGTGAACTTGTTCTCGCTGAAGTGTCCAACCAATCGGGTTGTCGTCCGATCGAACGACCGTTCGCTCGACCGACCTGAAAGGTAGAGATACTTCTATGTTTTCAAAATGCTACAACGAAAACTTCAAAATTCAAGCCATCATACACAAACACATCCTTCTCAAAAGAAGAAATAATCCACTCGAACGGCCATCCGACCGGACGACCGTCCGAACGGACTGTCACTCGAACGATCAGCCGTCCGATCGGACTACCATCCGATCGAACTGCTGATCGACCCAACCTTCACTTGTTCCATTTTACGCGTCGCTTATCGTTATGCTATCAATTTGTTCAGGCTAACCCTACTCTCTAGCGCTCCTTTCAATCCATCAACCACTGTGAGTATACTCAAATCCCTTTTTGCTTTACGCACTTTTGGGTGTTACATACATTACTTATACAAAATCACATCGAACACACTACGTAATACTTTAAACGTTAACCGCTATCGCATGTATACGTGACTTAATGAATGCTTGTTTGTTATGTTTACACATGGAATGTTGTCTACCTGCCTTAGCAACGATAGTACTATTAGTTTGGACTCAGCACCCGTTCACTCGGGGGTTGTTAAGGACAATTACCTACATGGCTCACAGTGGTGAGTATGTATCGCGAACTGCCTTGGGCAGTCTACCCGCAGTCATTGGTATCGATAGGTTCATGTCGATAACTAACATGCCTCATTTCACTCTGTGTACGTGTTGGTTATGCGTAACGCTTTCGAACTCTATATGCTATTATCAAACTTGTATGCTCACATTTACACTATGTGTATTGAATTTTACTTTAACGTATGTGACAGGTGCTTAGGATGTTTACATGCTTTGTGTACTGGTAATGAAATCGAGGCTAGGGACGGAGTCCTAGAAACCAATAAATAAACAATTGTCTGTAATAAAAATATGAGTTGTCGGAACAGAACAATTTGACTAGATCTTTCTGTAATAATTACATTATAATTTATGACATGGTATGGGATGTGTTACTTTAAAATATTTGGTAAGTATAGTTGTTGTGGAAACTTCTGGACAATCTGTTTCGCTCAGTGCCATGCCCCGATGTTTCCGCCATCGGTTGGGGTGTGACATAACGCAACGCAACGTGCGTGTGTGGTTCAACGTTTTTATAGCCGTCTATTTTTTCCCGTTTGATGGGTTCATCGCGACGCGCTGGTCCTAATCGACTTAGTTATTATTTTCCACGTTCTCCCAATATCTTTAAATACGCGTGGATCGTTACATAAAAGGCAAGCGATAACCCATATGTTCGATATTTACAAGGATCCTGAACATTAGCACTATGAACTCGAATTAATTTGTTTGTGTATTACTTATAATTCTCCATTTGAATTTTGCTAAGTGACCACGTCGCAACGCGCGTTTGCAAAATTACTAGTAATAATATAATAATAATAATAATAATAATAATAATAATAATAATAATAATAATAATAATAATAATAATAATAATAATATTATTATTATTATTATTATTATTATTATTAAAAGGAAACAATGTGATTGGTTGGAGAAGGTAGTTCCCGTGCATGCTTGTGTCCTTGGCGTCGTTAACGGAATGGCGCTTGTGCCCTTACGCCCGCGAATGGCGCCCTAACGTGGTGTTTAGCGCAGGGGCGGAACTATAGTAATATGAGCCGTAGCACGGGCTACGGCTCAACCCCGTATTCGTAGTGCTTTTTTCTGGTTTTATGTAAAGGGTACCCCTAAAAAATTCGATGATACCTCAAACCAAAAAATATGATATTTGATATTACTAAAATCCCATTTTTTTATAAGCTCAAACATTTTCAACCCGAAATCTTGTAGAATAATTATGCCCGAATGATAAAATAAGCCCAAATTAACAATAATAAAATTGAAAGGAGTCCCTAAATATAATTAATGAAGTTAGCCCAAGATGCAAAACGATATTATAGTTGAATAAGTGATCTTGCTCGTCTTATGGTGGAAACCGGAACACATAGTTCTTGTCATTTGGTTTATCAGGTAGTGAAGCTAACTTTGGTTTTACCGGTCGCAACCGCAACCGCTTAAATATATATATTTTTTTCTAAATTGAAGCATGTCAAGACGGATTTACGCAATCGAATGGGTCTGGAATATTTGAACAATGCTATGGTTTGTGCGGTCGAAAGATAAACTTTTGATAAAGTAAAAAACGACGATTTGATGAAACGATTTCAAGCTATGAAAAAAAAGATGACACATCTATTAGGTATTTGTTTTACTTTATTTATTATTGTTTTTTTTATAATTGCCCGGTAATTTTTTTTTCGGGATACGCCTAAATTAATGGGCTAGTTCCGCCACTGGTTTAGCGTCCAGCCAAGCCTACGTGTCCCCTGGCACCATTCACAATGATATGGGGTAATGGAATGAAATGGATCATTATCATTCCATGGACTTGTTTAGTTAACATGTGGGAATGAAATAAATCATTAATCTGTATTGTGGTAGGCAGGGAAAGACGAAAGAATAAAATCGATTGTAGATAGCGGTAGTGGGTGGTGGTGGTGACTAGTGAATTGCGGCGACGATCTACAACGGCGGTGATAATGATAAAGGGTGAAAGGGGGAATGAAATAAAAAAACATGAGAAGTTGAGGGAAAGAATTTAAGATTTTTATATAAAATGAAATGCGTTATGTACCCTTTTCTGGCATGATACTTGGATTGGGCAAGGTCCTTTGAAACGTCTTTTCCCTAATGTGTACAAACTTTCAGCCAATAAACATGTCATGATTTCTGCTTGTGCGGAGAAGATTGGGGATGTCCATCTTTGGAAGTGGGATTGGGCTAGAAACCCGAGGTCTGTGGTTGAGTGGCGGGAAACGGGGGACTTGATGCTAATGCTTCAGCAAGTTTCTTTGTTGGGAGGTAAAGACACATGGAAATGGGATAATGATACAGAGGAAAATTTTTCTACGAAAAGTCTAAGAAACGAAATTATGATAAAAGGGTCGGTTCCGAGTGACATTGGTTACTTTAAATGGAACTCGTGGGCTCCTTTGAAAGTGAATTACTTGGTTTGGCGAGCTGAGTTAGGAAGAGTAGCGGCAAAGGTGAATTTGTCGAACCGTGGCATACACATCCAGGATCGAACGTGCATCAGATGTGGGATTTGTGATGAGTCCCCTGATCATATTTTCGTCTCATGCTTATGGGCGAAGGCCGTGTGGTGGAATGTATTTAGATGGCTCAGAATTCCTGTCGATAGCGAGTGGAACTCGCTACATCAGATGCTGAAACACATCATGTCGCAGGTGGGAAAAAAAATGGAAAAAAACGGTTTGGATGGTCACGTTTGCTGCGGTTTGGAGGATCTGGCTTGCTAGGAATGACAAGGAGTTTAATGACAACATGATCCCGGTCCAGAAAATCGTCGAATTGAAAAAGGAAGACTCTTTTTTTTTGGGTGAAACATAGGGCTAAAGATGTATCTTTGGGGTGGAATAACTGGGTAGATTTCGACATTACTATGTTCTTGTAATCTGTTCTTTGTTTTCTGGACCTTTGTTCCGTTTTCCCAGCTTCTTGCTGGCTTCTATATATATATATATAGATGGTTGTCGTTTAAAAAAAAAAAAATTGGCTTGACCAACCAAATAATTTTTTTTCTTTCCTTCACAATAGTCCATGACATGCCATACTCTCACTTATCCTATCAAACATGCCATACTCATGACAGCTTTTCAGTTACTAATATAATAAATAATTAAATAAAAAGAAAAAGGTATATCATCCAATAATCCACCCATACTTGAAGCAGCTAAAACAAAATCCATCGTCTCCCTCACTCCAACCCCACCAAAATAATAATAATAATGTCTGCACAGTCTCCGTCATCCCGTCCCGTCGGCGGCACCGAATACAGCTGGTGCAGAGCCGTCCCCGGTGGCACCGGCATTACCGTACTATCTTTACTCTTCTCCACACCCCCTAATCTCCCCCATCTTCAATCCTGCATCCACAAACTCCAATCCTCCCACCCTCTTCTCCGATCAAAACTCATTTTCAACCCCTCCACCCACCAATTCTCCCTTCACACCCCCTCCAATCCCCCCACTCTCCAAGTCCACACCCCCTCCGATCCCCTTCAATCCTTCTATCAAACAATCGAACACGAACTAAACACAAACAGTTGGACAACTTTTAACAAACCCGATCAGGTCACCGAGGCTGACGTCATGTTTGTTACCTGTTACAGGTTGTTGGAACAAGAGAAGACAGTGGTAGTGTTGCGGGTGCATACGGCGGTGTGTGATCGGGCTGCGGCTGCGTGGTTGTTGAAGGAGTTGTTGGGGTTGTATTGTGATAAGGAGTCTGTGAAGGAGGAGGAGGGGTTGGGGTTAGCGGTTGAGGATTGTGTACCCGCTGGGAAGGGGAATAAGCCGTTTTGGGTGCGGGGGAAGGATGTGATTGGGTACTCGGTTAATTCGTTTCGGTTTTCGAATTTGGTGGTGAAGGAGGGTGGTGTTCCAGATTCGACTAGGTTTGTTAGGTTGAAGATTGGAGTGGAGGAGACGGATCGGATTCTTAATGTAAGTGGTTTTGTTGCTTGGTTGGTTTGATTACGTATGCGAGGCGTTTGTTATTTAAAAGTATTAAATTTTGTTTGTTAATAATATTTAACACATTGAAATCAGTAGTTTAGTATTTGTTAAAATTATTAAATCTTGCAATCTGTAGTGTTTTCTTGGCATTTGGCACAAGAAGGATTGTTAGTCTGGAAAATGATCTATTACAGATGTGTAGTTTGACTTCTGAGGTCAAATGTACTATTTTTCATATCCAATTATGATATATATATCTTTACCATTTTTCCTCTATAACTTTATATTTCTTGAATTTATCATAAGGTTCAATGTAGTTTGGCAAATTTGTTCAAAGAACTAACTGAATTTATATCAAATTTGGGGATTAAAAGTAGTAAGATTGACCTTAATAGTCAAAGCATACCTCTTGTTTGATGAGGAGTGATAGCATCATTTAAACAATGCGCTAAAAGCTGGTTTTTAAGGGCTAGTAATCTCTAGTACTTGCATTGTGACATTAATTTTTCAGGGCTGCAAATCAAAAGGGATCAAACTATTTGCGCTGTTAGCAGCAGCAGGATTTGTTGCTGCTCATGCTTCTAAAAACTTTCCTGATGAAAAATGGGAAAAATATTCACTTGCAACTCTCGTTGATTGTCGTTCACAACTTGATCCTGTTCTTAGTGATCGCAATATTGGTAAGATTCATTTTCATGTACGCTGCTTAAATATCATGTTAGATGGGTGCACATACACTATATACATACCTATTGGATAAGAATCAAGAATGATTTTCAGGGTGTGTATCTCCTTATAAACTGCATAATTGGTATTCACGAGTCTGTGAGCGTGTGGTTGGCATGACCCGTTACACTTTGTTCCAAAAATTTAAATTTCTTATAAAAGTTGGTGTGTAATTTAGGGTGACAATTGTGTTGGGTTCCGGTTGGCTGGTTTCTAACTTTCTATAAGACCACCTGAACATGTCCCCATTATTTAATCGTGTTGAGAAGTTAAACCATAACCTGGACACATGTAACTCAATTTACGTGTTGGTTAACTTTCAATTTACATGTATGCATTGTTAAAGATAACCCATAATTTGTTTTTTCTTCGAATTTTCTCATTCATAAGTAAATTGGCCGAAATTACAACCAATATTGACTTGTTTGACGTAAACAGGATTTTACCATTCGGCCCTCATAAATTCCCACGATGTAAAAGGAGGGGAAGATATATGGGATCTAGCACGAAGAATCTATACAACCTTAGCAAACGCAAAAAACAACAATAAACATTTTACAGACATGGCCGACTTAAACTTCCTTATGTGCAAAGCTATTGATAACCCGGGTTTAACACCTTCATCTTCATTGAGAACCTCACTCCTTTCTGTATTTGAAGATCCCCTAATCGAAAACACCAATCAGTTGCATAAAGAAATCGGTTTATTGGATTGCATTGGTTGTTCTTCGGTTCATAGTGTGGGTCCTTCACTTGCAATCTTCGATACAATCCGTGACGGGGAGCTAGATTGTGCTTGTGTATATCCATCTCCAACACATTCAAGGGAACAAATGCAAGATTATGTGGATTATATGAAGAAAATTCTTCTTGAGGCTTGTGTTCCTCAATGAAAATTGTTATAATTCATGTTATGTGGATCACAACATTTGGACTTTGATTTACAGTTTCATATGCTTATACAAGCTTTATGAACTTACCAATTACATATAAACAACAATAGAATATAAGGAGGCTTTTCAATGATTTTGGTCATAGTTATATGTGGTTGTTTCTTTAATAGTCAGATTATGGGTGATGACTTGTTTCCTAGGATTTCACAACCAACCTAAAACCCGTAGATTTTATGTGAAGGGAAAATGTCTTAAAGAATTTAGGAGAGACGATTGATGATAGTTATTTTTTTACAATTGATCAATGCACATGTCAACAAAGCTACGTCACCGTTTATTTTTTTACTTTTATAAAATGACGTGTTAACCCGTTTCATTATTTTAGTAATATTCTATAATGTCTTGTAAATTTCTAGGGTAAATTACTTTTGAGTCACTGTGTTTTAAGGGTTTTAACCACTTGAGTCTAAAATTAAAATATTTAACGCCCTAGCCTCTATAGCCACTTTTCTTAACCATTTGAGTCCAAATTTTTAACACCATCCACCAAGTCTGTTAACTATGAGGGTAATTTAAATTTCTAAAAAGTCAATAAGTCAATAAGTTGTTTCAAAAAGCTTAGCCAAATATGCCCTATATGGTGGTTTATGATGGCTGATCTGAGAAGTGTATGGTGGGAAGTCAGAGATCTGTAACTAGGGTTCATAATGAAATTGGGGAAGATGATTATTTGGTATTAAAAGAGATTAAAATGACAGATCTACCCTTACATGACCATATTTAACTGAAAAAACAAACTGGGTTATGCCAAAAGGACAAAACATGATAAATTTTAAAAGATAAAGTACAAAACTCATCAATTTTAAACATAAAGGACAGCGCCTGAAAATGAGTATAAAGATAAAGGACAATCCTTAAAATTCACTCTATGTAAAATGTCTAAGGTGGTGTTTGTTTTTCCTGAAAAGCTCTTCAGAACCTCTTATGTATGCGCCGCGCAGACCGCGCGCAGACCTTTGGGTCTGAAGAGTGTTTGTTTTCTCGAAGACCTTTCATTAAAAAAGGTCTGCGCGACCACTTCTTGGTGCAGACATGGACCAATGTCTTCATGGGTACCTCCTCTTCCTCACAAAACCCTAACACCTCTTCACCCCTCCACCCCTTCTCCTTCACCCCTTCTCCTCCACCCACCGTCCGCCACCACCTCCACCTCCGCCGCCCCACACCCACCTCCAGCCAACACCCACTCTCCTCCACCACCTCTTCTTCTGGTCAACCAAATCGTTTTCACGATCCGCCAATCGTTTTCACGACGTCTGGACATCCAGATCTGACGAAATCCAACGGAAATCGCGATTGTCGTCTGGACATCCAGATCTGACGAAACTCTACGGCGACGGCGGACCGTTAGGTTTTCGATTTCATCTTCGTAACTGTTTACATCTTAAGAAAAAGATAAGATTTTAATTAAGAAAAAGATAAGATTTTTAATGTGGGTTTGAATTTAATTGCTTGTGGGGGAGCGAAGATTCAGGGAGTAGTTGGGGAAAAAGAAAGATAAAGATGAGATTTTTATGTATGAATTTGTGCTTTGGAGAGTGAAAAGATGAATAATGATTGAATATTATAGAGAAAATGTGGATTGTGAGGAGAAAGGGGAGAAGAGAAAGGGAAAAAAATTTGCAGATGTGGTAAAGATGTGAGATAATCAACCCCCCTTTTTATTACACTCTGCAGACATTTGATCCACCTCTTTTCGTGCAGACGTTTGCAGATATGGTCCGCAGACTGCAGACCTTTTGCATCTGAAAAAACAAACAACACCTAACACTCTCTATCCCTCCCGCCATCACTCAAGATCAGCACCACACCACCACTGTTCTCTACCGCCCTACCTGCAACCATCCACCATTACACCGGCGAGTAACCACACGATGGCCCAGCCTATTTCAGTAACCCACACGCTGGTTAGGGTTTGTGAAGTGTGGGTTGGTGGTTATGAGGTTGAAATGGTTAGGTTTTCTGTGCAGATCTTTATGTTGTTGTTGGTGCTGCGAGAAGACGATGGTGTGGTGGTTAATGTGGTTGAAATCGTAGTTTCTTCGTTTGGGTGTATTTCAGTGGTTGATTGATCATCAATTAAGGCTTCAAAACAGAAACCTGTTTGCTATCAACTTCAACACCGACGATCAATTTTAGTGATTTTTAGTTGAAAAACTTAGACCCAATTTCAAGCTTAGGGTTCTTGATCGAGTGTGCGAGAAGCTATTTGTGTATGTTAGAATAGTGGGTTGTTCTTAATTGTAGAGAATAGTTGCAAGTGGAGGTTGTGTTGGGTGGTGTTTCAACTTGCACACCAACTGTTTGGTAAATCGCTTGAACGAAGTGTTTGAACAAATTAAACCCAATTTCAAGTGTGTGATTCTTGATCGAGTGTGCGAGAATCTATTTGTATATACTAGGTTGTTCTTCATTGGAGAGAATTGTTGCTTGTGAAGGTTGGGTTGGGCTGGGTTGGGTTGGGTTGGGTGGTGTTTCAACTTGCACACCAAGTGTTTGATAAATTGTTTGTTTGAACGAAGTGTGCATCTGGTTTGATGTGTTTTAATGGCGGAAAGGGAATTGCAATTTACAAAAAAATGGGAATTGCAATCACCACAAACCATAACAAGCAAATGTGCATCTATGTTCTTCATCAGTCATTTCCTAATTTGTATTCAGTGGGAAGTGTGAGATGGTGACATCGGCTGATATGTTGCGGAATACGCGGTCAAATATACGGAGGTTAGCTGATGAGATACAACAGTGTGAGGGGCGGCATAAGTATCTTGCGCAGACTCGTAGACCGTCGGATGGGGGTGATTTTTGGTGGTTGTGGTGGGGTGGTGATGGTTGTTTTGTTGAGAGAGAATGATAAGAGAGAAAAAGTGATTAGGCAGAGAGAGAGTGTGTCGAGAGTGATATGTGAGTGGATGGAATATGTTTATATATTTTGTAACACCCGTCTAATTACTACTTGAATTTAACAATAATTCATAAGATTTATATAAAAGATGACCCATTTAAAACATAAATTCCAAAATTAAAGTTTTAATGTAACAAACATTAGTCAACTACCGACTAATTCAAACATTCATAAGTTGTTTTGCAAACTAGTTACATTATAAACATTTTCTAAACAAAGTTAAGTTTAACGCGGAAGCTTCAAAAGTTCGTGTTCGGTTCTTCACAAGATGCTTGATCATCGTCCATCTACTAGCAATACCTGAAACTGGAGATTTTAAACAAATCTTAGCATTAGAATTCTTAGAAATATTTCTTAATCGAAACTACGCTTAAAACGGATTCGATTAGCTAGGATATAAAATAATTAGACAAAAATGTTTAGGATCTACCGTAACTTACGGTACCACCGTAAGTTACGGTGGTTGCTGGAAAACCCAGATATGCCGTAAGGTAGTGAAGGACTGCCGTAAGCCTTTTTATGTCTACCGTAAGTTACGGTACCACCGTAACTTACGGTATTCCCTGTAAGTTCATGCTTTGGTTGTTTTGTTTGTTTCGGCTAAACCAAATTCTCGGATATCTCGTTCTATCAAACCAACATGTTAATTTCTCGCATTCTATTATGTCCTTTGTCAACTATAACAAAGGCCAATTAGCTATATTACGAAACATTTTCCACGCATAAATTGATTATTCGACCCGTCCTAACTTTACTCATTTCACTATCATTTAACTAGGAAGCTTATGGCACTTTATACCCAACATCCGGGGCTTGTTATCACCCGCATTTCTTTACCAATCTCATGGCTTAATGCTCTTGTGATTGTTATCGCCTTTTCAACTCTCTAAAACACTAGTACAAGAATTTACACAACAAATCAACCCGTTTGGCTCATCTTGTGGAATCCTCCAATATGATGACTACCAAACGGTTTCTTGTCACGCTAAGCCTATTAATTCAAGTAACGATCATGGTCGCTACAATCAACACCATAACTACCCTACAACGAAACTTCACATAATTTAATAACAATTCGTTTAATGTAACGGGTCAAGTTACATACCTTTAGCGCACGCTCTTCAAACGCGAATCACCACCGGCTTGTCCACTCGACGCTCCGGTATCTTTTCCTATAGAGTTCAATCACGACTTGTTTAGAACTCCTTTTCAACCATATATCGCATAATTTTGTCAAATCATCACAATCATGCGTCTAACTTTAAATTCCAATTTCGAGCCTTCTTTGGGCATTTTTACAAACACTTAACGGGCAGAATTTTATATCATTCATATTCAAGTTCATAGCTTGTTATTTAGCTAAACTTAACATCAATAAAGCTTTCATATAACATTTAAACATCATTATTTTAGAAATCACTTTCTACGACCCGTATTACACTAGAATAATCATTCTAAACCCTAGTGTTTACTAGTTTCCCATAAAACCCACGAATCACCTTAATGTGTTCATGAGATTTTCAGGAATTAGCCATGATTTCGCATGTTATTGTCTAGGTTTTACTCCTAGACACTATATCAACCCTATTCTACCCAAATAGCAAACATGCAACATAAATTTTCAGATTTCCCAATTTCATGAGAATTTCAAACAGTGAATTAATACCAAATTTTACATACCTTGTAACCCCCTTGTGATGAGGATCACTAATCTATGCTCGATTTTCGATTCAGGACCGATATTGGCCTTCAATTTGTGAGATTTAACTGAGCTAGGGTTCTTAGGGAAACCTGGGGTTCGCCCCCTCCTTCTGGTCGATATAAGTAACACACAAACAATTGTGTTTTGATTTTAATTTTCTTGTTTTATTAATATTAGTTTTCACTTTAACACTTTTGGTCCCTCAATTTTCACCCTTTATTTATTTTCACTTCTAAACTACTCACAACTCATTCTCTAACTAGGTTAACATTATTCCTAGTTAGTTTATAATTCTTATTTATTCGCAATGTTATTGTAATATAAGAATTCGTATTTTCGGGATGTTACATGTCCACCCCCCTTAAAAAGGGTTTCGTCCCCGAAACCAAAGTACATACCAAACAATGTAGGGTAGAGACGTCGCATCTCCTCTTCGGACTCCCACGTAGTGTCCGATCCTTCCTTATGCTCCCACTTGATCTTGACTTGATCAATTTGTTTGTTTCGCAATTGCTTGACCTTCCAATCCAAAATCTCCAATGGTCTCGCCGCATAATTTAGGCTATTATCCACCTCGATACCATCGTAATGGATATAAGTTGTTTCCTCCGTTAGACACTTCCGCAATTGCGACGCGTGAAACGTGCCATGTATTCCACTCAACTCTTCCGGTAGCTCGAGGCGATAAGCCACCTTGCTAACCTTGTTCGATGCTTTTAAATGGCCCGATAAACCTCGGGCTTAGTTTCTCTATTTTCCTGAATCGGATAACACCCTTCCTTGGGGAAAATTTTTAGCATAACTATATCACCTATTTCCTATCCTTTGTCCCCCCTTTTTATCGGGTTGTCTTTTGACCATTCATTCATTGAGTCTGTCAGCATACTTACTTGACGCTAGTTTTATATTAACAAGCGCTCTACATAGGTCACAGTGTTATTTAGACTACAACTTGTTTTATTGCCTAAACTAACTGGTCACCATCTTACCTCATACCTCGTCATTCGGGTATGCAATATTGCCGTCATCGGCCCTTTGCGTGCTTATAATTTCATATCTAGTCATTCACACTATAGCGTGATTACATTCTCTATTACTTTTGTGTCCGTGATCACATCACGCCATGTTTAGTTTTACATCGACTTTTCATTCTTAAGAATCTTTCCTCCGAATGCACAATCCTACAGCTTTCGGCGTTAGACCTATATTCTTTAGTACTAACCATTTTCTAATTTCTCTCTCGGTATTCATAGGTGTTAGAACATTGTTTCTTTACTAAAACTGAATTTTAGTTTGATGTTTCTCTCTTTAACCATGTCAATTAATCATATCAAGGAATTGACGACAAGGATTATTCTTTGGGATTATCATTTTACGTGAGAAATCATAATTGGTTCTCCACACTTTATATTATCGACCCGTAGGTTCCTTTACTTAGCCTTGTAGACTATTCTATTAGGTCTTCACCTTTTTAGGGTGAGACCCCCTCCTTCTAGTATGTTCCCTTTGTATTTGCGACCCAATGGTCATTTTGTTCCCGTAGGACCTTACATTGTTTATAATTTGGAGGTTATGGTGATCCCATGGATCATCTTCTATTTGTTTGACCTTGACCGTAATCTAAGGCTACCCTCACTTTCTTTCGAATTATCTTTCGACTCTATGGCTTCTTATGTGTCCTTCGCGTCGGTTTATTTTACTCATACCGTTATTTGGTTTATGCCTCAATTTCCTTTCAACTCGTTACCGGGTTCTTTATCTTAATGTTTTTAACGCTCCGGTTTTATTGGTCTGCGTTTTCCTTTCTATACTCTTTTATTTCATAACACATAGATTCAGTAATATTTCGCACTTTCATTATTCGGGTTGCGCTTACTTGGAATATCAAGTATTATACGTATTTGATTCGAACACCACCTTCCTTTTGTTAGTGACCCTTAGGTCTGTTTCTTTTTACTAATGTCCCGAAGGCCCATTTCTTAAGTCTTATTTGGTAAAACCATTACTGTGGTTATACGGCTTTTGGGGTTTACCCGTTCTTATTCTAATACCTTCATAACATTTATTTACTAATCTTTTATATAATCACTTCCATCACTGTGATCATCGTTGTTCCTCATAAGGATTTGATTAATAATATGTTACTTGGATGGTTACCCATACCCAAGTTTCTAAATCTGCATTTAACGATACTTTCTTATTCGTAGTGGCAAATAATATGTATCGTTTATTTGGTTTTCCTTGAGGATATTTTCCGCCCAAGTCTTGATTTCTCATTCTTATCCTCAGTCCAACTATAACTATAACAAAAATTAATTCGTTTAATTTTATTATTCCTTATTGTTGCATAAAATTTATCCACATCGTTTGTTGATGTAAATAATGCTTCTACACATTTTATTTAGTTTGGCCAAGTCTATAACCTTGCCTTCACTATTTATTATTATTGCAATTTCCGGGTTCGAGTGTAATTACACTCCTTCCCAACGCAAAATTTATTCACTTCATTCATTCCCCGGGTTCGAGTGTACACACACTCCTTCCCATTATGACACTTGTCTTTCATTGCTTCTCCGGGCTCGAGTGTAGATGCACTCCTTCCCGTTGCAATATCTATCGAGATTACTTTTACCTTTGATGCTCAATGTACAGTTTCAGCACCTCTTATAAACAATAGAACTTTTATTACTACCTATTTCTTACTTCTCAAAGCATAGGTAATTTCGTTAACGCGAATGTAGGATGTTGAATAAATCGATGTAAAACAACGATTTATTTGCACTCATAATAATTAAAATTTCATGCTGAAATTTAATTTACAAGAGTATACCTGAAGCGACATCAGTTTCAGCTTTAGCCTCTGCGGCTGTTATAAAAAAAAACTTTGTCCTTGATTTCTGGGCATCAGACTTTGTGTCGGTTGCGTCCTTGGTTCCAAGTCTCTCTGGACATTTAGACTTCTTATGTCTTGGCTTACCACATGTGCCCTTGTGAATTTTTCCACAAAATTTACACTGATGTACTACACTTTTTGTAACTCCTTTCTTGGGAGTTTTATCATACTTGGATTTCTTTACGGAACTTGGATTCATATCCAACACCCTCCTTTCTTCTATTTCTTGTAATATGCTATCTTTCAATTCAGCCATCATATCGTCCATTACCGGCACGATTGTGGTTTGTAATCTATCAATATAATGTGATAAACTATTTTCTAGAGCTTTTCCGACTGCCTCGGAAATCTTAGTTTTCATTTGTTCAGTCAATTGAGATGTCGAATCATCTCCAGTTACTCCAGACATTTCTTTAGCTGAAACATCCATCATGGTTAATCAATAATTATTTAATTCATTTCCATCTTATTATACGGAAATTTATATCGCTCTTACTTAATCATAAGTAATGTGTTATTCTTTTTCGATTTGGTCAGGTACATATCTTGCCTTACCTTTCTTACTTAGTGTATTTCCCAGGCTCGAGCGTATTTATACACTCCTCTCATACATTTTTTCACATAATTCATATCATTCAATCTTAATTATAAGTAACTCTTACCGGATGTCTTGAAACTGAAATGTTTACATCGATTATTAAACATCTCATTTATAACATAACTTTGTTTGTTTCGGTTTAGCCAAGTTCGTAACTTGCTTTGACCGTTCTCATTTAGTGCACTTTCCGGGTTTGAGTGTATTAACACGCTCTTCCCGTGCACATTTATTTCCATCTCTTTCACTTACATAGAATAAGATCTACTGAAATAAATAATTAATCCTTACCAGACGATCGATCAAGCTTGAACCGAACACTTTGTTGACAACCTTAAGCTCTGATTACCAACTTGTAACACCCGTCTAATTACTACTTGAATTTAACAATAATTCATAAGATTTATATAAAAGATGACCCATTTAAAACATAAATTCCAAAAGTAAAGTTTTAATGTAACAAACATTAGTCAACTACCGACTAATTCAAACATTCATAAGTTGTTTTGCAAACTAGTTACATTATAAACATTTTCTAAACAAAGTTAAGTTTAACGCGGAAGCTTCAAAAGTTCGTGTTCGGTTCTTCACAAGATGCTTGATCATCGTCCATCTACTAGCAATACCTGAAACAGGAGATTTTAAACAAATCTTAGCATTAGAATTCTTAGAAATATTTCTTAATCGAAACTTCGCTTAAAACGGATTCGATTAGCTAGGATATAAAATAATTAGACAAAAATGTTTAGGATCTACCGTAACTTACGGTACCACCGTAAGTTACGGTGGTTGCTGGAAAACCCAGATCTGCCGTAAGGCAGTGAAGGACTGCCGTAAGCCTTTTTATGTCTACCGTAAGTTACGGTACCACCGTAACTTACGGTATTCCCTGTAAGTTCATGCTTTGGTCGTTTTGTTTGTTTCGGCTAAACCAAATTCTCGGATATCTCGTTCTATCAAACCAACATGTTAATTTCTCGCATTCTATTATGTCCTTTGTCAACTATAACAAAGGCCAATTAGCTATATTATGAAACATTTTCCACGCATAAATTGATTATTCGACCCGTCCTAACTTTACTCATTTCACTATCATTTAACTAGGAAGCTTATGGCACTTTATACCCAACATCCGGGGCTTGTTATCACCCGCATTTCTTTACCAATCTCATGGCTTAATGCTCTTGTGATTGTTATTGCCTTTTCAACTCTCTAAAACACTAGTACAAGAATTTACACAACAAATCAACCCGTTTGGCTCATCTTGTGGAATCCTCCAATATGATGACTACCAAATGGTTTCTTGTCACGCTAAGCCTATTAATTCAAGTAACGATCATGGTCGCTACAATCAACACCATAACTACCCTACAACGAAACTTCGCATAATTTAATAACAATTCGTTTAATGTAACGGGTCAAGTTACATACCTTTAGCGCACGCTCTTCAAACGCGAATCACCACCGGCTTGTCCACTCGACGCTCTGGTATCTTTTCCTATAGAGTTCAATTACTTGTTTAGAACTCCTTTTCAACCATATATCGCATAATTTTGTCAAATCATCACAATCATGCGTCTAACTTTAAATTCCAATTTCGAGCCTTCTTTGGGCATTTTTACAAACACTTAACGGGCAGAATTTTATATCATTCATATTCAAGTTCATAGCTTGTTATTTAGCTAAACTTAACATCAATAAAGCTTTCATATAACATTTAAACATCATTATTTCAGAAATCACTTTCTACGACCCGTATTACACTAGAATAATCATTCTAAACCCTAGTGTTTACTAGTTTCCCATAAAACCCACGAATCACCTTAATGTGTTCATGAGATTTTCAGGAATTAGCCATGATTTCGCATGTTATTGTCTAGGTTTTACTCCTAGACACTATATCAACCCTATTCTACCCAAATAGCAAACATGCAACATAAATTTTCAGATTTCCCAATTTCATGAGAATTTCAAACAGTGAATTAATACCAAATTTTACATACCTTGTAACCCCCTTGTGATGAGGATCACTAATCTATGCTCGATTTTCGATTCAGGACCGATCTTGGCCTTCAATTTGTGAGATTTAACTGAGCTAGGGTTCTTAGGGAAACCTGGGGTTCGCCCCCTCCTTCTGGTCGATATAAGTAACACACAAACAAGTGTGTTTTGATTTTAATTTTCTTGTTTTATTAATATTAGTTTTCACTTTAACACTTTTGGTCCATCAATTTTCACCCTTTATTTATTTTCACTTCTAAACTACTCACAACTCATTCTCTAACTAGGTTAACATTATTCCTAGTTAGTTTATAATTCTTATTTATTCGCAATGTTATTGTAATATAAGAATTCGTATTTTCGGGATGTTACATATTTAATAATTGTTTTAATAATAATAAAATGGCTTTTTTTTAAGTACAAGGGTAATTTGGTCATTTAACAAAATTTAATAGAATAATTCTAACAGTGTTAAAAATTTGGACTCAAATGGTTAAGAAAAGTGCCTATATGGACTCAGGGCGTTAAACATTTTGATTTTGGACTCAAGTGGTTAAAACATTAGGGACTCAAAAAGTAATTTACCCAAATTTCTAATATACCGTTGTGAAGTGCTTATTTTTATCTATAATAAAGGTCAAATACGCTTATTTTTGCCTATAATAAAGGTCATATACAAATGATTTTTTTTGTTTGTTTTTTGACGTGAGAAACAAATTGATACTGATTGTCGGAACAGTAACGATAAATAAGAATCAAACTACCAAACTGATACTGGCCAAACGTCGGTGTCAATACCAACATTTGTTTTTGTAGTTTTCGCTCAATGTAAAACATGTATCGATATCATGTCGGACATATCTCTTTTGGTTGCTATATAAAGCGCGGGTATCATACTGGTACTTTAATAAACTAAACCGATAATGTAACGAAACGATACTGACTTGCGAAGCGTGAGAAATCCCATTAGTTACCCATAAAAAAACTAAGAATGCCCTTTTTGATACTCGAGTTACTTGACGTTGCTTTGAAGTTATGAAATTCGTTAGGGTGGAGGGTATGGTTCAATCACTTAGAGTGTTTGAGTTATTTTCTAGCCAATAATATCATGTCAGGTCAAGTCCCCATTTCACTCCTCATTTTACACTCAAACACTAGCAATGGTTCAAACACATGGAGAGTGATAAAGAATTTAAAAAAAAAATGTTATTGGTTGAAAGGGGTTGGGAGTTGGGACCCACCATTAAATTCCCCTATCTCCTCCTTCCCTCCTCTTCACCGCATCGGTGAATACTAACCGATAAACTCCCTCACCATTCACCGATTGTATGTCACCGAAGGGGTGGCATCCGTTTGCCGATCGGTAAACCTCCTCCGCACACCAAGTCCCCGCACCACTCCGTCTACCCTTATTATGCTTTATTTTTATGTCATGCTTTATCTTTTGTTCAGATACGATTGTGCATTTCGTGCTTAAATGGCATGTATAGTTTGATATCTATCATGTTTATGTGATAGCTTATTGTACACACAAGCTGTTGGGTAAAATGCTTGAACCAAACTACTTCAATTTCATATAAGAATAAATATTAAGATTTCTAAACTATAAATTTCCAACATTTTCTTGCTTTACGTGGTTGTAATATATATTGGGAGTTTAAAAAAAAATTGTATTTTCCACTTTTAATCCAAAGGGTTTTTTATTTTTGCAATTTAACCCCTTTGACTTTTTTAGTTTTAACCCAAAGCTTTTCAATCTTTCAATTTAACCCCAACACTTTTTTATTTTCAACTTTGCCCCCCCTACTTTCATCTTTCACAACTTTTTCGTATTACATTTCGTTCGAAATTTTGCGAGTCAACACGCAACAACGCGCGTGTGGGGTTCAACGTTTTTTCGTCTGCTTTTTCCTGTTGAGTTCAATCAGATATGTCGAAACACATGTTTTCACATGGTTAATGCATCACATAACGTTTGGACTAATCCATTCGATGTTTGCGATGTACCGCGCCGCAACGCGCGCGGGTCTTATTGCTGGTTATTATTATTTTTCTTTTACAAAATGACATATGTCAATGGTATTAAGGTGTAGAAATGATCATTCCTAAATACCGGGGGTTCAAATTCCATTGTAAGCCATTAGTGTAAATTTAGGTTTCCATTATAAAAATAAGAGTAAATTACGTTTTTGGCCCCTGTGGATATATAATTTTTACTATATTAGCCTAAAATAAGAATTTTTAACATAATTGCCCCCATGGTCTCTATAACTAACAATTTTGACCCCCTGGTCTCTATAACTAACCATTGTGGCCCCCATGATCTCTAGACTTAGGGGCCAAAATGGTTAGTTATAGAGACCATGGGGGTAGATATGTTAAACATTCTTATTTTGGGCTAATATAGTAAAAGTGATATAACCACAGGGGCCAAAAACATAATTTACTCTAAAAATAATAATAAGTATTTTTTTTTCAACACCATGAATCCAATATATTCTTACTTGTTACAGAATTTAATATTTGACAATTTCTTTCAAATAATTTCTTCTTGTGCTAGAACATTCTTAAAAGAATTCCAACTTGTGATACAATATATAAAGGTTACATACATTATAGAAAACTTGATGATTAACATATGCGAGAGTTTGTTTATTAAATAAAAGCAAAGTGACATGCTTAACCCACTAGTTAGTATTATTTTAATATTAATATTAAGAGTTAAATGCTTGGTTGGTCCCTGTGGTTTGCGAAAATTGCAAACTTGGTACCAGTGGTTTACTAATTACAGAGTTGGTCCTAATAGTTGTAATTTTTGCACTCGGTTGGTCCTTATCACTAACCTTTGTTAGTTTTTTCAGTTAAGTACGTGTGAAATTACTATATTACCCATAAACAATTAAAAAAAATATAAAGAAATAGGGGCCCACTACTCATCTTCTTCCTCACCCTTTTTCTCTCTCCCTTTCAAAAACTCAGTCACCACCTCCTCCTTCACAACCTGCAACCACCTCCACAACCACCACCTTCGCCGGAAAAACAACAGATTCACCGGAAAAATGCTGATATTGTGAGGGGGGTCAAAGTAAAAAGTTCCGCAGGTTGACCCTTGAAAACAGGATTCATCTGAAAAAGAAGAAAGATGTCGCAGTTATTACTTCAAATCAGAAGAGAAAGCCTGTGAAGGAGAACCAAGATGAAAAGATTAACAGCAGGCTGGTTAGCGACTATGGCCAGAAAGATGTCGCAGTTATTACTTCACCAGCTTGTGTTCTCGCTTGAGAAATTGTGGCCAGATTATGCAAATGTGAGATGCTACGAGAGGTGTATTCGAAATCAATTCGAAATCAGGAACATGATCTTTACCGGCCGCATCGAATTGAGAAGTTAGCCATGATTTTACTTCACCGATTCTGTTCGTATCGAAAGATCCACTAGTGGTTTTTGACAGTTCGGTTGCAGGTTGTTGTGGATAATCGGGTGTGTCGCTCATTCTGTAGGTGATAATCTCCGGTTAGGGTTAGGATTTGGGGATGATTTGATTTGAAAATTGGAACGGTACTTTTTCAGATTTGTGAAATGCAAACTGGACCGACAGAAAGGTAATGAGTTTAAACGGTGGTGGTTTAGGGAGATGGTGGTGGTTTGGAGAGGCGATGGTGCTGACGGAGATGGTGGTTTGGGGAGATGATGGCTGGTTACGGTGATTCACGGTGGTGGTTTAGGGAGATGGTGGTGGTGGGTAATATAGAGAGAGGGGTTGAAGAAGATGACTAGTGAACCATCTTCTTTATATATATATATTTTTTATTTCTTTTAATTGTTCAATGGTAATATAGTCATTTCACACATAGTTAACTGAGAAATTTAACAGAGTTTAGGTCAGGGGACCAACCGAGTTCATTTTTGACAACTTTTGGGACCACGCGTGTAATTAGTAAACCACTAGAACCAAGTATGAAATTTTTGTAAACCACAGGGACCAACCAAGCATTTAAGGGCATGTTTGGCTAAGTTTTTTGAAACAACTTATTGACTTATTGGCTTTTTGAAAAGTCATAAGCTTCAAAATGATGTTTGGCAATGAGGGTGTATGAGAGGGGGAAAAGCCAATAAGTCACTCCATACTGACTTTTCCAAAAAGCTAATAAGTCAATAAGTTGTTTTGAAAAGCTTACCCAAACATGCCCTAACTCTTAATATTAATGTTACTGTTATAGACTTATTCTATATCTTAAGTTCTTAACCAAACCAGCATTTAAAATGAGGTCTAGATTCCTTGTTCAATCCCTTTTTTTTTTTTTTTTGTAACTGATTCCAACTGTTGACTCAGTCAATTAGACCTGTGTTGTTGGTTGTTTTCTTGATTTAATCAATTCAGTTATAAGTCACACATACAGGGCAGTGAAAAATCTCTAAAAGATAGGAAATTATAAGAAAAATGGCTAGAGATTAACAAACAACTATCAGTAGTTTGATCACGATTGCATTTAGTATATGTATGACTAGAACTTTGTACTTAATTTTCATCCATATGTTTTGCAGGACGGTAAGAAAAGAAAACCTTTCCCTTGGTCCGACGGCATATTTTCTTACTCGAACCGAGCCCATCTTTCGTTTCGTAATCATTTCGTTTGTAATGTCAGGAGTCTTGACGACGCACTCGAGGAAAGATGCCGACGCAGACAAGAAACAAAGAAAAGCGAGACAGATCTGTGAACATTTATTTCACACAAGTTTGGGGAAAGACCTGTTCATTTAAATTGGACTGCAGGAAAGTGAGAATTTGACCGAAGATAAGCATTTAGAAAATGTACTCAAAATCAATAAATAAATATTTTTTTTTAATTTAAACAAGGCTCTTAAGCATGGCCTGCAGGATCCTAACAAACACAAGACCTCTAAATTAACAAATAAATAATCTGTACAGTTGGACTATTTTTACAAGACAAAAGCATCAAGACATTATACATTGTATCATATAATGATCAAGATACTTGTCGCTAGGTGTAAGTAAGCGGAAATTTTCATGTAAAATTGGATTATTTTACAATAAGCGATTACCTTGTTTTCAACTACCACAATAAGTAATCACCTCCCAAACATTCTCTGAAATCTAAACCCACCAAAAAAACAAACCATCTTTCCATTTTCATATTTCAAATGGCTATTGCTGAACTCTTTATTGGAGCATTCATCAATGTGTTGTTTGAGAAGCTGGCCTCTGCTAGCTTGATCAGGCTGGCTTGATCTGCAGGACTCTATTCTGAGCTCAACAAATGGAGTAACATTTTGACGCAGATCCAAGCTGTGCTGGTGGATGCAGGTCAGAAGCACATAAGAGATGGATCCGTTCAACTGTGGCTAAACAAACTCCAGCATTTGGCATATGAGATAGATGATATACTCGATGATTTAGCCACGGAAGCTATGCGATGCCAGTTGAATCAAGAATCTTATGCCACCACCACCAACAACACGAGTAAGGTATTAAAGTTCATTCCAACCAAATTTCATGCTCTTAAGTATGGTCGTAAGATGAGTTATAAGATAGAAGGAGTTACTACCAAATTGCGTGATCTCATCGAGGAGAAAAAACTTTGGGATTGAATGATAATGTTGAAAGGTCAAATATTGCTAGTAGACGACTAGAGGAAAATCACTAATTGACGAATCCAAATTTATAGGTCGGGAAGGTGATAAAGAGGCATTGTTGGAGATGTTGCTGGGAAGGGAATCTTTAAGTAGTCCGACTCAAAACGTAACCGTAGTGTCCATAGTTGGTACGACTGGGATTGGTAAAACCACTCTTGCCCAACTTTTGTACAATGATATGAAAGTGAAGCGTCATTTCTATATCAACCATATGGAGACAAATCGATGGAGAGCTTTGGTCGGGTGTGTTTTGAAGAACTAGTGTCAAGGTTATTTTTCTGCATTCACCAAATGATAAATCACGATATACAATGCATGATTTAATAAACGACATGGCTATGAGTGTTGCACAAGAATTCTTTTTTATGCTAGATGTTTACGATAGGAATGAAATTCTGGAGAAATTCCACCACCTTTCATTTATCCGTGAACAATACAGAGCATACAAAAAGTTCAAGGCACTACAAAGAGCTAGACGGTTGAGAACTTTATTGGCCATATAGGTTACAAGGTTATGTAGTTGGGATACCTTTTCTATGTTTCTAACAAGGTTCTTATAGAACTACTTCCCCGCTTGCAATTCCTAAGGGTGTTAAGCCTAGCTAATTATAATATCACAGAGGTTCCACTGTCCATTGGTAGTCTTAAGCATATGCGGTACCACAATTTTTCCAACACTGAGATTGCACGTTTACCTGAACAAGTCGGTGACCTTCTAAATCTACAGAACTTGTTGGTGTTGGGATGTTATTACTTATCTAGCTTGCCAAATAGTTTGGTAAAGTTAACAAACTTGCGGCATCTTGACATTTGTGATACTCCACGATTAAACAAGATGCCGCTAGGTATTGGTGGAATGACGGGTCTTCAAACTCTATCCAGATTCATTATTAGAGGAGTTGCTGAGTATAGAATATCCGATTTGAAGGGTCTGTTGCATCTTCGAGGTCAACTTTACATTGAGGGGTTGCACGAAGTTAAAGATGCGTTACATGCGAAGGAGGCAATTGGAATGGAGTGATGTCTTTGATGATTCTCGGAATGCTAAAACTGAATATGAAATACTTGGAGAGTTAAGGCCTTTTGAGAAGTTGAAAAGCCTTAAGATTATGTACTACATGGGAACACAATTTCCTCGTTGGGTCGGGGATCCAAAATTTAATTGTTTAACCCAACTTACATTACGTGGTTGTAGAAATTGTACATGTTTACCAACCCTAGCGCATCTACCATCACTTCAGAAGTTATTTGTTGAAAGCATTTATGGGTTGAAGAGGTTGGGTTCCGAGTTACTTGGACCTTCTAATGTTTGCTGGTGTTAAAAAGCATGGTCGGTGTGTCTTCATCAATTGTAAGATTGACATTCAGGGACATTAAAGGACTAACTCAACTACATGGAGAAGTTTTAGAGCACCTTAAGGCAGTTGAAGATTTAACCATTTTGCATTGTGACGAAGTCATCTACTTGTGGGAATCAGAAGAAGCAGCATACGAGATTCTTGCTGGTTTAGAGAAGTTGGAAGTAAGAGGGTGTGCAAATTTGTTATCTTTGGGAGAGAAAATGGTGCATTTGAATATGACAACGAAATGTGTTACAGTAGTGAAAATCAAAGGTTGTCCGAGACTTGGGAGTTGCAACTTTCCAATAAGCATAGACAAGTTGGAAATTAACAATTGTGCTTCTCTTACATCCTTGGCCTTCCCAACAATGGACGATCTCCCATCCTCTTTGAAGTTTCTTCACATTGAGCGTGCGTCAGCGTCGAGGTAAGGTGGCTTATCAACAACTTCTTGTCATCACTTGAATCACTTTGGATTTGTAAAATGTTGAATCCGTTGTTGTTTCCCGAAGGATGCTTAGATCATCTCACCACGTTATTAGTTGATGGTTGTGATAATATAGAATCCATTCCAGATAACGGTTACGGTTTTCTTCCATTTCTTTGCCTTCGATACCTTATGATTACCGACTGCAAGAATCTGAAGTCGTTCCCTCATGAGCATTTGCAAAGTCTCCAATCACTGGAAGATATGGATATAAGTAACTGTCCAAAACTTGATGACTGACTCCTTTCCCTGTGGTCTGTGGCCTCCAAATTTAAGTTTCTTAAGTATAGGAGAGTTAAAGAAGCCTATTTCGGAATGGGGGTTCCCAACCTCGCTTGTTACACTAGTGTTGCATGGTGAAAACTCCGGAGTGGTTTCATTTGCAGAGGCAGAAGAAGATATGCGCCGTTCATCATCTTTTCTTCTTCCACATTCTCTAACTTCTCTACATATCGATAGTTTTATGGAGTTGGAATCACTAAGGGCTTGCAACACCTAACCTGCCTTCAAAAACTTAATATTTCGTTCTGCGAGAAGCTTAGAGATCTGCCAGAGACTACTCCCTTCACTTTTAAGTTTGTCGGTCTCTTATTCTTGCCCACGACTGAGAAAAAAGTGTGGTAAAAAAGGCAAGTACTGGCCTATCATCTCCAAAATCCCTCACCTTCAGCTCCATTATTCACATTTACAGAAGTAATCTGTATCACAATATAGCCTAGACAGAAACCAAAACAGAAATTAAATCGGTGTTCAACTTTTAAACGTTACACAACTGTTATGAACATTATAAGTCCAAGCCCAACTATCAATTATAACACCACGATGATCCAATCAAGAAGCCCATTAGTCAAAGCCCAACAGTTCCGACGCAGGTTATAAGCACAAGGATATGAGAGAACAGATTATGAATTAACTTGTATGAGAATGTTCTACTTTCCCATCTCAATCTTCTCTGTAATCTCATCTCCTTCTTCTTGAATTTCATAGTGAAATCTGTGTTGACTAGCTATTGATTCATATACGGATCCATTACTCTAAATTAGTTCATTCCAACAACATTGTTGTATTTTATATTATTGGCAATTGTAGCCTTGTATCTCTATATGTATTTTGAATTCAGTGAATGAGAAATCACATTGTAGTAACTGATGTTCACACTTAATAGCTGATTATCTGCACCTTCTACTCACTGCATTTAAGTTCAACCTTATAAAGTCATGAGTTCTTGATCTTAAATTTATTCAAAAAAAGTGATTACGGGTCAACTTGACCCGATGCGTAACACTCATATGCAAACCATTTGAATGACAAGGTTCAAAAACAATAATCAATTAAATCACCAGTAATCTTTACATGAACAAACACCATCTTTGAAATGATGAAAACGGGTCGGATCTCGGATAATAAACCGCCTGTCTACAACTTTACTAACCAACTTTATAAACACTTGACAATCTCCGCATGCCCGTAAATTCTTTATCACAAGAATATCCTGCTCAAATTCAGTTATCAAAAGCGCGAACACAATAGCCAATCTTTCACTATGAACCATGTCACCACTAGTAACGTTTATTAAATTAAATCACTGAGTAGATTCAGCATTGCGTAAATCTCATCTGTTTGTGGATGATTATGATCACCAGCTAAAAATAGATGGGTTCTTCCTTTATGACCCCCATAGCCCAAGTTAGAGCCATTTTAGTGAAGCCCCTTTTGTTACACGATCTTGGGCCTCCAAATACAAGATGGCCCGCTCCTCCACACTTCGACCCGCATCAATACATAGAGGCTTACTATTCCGTTTATTAGAGTCTCCAAAGTATATCTGAGCAATGTAAATCTGTTAATAAATCGATGCCTCTGTGCATCATTTGTTTTGTTCCTAAATCCTTAAATCAGTTCCCATTTTCATTCACAAATCGAAAGTTCTCTTTATAAATACGGTAGGGTTTTAAAAATGGGTATCAAACCAACAAATTTAGGGAGATGGGTTTCAAAATCTATTTTCATTCTCATTTCACCGTATAAACACTGTTGAAGCACAAGAACTGGTCAATGGAGGCCAATGATTCCCGCATGCCATAATAAACTGAAAAAGAAGTGGTTACGGGTCAACTTGACCCGATGCGTAACACTCATATGCAAACCATTTGAAACACAAGGTACAAAAACAATAATCAATTAAATCACCAGTAATCTTTACATGAACAAACACCATCTTTGAAATGGTGAAAACGGGTCGGATCTCTAATAATAAACCGCCTGTCTACAACTTTACTAACCAACTTTATAAACACATGACAATCTCCACAAACCCGTAAATTCTTTATCACAAGAATATCCTGCCCGACTTCAGTTATCAAAAGCGCAAACGCTATAGCCAATCTTTCACTATGAACCATATCCCCACTACTAACATCTATTAAATCACCGAGTCGACTCAGCATCGCGTAAATCTCATCTGTTTGTGGATGATTATGATCACCAGCTACAAATAGATGAGTTCTTCCTTTATGTTCAACATAACTATAACCCGGATCCTTCCTTAGCCCTTTCTCTCTCATCATAACCCGCACGCGTAAAACACCTTCCGTATCGTTAACTTCCGTGTATAAATTTGACAACAAAACGTAATACCCAATGTTAGTAGGCTCGAGCTTAATCACATGGTCAAATGCATACTCTGCTAAGTCAACGTTTTTATGAATCTTGCAAGCACCTAAAAGCGCTCCCCAAACCGCACCATCGGGTTCCATCGGCATTTTGTTAATAATCATTTGAGCATCATCAAGCCGACCCGCCCGGCCCAAAAGATCCACAACACACGAGTAATGTTCCGGGCCGGGTTTTAACCCGTATTCCATCTTCATTGAATCAAAATAACCCAACCCGGTATCAGTTAATCCTGCATGACTACACGCAGACAAGACACTGACAAAAACCGGCCCGTCGGGCCTTATGCTGGCCTGTATCATTTCGTTAAAAAGATGGACTGCGGTTTCACCATCGCCGTGCATACCATACCCACCTATAATCGCAGTCCATGATACTAGATTCTTTTCTACCATGCTATCAAAAATTTCTTGGGCTTTTGTTAGATTACCGCATCTAGCATACATGTTTATCAAAGCATTATTCACGAAAATATTGTGTTTAAAGCTACTATTTTGTATCTTCTTTTCTACGTATACACCGATCGTTTGCGCACCGAGGTGTGCGCAAGACGATAGCACACCAACAAGCGTTATCGGGTTAGGATCCAAACCCGACGACTCCATTTCCCGATAAAGCTCCAATGCTTCGGTTGCATACCCGTTTTGCGCATACCCGTTAATCATAGCATTCCAAGTACCCAACTCTTTAACCGGTACCCAATCAAAGAACTTTCTCGCAAGTTCTTTCGACCCACACCGAACATACATCGTAAGCAAACAATTCACAACACATAAGTCATTATCCAACCCACATTTCGCCACAAACCCATGTAAAGACTCCGCAAACATCAACCGTCCGGGATCATTACAACCCGGAATCAAACCAAGCATGGTAACCGCATCAACCCGAACACCCAACAACCGCATACGACAAAACAATTCAAACCCGGTAACAAACCTATCGTTTCGGGTATACCCAGCAACAAGTGCATTGTAACAAACTGTAAGTTTTTGCGAGTGAGGACTTTCGTCGAACAGTTGGTGTGCATCTTCAATTAACCAACATTTCGAGTAAAGTGATATCAAACCGGTTTGTACAAAAGGTTCTGAGTGACACCCAGTTTTGATGACGTGGCAGTGGAGCTGGGTGCCGGAGATTGGAAGTGATAGGAGGGCGCAGGACTTGAGGAGGACCGGGAAAGTGAAGGCGTCTGGGGTCGAACCAGACCGGAGCATATGGCGATAGAGAGTGAGGGATTGTTGGTAGTTTCCGTGTTTGGTTAGCTCCCGGAAGTGGGTGTTCCATGATGTGCTAGTGGGGTAAGTTGTGTTGCCGACGGTGAAGGGAAGGTGGCGGGAAAGGAGAGTGAAGGACTGTTTTGTCATAGCATGAATCTTTGGGGGTGCTTTCTGCATAATTTGTTTGTATAGTGATCTTTATTGTTTTCCGTTGGGGGGGGGGGGGGGGGGGGGGGGGGGGGACCCATGATTTTTAATTGGGATCATTAATAAAATAGACTTTCGGTCAAGATTAACAGGCTATCTTTAGATTAAATTATCATTTTAGTCGTTGAGATTTGCCTTAAATTGTTATTTTAGTCTAAATAGTTTTTTTCTCCTCTAAGTCTCTAATTTTCCTATTTATTGCCAATTTGATCTCTTTGTATAATTCCGTCTAAAAACCCCACTTTTAACCAGGGGTATTTATGACATTTTCATTATAAACTTTTCTAACTTGTCATTTTACTCCAAACTTATAACACAATATATACTCTCTCTATCATCTCTCATATCTTCTTTCTATCATTCTGTGACTAGAAAACCACGACAACCCCTTCATAACATCCACCTTCATCGCCGTTTTCTTAAATGTCTCAAATATTAAGTGGTTTGTGTGAGATTTAGTCTACTAGCGGAATTAGAACTTTTTATTTGAGGTATTAATAATAAAAATTTAACATCGTTATTGTACACCAACTAGTAGGCGGGTTCGTGTTGATAATAAGTACACTAAAATTACAAATTAATATTAAAAACTTTCAATAAGAAAACGGAAACCGCTAAAAAATTAACATTGAAACGTTAACAAAAATAAGCATAGTTCAATGACAAATTCATATAAAAATAATATGGTTAAAGAAATATACATTAAATTAAAAAAAAGTTAATAATATCATGTTAAAAATAAACAGAAACTTTGTAAATAATATGGTTAAGGAAATATACATTAAATTAAAAATAAATTAATAAAGTTACATAGTTGTGAAAGGTTGAAGGAATGCAAGTGTGCAACACTGACATATTTTACCTTTGCAAAGTTTAATCTCCTAAACCGAAGAAAAAAAAATAATAAGATATGGCAATTGGTGTTGTATAAATTTCCCCTAATGCTTACGTGAGTTGTTTTTACTGTAAAATTTTTTACAATTTATTCAAGCTTTTTTAACAACTTATTCAAACATCTTTTTTCTTTTTCTCGCCACGTTACCTCCAATGCTACCTTCCTCCTTTGCCACGTTTCCTCTGCCTTTACACATTTCTCTACTTTACATCTTCATCTCTGAAGTTTGTTCTTTTTCATCTAATACTTTCTTCTGTGTGAATCTTCTAATGTAAGCTTTGTGAACTCCATTAAAGGCGAGTTTAGGTTTATACTCGGTCCCCCTTTGTTTTATGCTCCATTAAGTTTCTTATGATTTACTCACTCTTCTAAGTTTTGTATTGAAGCTGGGTTTTAGATTTATGCTTGATTGCACTTTAGGCTTTTGATTTCAGGCTCCATGGTTTTAAATTTCGTTTCTTGCTTATGGGTTCCTTAGTTCATGCCAAGTGTTTGTTTAAATGTCGCAAAGAAGGTTTTCGATATTGCATGCTTAATTACTATATTACTTCATCATTGTTACTTATATTTTGTTCATTTAAACTGTTGATACTCCTAAATACCTCATGTTGTTATCTTAAAATCGATATTATATGATGAGTTTAAGGACTGTCGAATATATCTAGAATAGATTTTAGTGGGTTGAGACACCACGAAGACAACCCAATTTCATTACAAATGTTCTGTTACCTATTCTGTTTTGAACATTACTATTTTATGTAATTTAAAGGGGTTAATTGTTGTTCGTATGTCCGTGTGTGTATTAGAGAAAGAGTGGTGGAATATTTGATTTGACTCGAATGTAGTTTTTAAACTTAACAAACACGCAATTCTTAGCTGGTTGCATCAGGATAACAGAATCATGTCTCAGCCTTTTCAAAATTGTAGCTACATTTTTCATTGTTTATTCGATTATGTGTCGCCTCATCTGTTTATTCTCAGTTACAAATTTAGTGTATCTCACCCTTGTTGACACTCATGCTAATCGCATGCTTTTTTTTTTCTAACTGTTAAGTTGTCAGCTTTTGTTTGTGGCTCATCACGTGTCCGTTTGTTGTAAGAGTGCTCAATATCTTGGCGTTTGAAGGTAAACACGGTTTCCCCAAAATTTGTCTATTGTTGTGCTTGGTTTTATAAATTGTCATTTATACTTTATCCGTCTTTGCTGTCATTACATACCTACAATTAGTTTGATGTCCATTGGACATGTCACCTAGAAAAAAACATTGCCGCGAGTCTACCGTTCCACCAGACTCATCACCAGGCTCATCACTGATGTCAAATAACAATCATTTATCAGTCTTCATCACAGGTTAGTTATCGCGCTACTCTACTTCGTAACTCATCTGCAAATAGATCATTATACTTAGATATTAGTGACTGTGATAGAATATGCGAGTTTTGCGGTGCTTACTTTTGGTATGACGAGTGCTTAGTTTCAGCCTCGGTCAACCAACGTTCTATGTATACACAATGTTGTAAAGAAGGTCGTGTGACACTTCCATATCCTGAACGACCTCATGCTACTGTTGTCCAGCTCTATGAGCAACTTGACTTTCTTACAAACATGAGGGCATATAATTCTATGTTTTCTATGACCACTTTTGGTGCCATAGTAGATGATACTGATAACGATGGTTCGGGACCTTATGTTTTTAAGATTGAGGGTCAGGTTCATTACTGGCTAGGTACTTTATGCCCACGACCAAATGAGCGACCGCTTTTCCTTCAAATGTATATATACGATACAGAGAATGAAGTTTCCAACAGATTACACGCTTTTACTTCTGATAGATAATCACGGCTGAAACCTGAAATTGTAGCCTTTCTTCTTAAAACATTAGAAACGTATAATAAGTTAGTTAGAATTTTTCGTACGGCAAGAGACCTGTGTTCTTCTACCGATGTACCACACTTTAACGTTTGTCTTTATGGCTCCAACAATGCTATGTCTCCAACTATATTGGTGCAATTGTGTCTGATGGTGATCCGACATGTTGTCGCTTTGACATTATTATTCGACAAAGAGATGGCAACCCACAACGTATAAACAAACTCCATCAATCATACATGCCATTACAATATCCGTTACTCTTCATTCATGGTGAAAGTGGTTGGTCACCTGACCTCCGTCTACGTGATAGAAACTTATCACAAAACAAAAAGATGACCATGAACATGTATTACAGTTATCTGCTACATGATCGATCAAACATATATAGTCTTCTTTTAAGGGGAGGTCGGCTTTTACAACAATATATTGTTGATGCCCATGTATGTATCGAGGAAAGCCGCCTTGATTACTATAGAATGAATCAATATGTCTTTCGTACTGAATTCCTTCAAGGCGTACATGACGCGGTTCAACGCGGTGATGCTGAAGGATGTGATATTGGCAAACGAATTATGTTGCCTTCGTCTTTCATAGGTGGTCACCGGTACATGTATAAACATTACCAAGATGATTTCGCTATATGCCGAGTGCATGGGAATCCACAATATTTCATTACTTTTACATGTAATGTGAAATGGCCAGAGATTGAAAGATATATGGTAAGGTTTCCATCCTTGAAGGCCCAAGATCGGCCATACATCATCGCAAGTGTATTCCAACTAAAGGTTAAATCAATCATGAATTTTTTGAAGACCAATAAACCATTTGGTGATGTTGCCACAGGTAGTCTTCTAATCATTACCTCTTCGCGCAATATTTTTGTAAACGTCATCAATATAAAACCTGTCCCATAGGTTATATTGATATGACTTGCTTCTTAACTCCACCGCAGATTTATACACGATCGAGTTCCAAAAGAGGGGCCTTCCTTATTATCACTTGCTTTTGTGGGTTACTCAGCCGCATAGAATAAAAGACGCATCTGACGTTGAAAACTATATATCTGTTGAGATACCAAACCCTATCCTAGAACCTCAACTATATAAGATTGTCACAGATCTTATGATTCATGGGTCGTGCGGTATAGTTAAACCAGATGCGCCATGCATGTCCTCTAGTTCTTGCTCTAAGAACTATCCAAAAGAATATTAGGAAGTAACATCATTCGACGACAGTGGATATGTTCGTTACAGAAGACAATCAACTGGATTCACTGTAACAAAGAATGACATGAAAAAAGATAACGGTACGTTGTACCGTACAATCGTGTCTTATCTATGCATTATATGGCTCACATCAACGTTGAATACTGTGGTTGAGTATGCTCATCAAATATCTGTTCAAGTACATATTAAAGGGAGCTAATCGTATCCGTTACACAATTAAAATATCACCTTCCCTTACTAAGGACACACATATGCTGATTCCCCTCATGATGAAATTCAAAACTTTCTTGACATGAGGTTCATATGTCCTCATGAGACCTCCTGGAGAATACTTAATTTCCTAATACATGACAGAAATCCTCTGGTGCAAATCCTTGTTGTTCATCTAGAAAACATGCAACACATCACGTTTAAAGATAATGATTAGCTAGACTGTTAGGGTTATTTTGCACACACACGTGATTAAACTCAAACACGAACATGAGAGATTTATGTTGTTCAGTTCACAGTGTATGATCCTACGTCCATGGGGCAACTAGGGTTATTCTTTTATTGAGGTGTTGAAATTACAAGTACAAGAGACATGTATATATAGACTACTAATTAGGGTTTAACCCGTGCTAAGGAAGAAACCAATAACTGGGCTCGTTTAATTAGGGTCAGCTAGCCCTAATGATGATTATCCTTAAGACTCAGTAGTCTAAGTGGGCCAAGGCAACATAACCAATAATCTCCCACTTGGTGTCTTCGGACCACGAACTGCACCGCCTCGTCTCTTCTGTACTTCTGTAATAAGAACCCTGTTGTTCTTCCAATGCACCCTAGTCACCCTGGCCTTTTTCATTAGTTAACCTGAAGGCCAACTAAAGCTACACATAGCTTCATCTTATCCAGCTCCACACACTTGGTAAACATATCTTCTGGATTTTCAGCACCGGAGATGTTCTTCAAACTGATAGTACCATCACTGATCAGACCTGTGACAAAGTGTACCTCATCCCGATGTGCTTAATCTTCCCATGATAGACTGGATTTTTTCCAGTTTAACAGCACTCTCATTGTCACAATACAATGAGTATTCAACCTGCTGTTTCCCTAACTCTTCAAGAAAAGTCTTCAACCAAACTAGTTCTTTACTTGCCTCTACAGCAGCCATGTACTCGGTTTCTATTGTAGACAAGGCCACACTTTTCTAAAGTTTGGACGCCCAGCTAATAGCTGTTCCTCCCACTGTAAAGACATATCCAGTAGTGCTTTTAAATGCACCTTTGCAACCACCCAGATCAGCATCAGTATATCCTATGAGTTTCGCATCCTTTCCCTTGAAACATAACCCCATTTTCTGAGTAGCCTTCAGATATCGAAGAATCCACTTAACCCCCCCTAGTGTTTTATGCCCGAATCTGACATAAACCGACTGACAACCCCAACAGCATGAGCAAGGTCGAGTACATACCATGGCATACATGAGACTCCCAACTGCATATGCGTATGGTTTCTTCGCCATCTTCGATCTTTCTTTTTCAGATTTAGGACATTATTCTTTGGTAAGATTCAAATTACTTCCCAACGGGAGATCTCTAGTCTTGGTATCTTTAAGATGCATTCTGAATCTTTCAACTACCTTTCCAATGTATTTCTCCTGGGATAAAGTTAGAGAACCATCTTTCTTGTTTCTAGAGATGCTCATTCCCAGTATATGTCTGGCTGGACCCAAGTCTTTCATCTCAAATTCTTGAGCCATTTATCTCTTCAGCTTCTTGATTTCATGCATGTCAGCTCCTGCAATTAGCATGTCATTAACATACAGGAGCAGTATGATATAAGAGTTCTTGAATTTCTTCAAGTAACAACAATGATTCGTCTGGCATCTTTTGAAACCTGATCATTCCATGAAGTTATCAACTTCAGGTACCACTTTCTGGGAGCTTGTTTCAGGCCATACAAACTCTTCTTCAACTTGCATACCCATTTCTCTTTCCCAACAACCTGGAACCCCTCAAGCTGTGCCATGTAAATGTCTTCATCTAGGTCACCGTGTAGAAAGGTTGTCTTAACATCTAGCTGCTCTAGATGTAAGTTTTCTGCTGCTACAATGCTGAGAACGAGCCTGATGGTAGTCATCTTCACAACTGGAGAGAAGATCTCATCGTAGTCAACCCCCTTTTTCTGTTGAAAACCTTTGACAACTAAACGGGCTTTGTACCGCTTAGACCCATCGTGTTTTTCTTTCCTGAAAACCCATTTGTTTTGTAACGCTCTCCTATCTGGCGGAAGCTTAACCAAACCCCAAGTTTTTTTTTATCAAGAGAGCTCATTTCATCCTTCATAGCATTCTCCCACTGGTGAGAATCTTTCACCTTGACTGCTTCAGAGTAACTGTCGGGTTCGCCATTTTCAGTCAAGAGAATGTAATTCACTGAAGGATCATATCTTTGTGGCTGTTTTGTAGCTCTGGTGGATCTCCTAACCCAATGATCATTCTGGTCAGGCTACTGTGGGGGCGGTTCTTCCTCTGAATCTAAGCTCTCACTATCAGAGGTTTCCTCTTCATTATTACCACCAACTTCAAACTCTGTGTTGACATTTTCTGGTCCGGGAATCGGTTCAGGGACCGACCTAGCTTTTTGGTTACTTGTTCCTGTCTCGAACTCTACCTGCTGCTTCTGAACCTTAGAGTTTGATCCCAATAAGTCTTTGTACAATTCAGCCTCATTAAAGGTAGCATGTTTGCTGCGAACTACCTTCTTGCTTTCCAAATCCCAGAGTCTATAACCCATCTTGTCAGACTCGTAGCCAATGAAGTATACTTCTTGGCTTTTGCATCTAGCTGTCGCAACCCCCGCCCCCTATCTGTCCCGGGAACGGGCGGCCGCGAGACCAGTATTGGTGGTATCGGTGTTTATCATTATTTGGTAGCGGAAATTTCATGAGGACCGTAGTTAGGAAGTATTTTATCAGAGTAAATACCACAATTTTATAATATTAAACACATTGGGATAAAACCTAAGTTTTCATTACAAACAATTTCATAGGGATAAACCCTATTTTATTGAACAAAACGTCTTCTTTTATTTAGGTAACATTTATAGCAACTTTTCCAAGCCTTCAGTGCTGTCTAGCTAGCTTCTAGTTGGCTCTCACATTTTGTTACCTGAAACGCGTTTAAAAACATTTTGTCAGTGGGAAATACTGGTGAGTGAATCCCAGTTTAATCAAGAAGAGTTTTATCAATTTAACAATATTGAGAGCGATTACAATGTTTATATCTACACAATTACTCATTCAGTACTGTCAATCCTGACTGGTGGGTCATATTACACATTGGCTAACTCTTTGTCCAATGGTAACGTGTTCCACATTTTGTATACAAAACCCCAACATACCGGCAGTAATTGAAGAATTACAAAGACTCAATCACTGCTAATCATAATGTAAATAAATAAAGGTTTTGTAAAAACTGTTTACAAAAAGAAGATTACTCACATTGCTGTCTTAGGGTTTCTTTAAGGATTTCCTGGTGATTATCTATTAATTACACAAATGCACACGCGTTAGTATAATAACCCAACATTTATATTAACGATACCCTCCCCGAGACGACATTCCAACGACTACGTCAGGCAGAACCACGACAGCCGTTACAGAACCCTTGATCAATCAGGCACCGTATCTAATACGTAACCAGGGTTATGATACTTACAATTAGGCAGAACTTCGTTATTTAGGGGGTATTATGCCCGGAAATTACTTCTACACTTAAGAAATTCGAGAGAGAAAGAAAGGAATGAGCGATCTGGACTGAAGTCCGCTGCCCTCAATTTATAGGGCTGCAATTGGGTTTTGTTGAGCCCCGTGTAAACTCCGGCCAAGGCCTTCGCTGCCCGCGAGGCTCCCTAGGGTAGGCCCTAGGGTTGCTGAGTTGACACGTAGCATCGACACGAGTCCGACACGTGGCGGCACCGGGGCTCGCCCTGATGACTGGCTGTCGCGGCCCGCGTAGGTGGTAGCCAAGGGCTACGCACCCCGTGAGAGACCATTAAAATTTGTTTTTATTAAATTTAAATAAAAATAAAGGTAGTTGGGGCTCGTTTTCGTATATGGGGTGTATTTTTGAACATATTGGGGGCATTCTAAATATTTTTAGGGTGTCGAAAATTATTCAGGAGGGTTGTTATATCCTTCCCACCTTGTTTTAGAGCTCGTCCTCGAGATCTACTGGAATAAGTGTGGGTATTTCCTTTGCATTTCTGATTCAAGCTCCCATGTGTACTATGGTCCTCTTTTGGAGTCCCATTTTACTTTGACTAGAACTAATCTCATGTGCTTGAGGTTCTTAACTTTCCTATCTTCGATTTGTAGAGGCTTTTCTACAAATTTAAGTTGTTCATTTACCTCTATATCCTTAAGAGGCACTATCAGTGATTCATCAGCTAAGCACTTCTTAAGATTAGATACATGAAATACATCATGTATTCTTGTCATTTCCTCTGGCAGTTGTAGCTGATAGGCTACAGGTCCTATTCTTCTAATAATCTCAAAAGGTCCAACATACCTGGGGCATAGCTTTCCCCTTTTTATGAATCTTACCACTCCTTTCCAAGGAGAAACTTTTAATAACACTTTGTCTCCTACGTGAAATTCTAACGGCTTTCGTCTGTTATCAGCATAACTCTTTTTTCGGTCACGTGCTACTTTCAGTCGTTCCTTGACTTGAATGATCTTGTTCGTTGTTTCTTGTACTATCTCAGGTCCAGATAATTGCTTTTCTCCAATTTCTGCCCAACAGACTGGGGTTCGGAACTTTCGTCCATAAAGTGCTTCGAAAGGTTCAGCATTGATACTTGTGTGATAGCTATTATTATAATAAAATTCTATCAAGGGTAGGTGATTGTCCCAGTTACCTCCGAAATCAATTACACAAGCTCTAAGCATGTCCTCCATTGTCTGAATTGTCCTTTCGCTTTGTCCGTCTGTTTGAGGATGATAGGCTGTGCTTAGATTCAACTTGGTTCCCATTGCTTTTTGGAAACTTGTCCAAAAATGAGAGGTAAAGCGGCTATCTCTATCAGAAATAATTGATAAAGGAATTCCATGTAATGAAACTATTTCATTTACATACAGCTTAGCTAATTGTTCCATATTGAAAGTTTCCTTCATTGGTAGAAAATGAGCTGACTTAGTTAGCCTATCTACAATCACCTAGATTGTATCACTACCTTTCCTTGTTTTGGGTAATTTGGTAACAAAATCCATTGTTACCAATTCCCACTTCCACACTGGCATCTCTAATTGTTGTAACAAACCTGAGGGTTTCTAGTATTCAGCTTTAACTTGGGAACAGGTTAAACACTTAGAAACATAAGCTGCTATGTCCTTTTTCATTCCTATCCACCAAAAATTCTTTCTTAAGTCCTGATACATCTTATCACTTCCAGGATGCATCGTATACTTAGACTTATGGGCTTCTTCTAACAAACGATGGCGTAGGTTTCCTAATTTAGGTATCCACATTCTTTTCTTAAGGAATCTTCAAATTCCATCTGTTCCTTGTTCTAATTCCTTAATCATACCTTTCAATTTCTCAGTATCATTCTTGATTACTGATTTTTGTACTTATCTAATTTGTTCATTTAAATCCACTCATAGATTTAATTTAAGAGAACGTACCCTTTTTGGCTTTTCATGATACTTTCGACTTAAAGCATCGGCTACTACATTTGCCTTTCCCGTATGATACTGGATATTACAATCATAATCACTAAGTAATTCCATCCAGCGTCTTTGTCTCATATTCAACTCCTTTTGCCCGAAAACATACCTTAAGCTCTTATGGTCTGTGAAAATAGGAAACTTACTACCGTAAAGGTAATGTCTCCAAATTTTCAGGGCAAAAATTATGGCTCCTAATTCTAAATCATGGGTTGAATAGTTCTCTTCATGATTCTTAAGTTGTCTGGATGCGTAAGCTATAACCTTTTGCCGTTGCATCAATACACATCCATAACCTAACTTAGAAGCATCACAATAGACTACAAAGGCTTTCCTTCTGGTAATGCTAATATGGGTGCATTGGTTAATCTTTCCTTAAGAATTTTAAATGATTCTTCTTGTTTTGATCCCCATTCAAACTTAACAGATTTACAGGTTAGCTTAGTTAAAGGAATGGCTATTCTAGAAAAATCTCGAATAAATCT
This sequence comes from Helianthus tuberosus, assembly GCA_030545235.1. Classification (NCBI taxonomy): domain Eukaryota; kingdom Viridiplantae; phylum Streptophyta; class Magnoliopsida; order Asterales; family Asteraceae; genus Helianthus; species Helianthus tuberosus. The sequence continues at coordinate 3,287,866 of JARYGA010059765.1, read as the reverse complement.
TCTATAATAACCGGTCAGTCCTAAGAAACTTCTAACCTCGGTTGGTGACTCAGGGGTTTTCCATTTGGTAAGTGCCTCAATCTTGGTGGGATCCACATGAATTCCTTTATGATTGACTAAATGTCCAAGAAACTGTACCTGTTCTAACCAAAACTCGCACTTTGAAAACTTAGCATAAAGTTTTTCTTTCCTTAATAAACTTAGAAGTGCGTGCAGATGCGCTGCGTGTTCCTCTTTACTCTTAGAGTAAATGAGAATATCATCTATAAAGACAATTATGAATTTATCCAAATATGGCTTACATATTCGGTTCATCATGTCCATAAATGCAGCTGGGGCATTGGTTAAACCAAATGGCATGACAGTAAATTCATAATGGCCATACCTTGTTCTGAAAACGGTCTTAGGAATGTCCTCTTCCTGTACCTTTAATTGATGATATCCTGACCGTAAATCGATTTTAGAGAAAAATCGAGCTCCTTGCAATTGATCGAACAGATCATCGATCCTTGGTAATGGATACCGGTTCTTAATCGTGACCTTGTTCAATTCACGATAGTCAATGCACATACGCATAGATCCGTCCTTCTTCTTAATGAATAAGATTGGTGCTCCCCATGGCGATGAACTTGGCTGTATGAATCCTTTCTCCAACAATTCGTCTAGCTGTTTCTTTAGTTCTTGCATTTCTGCGGGTGCCAAACGGTATGGTGTTGTTCCTGGTAGCAGGTGAATTCTGAATTCAACTTCCCTGTCTGGCGGTAGTCCTGGTAACTCTTCTGGGAATACATCTGAAAACTGAGATACTACAGGAATGTCTTTTAATTCCTTTTCCTTAGTGTTAATGGTTATGGAAATCAAATACACTAACGATCCTTTTCTTACATAACTTGCTGTTTTCGTCACAGAGATGAATTTCGTGGATCTAGATGGTTTATCTCCTTTAATTGTGATCTTTTCACCCTTTGGTGAATTTACTTGGATTGACTGTTAATCACATAGAATACTAGCTTTATTGGCTATTAACCAATCCATTCCTAATACAACATCAAATCCTGCTAGATTCATTGAGTAAAGGTTTGCAATAAACTTTTGATTTAAAAATTCTATTCTTGCTTCCTGCGAGATCTCAGAAATCCTAACGGTTTCCCATTTGCTGTTTCTACTAGACATTCTTGCGGGAGTTTAGTTAATGGTTGATTGAGTAATTTGCAAAATTAAGTATTAATAAAACTTTGGTTCGCACCAGAGTGAAATAATACTTTAGCAAAAACGTCATTAACTAAAAACGTACCGGCTATCACGTCCGGAATCATCTTCGCTTCTTCTGCACTCAGAACAAATGCTCTAGCATTTTTAGTATTCTTATTGGTTGTGGCTGGAGCTAATTTCAGACAGTTTGGCTTGATATGACCTTGTTCTCCGCAGTTGTAGCATATCATGTTGTTAGGTTTCTTCCTGCAGTCTTCTTCCTTGTGTCCAGATATCTTGCAGAAGTTGCTATATATGGAGCATCTTCTAGAATGCTTCCTTTTGCAATACTTGCAGTAGGGTGCATAAGTAGAACCTACATTCTTTCCACGGTTGGAATTACCGTAACGGAATTCCTGGGTAAGTCTTTGAGCTAGGTTCCTCCTCTGGTCTTCTTCTCGTGTACGCATTAACTCATCTATCAAGGTATTTGCTAGTTTTACAGCTTCTTCTATAGTTGGTGGTCTAGCTTCTTTGACTACATGTCTTATCTCACTGATTAATCCCCAGATGTAACGGGAGATTAATACTGGTTCAGGTGATGCAAGGGTTGGCACTATTCTAGCATATTCGAAAAATAACGTAGTATAATCCTTACTATCCACTCCAGTCATCCTAAGGTTTAGGAATTTATTTGCTATCTGTTCCTTTTCATTGGGAGGGCAGAATTTTCTATCTACCATGTTCTTAAATTCCTCCCATTCCATATTGTAAACCCTGTCACTTCCCCTAGTTTAGAGGATAGTGTTCCACCATTCTAAAGCTGAGTTCTTAAACAGATTGGAAGCAAACATTATCTTAGCTTCTTCTGCGCACTTGCTTATTTTTAAGACTGCATCAGTCTTTTCTATCCAGCGTAGAGCTGCAACGGCCCCTTCATTGCCCGAGAATTCAATTGGTTTACAAGACCATAATTCTTTATAAGAACAACCATAAGATATGGTTCTTCTTCTTTTGGGAATGGGCACTTGAAGTATGGGGTCCATTGTTTACGCTGTGTTCAGGTTCAGTGGGTCGTTTACTGCTATGGTTACTTTTATTATCCGTTTTCCTAACTGTTTGGATAATATATGGCATTGCATCTATTATCCCTTGTGCCACTATGTGTTGGATGGCACTGTTATCCACTTGATTTCCATTGTTATCATTGTTCGGGTTATCGTTATTCTGGTTTTCCGGGTTATTATCCGGGTTCTCTTGATTCACTTGGTCGGCCATCTGAATTTTAAACATTTACCACGTATTAATATCACAAGATAATATCTTAATAAAATCAATCACATGATACGCATATTGATAAAAAAACGTCGAACATTGCGACTTACTCTTTTCTTATATAGTATGCGTCTAATACAAACCAGAACTGGAATTTAAAATTACAATACTAGTAGGCATCCGTAACTATTATCTAGATTTTTTTTCACACATACACACATATTATATATATATATATATTATTACTACCATCACCTATCACGGATATGGGTTCATCCAGAACTCCATATTGCGCTCGTCATACTTCCAGACGAGTCGCTCTCCAACCTGCCTCATCCTCTCGCTACTTTCTAAAATCTCCTCTCCGAAGGTTCGGAGTTCTTGCACATTTTCTGCACTCATTGGGGGTGCAGGTGCTGGGACTGGGTTTGGAAACTTAGGTGCGGGTTCCTGGTACGGGTATGGATTCTCTAAAATTTCCCTGATGTATTGATCGCTATCATAGTAGGGATCTAGAGGGTCCAAACCTGGGTAGGCTGCTAGATTCGGCATGGGTTCATTTTCTGGTGTTGGGTAGCGTTGCACATAATCCCTATGTTCATCTAACCACGGGTCGTAATCCGGGTCTAAGGGATTGGGTGCTGGTACCCTAGGTATCTCCATTGGGTCAAACTCAGGCATCGAGATTTGATTTTCTGGGTTGTTCTCAATTTCCATTGGCTATGTAGGAAACAATGGTAAAGGCTGGGTTGCTATGAGTTGCTCCAGGTTAGGGTCGGCAACTGTAGTTGCTAGGATATGGAAGTTTGCTAGGCTCCTATTGAGCATATCCTGGGTGTGAGCATCTGTTTCTCGCTTAGTGGCTGCTAAAGCCCGCTGCTCTTGCAACTTTTTCATTCTCTTCCTACGTTCATGTGCACCTCTACTGAACCATCCTCTCTTCTTAGGAGGGAATGGCTCTTCAGACTGAGCCTTGAACATGAATAGAGCATCTTCATTGTCAGCAGAATACCCTGAAAGGGCAGGCTGTGAAGAGGTACCTTCGTCCCTAGGTGAGCTGGACAACTGACGGTAGGCGTCGGAAGGTCCTTGGTCGCTCATACTGTAAACTAACAAATAGTCAAATAACACGCAACAATAATATTCATGTATGCACGTAGTTCTGTAATTTATTTCCTAACATTTTAAATAGTATCTTGGTGTCAGCAGAACACTTCTGTGGCTGAATCAGTGGCTTAGCTCTAATACCACCTTCTGTCGCAACCCCCGCCCCCTATCTGTCCCGGGAACGGGCGGCCGCGAGACCAGTATTGGTGGTATAAGTGTTTATCATTATTTGGCAGCGGAAATTTCATCAGGACTGTAGTTAGGAAATATTTTATCAGAGTAAATACCACAATTTTATAATATTAAACACATTGGGATAAAACCCAAGTTTTCATTACAAACAATTTCATAGGGATAAACCCTATTTTATTGAATAAAACGTCTTCTTTTATTTAGGTAACTTTTATAGCCACTTTTCCAAGCCTTCAGTGCTGTCCAGCTGGCTTCTAGTTGGCTCTCACATTTTGTTACCTGAAACGCGTTTAAAAACATTTTGTCAGTGAGAAATACTGGTGAGTGAATCCCAGTTTAATCAAGAAGAGTTTTTATCAATTTAACAGTATTGAGAGCGATTACAATGTTTATATCTACACAATTACTCATTCAGTACTGTCAATCCTGACTTGTGGGTCATATTACACATTGGCTAACTCTTGTCCAATGGTAACGTGTTCCACATTTTGTATACAAAACCCCAACATACCGGCAGTAATTGAAGAATTACAAAGTCTCAATCACTGCTAATCATAATGTAAATAAATAAAGGTTTTGTAAAAACTGTTTACAAAAAGGTGATTATTCACATTGCTGTCTTAGGGTTTCTTTAAGGATTTCCTGGTGATTATCTATTAATTACACAAATGCACACGCGTAAGTATAATAACCCAACATTTATATTAATGATACCCTCCCCGAGACGGCATTCCAACGACTACGTCGGGCAGAACCACGACAGCCGTTACGAAACCCTGGATCAATCGGGCAGCGTATCTAATACGTAACCGGGGTTATGATACTTACAACGAGGCAGAACTTCGTTATTTAGGGGGTATTATGCCCGAAAATTACTTCTACACTTAAGAAATTCGAGAGAGAAAGAAAGGAATGATCGATCTGGACTGAAGGCCGTTGCCCTGAATTTATAGGGCTGCAATTGGGTTTTGTCGCGCCCTGCGTAAAGTCCGGCCAAGGCCTTCGCGGCCCGCGAGGCTCCCTAGGGTTGCTGAGTTGACACGTAGCATCAACACGAGTCCGACACGTGGCGGCACCGGGGCTCGCCCTGATGACTGGCTGTCGCGGCCCGCTTAGGTGGTAGCCAAGGGCAACGCGCCCCGCGAGAGACCATTAAAATTTGTTTTTATTAAACTTAAATAAAAATAAAGGTATTTGTGGCTCGTTTTCGTATATGGGGTGTATTTTAGAACATATTGGGGCATTCTAAATATTTTTAGGGTGTCGAAAATTATTCAGGAGGGTTGTTATACTAGCTTATCTCTTTCTTGATCGAGATCAAATGCACTACACCCAAATATCCTCAGGTGGTTATACTTCACAGCTTCACCTTTCCACTCTTCTTGTGGGACTTTGTATCCTAACGGAACTGATAGGCCTCGATTGATTAAGTAAGCAGCAGTATTAACTGCATCTGCCTAGAACATCTCTGGCAATCCAGTATTTATTCTCATGCTTCTAGCTCGTTCATTCAAGGTTCTGTTCATCCTTTCTGCAACCCCGTTTTACTAAGGAATGCCCGAGACGGTATTAATCATTCGAATGACATGTTCAGCACAATAATCAACAAACTCCTGGCTGACATACTCTCCTCCGTTATCGGGTTTCAAAGCTTTCACCTTCAAGTTGGTTTCATTTTCAACAGCAATGTTCCATTTCTTAAAGCTATTATAAACATCATACTTATGTTTCAGAAATTTAACCCATACCTTGCGTGTTGAGTCGTCGATGAAGGTGACATAATAGCGAGCTCCTCCCACTAAAGCTACTGGAGTTGGCCCGTATACATCTGTGTGAACGAGCTCCAATTTCTGAGCTTTCGATGATTTATGTCACACCCTGACTTTTGCGGAAGCTTTTGAAAATAGGTATGTAAAGCGTCTATGAACAGATCGATTAATGTTTTGCAAGGACATTAATATATGTGACAACATAGGGAGTATTCAACCCGAGTAGACGATTATTAGTGTTGAATCACCTCGACTATGTCAAATCACCCTTGACTGTGTCAAATCACCTTGACTGTATCAAATCACCTTGACTGTGTCAAATCACCTTGACCGTTGTCGAATCACCTCGACTGGGACACAACAGTACTCTAAGTGGTCACACAAGGACCATGAGTGGGGCTCGGCCATACCCGTTAGATCTAACCTTTGTCCGTGATCCTTAATAGAATTAATGGCATTCAATTTCAGCCTATGCTCACATGATCTAATAGTTCATTTCATAGCCAAATCATACCCATGTTGACATGTATTTCACCCCCGAGAGTTATAAATTCGAAAACAGTTAAGAAAAAAAGGGGGACATGAACTCACAAGTTTGCGTAGCTTGTCCTGTAAACTCAAAGATCTTTTCCCACTGGTCGTATAACTACATACACACGTGCTATGTTTATTAGACGTTTAGGTCGTGTAACGACTCTCAGTCTTATTTATTTATTAAGACTTATTTTGGAATTGGTATACTTTGAGTTATATGTTGGATGTACATTATATAATTCCAAATTATATAAGTATTAGTTAAAATAGGAATATTTTAACTTAATTTATTTGGAATATTGTAAAAAAATAATATATTTATTTTTAACTTGTTTTTGTCATGTATTTTTCACAGAAATATTTTTCCAAGTATGGGTATACTTGTACTTGTGTATTTGTATACGGGTATTTTGCCAAGTATTGGTAGTGTATTCCGTTGTGTATTTCTACGTATGGGAGTACGTATTTTCTTGTATTTATCAAGTATTTTATACTTAATTTGTGTAAAATTTTCCGAAATATTATTTTTATACAACTAAAAATCAATAACTTTATATTCTTAAAATATTCATATTTAAGAGAAGTTTTTTAGAAAAACATCTATAAATTTTACTTGGCAAAAATAAGTATACTTCCATTTATTTCTAAAAAATAATACATTTTTAAGATTAAACTTAGAAAAGAATAATATATATTTTTGGTTCTCACCCAAAATAATATATTTTGTGTTGTTTAGGAAAATATATACTTCACAAATAATATATTTTCCTCCTTTGCCAAAATGTGATATATTTTGCAATAGTTGTAAAAATTTATATTTGACCGTTTCTTCGGTTTCAAAACACTGTTTATCACATTTTTCGAATTACGAATTTATTTCCGGAATATATATATTTATAGTCCAATGTCCATTGTCCGGTTTGTCCAATATTCGGGTATAAATTATATATTTGTTTTCTTGTGATTTTGGTAATATTTTTATATTACAATTTTTAGTATTTTAGTGTGGTGTATTATTTCCAAGTCCTAATTTTAATATAACTAATACAATCAATATACAAGTAGCATATAATTTTGTGACATCTAAATATATATTTTCCTAAATATATACTTAGTGATTTTTATTATCAAAAATCAACCTCCAATACTTGTAATTTTTGTAATAAAAATTATGGCAACTTTTATACTTAAAACCAAGATCAAAAATTATTTGTAAACACTTATTTAAAAATATTTTCTAAGTGTTTAATTTCTACAAAAATTTTGCCATAGTTTCCCCTTAAAAATGGAGGTTTCCATGCTTAATAGCATATCATTTTCTTTTAAAAATTCATCATCAATCATCAAAAATTTACATGTAACTTACCATAAGCCAAAAATATGCATTTTTTTACATTATGTCATGAACTTGTAGTTAGTAAAAATTTGTAGTAATTTCACATGTTGTTTAGTAAGGTTTAAGAACACTAACTCCATGGTTTTTATTTAATAAAACTCTTTCTTGTAAAATTTCATTCTTTACAACTTACAACTCGATTTTACAAAAATCATTCTTCTTGCATTTTTCATGTTACATACACCTTTCTAGTTCCATTTAACCTTCTAAAACATGGTTATTTTCTTTTGAAATCAAATCATGTGAAATCTAGTAGTAAACTTTAGTTTCTTGAAAATATTATTTTTGAAATCTTTTATTTTCAACACTTATAACTTGTAGGAATAATCATCCTACACTAAAACAAGTTCATCTTCAAGTTCGTGATTCACATAAAGGATGATCAACATGATTTTCTCAAGATCCATCCTTACACTTGCTAGATCATGTGTTTAATCATCATCTAGCAAGCTTCTTATGGTGATCTACACCATAAACACAAGTAATCAACAAACAAGTTTCACACATACACTAAAACAACTTGATCTTCATGTTTTTAAGCTTTATGTTCAAGTTCATCTTTATGCTTTCTTGGGATTCTTTAGATTAACAAGTTACATTATACTTTAACCACTAAAATCATGAGTAAAAACAAGATCAAGAGGCTTACTACTAGCATTATGGCTAGGGAAGAATCAAGATGCAAAGTGATGAAGATTTGAAGTGGTTCGCTCCTTGTGAAGGTCCTTCCAATTCCTTTGCTTCCCACCTTCCTAGTTATGCTTAATTCACCTTAGGATGCTCTTAGAATACTTGAAATGAAACTTGAAATGAGGATGATGGTGAAGGGTATTTGGGCCGTAGGTAATGGGATGGAGAAGAAGAGGAGTGGTGTGGCTCGAAGTGTTAGAATAAGAAATGAATGGGACTAATGGTTTTTATAAAAGATTTCCAACAATCTTTTACATTATGGTCATAATGTTTCAAATCTTTATAACATATCAACTTAATTAATAATAGGAAATATAGTGTAGGGCCCCCATGTTCTAACCATCCTAGGGGGGGGGGGGGGCTAGTTCCATTTCAAATATTAGTTAAGTGTTCTGGTTAGAATTCAAGGGTATTAGTTAGTGTTTAATTGTGTTTATATGTTTTAAGTAGTATCATGATGTTTAGTGTTCATAACTAGCTTCCATACATTAAAACAATGCTTCTAGTTGAATTTTGGTGTTTCGGGTACTGTCCGGTTGTTCGGTTGGCTACCGGTTCGTTAAGGTGGTAAATTGCGCAGTCTAGTGTGCTTTATGTTGTCTTTTATGACATTTTTGATTCCCGACACTTATCAAAGTATTCTGGACCATTAAACCACATTTCTGCATTATATTTTGGGGGTTAAAAGCTGAATTTTGTTGTTTCCTGCAGAATTCTGCAGTTTTAGTGTGTTCCAGGCACTTTCGGGCACTTAAATCATTACTCGGAAGGCAGTTTTATGATCCCTAATTTTCTACATACTATTCTAGTGTAACTCTTGGTTCCGGGGCTCATTATGTGTCTTAACACTATGTCTGTCCGAGTACTGAACTCCCGTCAGTACTTATGGTTTGTCTGATAACTGTGCTAACTTTGTTTTGTGCACTAATTGAACCACACTGTGTTGCATGTAATAATGCTAAACAATCTTGCAACATGAAATGCACTTGTATGTATATGACGGTAATCAGAAGATCATTCATCTCATTAATTCGATCTTGCACAGTCATTAAAGCACAAATTACTGTTTAATATTGTACGGAATACATGGAAAAGTGTCAGTTGTCACATTCTCCCCCCGTTAAAAGAATTTCGTCTCAAAATTCAATCTGTGTTACCGGTTGTAGGGGAGTTGTGAAACGAATGCGGATACTTAGACTTAATTTGGTCTTCACGTTCCCATGTAAACTCTGGGCCATGACCTATGTATTTCCGGTCTCCACCCAACTCAGCTGGGATCGACACTTACGTCCATAAAGAGCTTCAAACGGGGTGGCCTGAATGCTGGTGTGATAACTATTGTTGTAGGAAAACTCCACCAAAGGCAGGTGAGTATCCCAACTTCCACCAAAGTCTATCACACAACCGTATAGCATATCTTCCAAAGTCTGAATCGTTCGTTCACTTTGGCCATCCGCCTGAGGGTGAAATGCAGTACTAAGATTCAACTGTGATCCAAAAGCTTGCTGAAACGATTGCTAGATTCTTGACACAAAACGACCATCTCGGTCGGATATGATGGATACAGGCACTCCATGACGTGCCACAATCTCCCTGAGGTATATTTTTGCTAACCTCCTCATGTTGTCTTTCTCACTGATCGGTAGAAAGTGCGCAGACTTCGTGAGTCGATCAATAATCACCCAAATCATATCGTGTCCTCTTTACATTCTTGGTAGCTTCGTAATGAAGTCCATTGAGATTTGTTCCCACTTCCACACGGGAATCTCAGGTTGTTGCAGCAGCCCTGACGGTTTCTAGTATTCCGCCTTAACTTTAGCACAAGTAAGACAGTTACCCACATATGTAGCAATATTAGCTTTCATCTTGGGCCACTAATAAAAATCCTTTAATTCTTGGTACATCTTGTCAGATCCAGGATGGATCGAGTACCTTGACTTGTGAGCTTTATCCAGAATAAGTGCTCGTAGATCACTGAAGAATGGAACCCAAATTCGCTCCAGAAAGTACAATGTTCCATCTTCCTAAGGCGATGATTGCGCTTCCATTCCACGTAATGCTTCAGCTCGTAGGTTCTCTAGTTTGAGCGCCTCTTGCTCAGCTTCACGAATCCAAGTAGCGAGATTCGTTTGTATGGTCATCTCTAAGGCTCGTACCCTTAGAGGTTTTGCGCGTTCCTTGCGGCTCAAGGCGTCAGTTACAACGTTTGCCTTGCCCGGGTGATACTTAATCTCACAATCATAATCATTTAATGGCTCGACCCATCTTCGCTATCTCATAGTTAAATCCTTCTGATAAAAAAAATGTGCTGCAAACTCTTATGATCTGTAAAGATCGTGCAACGAGTGCCAAGTTTTCAACGAGAAATTCACTGCACCTAGTTCAAGGTCATGCGTGGTATTGTTCTTCTCATGCACCTTCAATTGACGTGACGCGTACGCGATTACTTTGTCTCGTTGTATCAACACGCAAGCAAGACCTTGTCGAGAAGCATCACAATATACCACAAATCCATTGGTACCGTCAGGTAGAGAAAAGATAGGTGCATTACAGAGTTTTTCCTTCAACGTCTGGAGAGCTGTTTCTTGCTTCTCTTCCTAATTAAATTTCTTATCCTTCTGGGTTAGGGATGTTAGCGGCTGGGGAATACTTGAAAAATTCTCTATAAATCGTCTGTAATAGCCTGCTAACCCTAGAAATTGTCGTATTTTAGTTGGCGTCTTTGGGGCTTCCTAATTTTTGACTGCCTCAATCTTGGCAGGGTCGACATGAATTCCATTCTCATACACCACGTGACCTAAGAATTGCACCTTTCGAAATCAAAATTCGCACTTCGACAGCTTTGCATACAACTGTTCCTTCTTCTAAAGTTCCAAGATAGCTCGCAGATGTTTCTCATGTTCTTCCTTGGTCTTCGAGTAAATAAGGATGTCATCAATAAACACAATCACGAACTTATTCAGATATGGCTTACACATCCGATTCATGAGGTCCATGAATACTGCTGGTGTGTTTGTTAAGCCAAACAACATGACAAGGAACTCGTGATGTCCATAGCGAGTCCTAAAGGCCGTTTTAGGGATACTTTCTTCTTGTATTCGCAGTTGATGATATCCTGTCCTCAAGTCAATCTTCGAGTAGTAGCTAGAACCTTGTAATTGGTCAAACAAGTCATCAATCCTCGACAAGGGATACCGATTCTTGATGGTTAGCTTATTCAACTCTCTGTAGTCGATACACATACGAAAACTGCCATCCTCCTTCTTAACAAATAGCACTTTAGCTCCCCAAGACGAGAAGCTCGGCCTCATAAATCCTTTATCCAACAACTCCTGGAGTTGCGTGGATAACTCTTGCATTTCGGTTGGCGCAAGTCGATATGGTGCCTTGGCTACAAGAGCGGCGCCTGGAACCAGGTTAATACGAAATTCGACTTGTCCCTGCGGAGGTAATCCTGGCAAGTCTTCGGAGAAAACTTCAGGAAAATCCTTTACCACCGGGATATCTTCAATCTTGGGCTCCTTGGTCTCCTTGTCAACAACACGAGCAAGGAAGGCTATGCAGCCTTTTCGGAGATACTTATGCGCCTTCATACAACTACTGACTCGTAGGGGCGTCTCACGTTCTCCCTGTTGACTACGAGTGTTTCTCCATTCAATAGTGGGATGCGGATGGTCTTCTCGTGGCACTACCTCCACCCGGTTGTCCGACAACCAAACCATCCCGATAACAACATCAAGGCTTCCTAAGTCAGCAGGTAATAGAAAATTCCCACTCTCCAAGTTCCAAAGTACAACCCTTAATCACCTCATTTGCTTTAACTGACTTTCCATTTGCCAATTCTATAGAATATAGGACGTCTAGCTTACTTGAAACTAGGCCAAATGATGCGTGTTGTCGTGTATATATTTTTAATTATATTTTAAGCCCTTTTTAACACTTTAGTCAAGTTTTAAATTTATAAAATACGATATTTTACTAACACTAAACACACATATGGGCAAGTGCACCCATCGTGAGCGTAGTATAGCGTTTGTAAGATACCGAGGTCGTCCAAGGACACAAGAACTTTTAGTATCGGTTTATCCTCAACGTCTAATCAAATCAAAAGTTAGAAAAAGGTTTTAAAAATGAAAATGAAAACTAAAAAATGCTGAAAATAAAAATAAAATTAAAACAGATAGACAAGATGAATCACTTGGATCCGACTCGCCTTTAGTGTAACCTTTGATGAATTTCGCACTTTTGCACTTTTTAAGAGATAATCTTAGTTATAGTAGTAAGCCCCTCTTTTAAAGGTGACGTTACCCTCAACCCAGTAGTTTGAGTCAGCAAGGATACAATCCTAAAGGGTTGGATTATTGAAAGATAATTAATTAAGTTATTAATGTGTAATGTGGTAGGCCCCTCTTTTGAAGGTGACGTTACCCTCGGCTAAGTGGTTTGAGTCAGCAGGGATACAATCCCAAGTAGCCGGGTTAATGTAATAATAGTCGTTTACATATGAGGGGGTCAAGCCATTCACACCCCCACCATCCAATACCAGTGGGTATGAAGGAGGTCCTAGTAAGCTTGACCCAGGTCCTTGCAGGATCTATACACTGAACAAGGCAAGAACCTTACCAAACCATTCCCTTAACCCCCGACCAGGTAGCCAACATATCTCTATATAGACCGTAGAGATATGAATGGTGTAAATCTTTTATTTTATATAGACAGTAAAATAACGCCATGACACCACGAACAAATGATAAGGAAGTTTCACCTTCAACATAAGAAACTAGTTATTAATGTCATTAATACAAAACCAAATAAAGAGTGTGAAAAGATTAAAAGACAAAAGTATTACACTAAATGCTTGTCTTCACCAAGTGATGTAAGAGACTTAGGCAAACATGGCCTTTGATTGTCAAGAACTCTTACTATCAATCTTGGATCCCAAGACTACTACACACACTTTATGATGGATGATGGTGGTGGATGTGGGTTGTGATGGTGGTGGAGGGTGGGTGAAGTGTGAGAGAGGTGGTTTGCCAAGGGATGCCTTTGAAGTCAACCAAGCATGTGACACCTGTGTCACTACAACCATCAAACAAATACCAAGCCAATGAAATATTGTATTTCATACTTGGGATCTGTATAAATATGTGTATCTTTTGCACATATCAATTCTTGTTCGATTTCAAGCTCTAAATCACTTTCTGGAAGGTTATACGCGCACTGATGCGTAAATATAACCAGTTTAGTGCAACGAACACTCCAGAATAGTGAAATATACTTAACATACCTTAAATAACCTTTACATAACTTAGAAATAAGTTTTGAAGGCTTTGGTATGGCAAAATCAAGTTAAATCGCTTACAGGGACTAAAGTTGACAAACTGCGAAAGTATGCCAATCTGAACTGTAACAGACATTCCGGAACATGACCATAAGTTAAACATACCCTAAATATCCTTCACATAGCTTAGAAATAGGCTTTGAGGGGTTTGGTATGCTAAAATAAACTTTTGGGTCTTTCAGGGACTAAAAGCGTCAAAAAGTGCACAAGTTTGCACTTTCGCGCATAACTTACATTCTGAATACACCCGGACATCCAAAAATTTATGTAAGCACTAAAACATTGTATTTTAGTGTTTGGCATAAGAAAAATCCATTCGTCGCGTCATTTGGATCGTTTTTCGCGCTTATGCGCATTCCGTCGTAATTAAGCGAACATCGCGATCGTACGACCAAACGAACTGACATCCGACATATTTTTGAGCATGTTTCATATCCACAATGTTTAGGCATCATTTTAGGGCCTTAACGTTGGCTAAACGGTCCTTAAACGCGTCGAAAATGGCCTTAAAACACAACAGGGACTGAAACTGTCAATATGGCAAAGTTTCTTCTGACCAGACAGGCCAGGCGGCCCGCGTAAGGTTTGTGTGTATCCTTACGCGGACCGCGTCAGTGTTCCAGACCAGATTAACTGAATTTAACAGCAGATTACAGCTGGTAAACTCACAACCACACTCACACTTGCCCTTTCAGCTCATGAGAGGCCATTTTTAGTCACCAGAATATTCCAACAAGTGTACGCACGGGATTCGATCACATTTTCCAAGAAACGATCCTAACGGTTCGGGAAATACTATAAATACCCAACCCACTTAACTTCAAAACCCACTAGAATCTGATCTAATGTGCTCTAAGTTGAAACCTTTGTTTCATACCTTAGCTATTTTGATCTAGATTAGCATTCGGGGACCCTTCGTAAGTATTCCTTCGTTCTTTTATTGCTTTTCGAGTCCGAAAGTCAAACTTTGTTTGACTTTCTGCGTTGACCAGTTATGGTCAATGCGAAGTTCGTTTGAACTTCGCAACGTGATTGTAATCACGATGGTTATAGTCCTTTGTGACTATGCCTACTGATTACCACGTTGTCTAGGGTCGTAAGGGTAAGCGATCTGATAACTCGCTTATACCTTCGAACCCGACCCATTTGGTTGATCATTAGGATCCGACCAAACACATTAGGTGACCATAGCATATAGGGAATAACCTTCCGAGGTTATACCTTATGGTCGTTTCGTTTAAGTAGTTGTATGATAGGTAGTTTATATGCCTTAGGTAAATTACCAAAATACCCTTTGATGCCAAAATTCATTTTAAACATATGTAACATAACTTTTGACATCTAAACTGCTTTGACAACAATATTAGACATGTTAAGGCATATGTTACTTGTCATAGGACTAGTTAGGCGTTCCGAACGCGTTTCACGCGAACGACGCGTTAAAATAGCATAAGCTACCTAAACGGGTCGTAATGGGTCGTAAGTGCTTAGGTTAGGTTTCATTTAGTATGTAGACTTTGTTAAACCATATTACACGAGTCTCCATACTCGTTTGGTTTACGAACCCTCATACTATCTAAATCCTCCGATTTAGGTCCGGTTTATTAACATAGTTACCTATATTAGGCGCCGTTTGATTTCCGAGATCTCTAGCATTGCTTGGTGGTTATCTTAGGACTTCTGAGCAATCTCAAGTGAGTACATAGACCCCTCTTTTACTGTTTTCCAAACGTTTTGGGGTGAAACACATGTGCCTACTTGTTACTTTCGTGCTTTCCTGCTTTCCTGCTTTCACATCATATACTTGCTATATTCATTAGTACACTTATAGTACATGATTTCATTACATTTCTGCTATGTATGTTGACTGATAGCATGCTAGCACATTGATTTACATGACTTTTCTGCTTTGTATGTTAACTTAGCATACTTAGTACATCGTTTTACATTACATGCTATGTATGCCCATTGTGTGCGTACTTAGTACATTGTTTTACATTACACTTATGCTATGTATGTCCATTGTGTGCATACTTAGTACATTGTTTTACATTGCATTTCTGTTGCATATGCTCATCCAGCATATGAACACATTATATTACATTCTGAACCGTTGTAACCATTTGACTATGTGAACCGTTGTAACCATTTGATTATATGAACTGTTTGTAACTGTTGAACTGTGTGAACCTTTCGTATCTGTTGACATGATTTACATTTGACAATAGACATTGGACTATACTTAAACATTTCTACAACTGTTAAACATTACATCTTGATGGTTTGGTTTGAGTAAGTGATTTAAGTAACGATGCGTGTGTAATATGATACAAGCATGGTGGATACGCCGCTGGTACTTCCTATATATAAGTGTCTGTATGGTATTACATATCGTAGCGTTATTTGAACCATTTCAATTTGAGACATAACATTTTATACAAATAACATACTTTTCACAAGACATTGATTTATAAACAACTTATCTTATGCAAACTCATTTTACTTGGTTATTCATTTAACCATACATTATTCTCTTATTTATACATATCATCTGAACTTATCGTTTTTCAAATGATTTACAAGACAAAGCAAATTACAAGGTTCATGACTAAACATTTTCTCAAACATAAGTCATGAATTCTGTTTTCACAAAACCTATGTATCTCACAGGCATTTTTATGCTGACGTACCTATTTTCACATGTGTTTTCAGGAGATGATGCATAGGACTTATCAAGACATACTTAGGCGGACCTGTGCCTTAGTGACTTAAAACGAGACAAGAACTAGTTAATTTATGTTATGTACTCTTTGTTTCTTGTTTAAAACAATGTAAACTCTCATGTTTGATTAATAAAACAAAAATTCAATTGCCATGGATTTGAAACAATTAATTCTGTTACAACACACCCCGACGTTTCCGCCACGTTTTGTATGTTCTATGTGGTCGGGGTGTGACAGAAAAGATGGTATCAGAGCCAATGGTTATAGGGAATTAGGTTATTAGTAATGCTTTGACCTAGTCTATAACCTTTCTAGGACCCTAACGCGAGTTTACTTGCGTTTAGTCATAAAACAATACCGTCACCTATCCTTAGGCGACGACCACAACAAGAACATAAATTTCAAAACCGCTTTGAAAACTAATCATCTGTTCTAGGATGATTGATTACTAGGTTTTGAACCCTCTATTGTAAGGTTTTGAACCCCTTTGAGTTTTCAAAATCTCGTCAAGGTTTTGGGTTTTAAATAATGTGAACACGTGCAAACTGGAAGGGTGAATGCCTGTATTCTGGGTTTTCTGTCTAGGCAAGCACTTCGTATATATCTCATCAGACGCGAGACCAGTTGTGCTTACCTGGGAATTCTTGGGATGAGTGTCCACTTATAGGCGAGCATGTCTTCGCAATACATTATTTTTGACCTATTTACTTTGATTAATCACCAGGGTCATTTGTTGCTTTGTAGTAACAAACAAATGACCACTATCCTTGCTTTCATCAGATTTGTTTCATCTCATTCTTTTCTTCTAATACTCTCACTCGTTCCCTTTCATGTTTCCTCTTTTAGAATACCTCCTCGACGCGAGAACCAGATAGCGACTGCCGAACTGGCAGAAATCATTGCGCAGCAAATGGCTGCTCAATTCCCAAACCTCTTTGCTCAATGGAACCAAGCCAACAACAACAAAAATGGTCCATGCAATTTCAAGAGTTTCAACTCGGCTAAACCACTCAAGTTTAGTGGTTCTGATGGAGCGACTGGGCTTCTTCAATGGTTCGAGAGCATTGAGAATACTTTCCGCCACGTGCAGTGTCCTGACAATCGCAAGGTCGAGTTTTCTTCAAGTGTGTTTCAGAAGAGGGCTCTTACATGGTGGAACGGGGTTATGAGAGACCGTGGTGCAGAAGTTGCTCTAGCACAGACATGGGCTGAACTTAGAGCTCTTATGATGAGGGAGTTTTGTCCTCGTCATGAACTGCGAGCATTGGAAAGAGAGTTTGATGGTTTGAAGCAAGATAGCGGTGAGCATCGAGCCTACACGGACCGTTATGAGGAGTTAAGTCTGTTATGCCCAAACATGGTCACGCCGTTGGATAAGGCAATCGAAAAGTACATTGATGGCCTCCCCGACTCAATACAAGACATTGTGACTGGTAGCAACCCTACTACAGTTAGGCAGACCATTGAGCTAGCTGCAACCTTGACTGAATCTCAGATAAGGAAATGTAAGCTTTTCCGAAAAGGTGACAAGAAACCGGTCGAGGAATCGAACCCAATCGAGGAATCAAAGACCATGGATGAACAGACCGGATCCCCCCTAAGAGGTCAAAGAAGCGAAAGGCTTCTCAAAACTTCGCCATGGTTACTCACAATGATCAAGCCGTCCCCAACCAACCAGCTCAACCCCCTGCTAGGAAGCCATATAATGGAGCTGCACCCTTGTGCAACCAATGTGGCCTACATCATCATGTTGGTGTGAAGTGCCGCACATGCCAAGTTTGCGGACTTATAGGTCATACAGCGAGGGTTTGCCCAACCGCAGCTGCACCAAATCAAGCTGGCAACAATCCTGCTCAAGCTCGTTTTCCACCAGGGTCTTGTTACAACTGTGGCGAGATGGGCCATTTTCGTAGGAATTGCCCAAAGCTTGTTAATGCAAATCCAGCGCAGAGATAAGTATCTGACCGACAGGAGACAACGTTGTTTAGAAAATAATCAAGCCTTGTGTATTATTTTCTTTTGTTATCACGATCTATGAAATAGTTGTTGTTATCGTTGTTATAAATAAATCTTTCATTTACATTTTTATATGTTTATGTGGTTGCATGTATAAACATATCCTCTACAATACCAACAATCAAGGAACCATATTCCTTGAAGAACAGACTACCCCCAAATTTCTTCCATTGTATGATCTCTTGCGTTTTCCACGAAAATCCTAAGTACCCGTTTCTTCCAAAAGAAACGAGGTACGAGGCGCCAAGTCGATAGCAATCGATAACAAGATAATAACAATTAAACAATTATGTGGTTATGTGCTTATGTGTTCCCTTTTATGTGTTGTGTGATCCAAACTATGTTATCCAAATCCTCGTAGAATCTTACATATCCTTGTACAAGAGATTCATAGTAGGATACCCAAAGGTACTACCTAAAATCCTAAATGGACTTCTACGTAGTAGTAAAGTCCCTTGGATTATAAAGTACTACTTCATAATTAGACGTGGTCTAGTTAAACTGATCGATCCAAAAATCTGGTTAGGAATATTATGTGATGATATAGATGAAAGGACTCCTTGGTGGCCTAATTAAGAAGATCCTCTGTCGATCTAATTAAAAGGACCCTATGGTAGTCTAGTCACCCTCATCACAAGTTTGATATCCTTCCCCACAACATTACAAAACGAACTGTGCGGACTGTGCAAGGAATTTCGTAATTATGGATGCATACATAATTATGGAATTTAGTGCACAGAAATCACAGCAAGTTCTGTCATGTATCTTGAGTAAACCCAATTCATTTCCATTTCTGATGAAGCATCCGTTGAGGAAAAATGAACTAGCTATTCATTTTTCACTTCTGAGGAATATCCGTTGAGGAAACGAATATCCGTTTATCCTTCATTTCCAACTCTGAGGAAGCAACCGTTGAAAATGACTCCGTTAGTTCATTTTCGTTTCTGAAGATTATCCGTTGAGGAAATGAATATCCGTTGTTAAATCTTTCATTTCCGTACCTGAGGAAGCAACCGTTGAAAATGACTCCGTTAGTTCATTTTCGTTTCTGAAGATTATCCGTTGAGGAAATGAATATCCGTTGTTAAATCTTTCATTTCCAACTCTGAGGAAACAACCGTTGAAAATGACTCCGTTAGTTCATTTTCGTTTCTGAAGATTATCCGTTGAGGAAATGAATATCCGTTGTTAAATCTTTCATTTCCGTACCTGAGGAAGCAACCGTTGAAAATGACTCCGTTAGTTCATTTTCGTTTCTGAAGATTATCCGTTGAGGAAATGAATATCCGTTGTTAAATCTTTCATTTCCAACTCTGAGGAAGCAACCGTTGAAAATGACTCCTTTAGTTCATTTTCGTTTCTGAAGATTATCCGTTGAGGAAATGAATATCCGTTGTTAAATCTTTCATTTCCGTACCTAAGGAAGCAACCGTTGAAAATGACTCCGTTAGTTCATTTTCGTTTCTGAAGATTATCCGTTGAGGAAATGAATATCCGTTGTTAAATCTTTCATTTCCGTACCTGAAGAAGCAACCGTTGAAAATGACTCCGTTAGTTCATTTTCGTTTATGAAGATATTCGTTGAGGGAAATGAATATCCGTTGATTATTCCTTCATTCCCGTTTCTGACGAAGAACCCGTTGAGGAAAATGAATCATCCATTCATTTTCGCTTCTAAAGAATATCCGTTGAGGGAAATGAATATCCGTTTGTTAAATCCTTCATTTTCCATTTCCGAAGAACCCGTTGAGGAAAATGACTCCATTCGTTAATTTTCACTTCTGAAGAATATCTGTTAAGGAAAATGACAGGATTATGCTTTACATATCTTTGATGGCTATTTAACACAAAGTCACAGACAGACTTCTACGAATAAATTTCGGGACAAAATTTCCTTAAGTAGGGGAGACTGTGACACCTGTGTCAGTGCGACCATCAAACAAATACCAAGCCAATGAAATATTGTATTTCATACTTGGGATCTGTATAAATATGTGTATCTTTTGCACATATCAATTCTTGTTCGATTTCAAGCTCTAAATCACTTTCTGGAAGGTTATATGCGCACTGATGCGTAAATATAACCAGTTTAATGCAACGAACACTCCGAAATAGTGAAATAGACTTAACATACCTTAAATAACCTTTACATAACTTAGAAATAAGTTTTGAAGGCTTTGGTATGGCAAAATCAAGTTAAATCGCTTACAGGGACTAAAGTTGACAAACTGCGAAAGTGTGCCAATCTGAACTGTAACAGACATTCCGGAACATGACCATAAGTTAAACATACCCTAAATATCCTTCACATAGCTTATAAATAGTCTTTGAGGGGTTCGGTATGCTAAAATAAACTTTTGGGTCTTTAAGGGACTAA
Organism: Helianthus tuberosus; assembly: GCA_030545235.1. Taxonomy (NCBI): domain Eukaryota; kingdom Viridiplantae; phylum Streptophyta; class Magnoliopsida; order Asterales; family Asteraceae; genus Helianthus; species Helianthus tuberosus. The sequence goes on along the minus strand of JARYGA010059765.1, from coordinate 3,267,255 downwards.
AAGCGTCAAAAAGTGCACAAGTTTGCACTTTCGCGCATAACTTACATTCTGAATACACCCGGACATCCAAAAATTTATGTAAGCACTAAAACATTGTATTTTAGTGTTTGGCATAAGAAAAATCCATTCGTCGCGTCATTTGGATCGTTTTTCGCGCTTATGCGCATTCCGTCGTAATTAAGCGAACATCGCGATCGTACGACCAAACGAACTGACATCCGACATATTTTTGAGCATGTTTCATATCCACAATGTTTAGGCATCATTTTAGGGCCTTAACGTTGGCTTAACGGGCCTTAAACGCGTCGAAAATGGCCTTAAAACACAACAGGGACTGAAACTGTCAATATGGCAAAGTTTCTTCTGACCAGACAGGCCAGGCGGCCCGCGTAAGGTTTGTGTGTATCCTTACGCGGCCCGCGTCAGTGTTCCAGACCAGATTAACTGAATTTAACAGCAGATTACAGCTGGTAAACTCACAACCACACACTCACACTTGCCCTTTCAGCTCATGAGAGGCCATTTTTAGTCACCAGAATATTCCAACAAGTGTACGCACGGGATTCGATCACATTTTCCAAGAAACGATCCTAACGGTTCGGGAAATACTATAAATACCCAACCCACTTAACTTCAAAACCCACTAGAATCTGATCTAATGTGCTCTAAGTTGAAACCTTTGTTTCATACCTGAGCAATTTTGATCTAGATTAGCATTCGGGGACCCTTCGTAAGTATTCCTTCGTTCTTTTATTGCTTTTCGAGTCCGAAAGTCAAACTTTGTTTGACTTTCTGCGTTGACCAGTTATGGTCAATGCGAAGTTCGTTTGAACTTCGCAACGTAACTGTAATCACGATGGTTATAGTCCTTTGTGATTATGCCTACTGATTACCACGTTGTCTAGGGTCGTAAGGGTAAGCGATCTGATAAATCGCTTATACCTTCGAACCCGACCCATTTGGTCGATCATTAGGATCCGACCAAATACATTAGGTGACCATAGCATATAGGGAATAACCTTCCGAGGTTATACCTTATGGTCGTTTCGTTTAAGTAGTTGTATGATAGGTAGTTTATATGCCTTAGGTAAATTATCAAAATACCCTTTGATGCCAAAATTCATTTTAAACATATGTAACATAACTTTTGACATCTAAACTGCTTTGACAACAATATTAGACATGTTAAGGCATATGTAACTTGTCATAGGACTAGTTAGGCGGTCCGAACGCGTTTCACGCGAACGACGCGTTAAAATAGCATAAGCTACCTAAACGGGTCATAATGGGTCGTAAGTGCTTAGGTTAGGTTTCATTTAGTATGTAGACTTTGTTAAACCATATTACACGACTCTCCATACTCGTTTGGTTTACGAACCCTCATACTATATAAATCCTCCGATTTAGGTCCGGTTTATTAACATAGTTACCTATATTAGGTGCCGTTTGATTTCCGAGATCTCTAGCATTGCTTGGTGGTTATCTTAGGACTTCTGAGCAATCTCAAGTGAGTACATAGACCCCTCTTTTACTGTTTTCCAAACGTTTTGGGGTGAAACACATGTGCCTACTTGTTACTTTCGTGCTTTCCTACTTCCACATCATATACTTGCTATATTCATTAGTACACTTATAGTACATGATTTCATTACATTTCTGCTATGTATGTTGACTGATAGCATGCTAGCACATTGATTTACATGACTTTTCTGCTTTGTATGTTAACTTAGCATACTTAGTACATCGTTTTACATTACATGCTATGTATGCCCATTGTGTGCGTACTTAGTACATTGTTTTACATTACACTTATGCTATGTATGTCCATTGTGTGCATACTTAGTACATTGTTTTACATTGCATTTCTGTTGCATATGCTCATCCAGCATATGAACACATTATATTACATTCTGAACCGTTGTAACCATTTGACTATGTGAACCGTTGTAACCATTTGATTATATGAACCGTTTGTAACTGTTGAACCGTGTGAACCTTTCGTATCTGTTGACATGATTTACATTTGACAATAGACAGTGGACTATACTTAAACATTTCTACAACTGTTAAACATTACATCTTGATGGTTTGGTTTGAGTAAGTGATTTAAGTAACGATGCGTGTGTAATATGATACAAGCATGGTGGATACGCCGCTGGTACTTCCTATATATAAGTGTCTGTATGGTATTACATATCGTAGCGTTATTTGAACCATTTCAATTTGAGACATATAACATTTTATACAAATAACATACTTTTCACAAGACATTGATTTACAAACAACTTATCTTATCCAAACTCATTTTACATGGTTATTCATTTAACCATACATTATTCTCTTATTTATACATATCATCTGAACTTATCGTTTTTCAAATGATTTACAAGACAAAGCAAATTACAAGGTTCATGACTAAACATTTTCTCAAACATAAGTCATGAATTCTGTTTTCACAAAACCTATGTATCTCACAGGCATTTTTATGCTGACGTACCTATTTTCACATGTGTTTTCAGGAGATGATGCATAGGACTTATCAAGACATACTTAGGTGGACCTGTGCCTTAGTGACTTAAAACAAGACAAGAACTAGTTAATTTATGTTATGTACTCTTTGTTTCTTGTTTAAAACAATGTAAACTCTCATGTTTGATTAATAAAACAAAACTTCAATTGCCATGGATTTGAAACAATTAATTCTGTTACAACACTCCCCGACGTTTCCGCCACGTTTTGTATGTTCTACGTGGTCGGGGTGTGACAAAGCACCTCTATTTATAGCCTACACAGAAGCCCAGACACGGCCCCGTGTCCATCCATCTTCTCTTTCTTCATTAAATGCAGTTTGGCTGTATTAGTTGACCACGCCCCCGTGTCCGCTGGGCACGGCCCCGTGTGCAGAAGCGTATCTGTACTATCAAGATTTGCTTGGATTCTGCGAATCTTAGCGTTGACCACGGCCCCGTGTCCGCTGGGAACGCCCCCGTGTTGGGAAATAGAAGCTTCCGCAACTTTGTCTTTTCTACAGACACTTGGGCACGCCCCCGTGTCCGCTGGGCACGGGGCGTGTTCAGCCTTCTGATATCTTGTCTTTGCTTGGGAAGATGCTGTCGAGGGGTCGGGCATGCCACGTTTATCCCTTTTCTTGTATTTACGTTAGATTTAGCTGTATTTTTGCTTCTTTTGTTCATTTAAGATCTTTTTAACCCTGAAAATACAAAAGGAAGATAAAATCACACTTTTTCCAACATTAGTACTAAAAAAAGGGTTAGTTTTATGCCTCATATGATGTAATTTATATGTTGCATTTTACACACATCACCAAGTGTATTCTTAAATTCTACCGATTCAAAACTAAGGTCGGCGCCAATATCAAACATAATGGATACATAGTGTTGGTTAGTAGGGAATGTACCCGTGACCACATTTGGATCCTGGTGTGCTTCACGAGCTCTGATCATGAAGACTCTTCCTCGCTTGCTTCTTCTTAGGGCAATCTTTTCTAAAGTGCCCCACGTCACCACGATTGAAGCAACCTGGAACTCTGTCACACCCCCAAATTTCCACAAGCGGAGTATCACTGCAGGGAGCGTGACTAACCAGGATCAAGCCCCCAATCATATTGAACATTATAAATAAGTAAATAAAACCCAACACAATCAATATGATTAGTGTCACACAATTAAGTAAAGTCTAAGTTATCAGCGGAAGCATTTAAGTTCAAAACCAAAATATAAGTTTTAAATTTAATAAAGTTTTTCAAGAACATGCAGCGGTTCATGTCCCACAACGACTCCTGCTCCAATGCAAGCTCCAGCTAAAAACCTAACGACCTGCAAGGCATATAATAACGAATCAACAACAAAGTTGAGCGAGTTCACAGTTGGTTGTCCATTTTAACGTTGTTCCAAAACCATAGTTATGTTTCAAAAACCACGAGTTAACCAATTCCTTGTTTCCCAAACCATACTCAGTGGGGGCTTCCCCATGTATCCCACTAGACCCGTTACCATATCTACTACTGACTGTAGTTATGTTTATGTGCCCTGCGTCAATGTCTATCATCATTGACTAGTGCTAAAGTCCATTAGTCCACGCCCGTCCTCTGCGGCACGGTGTGAGGCTTGTCAAACCTAATATCGCTATTTAACTAATGACCCGTTCGCCATTGGCCCGGCGATTAAGTCGATATAAAATGAGGGACTTAATGATAGAGTTTTTGTCTAGTGTCAATGTTGTCACCCTACAGTTAAGAGGGTGGGAGTACGTGTCAAGAAGAACATGCAGGTTTCATTGTTGTCACCCTTCACCGTAGAGGGTGGGAGTACGTATTCTACCCAATGAGAATACACAGGTTTCCTTATTAAACGTTAACCCATTCCCAAACCACCGGGAATCCCATGCCTTGTAGAAAGTGTGAACTCACCTTTGGTTGCTCGGTTTAACTCTTAAAAATAGCTAACAGTCAAGGTCGGTCAATCACGTCCTAATATGATTACCAGTTAGTCATTTAGTGGTTTCAAATAGAGCACAAAGTTCCTACACGTATCTACTACATAACACGCACTCACTTTAACAGTTCACGCCCATATAAACATTCCGCCTATAGCTACTCAAGAGCAAGCATATGATATTTCACATACCACTTTCATTGACATATAACATGTTAGATCCTTATCGCATAACATAACCGACATTTAGACATGCAAATCACTAGTTATATTGTTTCAGCTTAAACATCCAAAACTGGACTGTTTTCGGGTATTTTAATAAAATAGTTAAATTATTCCAAAAATTCCCAAACTTTTACAGAATGTTCTAAACAATACAAATATTAATGTGTAAAAATCTCGGGATCCAATTCGTTACCAATTATTTTATAAAAATCATTTTCCAGGCTGCAATCAGATTCGTCACTTTCTGACTGCAGTCCACGGAAAAATTCATTTAAAATTCATCGTAAGTCCGATTGAAGAAATTCCAGTTGGAGAATTACAATGACATCAGTGGCCATCCACAGTACAAATTTCGTGACCTGACTCTATACAGATTTCAAGCTACGATGAAAAACATAACATATATTTTCTGCAGCAAAAACGCAGCTTTTGCTGCTGTACAAAACGGACCTTTAAAAATAGCAAACGACCTAAAAAATATGATTCTAGTGCATTTGATTCTATTTTCGAAAAAATATAATTTAGATTTCAGAAAATCAATTTTTCGATATATAACGACCTGTTTTTGTCTTTATGATGTTAAAACAAGTTTCTAACGGCTTACACACCAATTCAGTGAACAACAACAGTAATTAAAATCATTTACAACAGGTTATCGCTCTAGATCAGATTATTTATCATTTAAACATCAAGAATTTCACAAGGTTCGACCCATAAACAAAACCCTAATAACATAATTGAGCACGTAAGTGATTTAATTGCCTTGAATCTATGATTCCCTATCAACGTATAACACATGTATCATCATAACCCTAATCACATAATCAATACCAACAATCTTCATCTTCATAACATCATGCATATTAACAATCGCAGAATCGCAGCCATGTAATGCAAGAATATCAAAACAAACATAACACAGACATACCTTGAAGAGATGGTAGAGAAAGACCTAGCGAGGGAGAGAGTAGCGGGGAGAGCAAGTTGTGACGATTGGGTGGGGGGGGGGGTTGCTGCCGTCGGTCTTCAAGAGGGAGTGTAGGGTTTGATTTTTTTTCTTTGAAACCCAAAAGCACGCACACAACATCAGGATACATGCATGCGTTTTTTTGTTTTTTTAGAGGAAAGGTGGGCTTTGGCGGTTTGGGGGTTTTCTAGCCGTAATGGGCTTGAGCCCATTTAGAAGAAGATATTGGTTTATGGGGTTGCGCACACAATTGGGGCAAGTGGTGGCGGTTTGGGTCAAGTTACGATATGGTTTATACACTTCGCGTAAATGGTGAACATCCAAATATATACATATATACTAAACACGTTAACTTAGATACTTAATTAGTGCAGGCATGCTAAGTGAAATCGTGACGCACAAATGAATGTAATAATAATTGCGAAAAAGATAACGTAACTAACCTCCAAAACATGGGTTGTCACATCATCCCCAAGCTGAAAGAAATTTTGTCCCGAAATTAAGCAGGTAGTCTCTGAAGAAGCTAGTTTTGTTGAGCGTTTTCGCGGGGTATCACATCATCCCCATGTTGGTTTGGAATTTTGTCCCGAAATTCAGTAGTATCTTCAGCACTGGACGCATATTTCTTAAACAACTGAGGATAGTTGCGCATCATATGATCTTCTCGTTCCCAGGTAAACTCTGGGCCACGACGGGAGTTCCAACGAACTGGAACAATAGGTATCTTGCTACGTTTGAGAGTCTTGATTTCCCGGTCCATAATTTCCACCGGTTCCTTGACGAAACGCAACTGGTCGTCGATAGTGAGTTCCTTGAAAGGAACTATGAAGGTATCATCTGACAGACACTTCTTCAGATTCGACACGTGAAAGACGTTGTGAACACCACTGAGTTCTTCGGGGTAAATTCAGTTTGTACGCCACCTTACCGATTTTTTTCAGTGATTTCGAAGGGTTCGACATAACGCGGATTAAGTAGCACCCGATCCCCAACCTGGAACTCGAGAGGTTTCCTACGCTTGTCAGCGTAGCTTTTCTGACGGTCACGAGCTGCCGCCATTCGTTGTCGAATTTGGGCAATCTTTTCCGTTGTGTAGAGAACAAGTTCTGGGCAAGTGATTGCGTTTCGTAGAGGTGATCAGCATTTCCATCCGTACAAAGCCTCGAATGGAGCAGCCTTGATACTGGTGTGGTAACTATTGTTGTACGAAAACTCCATCAAAGGTAGATGTCTTTCCCAGCCGTTACCAAAGTCGATAACACATCCTCGAAGCATGTCTTCAAGAGTCTGGATGGTGCGCTCAGTCTGCCCATCCGTCTGTGGGTGATAAGCTGTGCTCATGTCTAGAAGTGAGCCAAAGAATTTGTGCATCGTCTGCCACAAATCAGATGCAAAGCGTGGGTCACAATCAGAAATGATTGAAGTTGGCACTCCATGCCTAGCGACTACTTCCTTTGAATAGATGTCTGCGAGTGCAGAAAACTTATCGATTTCCCTGATTTCCAGACAGTGTGCAGACTTAGTCAGTCGATCCATGATCACCCAGATAGTGTCGTTTCCTCGCTGGGATCTAGGTAAACCAGTGACGTAGTCCATGGACATTTGCTCCCATTTCCATGTTGGGATCTCGGGTTGTTGCAGTAGTCTTGATGGCTTCTGGTATCAATCTTAACCTTAGCATAGGTCAAGCATTTACTAACATAAGTCGCTATGTTAGCTTTCATGTGGGGCCACCAGTAGGGAGTCTTGAGATCCTGGTACATCTTGTCAGAACCAGGATGCACCGAGTAACGAGACTTGTGTGCTTCGTCCATCACAAGCTCTCGTAAGTTTCCATAGAATGGAACCCATACACGTTCCATGAAATAATAAGTTCCGTCTTCCTTGCATTCTAGTTTCTTCTCCACGCCCCGTAGGGATTCTGCTTTGAGGTTCTCTTCCTTCAATGCTTCAATCTGTGCCTCTCGAATCTGGGTAGGAAGACTGGAGTGAATCGTAAGCTGTAACGCACGTACACGCTTAGGTTTGGTTTCCTTACGACTGAGGGCATCAGCCACAACGTTGGCTTTGCCTGGATGATACTTGATTACGCATTCGTAGTCGTTAAGGAGTTCGACCCATTGACGCTGTCGCATGTTCAACTCCTTTTGATTGAAGATATGCTGGAGACTCTTATGATCGGTGTAGATGGTGCACTTGGTACCGTACAAGTAATGTCTCCATATCTTGAGTGTAGACACTACTGCTCCCAACTCCAAACCGTGGGTAGTGTAGTTCTTTTCGTGAACCTTGAGTTGGCGTAATGCGTAAGCAATGACTTTCTCACGTTGCATCAACACACAACTAAGTCCTTGGATAGACGCGTCACAATAAACAACAAAATCGTCTGTGCCTTCAGGTAACGAGAAAATGGGTGTGCTACAGAGTTTCACCTTCAACTGTTGAAACGCGGATTCCTGAGCAATCTTTCGAGTTAGAGCTACGAGGGTTTGTGCATACGATCAAGAAAAACAGGCTTCGTGACGTCAAAAGTCATACGTTGGAAACTTAACATAAGGTTGTTTGTGCTGTAGGAGCTCCATGGTAAGGCGTAGGTATCGTTCAGATTCCTACTAGTTCTTGGAGTAGATTCGGATGTCGTCGAGGGAAACAAGTGGCATATCCGTCAATGTAGGCTAAATTCGTATGTCGCGACTGGGAACCTATCTCGGTCGTATCGGGTTCTAAGGACAGTGCTTGTGATACCTTCATATCTGTGATATTCAAGGCCCATTGCTCCTCGAGTAACGTTTGTAGAGAGTAACTCGTCCAAGCGAGAGTTCACGAAGAATGTTGTTAGGATAAGGATCATAGAATTCGAGAAGTTTATCATGAATGGATGTGGAAACATGCAAAAAGGGTAGTCGCAATTGATGTGTAAGCGTGTAAGGATCCGTAACAGGGGTTTACTTGATGTCAAAGGTATAGCTGGTCGTACACAAGTTCCATGAGGTTAAAATGAAGAACGCCGTTTGCCGAATAGAGGTGTCACGTTGGTATATCAATCATAACAAGAATTTACCATAGAAGAATGGTTGTTGCACGAGTTTGTAGTGTTATGGTTCACCGAAACTTTCGTCTAAGTTGTCGGGATTGCCCACATGCGAAGGAGGAATAATTCACCTTGATCCATGAACGTAGATGAGTTCGCGATTTTTCGAGTCGGTAAGCATCCAAATTCGAAGGAGTTTCCTTAGGTTGTGTGAATGAATATGAAATATGCCTGTGCAGTCAAGAGGTTTCAAGGAAGGGATGCGAAAACATGTTCAAGAGGGTATGATTGTATCAACAACACATCACCATCCTCAAGGTTTCAAGAAGTGATCACCAATGATCGAAAGTCGAGCCTTCCAAATTCTCTAAACTAGAGTGAGTTCGTATTAGTGTCTCTGCATGGAGAAGCGAGGACGTAGTCTCACTGTGGTAAAGGAATGATAGTTTTGTCTAAGTCAATAGTAGAAATTAGGCTTTGCATTAATCAACAAGCATAGGTCGGTACAAAGGCTAGTGAAAAGATTTCACATAATTAAGATAAACTATCGTAGGATCAAATTGCGACTCTTGTAGTGTAAGAGGGGTAAGGTAAATGTGTAGATCATCGTGTCCGTCTGTAGGTTGAGTAATCCGTATCTCCGTCCTCGAATGTCCCGAAGACTATCCCATCATTAGGAGGCATCCATTTGTTAAGTTGGGTATACGAAGGTGTAAATCAAGTTAGAATAGGAATTAACCACCTAACATGATAATGGGGGGGGGGGGGGTAATCTTGTGATCGGTGGAAATCGTGGTATGGTTGTTAGCGTTTCGTTATATCGGTTGCGGATCGAAGAAACAGGAGGTTGGTGATGTTCATACGAAGGATTGAGTGAAAACAAAAATCCAACAAATAACCAAAGAATTTCGCCGACTATTCCATTCTCCAGAGACAGTTCCAGTAATGGTAGATGGCAGCAACGACACGAAAGGAAAGTTCATTGCATCATGGTCACATGTGTATATCATTGGTCCAAAACAGAGTTTGGATGATAGGGTTTCGAGTTGCACAACGACAATGCGTGTAACTGTGACTGCTTAGTTTCTGGTGACGACGACTGGTGGAGATGATAAGGTTAGTCAACATGGACGCATGGGTACATTGTTCTCCTAAATCCGAGTTCGTTTGGGCCGGTTCAGGTCCACATGAATGTTGACGTGCAAACTGAATGTACGGAGGGTCAGATCTGAATCCTGGCTGTAACGGCGACGTCATGTCGAGACAATCACGTGAATAGGTAGAACGCATAAAACGGTTGTCGTAGTGGGGTGAGGAGAAAACAGGAAAAGAGTTTGATCACCACACGTAAAGTTTCAAGTAATCAGTTGGGTGTCAAAAAGAATGAATTAGGGCTAATAGATACCATGCTACTACCCTAATTAGGCATACCATAAGCAACACACCATGTAAAAGTAAACTATGAAACAGGCAATATAAACATAAATCATACCACCTAAAGCGTTGAGCCTTGCATGTGGAGCGAAGTGTCGTTGTGGATCGTTGAGCACTGAGCAGGTTATAGTCTGGTTTTTGTCAAAAGTTTTTCCCTTTTTAAAACCATGTTCACTATAACCAATGGCTCTGATACCAATCTGTCACACCCCCAAATTTCCACAAGCGGAGTATCACCGCAGGGAGCGTGACTAACCAGGACCAAGCCCCCAATCATATTGAACATTATAAATAAGTAAATAAAACCCAACACAATCAATATGAATAGTGTCACACAATTAAGTAAAGTCTAAGTTATCAGCGGAAGCATTTAAGTTCAAAACCAAAATATAAGTTTTAAATTTAATAAAGTTTTTCAAGAACATGCAGCGGTTCATGTCCCACAACGACTCCTGCTCCAATGCAAGCTCCAGCTAAAAACCTAACGACCTGCAAGGCATATAATAACGAATCAACAACAAAGTTGAGCGAGTTCACAGTTGGTTGTCCATTTTAACGTTGTTCCAAAACCATAGTTATGTTTCAAAAACCACGAGTTAACCAATTCCTTGTTTCCCAAACCATACTCAGTGGGGGCTTCCCCATGTATCCCACTAGACCCGTTACCATATCTACTACTGACTGTAGTTATGTTTATGTGCCCTGCGTCAATGTCTATCATCATTGACTAGTGCCAAAGTCCAATAGTCCACGCCCGTCCTCTGCGGCACGGTGTGAGGCTTGTCAAACCTAATATCGCTATTTAACTAATGACCCGTTCGCCATTGGCCCGGCGATTAAGTCGATACAAAATGAGGGACTTAATGATAGAGTTTTTGTCTAGTGTCAATGTTGTCACCCTTCAGTTAAGAGGGTGGGAGTACGTGTCAAGAAGAACATGCAGGTTTCATTGTTGTCACCCTTCACCGTAGAGGGTGGGAGTACGTATTCTACCCAAAGAGAATACGCAGGTTTCCTTATTAAACGTTAACCCATTCCCAAACCACCGGGAATCCCATGCCTTGTAGAAAGTGTGAACTCACCTTTGGTTGCTCGGTTTAACTCTTAAAAATAGCTAACAGTCAAGGTCGGTCAATCACGTCCTAATATGATTACCAGTTAGTCATTTAGTGGTTTCAAATAGAGCACAAAGTTCCTACACGTATCTACAACATAACATGCACTCACTTTAACAGTTCACGCCCATTTAAACATTCCGCCTATAGCTACTCAAGAGCAAGCATATGATATTTCACATAACACTTTCATTGACATATAACACGTTAGATCATTATCGCATAACATAACCGACATTTAGACATGCAAATCACTAGTTGTATTGTTTCATCTTAAACATCCAAAACTGGACTGTTTTCGGGTATTTTTATAAAATAGTTAACATATTCCAAAAATTCCCAAACTTTTACAAAATTTTCTAAACAATACAAATATTAATGTGAAAAAATCTCGGGATCTAATTCGTTACCAATTATTTTATAAAAATAATTTTCCGGGCTGCAATCAGATTCGTCACTTTCTGACTGCAGTCCACAGAAAAATTCATTTAAAATTCATCGTAAGTCCGATTGAAGAAATTCTAGTTGGAGAATTACAACGACATCAGTGGCCATCCACAGTACAAATTTCGTGACCTGACCCTGTATAGATTTCAAGCTACGTTGAAAAACCTAACATATATTTTCTGCAGTAAAAACACAACTTTTGCTGCTGTACAAAACGGACCTTTAAAAATAGAAAACGACCCCAAAAAAATATGATTCCAGTGTCATTTGATTCTATTTTCGAAAACATATAATTTAGACTTCAGAAAATCAATTTTTCCATTTATAACGACCTATTTACAGCCAACTGAAGTTGGGTGTAAATGTTAATCAGCTTTCTATTTTTGTCTTTATGATGTTAAAACAAGTTTCTAACGGCTTACACACCAATTCAGTGAACAGCAACAGTAGTTAAAATCATTTACAGCAGGTTATCGCTCTAGATCAGGCAATATTTATCATTTAAACATCAAGAATTTCACAAGGTTCGACCCATAAACAAAACCCTAATAACATAATCGAGCACGTAAGTGATTTAATTGCCTTGAATCTATGATTCCCTATCAACGTATAGCACATGTATCATCATAACCCTAATCACATAATCAATACCAACAATCTTCATCTTCATAACATCATGCATATTAACAATCGCAAAATCGCAGCCATGTAATGCAAGAATATCAAAACAAACATAACACAGACATACCTTGAAGAGATGGTAGAGAAAGACCTAGCGAGGGAGAGAGTAGCGGGGAGAGCAAGTTGTGACGATTGGGGGGAGGGGGGTTGCTGCCATCGGTCTTCAAGAGGGAGTGTAGGGTTTGATTTTTTTTCTTTGAAACCCAAAAGCACGCACACAACATCAGGATACATGCATGCGTTTTTTTTAGAGGAAAGGTGGGCTTTGGCGGTTTGGGGGTTTCTAGCCGTAATGGGCTTGAGCCCATTTAGAAGAAGATGTTGGTTTATGGGGTTGCGCACACAATTGGGGCAAGTGGTGGCGGTTTGGGTCGAGTTACGATATGGTTTATACACTTCGCGTAAATTGAGAACATCCAAATATATACATATATACTAAACACGTTAACTTAGATACTTTAATTAGTGCGGGCATGCTAAGTGAAATCGTGACGCACAAATGAATGTAATAATAATTGCGAAAAAGATAACGTAACTAACCTCCGAAACATGGGTTGTCACAAACTCTACCACTATCGTTTTCGCCTTGGTTGTAGTTATCATTTCCTCCTCGGTTGGGATATCTTGCCCAACAGGCATCCTTCCTGTGTCCCTCCTTTCCACATCTGTCACACTTAGGTCTCAGGCATCGACCTTCATGGTGAAACTTGCATTCGTCACATCTCGGCTTAGTCCCCAAATAAACCTTACCACTGGCCTTTATGGTGGCTCCATAAGCTTTCATGCCACGAGACGGGTTTGCTTCCCTTCTTTTGTTTGCATTTGAGTTGTCATGACTTACTTGAGTGCCTTTCTTCAGGTTTAAAAACTTTCTCTTGTTGTCGCCCGAAGACTCCACGTGAGTCTCCTTCTTGTTCGTCTTAGATTTCGAAAACTTTCCCATACGAAGAGCTTCTTCAGTCAGTGGAACGATCAAATCGATAGCCTCTGCGATGGTTGGAGGTTTTGCGGCAGTAACCATGCTCAGGATTTGAGGCGCAAGTCCCCAAATAAACCGCTCGATTCTCTTGAATTCCAGCTCGACAAGATAGGGAACGACCCTTGATAAATCATGAAAACGCTGAATATACTCAGCAACCTTTGGCCCATCCATCTTCAGATTCCAGAACTCAGTTTCCAGTTTCTGGATTTAAGCTCTTGAACAACATTTCTTACACATCAGTTCCTTAAGCTCATCCTAGCTGAGCGCATATGCAGCAGTTTCGCCAAGGGTTTAGACTTGGAGGTTCCACCAGGAGAGTGCACCATCCAAAAACAACCTAAAAATATAAGTGACTCTCTGTTCAGGTGCACATTTGCTCATTCTTAGCACAGAATCTGTCTTTTCAACCCAGCGAACAAAAACGACGGCACCTCCCATGCCATCAAAGTTTAGGGGTTTGCAGTCCAGAATTTGCTTATAAGTACATCCTGTAACACATGTAACACAATTCACGAGTGAGAATTGGCAAAGAACATTTGGAAATATCCAAAATATTTGTAATGTGTCTTAGGTTTTAACACCCTTTTTATGATAATGAGATTACTTAATATATTACATGAGTTTATACTAAAATCCCAATTCCCAAAAGGTTTTCAATTCGAAATACCAAACATGATCACGTTAAGTACAAAACGAAAGTTTAAAGTAACTTATACTAGTCAACTACCGACTAGTTTAAAACCTTAAGACATGGTTAACAATTCATTTACATCAAAATCATTGTCTAAACAAAGTTAAGTTAACGCGGAAGCTACAAAATACGTGTTCGGTTCTTCGACATTGCTTGACCGCCATCCGGAATCCCACCATAGTCACCTAAGGTCAAAACCACTAAAAACATTAGTTTTGGTATTGACATAATACGTATAAACAAGTTCCAGCATTAATTTAATAAAAGAAAATAAAAATTCTGACTTTGGTCCTCCCGCGTGTCGCGGCAGGAATCGTGAAATCCGTCACGACTCGCGACGGCTTCCGCGTGTCGCGGGGGTATTCATGTATTCCTCCGCGTGGTGCGGGGGAACGCTTTTTCCAGCAGGTGCAGGTTAAATACTGCATTTTTGCCCAGCTCCGAAAATCATCAAAAATTCTAACTTTAACCGGTCATAACTTTTCACTCGCTAGTCCGTTTTAACCGATTCTTTTTCCTATGAGTCCGTAATAAAATTTCGGATTCAACCATGTAAATTTCACATCGCGGAAAATGAGATACCGACAATTGGTTCACAATTTCCTTATTTCAATTATCCAACCCATTAGTGTAAGTGCATAGCACCTCTTTTCCATTCTTAAGACCTTTTAGACATAATTACCCAATTTCCCGGGCTCACATACTTGGTGTATTCGCGCCAATTCCATGGCTTTGCGTTCCCTTAGGGCTAAATACTTATTTCTTCGGAATTCAAGCATTCCGTTTCAAACAACCCTTTTTCATTTAACATCTATTGTTTGACCCATATTCCGGGTTCTTATACTTAGATTAATATCACCAAATCATTGGTATGGTACAATTCATCATTTAACGAGGTATAAGACTTTCAAGTCTCTACTCTCGTGATTCTTTTAAAAACATCATTTTGACCCGTTTGGCTATTTAGTGAAAACCATCACTTCATTGACTAGCCAAACTAAATTCCAAGTCTTTACTTTGACCCGTTTGATGGTCGAGTGTACTTCACCACTTTAACAACGCATCAAACGCATCCATTACACTACAACATCATTCACACAACAAAACTAAATATTTACACATAATTTAACGGGGCTTAAGCCACGTACCTTTAAAGCACACCTTTTCCGCGGGTATCACTTCCGGCGTGTCCACTTGACGTTCCGGATTCCTTGCCTAAAGAGTTCAATTCATAATAAGATTAGAACTCTTTCATAAGCTTTAACGCATTATTTCTTAACATATTCAAATCTGCGTTTTGCCCAACTTTTAGCATTTTAAGCCTCTTTTAGGCATTTTATCAAACACCTAGCGGGTCAGATTTTTACATGATCTAAACCAAGTTCATGACTTGAGTTTATCACCCTAATTAGCTTCAATTAGACTACATGTCTATATGTTAACATCAACAACTTAGAGTTTTCCTCATAATTTCAGTTTACACTAGAACAAGAGTTTTAATCCTAGTGTTCATCAAGTTCTACTAACATACTAATCACCCACTATGGTGATTTTGATCTATACCATTATCATGCAAGAATTTGACAAGAAATCGTCTAGGGTTTGTCCCTAAACCTTATATTACTTCCAATTTCATGTTTACAACACATAATCAAGCTCTACATTCGATTTCAATCACATGCATGAACTTTGAATCGAATGAAAATGACCTAATTCAACATACCTTATGATCCCCTTGACGAGGTGATCACGATTCCATGTTCAGATTTCGATTTTAGCTTGATTTAGGCCTTCAATTGAGAGTTTTAGTGGAAGTTAGGGTTTTTGAGAGTGAGGGTGTCGCCCCCTGTTGTTCTTGATCGACCAGAGGCCTCTAATGGGGTAATTGGTTTTGTTTTTATCAAATATTAGTAATACAAGTTTCAATTTTGACAACCTAGGCCCCTCTACTCTTATTTAGTTTATATCTTTGGCTTTTTAACTCATTCATGTGTTACTACAAGACTCCTAACTAACTAGGTTATTTATCCTAGTTAGCTTATTCTTGTTTATTTTACACTTTATAATTCTAATATAAAGTTTTGTATTCTCGGGATGTTATAAGTCCACCCCCCTTAAAAAGGGTTTCGTCCCCGAAACCGTAATACGTACCAAATAGTTTAGGGTAGAGCCGTTGCATCTCTTCTTCGGATTCCCACGTGGTATCGGCACCCTTCCTGTGCTCCCATTTAACCTTCACTTGGTTTATTACTTTGTTCCCCAGACTCTTCTCTTTTCGATCTAAAATTGCAATTGGCCTCACTGCATAGTTGATGCTGTTATCCACCTCGATGTCATCATAACGGATACGAGCAGTTTTGTCTGCTAAGCATTTTCGGAGATGTGACACATGGAATGTGCTGTGAATTCCACTCAACTCCTCGGGTAGTTCAAGGCGATATGCTACCTTACCAACCCGTTTAGTGATCCTGAATGGCCCAATGAACCTCGGACTCAACTTTCCTACTTTTCTGAACCGTATAATTCCTTTCCATGGCGATACTTTTAGCATTACTTTATCGCCAATTTGAAATTCAATTGGTCTGTTCCGTTTATCTGCGTACGCTTTTTGTCGATCATGAGCCGCCTTTAGGTTAGCTCGGACCAAGTCGATCTTCTCATTCGTAGTCCGGATTATATCAGTAGGAGCTAGTCCTCGTGGACCCACTTCTCCCCAACATACCGGGGTTCGACACTTTCTTCCATATAACATTTCGTAAGGGGCCATTTTAATGCTCGTGTGATAGCTGTTGTTATATGAGAATTCGACCAAGGGTAGATAGACATCCCAACTACCCCCGAAGTCGATAATGCAAGCCCGCAACATATCTTCCAACGTTTGTATTGTTCTCTCACTTTGCCCATCCGTTTGTGGATGGTAAGCAGTGCTAATGAACAATTTAGTTCCCATTTGCTCTTGGAATTCGCGCCAAAATTTCAAAGTAAACCGAGTATCTATGTCTGATACAATGGATATCGGCACTCCATGACGTGCTATTATTTCATTGGTGTACACCTTCGACATCTTCTCGGATGTATAAGTCTCACGAATCGGAATGAAGAGAGCACTTTTTGTCAATCTATCCACAACTACCCATATAGCATCAAATCCGCGATTGGTTTTGGGCAATTTGGTTAACAAATCCATCGTGATTTATTCCCATTTCCAAACTGGGATATCCAGCGGTTGCAACTTACCATACGGTTTTTGGTGCTCCGCTTTGACTTGTAAACAAGTCAAACACTTCTCCACATATTTCACAACATCTCTTTTCATTCCGGGCCACCAATAGTTTTGTTTTAAGTCATTATACATTTTGGTCGCCCCCGGATGAATTGAATAATGAGATTTATGGGCCTCGTCAAGTAGACGCACCTTGGCCCCACACGTATTTGGAACCCAAACTCTCCCAAATCGAGTTTTCAATCCTTGGTTATCATCCTCCAGGTCTTTTAGCTGCCCAACTATCCTTTCCCTCTTCACATTTTCTTCCTTGATTGCTTCAATTTGAGATTTCCGGATTTGTTCAAGCAAACCTGATGTCACAATTAGTTGCATCGATCGTACTCGAATAGGCGTATAATCTGTCTTCCGGCTCAACGCGTCTGCCACTACATTAGCCTTCCCGGGGTGGTAATGTATTTCACAATCAAAGTCTTTGACAGTTTCTAACCACCGCCTCTGCCTCATATTTAATTCCTTCTGATTGAAGAAATACTTTAGGCTTTTGTGGTCGGTAAAGATAGTGCACTTCACCCCATACAAGTAATGCCTCCATATTTTCAAGGCGAACACCACTGCTGCCAACTCGAGGTCATGGGTAGGATATATCTTCTCATGAGTCTTTAGCTGCCTCGAGGCATAGGCTATAACCTTGCCCCACTGCATCAAAACGCAGCCAAGTCCCGAATGCGATGCATCCGAGTAAACTACCATATCCTCCGTTCCGTCCGGTAATGACAATACCGGTGCATGGGTCAATTTTTCCTTGAGCGTTTGGACCGCCCTTTCTTGATCCTCGGCCCAAATAAACTTTTCATCCTTACGGGTTAGTTTGGTCAACGGCATAGCAATTTTGGAGAAATCTTGTATGAATCTCCGATAATAACCCGCAAGCCCCAAGAAGCTTCTGATTTCCGAAGGATTCTTCGGTGGAGTCCATCTTGACACAGCTTCTATCTTTGAAGGATCTACTAACACCCCGTTTGAACTAATGATGTGCCCAAGAAATTGCACCTCTCGTAACCAGAAGGCACATTTTGAGAATTTTGCATACAATTTCTCTTTCCTGAGCGTCTCCAACACTTCACGCAAATGACTTGCGTGTTCTGCTTCATTCTTGGAGTATATCAAGATGTCATCAATGAACACTATCACTGACTTGTCTAGCATGGGTTTGTAAACCCGGTTCATGAGATCCATGAAAGCCGCGGGTGCATTAGTTAACCCAAAGGACATCACGAGAAACTCGTAATGTCTGTACCGTGTACGGAAAGCCGTTTTTGGTACATCCTCCTCTTTGAATTTTAACTGATGATACCCCGATCTGAGGTCGATTTTTGAGAACCAACTTGCACCTTGTAATTGGTCAAATAGGTCATCAATTCTTGGAAGCGGATATCGATTCTTTACCGTGAGTTTATTCAACTCCCGGTAATCAATGCACATACGCATGCTCCCGTCCTTCCTTCTCACGAATAATACTGGTGCGCCCCATGGAGACACACTTGGCCGAATAAATCCCTTGTCGAGCAATTCTTGGATTTGGGACATCAATTCTTGCAATTCTGATGGCGCTAACCGATACGGCGCCTTAGCCACAGGTTTTGCGCCCGGAATCAATTCAATTCCGAACTCTACCTCCCGTTCTGGCGGTATTCCCGGTAAATCTTCCAGAAATACATCAGCGTATTCGCGTACCACTGGTACGTCTTCAATCTTCGGCGTCTCTTTATGGGGTTCGTTTGCGTATATCATAAATGCTTTACATCCGCGCCTCATAAGCTTATTAGCTTTTAGTATTAAGCACATAACGGGACTGCCCCCTTTTTCGCCATAGATGGTAACTTGTTTTCCGCTTGGAGATGTCAATTTTATCTCCTTGCGGAAACATATCACTTCTGCATGATGTCGAGATAACCAATCCATCCCGACCACTACTTGGAATTCTCCCATTGACATAGGGATCAAGTCTATTAGATATTCCTCATCATCAATGCTTATTTTGCAGTCTCGACATACATCACATACAAGGAAACTTTTGTTATCACCTATTTCTACCTCTAATGGCATAGGCAATTTCGTTAGTACAAAAGAAGGATGTCGAATAAATCCATGTGAAACAAAGGATTTATTCGCACCCGTATCAAATAACACATGTGCGGGAATCGAGTTTATAGCAAATATACCTGAAACCACATCGGGTTCCACCTTTGCCTCGGCTGCCGTTAACTGGAAGGATCTTGCTTTTGCTCTTGGTGTCTCGGTACGTGTATCCTTGTCATCTTTCTTCCCGATCAATTCCGGACACTCCGATTTCTTGTGACCCGGCTGATAACATTTGTAACACACCGACACCTTCCCCGAGCACAACGCAGCCGTGTGCCCGGTTTTCCCACAAATAGGACACGGCTTGTCCTTAAACCGGCACTCACCCTTGTGCCCTTTCCCGCATATCTTGCAGCTTGATGACCCGCTTTTTCCTTCTTGTTTCTTTGAGGATTCGTTCGGACGTGCCTTTTTCGTCGGGCTTGGGTTGACTACCTGTGCCCTTCTTTCGCCTCTTTCTATCTGTTTCTTCAACTCTATCTCCCGTTCCCGAGCAACGTTTATAATCTCGGTGAGAGTCTCATACTTCGAAGGAGTCATAAACTCCCTATACTCGGCGCTCAGCATATTATAATAATAATATATTTTCTGCTCTTCATTCGTTATGAGATCATCACAAAACTTCATTTTATCCATGAATGTTCCCGTGATTTTATCGATAGATTCACCCTTGTGTCGAAGTTGCATAAATTCTTCCTTGATTTTGTTAATGATTGCCTTGGGACTATGATGTTTAAGAAACGACGTCTTAAACTCATCCCATGTCATAGCCTTAGCCGCTTCACTTCCGATCTCTTTCTTCTTGTTATCCCACCAATCTTTCGCCTGACCCCTTAACTGACCCGTGCCATAAGCCACGAAGTCATCCTCATCGCAATGGGTCCTTTCAAATACTCCCTCCATGTCACTTAGCCACCGTTGGCATATTATCGGGTCAACCTCCCCATTGTAGATTGGCGGTTTACACGCCATGAACTCTTTATAAGAACAAGATTTTCGTCCTCCCGACTTCTCCTTTGCTAAATTGGTATTATCCTCCAATTTCTTGATCCTTTCTTCCACCACTGATAATACCGTGTTTTGGATTTTGTCGATAAAACCCGACAAACTGTTTTCGATTGCTTTTCCTACCTCCTCAACAATCACTTCTCTCGTTTGCTCGGTGACTCTTGGCACCGCATCATCATTACCTTTATTCGCCATCTTTAACTGAAATGTTTACATCGAGCGTTAACATTTCATCTATAACATGTGATTTATTTACTTCGGTTTATTCAAGTTCGTGACTTGTTTTCACCATTCTTATTTAATGCACTTTCCGGGTTTGAGTGTGTTAACACACTCTTCCCATGCATATCTATTCATTATTCCCTCTTTATACTTAATAACTCTACTAAGAACAATTAACTCTTACCGGATGTTTGATCAAGCTTGAACCGAACACACTTGTTAACAACCTTGAGCTCTGATTACCAACTTGTAACACCCTTTTTATGATAATGAGATTACTTAATATATTACATGAGTTTATACTAAAATCCCAATTCCCAAAAGGTTTTCAATTCGAAATACCAAACATGATCACGTTAAGTACAAAACGAAAGTTTAAAGTAACTTATACTAGTCAACTACCGACTAGTTTAAAACCTTAAGACATGGTTAACAATTCATTTACATCAAAATCATTGTCTAAACAAAGTTAAGTTAACGCGGAATCTACAAAATACGTGTTCGGTTCTTCGACATTGCTTGACCGCCATCCGGAATCCCACCATAGTCACCTAAGGTCAAAACCACTAAAAACATTAGTTTTGGTATTGACATAATACGTATAAACAAGTTCCAGCATTAATTTAATAAAAGAAAATAAAAATTCTGACTTTGGTCCTCCCGCGTGTCGCGGCAGGAATCGTGAAATCCGTCACGACTCGCGACGGCTTCCGCGTGTCGCGGGGGTATTCATGTATTCCTCCGCGTGGTGCGGGGGAACGCTTTTTCCAGCAGGTGCAGGTTAAATACTGCATTTTTGCCCAGCTCCGAAAATCATCAAAAATTCTAACTTTAACCGGTCATAACTTTTCACTCGCTAGTCCGTTTTAACCGATTCTTTTTCCTATGAGTCCGTAATAAAATTTCGGATTCAACCATGTAAATTTCACATCGCGGAAAATGAGATACCGACAATTGGTTCACAATTTCCTTATTTCAATTATCCAACCCATTAGTGTAAGTGCATAGCACCTCTTTTCCATTCTTAAGACCTTTTAGACATAATTACCCAATTTCCCGGGCTCACATACTTGGTGTATTCGCGCCAATTCCATGGCTTTGCGTTCCCTTAGGGCTAAATACTTATTTCTTCGGAATTCAAGCATTCCGTTTCAAACAACCCTTTTTCATTTAACATCTATTGTTTGACCCATATTCCGGGTTCTTATACTTAGATTAATATCACCAAATCATTGGTATGGTACAATTCATCATTTAACGAGGTATAAGACTTTCA
This sequence comes from Helianthus tuberosus, assembly GCA_030545235.1. NCBI lineage: Eukaryota > Viridiplantae > Streptophyta > Magnoliopsida > Asterales > Asteraceae > Helianthus > Helianthus tuberosus. The sequence continues at coordinate 3,245,354 of JARYGA010059765.1, read as the reverse complement.
AGTCTCTACTCTCGTGATTCTTTTAAAAACATCATTTTGACCCGTTTGGCTATTTAGTGAAAACCATCACTTCATTGACTAGCCAAACTAAATTCCAAGTCTTTACTTTGACCCGTTTGATGGTCGAGTGTACTTCACCACTTTAACAACGCATCAAACGCATCCATTACACTACAACATCATTCACACAACAAAACTAAATATTTACACATAATTTAACGGGGCTTAAGCCACGTACCTTTAAAGCACACCTTTTCCGCGGGTATCACTTCCGGCGTGTCCACTTGACGTTCCGGATTCCTTGCCTAAAGAGTTCAATTCATAATAAGATTAGAACTCTTTCATAAGCTTTAACGCATTATTTCTTAACATATTCAAATCTGCGTTTTGCCCAACTTTTAGCATTTTAAGCCTCTTTTAGGCATTTTATCAAACACCTAGCGGGTCAGATTTTTACATGATCTAAACCAAGTTCATGACTTGAGTTTATCACCCTAATTAGCTTCAATTAGACTACATGTCTATATGTTAACATCAACAACTTAGAGTTTTCCTCATAATTTCAGTTTACACTAGAACAAGAGTTTTAATCCTAGTGTTCATCAAGTTCTACTAACATACTAATCACCCACTATGGTGATTTTGATCTATACCATTATCATGCAAGAATTTGACAAGAAATCGTCTAGGGTTTGTCCCTAAACCTTATATTACTTCCAATTTCATGTTTACAACACATAATCAAGCTCTACATTCAATTTCAATCACATGCATGAACTTTGAATCGAATGAAAATGACCTAATTCAATATACCTTATGATCCCCTTGACGAGGTGATCACGATTCCATGTTCAGATTTCGATTTTAGCTTGATTTAGGCCTTCAATTGAGAGTTTTAGTGGAAGTTAGGGTTTTTGAGAGTGAGGGTGTCGCCCCCTGTTGTTCTTGATCGACCAGAGCCCTCTAATGGGGTAATTGGTTTTGTTTTTATCAAATATTAGTAATACAAGTTTCAATTTAGACAACCTAGGCCCCTCCACTCTTATTTAGTTTATATCTTTGGCTTTTTAACTCATTCATGTGTTACTACAAGACTCCTAACTAACTGGGTTATTTATCCTAGTTAGCTTATTCTTGTTTATTTTACACTTTATAATTCTAATATAAAGTTTTGTATTCTCAGGATGTTACATAGGTGACTTAATATTACCAGTTGGAGGGTTATTTCCGGAAGTGCCACCGCTGTGTTCTGAGCGGTTGGCCTCGTGCTGTGCAATTGCATGTGATATGCGTTCTTGAAGCTCGGCTTCTGTCCTTGGTAACGTGTTAGTGTCTGTGTCACGTCTGGGCGACATTTTCTTCTAGCAAGAAGTATCGGGTAGGTTAGAAAACATTCACCAATTAATTGCCTATGAGGTGTATGTGTATACGTACATATATAACATGAATAATCATCACAGCAAGCAAACATGTAATCACATAAACATCACATGCACATGTAATCGACAATGTATAAATAAGAAAACAATCACTGAGCTTTCATACATGTTTGGCAACTTGCTACATTGTTTTTAGAAGAAAAAAATGGACTCGAGGTTACATCACTTCGGTCATACAAGTTTCATAATACAAAAGTAGTGACTATTTTCCTTCTACATTGGTCTTCTTAGGTCTTTAGTTTTACAGAAATAGGTATACTTCCCAAAAGATGGAGGTTGTGCATTACTACCACGTATAGGAGGTGATAGTGAAAAATGCAGAGATAAGGTCATGAGGGTATGTGACTTCTTCCTCTGAACCAAATTGTGCCTTGCAGCAACCGTAGAGCAGTTTTCCAAGGCGCGAATGCACTACCCAATGATGTGGTACTTTTACGGGATAGAGAGTGTAGAGTTGCTGGGGGTATAGGTAGTGGGTGATAGGGTGCATGAGAGGTGAAGGATGAGAAAAATATTTCCTGAGTGTTAGCCATCTTCACTTGCTTAGATATCGGTTCCCAAACGACTTGTATTATGGGTGGAAGTGTTAGGAACGAAGTAGGAAAAGACAGACTTCCTACTTTGTAGAGTGTTATAACAACTAACTCGGTATTGTTCCATTAGATGGAGGTTTGAACACTTATAAATTTTAATGGGTGGCGATCATTAGCTTGACCCGCAGAGTCCACCAGGATTCCCCATGCACTACAAGTTGTTATTACGTGGGCCCCCGTAATAATAAATTGTCTTGCATGGTCACCCAAATTTTCTCTCGTTCGAAGCAGCTGATCAGCCAGAGAGGGGACACTACTGTCCTCATACCTTCGACATAGATGGGACCTTTAAGATGGTCCACGCGCCAATGTCCGTTGTCGTTACGCGTGAAGTGGCACAATGCTAGTCAAAGTAGGAATAATGAGAGTTCCTAACAATAGCACTTGGTGGGGCACCTTCAAGATGAGTACCTCATCTTCCTTGTCTGGACAAGAGTGTCGTCAAGCATGTTTCGTAAAAGCCACAGGGACCTCGTCCCGCTGATAAGGTTGTTGTCCAGGGTTACCACCTCCGCCTCGCCGTCACTGCCGTAGTCAGGCACCTTCACATTTGAGGGGGGGGGGGGACGACCATCTTCCACAGAAATCAAGCTCAGGGTCTCGTTTAGTGATTTCATCAGCCATAAGCTCCGCAATGAACGCGAGGTTGATAGTCTCATTGTGCGAGTCAAGTACAATAATAGAATCGAAGTCGAAGGTATCTCGTTCCCGTTAATAATTATTCCGTACACATATATGCATATATATTAATGAATAGTAATGTTACTTAGTATATATAAGCAAATAAATGCAACATGTCACATTTAACTCTCGTTTGTTCTTTCGGGGGGGGGGGGGGGTCGTTTCGTCTTTGGCAAGTCTATCTCACGTAGACTATACCTCCATTGGCACTCTAGTTGGGGTATTCTCCTCCCTACTAATGTCCTTGCCTTGTCTTTCTTTTGAAAATGTTTGATTCATGGATCTTGGCGCTTTTGTAAATGCAATGAAAAACCTTTTTGTAAAAAAAAAATGTTTTCGTGAGAGAATCCTAGTGATTGTAGTCTAGACTCGAGAAGGAATCCTAGTTCACTACAATCGAAGCTCTGATACCAACCTGTCACACCCTGACTTTTGCGGAAGCGTATACGTGTGACTTGATCAGTTTCATTGCATTCGATTATAGTAAACAACTATATGATTAAAATGATGTTCATCCATTAATAACTTTAAAACATTACAAACAAAAGTTGTTTATGTTCCAATCAACATAACGTCAGGTTAAGTTACAGACCAACAAAAGTGGATGACATCTAAACTTGAAATTTACATCTTGCAAACAACACCAGCGCCCAAGATCCATCTCGTTTCCTGAAATACATGTAATTTTGAAAACATCAACAAAAGTTGAGCGAGTTCATGTGTTTTGTATGAGTTCCAATAAACTTGTAAACATTTGAGAGATTCCTTTGAAAACAGGTATGTAAAGCGTCTATGAACAGATCGATTAATGTTTTGCAAGGACATTAATATATGTGACAACATAGGGAGTACTCAACCCGAGTAGACGATTATTAGTGTCGAATCACCTCGACTGTATCAAATCACCTCGACTGTCTCAAATCACCCTTGACTGTGTCAAATCACCTTGACTGTATCAAATCACCTTGACTGTGTCAAATCACCTTGACCGTTGTCGAATCACCTCGACTGGGACACACCAACACTCTAAGTGGTCACACAAGGACCATGAGTGGGGCTCGGCCGTACCCGTTAGATCTAACCTTTGTCCGTGATCCTTAATAGAATTAATGGCATTTAGTTTCAGCTTATGCTCACATGATCTAATAGTTCATTTCATAGCCAAATCATACCCATGTTGACATGTATTTCACCCCCGAGAGTTATAAATCCGAAAACAGTTAAGAAAAAAAGGGGACATGAACTCACAAGTTTTCGTAGCTTGTCCAGTAAACTCAAAGATCTTTTCCCACTGGTCGTATAACTACCTACACACATGCTATGTTTATTAGACGTTTAGGTCGTGTAATGACTCTCAGTCTTATTTATTTATTAAGGCTTATTTTGGAATTGGTATACTTTGAGTTATATGTTGGATGTACATTATATAATTCCAAATTATATAAGTATTAGTTAAAATAGGAATATTTTAACTTAAATTATTTGGAATATTGTAAAAAAATAATATATTTATTTTTAACTTGTTTTTGTCATGTATTTTTCACATAAAATATTTTCCCAAGCATGGGTATACTTGTACTTGTGTATTTTCATACTTGTGTATTTGTATACGGGTATTTTGCCAAGTATTGGTAGTGTATTCCGGTGTGTATTTCTAAGTATGGGAGTACGCATTTTCTTGTATTTATCAAGTATTTTATACTTAATTTGTGTTAAATTTTCCGGAATATTATTTTTATACAACTAAAAATCAAAAACTTTATATTCTTAAAATATTCATATTTAAGAGAAGTTTTATAGAAAAACATCTATAAATTTTACTTTGCAAAAATAAATTTACTTCCATTTATTTCTCAAAAATAATATATTTTTAAGATTAGACTTAGAAAAGAATAATATATATTTTTGGGTCTCATCCAAAATAATATATTTTGTGTTGTTTAAGAAAATATATACTTCAAAAATAATATATTTTCCTCCTTTGCCAAAATGTGATATATTTTGCAATAGTTGTAAAAATTTATATTTTACTTTTTCTTCGGTTTCAAAACACCGTCATCACATTTGTCGAATTACGAATTTATTTCCGGAATATATATATTTATATTCCAATGTCCATTGTCCGGTTTGTCCAATATTCGGGTATAAATTATATATTTGTTTTCTTGTGATTTTGGTAATATTTTTATATTACAATTTTTAGTATTTTAGTGTGGTGTATTATTTCCAAGTCCTAATTTTAATATAACTAATACAATCAATATACAAGTAGCACATAATTTTATGACATCTAAATAAATATTTTCCTAAATATATACTTAGTGATTTTTATTATAAAAAATCAACCTCCAATACTTGTAATTTTTGTAATAAAAATTATGGCAACTTTTATACTTAAAACCAAGATAAAAAATTATTTGTAAATACTTATTTAAAAATATTTTCTAAGTGTTTAATTTCTACAAAAAATTTGCCATAGTTTCCCCTTAAAAATGGAGGTTTCCATGCTTAATAGCATATCAATTTCTTTTAAAAATTCATCATCAATCATCAACAATTTAGATATAACTTACCATTAGCCAAAAATATGCATTTTTACATTATGTCATCAAACTTGAAGTTATTAAAAATTAGTAGTGATTTCACATGTTGTTTAGTAAGGTTTAAGAACACTAACTCCATGGTTTTTATTTAATAAAATATTTCTTGTAAAATTTCCTTCTTTACAACTTACAACTCGATTTTACAAAAATCATTCTTCTTGCATTTTTTATGTTACATACACCTTTCTAGTTCCATTTAACCTTCAAAAACATGGTTATTTTCTTTTGAAATCAAATCGTGTGAAATCTAGTAGTAAACTTTAGTTTCTTGAAAATATTATTTTTGAAATATTTTATTTTCAAGACTTATAACTTGTAGGAATAATCATCCTACACTAAAACAAGTTCATCTTCAAGTTCATGATTCACATAAATGATGATCAACATGATTTTCTCAAGATCCATCCTTACACTTGCTAGATCATGTGTTTAATCATCATCTAGCAAGCTTCTTATGGTGATCTACACCATAAACACAAGTAATCAACAAACAAGTTTCACACATACACTAAAACAACTTGATCTTCATGTTTTTAAGCTTTATGTTCAAGTTCATCTTTATGCTTTGTTGGGATTCTTTAGATTAACAAGTTACATTATACTTTAAGCACTAAAATCATGAGTAAAAACAAGATCAAGAGGCTTACTACTAGCACTATGGCTAGGGAAGAATCAAGATGCAAAGTGATGAAGATTTGAAGTGGTTAATAGCTCCTTGTGAAGGTCCTTCCAATTCCTTTGCTTCCCACCTTCCTAGTTATGCTTAATTCACCTTAGGATGCTCTTAGAATACTTGAAATGAAACTTGAAATCAGGATGATGGTGAAGGGTATTTGGGCCATAGGTAATGGGAAGGAGAAGAAGAGGAGTGGTGTGGCTTAAAGTGTTAGAATAAGAAATGAATGGGACTAATGGTTTTTATAAAAGATTTCCAACAATCTTTTACATTATGGTCATAATATTTCAAATCTTTATAGCATATCAACTTAATTAATAAAACGAAATCTAGTGTGGGGCCCCCATGTTCTAACCATCCTCAAGGGGGGGGGGGGGTCCTAGTTCCATTTCAAATATTAGTTAAGTGTTTTGGTTAAAATTCAAGGGTATTAGTTAGTGTTTAATTGTGTTTATATTTTTAAGCAGTAACATGATGTTTAGTATTCATAACTAGCTTCCATACATTAAAACAATGCTTCTAGTTGAATTTTGGTGTTTCGGGTAGTGTCCGGTTGTTCGGTTGGCTACCGGTTCATTAAGGTGCTAAATTGCGCAGTTTAGTGTGCTTTATGTTGTCTTTTATGACAGTTTTGATTCCCGACACTTATCAAAGTATTCTGGACCATTAAACCACATTTCTACATTATATTTTGGGGTTTAAAAGCTGAATTTTGCTGTTTCCTGCAAAATTCTGCAGTTTAGTGTGTTTCGGGCACTTTCGAGCACTTAAATCATTACTCGAAAGGCAGTTTTATGATCCCTACTTTCCTACATACTATTCTAGTGTAACTCTTGGTTCCGGGGCTCATTCTATGTCTTAACACCATGTCTGTCCGAGTACTAAACTCCCGTCAGTACTTATGGTTTGTCTGATAACCGTGCTAACTTTGTTTTGTGCACTAATTGAACCACACTTTGTTGCATGTAATAATGCTAAACATTCTTGCAACATGAAATACACTTGTATGTATATGACACTAATTAGAAGATCATTCATCTCATTAATTCAATCTTGCACATTCATTAAAGCACAAATTACTGTTTAATATTGTACGGAATATATGGAAAAGTGCCAGTTGTCACAATTTACCCGTCTTGGCAAATGATACTTTCTTCTTCTTGCCAAATACACATGTTTTACAAAATTCAGACTCGACATTCTTCAGTTCTGAAAGCTTTCCTCTGGCGACAAGCATTTTCATCCCCATTTCACCCATGTGGCCGAGCCGTTGATGCCAAACACTGGACGGACTTGACCCTTTAGACACTGTATTTGCATTCCCTGCAGGCACTTCAACCATATAAAGAGTTCCCCGTTTCTTTCCCTTAGCAATTACCATATTACCCTTGACAACCCTCCATTGTCCACCCCCAAAGTGAACGTCGTACCCCTGGTCATCTAATTGCCCAATGGAAATCAACATTCTTTTCAATTCTGGAATTACCCTGACATATTTCAATGTCCAGACAGTACCCAAGGTTGTTTTCAAATCAATATCCCCAATCCCAGTAATGCCAAGCATTTTATCGTTAGCAAGTAGGGATGTTCAAAACCGGATATCCGAAAATTCGGATATCCGAACATTTCGGATAGTAGATTTCACTACACGAATCTGTATCCGAAATTTCGGATATCCGAATTTCGGATACGGATTTGGATAGTGAATCGGATATCCATAATTCTAACAAAATAATTTTCAAAACAAAAGTGTCTTTTTTCCAACAAACCAAATACCAAACAAAATATCTAATGTTAAAAAAAACAATCCTAACATAATCATCATTCCAAAATAACAAATAATATTCAACATTATCTCAAAATAAACCAAGAATCTTCATATTCCAATCCATCCGATTCAAGCCCATCCTTTCAACTTCCAAGCCACCATCTCAAACATGCGCAAAAGTGTAATACAGAACGAGTCAACAGTTTATTTTTGCTTAACCAACAGTGAACTCTCATGAAGGTATCATATTAAATGGAATAGAAACAATAGCTAACTTTCATGTTTCAAAAGCAATAAGATTTATGGAGGTTAAATGGCCTAAAAACCAACAATGAACTCTCATAAAGTTATCACATTAAATGACCACTTCATAAAACAAAAGCTTTTATATTCTTTAGTGGCCACTACATAAAACATGAATTATTATATTAAATGGCTTAAATGGCCTAAAATCAATCCACTACATAAAACATGAATTATTATATTAAATGGCTTAAATGGCCTAAAATCAAATCTGTTCAAAGTTCAACAGAATCAAAATTGTTCATGTCAAAATAGAACAAATCTAAGAGCTCAAGACATATAAAATGAACAAGGCATCTATAAATTGAGGGAATAAATCACCTATAAATAGAAAAAATTATGTATAAACTAATGGAACAAATCACGTATAAACATTAAACCTAAACAAATCTGGAACGAAACTCAAACCTTCGTTGAACAAAAAACGAATGGAAAGCTGGAAATAAACCTTCAATATACGTATTTTAAGATCTTCGATGTTCAGATCTTGACCTTTGATGTTCGTATATTGATTATTCCATGTTCAGATCTTGAATATTTGATGTTCATATGCAGATCTGGATTTTGATTGTTGAGGGGGTTGGGGCGTTGGGGGAGCGGCTCAGGAGATTAGGTTAAATTCTATAATGGTGTATATATATTATCCATATATAATTAAAAAAACAAAGAAAAAGTTTTGGATATCGGATATCCGAAATATCAAAAAATTTCCGAAATTACTATCCGAATCCGAAAATTCGGAATATCAGAATTTCGGATATCCAAATTTTCAGATAATTCGGATTCGGATAATCGGATAAATCGGATTCGGTTTTGGATTCAGATAATTTTGAACACCTCTATTAGCAAGCCTTACCTAACCAAAGTTGCCCTGTCTGAGATTCTTTATCTTTCTTGAACTTGAGATAGCATGAAACAATGCTCCCGAGTCCATAATCCAAGACTCTATTGTATCCTCAACACAACAAATTAGCGCATCATCTGAATCAAAGGCGGAGGCAGAATGTATCTCATTCTGGTCTGTGGATGATTTAGTGCATTGACTTCTAAAGTGCCCGTTTTCATTGCAGTTCCATCACTTTATATCTTGCCTCTCCTTCCTGGGTTTAGAATTCCCTCTCTTGCCTCTGGATTTAGATCTGCCACGGTTATTGCCCCGTTCTTTCTTTCTACCTCTTCCCTCAGTGCTAAGCAAAGAACTGGATGATTCACCTGTACTCTTCCTTCTAATATCCTCGCTTAGGATAAAATCACGGATGCCCTCGAATGTGAGTTTGGTTGTTTTAGATGAACTACTAATGGCAGTGACAGATCCTGACCAACTCTCCAGTAAAGAGGATAAAAGTAGTAAAGCTTGTACTTTATCATCAAATTTAATGTCAACAGAAGTTAAACGGGAAATAATGGTATTAAATTCATTAACATGGGCAGTAACCGATGCACCTTCCCGCATACGGGTGTTAACCAACTGTCTAATCAGAAATACCTTGTTAGACACAGCAGGTTTCTCATACATGTTGGACAAGGCTTTCATCAGTCCTTTGGCTGTGGTTTCTTTCACATTGTTGAAGGCAACACTCTTAGCTAGAGTGAACCTGATAACAGCAAGGGCTTTCTTATCCATGTCCTTCCACTCATCATCTTTTATCTTCTCAGGCTTATCACCAGTCAGAACCTACAATAGATCCTTCTGACACTGCAAGTCCTCGACCTGCATCTTCCACCAGGCAAAGTCTTGCCCATCAAACTTCTCAATACAAGTCTTAGCATCTTGAGACAAGTAGCTTGAACAAACTGTTCAAAGAACCTGATTGGCTGCAATCGGCCGGAACAGGGAAGGCGGCGGCGGATGACGTCGGTGACGGCGGCGTGGATGGCAACCGACAGCCTGGTCGGCGGCGACGGTGGCTTAGGGCAAAAAAACTAGTTGCAGGGTTTGAGGTTTCTATTCAGCGGCCTTTTTGTGTGCAAAGAAAAAAACAACTAGAACCAAACTGGCTCTAATACCAGTTGTTAGGGTTATTTTGCACACACATGCGATTAAACACAAACACGAACACGAGAGATTTACGTGGTTCGGATCACAGTGTATGATCCTACGTCCACGGGGCAACTAGGGTTATTCTTTTATTGAGGTGTTGAAATTACAAGTACAAGAGACATGTATATATATAGGCTACTAATTAGGGTTTAACCCTTGCTAAACAAGAAACCAATAACTGGGCCTGATTAATTAGGCCGACTAGCCCTAATGATGATTATCCTTAAGACTCAGTAGTCTAAGTGGGCTAAGGCAACATAACCAACATAGACAACATAATATCAAACACATTCAATAAACGCACTACATTGACATAATGGTTGAGAAACAATGAGAAAGACAGCAGCAGGGGACATCTATGCTACATTGATTATCTCATGGAATACAGGTAGGATCCATCACGCAAATGTTGGATGCGTAGAGCGTCAAATAAGACACCTGCGATAGGACGACTCATATACATACATCCAAGTTGTGGAGAGACATTTTTTTTGCGGATGTTGTTAGGTCATCAAAGAGGTTGTCGTTCCTATGCATGTATACGAACAGTACATGGTGAACTTTGTCCAACATTTCATAGTGCATGTGAAAAACTAGGATTACTAGGAGATGACAGAGAGTGGTCATATACATTTGATGAAGCTGCAGGTTTGGCCACTGCTTCAGAGTTACGTTCATTGTTCACGAAAATGCTATTGTATTGTGAGATATCAAACCCGGTAGAGCTATGGAACCAGCAATGGCGTAAGATGGCAGACGACGGGCAACAAAATCATGAGATAGCCAATGACGATGACCTGAGACAATATGTATTATACGAACTTGAATTATTACTTTGTTCAGGAGCCTCTCCTTCATCTCTTTCTGAATTCGGACTACCTATGCCAAAGTCTGATTTGCTTCAGCACTTGAATAACAAATTACTTATGGAAGAAAAGAATTACGATAGACAATTACTTACATCTGAACATGAATCATCTCGAGCAGGTCTTAATTGTCGACAAAGAATGATTTATGAACATGTCATATTGTCTATTTCCTCCGGAAAGCAAGTCCTGGCTTTTGTTTACAGACATCGTGGAACTGGCAAAAGATTCTTATGGATGACGATCATTTTAGCGTTACGTTCCCAAGGAAGTATTGTCCTAGTAGTTGCAGCCTCTAGCATAGCATCGCTACTCCTACCCTCTAGTCGAACAGCTCATTCTAGGCTTAAAATCCCGTTAGATATGACGGATGACTCAATTTTCTATATAAAAAGAACACTCATCTTGCCCAACTACTAAGTGAAACATCACTTATTATTTGGGATGAAGCACAAATGAATGATCGAAACTTCTTTGAATCATTAGACAGGTCTCTCAAGGACTTACTTAACAACTCTGTAGAGCCTTTTGGAGGAAAGTCAGTGTTACTAGGTGGAGACTTCAGACAGACACTCCCGATAATCCCAAAATCTTCAAAGGCAACAATCTTAGCTACTTCTCTACCAAGATCATATCTATGGAAGGATTTCGTCATCTACAAACTGACTTAAAACATGCGTCTTCAAAGACCAAATCTTAGTCTACAATACAAAAACTTGATCTCCGTTTTTTCGTCTTGGCTGGTAGCTGTAGGTGACGGTATATTAGGAACACCATATACAAATGAACCAATAAACACATGGAAACTTCAAATACCATCAGAATACTTAATACCTTTTACGAAAGATGAACTAACAAACCTTATTCATTTTATATATGACACTAACACTTTAGAGAAAACCCATCAGCTGTAACACTATCTACAAAGGCAATTGTGTGTCCCAAAAATGATACAGTAGATGAAATAAACTCAATGGTTATTAACATGAACCCTGGAACAACCACAACCTACATTAGCAATGATTCAATTATTCCTCATGCTGGTGATCATGGCGATACTGAATGCTATATCCAATTGAATACTTAAACCTTCTAAACTTTAATGGGTTGCCCCCACATTCCCTTGAATTAAAAGTCAACGCACCTGTCATCCTACTTCGAAATCTAAACCCAACTGATGACCTTTGTAATGGCTCTTAACCTTGTGGTCGTAGGTTCGAGCCTCACGGTGGGCGCCAATGAAGAAACAGTGATCAGAATTGACCGAGATCAATCAGATCTGGGCTTTATTTTCTGCATAAAAAGGTTAATCTTCTCATCGATTGATGGTTGAGGGCTACTTCACCGGAGAACACTGCAAAACAGAAAGCCGTTAAACTCGCCACAGGGAGAAAGGGGGTTCCCTCCGTGACCACCCTCCGGCGTGAGAATAAGTACAGTGATCTCAAAAGGAAAGATGAAGTAGTAAGAGTGAAAGTATGTGAAAGTAGCTTGTGAGATCATACCTGAAGTCCCATATTTATATAACCGGATTTTGGCGCAAAAAGGTGTGACGGAGATAGTAACGGAGAACACTTTTCCATTGGCAGTTATCTCTCTTTCCGTCAATAATTAACTCCATGTCCATGCACACGGATCGTGGGTCTGATCGACGACTGGGGAGATGCTACGTGGAAAGTGGTTTTGTGTAGATCTTTCTTTAAGTTGCAATCATCGTGATTTAGATGAGTGTCTAGGATTGTGCCACGTCTCATTCGGTTATAACCAAATGAAGCCATGCACGATGAGCATTTAGGGCTTTCTAGAAGATCTACAGCTATAAACCATTGCACCTTTGCCACGTGTCCATTCTGTTATAATAGAAAAGATTCCTTTTGTTCAAGTCCCGATTTCATGCGTGCGAAAATGTTTGGGACTTTATCTTCAAGCCTAACTGTACCCTTGTGCGGGCCCGTGCAAGGGTGTTAGTTGAATATTTGTCCTTCCTTTCTCTTGGCGCATTGTCATTGGAGACTGGTTTTTCCCAAATCTTGTTTAGAACCGTTGCGCGGCCGCACAGGGTCTTATTTAAGATGCTTTTGGAATGAAGTTATGGTATAGTCCTATGCGCTTGCGCAGAGTTTTTGGGACCATACCCCTTCAATTACACAATTGTTGGCGAGAATTATTGAGCGCACATAATCACAAGCAAATTTATCGGCCACCGTGTGTACATACCTAGAATTACTTTGACTTACAAAGATAAAGAATTACCGTTTGAATTCAAAAGAAAACGATTTCCACTAAGGCTATGCTATGCTATGACGATAAAGAAAAGCCAAGGACAATCACTAGACAAAATAGGAATATACCTACCACAACCAGTATTCAGTCACGGTCAATTGTACGTAGCATTATCTATAGCAAGTACACCCAATGCACTAAAAATTCTTATTGCCCCACAAGAAGGCGATGAACCAAACACAACTAATAACATTGTATACTCTGACTTCCTAGCATTATACACAGATTCTATAGCCATTTGTTCCAATAATGTAAACAAATAAAAGACAAATTTTTACTTTTCCACTTCAATAATGTGTATACTTATAGCATTTACATTGTTATATGATATATATTATATTTACATACTGATAATGATCATCAACCTAAAGCAAACTGACGGTACACACAAAACAGTCATCTACATTCACACAACGATGTCTTCCAAGCGTCTGTCTGATATGATAGAACATGACAAACCGGAACCAATTGAAATACGGGTTGTGAAAACATGGATACCGGTGGGCAAAAAAGAAGAGCCATCAGCTAAAAGCCAAAGTCATGAGCTTTGTTACCTGTTCGTTGACAAACACGTAAGCTTGCTTTTTTATGCATAATTAAATTAACCTGTCGTATGCTCTAAGTAACATCATGTTTGATTAATTGCAGGGTGATGCTATTGAGGCAATAGCAGACCAAAAGGAACAAACATACTTTCACTCAATCATCAAAGTTTAGTCATGCTACAGGGTCAACAATTACATAGTAGTTGAGTCAAGAAAGTATATGCCAACCATAAAGCACATCGCATCCCTCATAATTGGAAAAAAGAGCAAGATTTGTTCCCTTATCTGACACCAACATACCGACCCAGTACTTTAACTTTGCTAATTACGAGGAAATCAAAAGTCGATCAAAGTCAACGAAGTTACTCACATGTACACACACACACACACACACATATATATATATACATATACACATATAAATTTTAGATACAGACTTGATAATATATGAAGTCTAAAGTATGTGTCAACTTTCAGACTTCATAGGTCGAGTCAAAAAGCACTGGCCAACTACCAAAATAACAAACAAAAGGCTACGAAAGATCGACATGGAAGATGACAGGTTAAATGACATATAACCTTTATGACATCTTTTCCATAAAGCTAAGTAATAATACTTTTGATTTGTAACAGAGAAAATCCAATTCAGATCACTTTATGGCTAGAAAAATGCGACCTCGTCGGGAATGAGACAATACCTGGCGATATTTTGGCAATCACATCAACCTTAGTCACTGACTTCAACGGTTAGTTCTTGAAATAACATTAAATAAATTCACATGATTTTGTGGTTCGTTTACTATTACACTATATGGTTACACAAGCTCAAATACAACATCCAATTTTTGTGTTAAAAAGAACTTAACACAACATCCAATTTCATGTCCACAACTGGTACTCCACAATAATTACGGATTTGACATTGACTGAAACATAAATAAATATTGTCACACCCTGACTTTTGCGGAAGCGTGATTATGGTGTGACTTTCTTAATACCATTGCATTCAATTATAACAACAACTATATGATAAAACCATAGATGGTCATCTATTAATTAAGTTTAAACATAACAACATTGTTTTGATATGTAGACTCCAAATTCAAGTTTTACAAACCATACTAATTGTTTAAGAGTTCACAAGGACTCATCAAAAGACTCTAAATAAGACCAAGATTTGGAAGTGGTGTCTTGTCCAGGATAGGATACCCAAACCAAACCTCAAGACCATGGATGACATCTTTTATTCTTAACAACACCTGAAACTTTCGAATGCCCGCCAGATCCACCTTTAATTCCCTGAAATACATGTAGTTTGAAAACATCAACAAAAGTTGAGTGAGTTCATGTGTTTGTTTGTGAGTATGAATAACCTTTGTAATCATTGAAAATATGTGTATTCGTATGTGAAAATGAACAGATCAATTAATGGTTTGCAAGGCCATCAATATGTGTGCAATGGTGTAGGAAGGCTCAATCCTTTGCGTATTTCGTACCGGGCCTCCCGGCTGGAACGACATAGTCACCACATGAGCCAACTCGCGGACTCATGGGTGGGGCTCACAACACCCAAATAGACCTATCACTCATGCCCCTCGGTCCTTATAAAGGATTAATGGTCTCAAGATAACGCCTACCCTTTCACATGATCTAACAGTTCATTTCATTTGTAAATCATTTGTAATCGTAATCATTTGTAACATGTACTTCAGCCCCGGGTTGTAAAACGAAAACAGTTAAAAGAAAAGGGGGACATGAACTCACAGTCTTGCGTCTTCAACAATCGTAACTCGAGCTTCTTTGGTGAACACGACTACCTACAATGTACTAATGTCTATTAGACGAACGGGCTGTGCCTTGACTTAGTATTAATGTTTCTGAGTTACGTTTCTTTTGTGTCTTCGATATTATTCCAAGTTACATAATTATTTGTTAAAATAATTAATATTTTAACTTAAATTATATTTATAAATTTTGGAATAATTGTTAAACAATATTACTGTAATAATACTTCCCAAGTATTTATACTTGTACTTCCTTCCCAAGGATGGGGGTATCTTTTACATGTGTACTTTTGTCATGTTTTGGGGTCGTATTCCGGTGTGTAGTTATACGTACGAGAATACATATTTTCATTGTATTCGTTAAGGGATACTACTTAGAAAAATTATTTATAATTTTTCTTTGGCAAAAACATTTGTATTCTCTTATAAGTTCCAAAAATTAATATATTTTCAAGTCCCCTTGGAAAAAATATATATAAACTCATTTTTTCTCAAAAATGATATATTTCATATTTATTTGAGGAAATATATTTCTCCCAAAAGTATTGTATTTCATGTTTGTGTAAGAAAATATATATTTCTTAAAAAATAATATATCTTCTAAAAATTTCAAGAAAAATATATATTTCATACTTGCCAAAAAAAATAATATATTTTTCTCTTGTAAAAAATATGATATATTCTTGTAGTAATTGTAAAAATCATATTTTTACTTCCTTTGTGTCCAAAATAGTATTTACCAAAATATTCTTTGTGAATAAATTTTCCGCAATATTTCGTAAGTCCTATATTTCATAGTTCGGTTTCAACAATATTTTGTATAAGTATGTGTATTTATTCCTTGGAATTTTGGTAATATTTTGGATGGTAATTCTTGGTATTTTTGTGAGTTATATTATTTCAAGTACTAAAATAATATAACTAATACACAAAGTATATAAATAATCACACATATGTGTCTTCTAAATATATATTTCCTAAATACATATTTAGTCACTTTTATTTAGAAAAACCAACCTCCAATACTTGTATTTTTGTAACCAAAATTTATGGCAAAGTTTATGTAACAATTTATGGTTTAAAATACACTTGTAATTATTTGTTAAAAATATTTTTCTAAGTGTTTATATTTTTAGAAAATTTTGCCATAGTTTCCCCTGAAAATGGAGGTTTCCATGCTTTCAGGCATATCATTTTCTTTTGTAAAAATCAACACAATCAATTCACAATCATCAACAAACAACCTTAACTTACCAATCTTGCCAAAATAATGCATATTCTACTACTTCATGAACTTGAATTTTTGTAAAAATTTGTAGTAACTTACTAGTATTCTTAGTAAGTCTTGTTACCCTTTAAAATATGATTAGTTCTTTAAAAACTTCATTTTTAAAGAAGTTAGATGTTTACAACTTCAAATCATATTTTCTAAAATTATTTCTTTATGCAATCTTCTTGTTACACAAGTGTTCTTACACTTATTTAACCACTAAAAACAAGATTTGTTTATGTAAGAACCAAGATCAAATGAAACTTATATTTTTAAGTTGGTTTCTTTAGAAATCCTTCATGAAATTCTTAGATCTATTTGATTAACAACTTACTTGATCATGATTTTTCAAGAAAACATTATGTTCCTTTAAGTTCATGCTTTATGTGTGGATGATCCATCATCCTACAACAATTTCTATTCTTACATCTGGCTAGATTATGTTTTTAATCATGATCTAGCAAGATCTTATGATGATCAAAATCATTTCTACAAACAATCAATGATCAACAAGCATAACAACTCATATTCATCAAGATTACTTCATTAAACATTCTTATGTTCATGTTTCATGCTTATGATCTTTAGTGTTCTTCAAGTTTATGGTTATGATTCTTCTTTAACCACATAAAATAGAAGTAATATAGCAAGATCAAGACTCTTACCACTAGAACAAGGCTAGGGATGATCAAGAGAGGTTATGAGATGGATAAAAGCAAATTAAAGAGGTCCTTGATCTTCCACAAGCTCTTAGCTTCCTTATGTAACCTCTAACAACTTTGTATATGCTTGTAATGGATGTAAGATGAATGAATGATGGTGATGGTGGTGTTGTTGATCTCGGCCGAGAGCACAAGAGGGAGAAGAGAGAAAGTGTGTGTGTTTAGTGTGTGTAAGAATAAGGTTAAGTGTTAATGGGTTTTACTTATAACCATTTCAAGTATTCTTCCATTGTGTAATGTGTTACTAAAGGGCCAACATGATCTCATATAAAATTGAAAGAAAATCAAGAATGGGGCCCATGTTGGGGCCGTCCACTAGTGGAGGGGGGGAGGGGTAGTAACATAGGTTTAAACTAAATTGGTTACATTATGTTTAAAAATCAAGTATTAGTTAGAAGACTTAGTTACTAGATATTTTAGGAGGTGTTATGATGTTCGGGGACCATAACTAGCTTGGTAATGTTAAAACAGTGCTTCTAGTGAAAATTTGATGTTTCGGGTAGTGTCCGATTGTTCGGTTGTATACTGGTTTGTTAAGGTGCTAAACTATACAGTTTAGTGTTCTTTATGTACCTTTTGTGACACTTTTGATTCCCGACACTTAGGAAAGTATTCAGGACCATTTAACCATGTTTCTGCATAATATTAGTGTGTTAAAATGCTGATTTTTGCTGAATTCAGCACTTTGTGTGAGTTTTAGGCACTTTCTGGCACTTAAACTATCACCTAGAAAGGCAGTTTTGGGATCCTTACTTCCCTACACACTACACTAGTGTAGTACTTAGTTTCTGGCTCATACTGGTGTTGGATCGTCGTGCGACCCTAATGAGTCAATATGAAGAGTTCAATATAAAAAACAAAGGCGGAATCAATGTAATTGATGTAAAACAACTTGTTCCTTTCTAATTATCTTCTTATTGATTGATTCTGAGCTTTTTACAATTCTGATAACAATTCGGCAGCACCTCGACTCAGATACAATGACCTAATTCCGTTTTAAATGACACAGGCACACTCCTATTTATAGAGTTCTAATTCCGCTTGAAACCATCACCTAGAAAGGCAGTTTTGGGATCCTTACTTCCCTACACACTACACTAGTGTAGTACTTAGTTTCTGGCTCATACTGGTGTTGGATCGTCGTGTGACCCTAATGAGTCAATATGAAGAGTTCAATATAAAAAACAAAGGCGGAATCAATGTAATTGATGTAAAACAACTTGTTCCTTTCTAATTATCTTCTTATTGATTGATTCTGAGCTTTTTACAATTCTGATAACAATTCGGCAGCACCTCGACTCAGATACAATGACCTAATTCCGTTTTAAATGACACAGGCACACTCCTATTTATAGAGTTCTAATTCCGCTTGAAACCATCTCAAACGGAATCACCATCTCAAACGGAATTAGTTAATTTCGCTTGAACATCTAATTCCATTTGAAGTATCATCATACACCTTTCAAGCGGAATTACCTTTAACACTGTTTTCTTGATTTCCGTGCCCTAATCTATACATGACTCGATACAAGACAAAGTTAACAGACATCTAATGCACCAACAGACTCCCCCTTGGATGTTGACGAAGTCTTCGGGATCGAGTCTTTAGTCTTGATCGGTTTTTACTGTCTTTCCAAATTGATTTGACATTGTAAAAGCTTCCTTCAATCTTTATCTTCTTCAATCAACAGCTAGCATGAATCACAGAATCTGAATCTTTAATAACCTTCAAGCTCCCCCTTGAATGTAGATCCAGGAACTGTATCTGACATTTAAGTCTTCAGACTCCCCCTATCAGTTAGCTGGGATTTTGCTTAGCTGCTTTCATAAACTCATACCTGTTACCTGCACAATCTCTACCTAAATATAAGATATATGACAATAACAGTTTCAATCCAAACTTACCATTCAATCTCATTTGTTGTTTTTGTCAGAATTAGAAATCCACTTAAGTATTCAGGTCCAAATTAATGACCCTGATTACTCAATTAGTCTATCAAGTCCAACTTAATGACCTTGGTTGATCTGAGACAATTCACACTGACATTTGTTCAACTTTTTCAAACAATTTTATGAAATTTACAAGTTTCAAATTAATGAACTTGCTTTAACTTTTCAACTTTCACAAACTTATCATGTTAAGCTCACAACTCATCCTCCAGTTCAGAAACTTCCTGCATCTGCTTCAATTCGAATCTGAAGATCAGCTTTCCACTTTGGTTTGTCAAAAATAAAGCAGAAGTGTAAAATCTTTTTGGATTTTTAATAAAGTTTCTAGACTAGAAATGAATTACAGAAGATAAAATGCAGTAAATGTAAACTATTTACAAACATATTTTTGGTGAGCGTGTTAGGGAATCATATCAGCTATTCGACAAGTCACAAGTACCGTTAAGCTTTACTTACATACTCAGAATTAAACAATTCACTTAGATTGTCTATATACTGATCCACTTAAATTCTCACACAAACTTCAATCTGTCCAGGATACGATTTAGGTGAATTAAGAACTTAAACTCATTCATGTGTCCCACCTCTTGAATATACTCCCGTATCCAAATCCCAATATTCAGTCTTACAGGTGAGTATACCACAGATGATATATGTAAGGGGTTAAATTGCGAAGAACCGTGAGAGCTCAGGTCAGAACTGCCGTTCAGCAGAGAGATGACGGTTTCGACTTTAGTGGGTCCCCTTTAGAGGATCTTTTTTACAACAGCACATGATTAGGATTTTTCAATGTTTCATCATTTTTTATGCTGAGGGCGGTGCTATATTTCAAGCAAGCAGTAAAGTATTATACGGGGACTAGGCCATTGCTTCCGCAAAATCAGAAGTCCCGGGATTATACCCTAGATATCACTGAGTATAAAGACCTAGTATCTCAGAAAGAGGGATCCTTCAAACAAGATTTCAGGGGTTACCTATATATCCAAGTAGTGTTCCCCACGAAATAAGCAAGTAAGGATTTTAGGTTTATATCCCGAACAAACCTACTAAATGTGCAAAAACCTATCGGCATATCATCAGCGAGACTGTTTAATCACTTTTAAACTTTACAAATCTTTAGCATACTGTAACTGTCAAGCCAATGTACTATCATTTTCCCTTTTTACACAAGCTCTTTTCTGGTTTTCTATTGTTTTTGTATTTTGAAAATATCTCATGTTTTTGGATTTTTGAAATTTTTTACTGTTTTTGTATTTTCTGAAAATATTACCCTATACTCCCCCTAAACACCAAAACAAGTAAAAAATCGACAAACCATTGCAGATTGCTTTTCAATATCATCTACAATGTCTCCTTCATCAACGCCAATAATCTCTTCCAACACCGATAAAAGCTTCATACCGTTTAATTTTAACAAGTATTGAAAACGAGTTTTATCAAACGCTTTGGTATGTAAATCAGCTTTTTGTTCGTCAGTGTGGATTTTCTCAATTCGTATCAACTTCTTCTCGAAACAATCTCGAATGAAGTGATGACGAATTTCAATGTGTTTCATTTTAGCGTGATGAACATGATTTTTCGTAATGTTTATCGCTGCCTCATTATCAACAAATATAGGGGTGTTAAGAAATTGCAAACCGTAGTCGCGCATCTGTTGCTGGATCCACAAGATCTGAGAGCAGCAACTGCTAGCAGATACATACTCAGCTTCACATGTGGACAAAGCTACAGAGGTCTGCTTCTTGCATTGCCAGGTGATCAATCGTGATCCGAAAAACTGGCACCCCACTGTTGTTGATTTAGCGTTAACTTTGCAGCATCCGAAATCGGAATCGGAATACCCTTCGAGCATGAAATCGCCTTCTCTTGGATACCACAACCCCAATGATGGAGTTCCTTTCAGGTAGCGTAATATCCGTTTCACAATCACCATATGCGAAGCTCTCGGGTTAGATTGAAATCTTGCTGCGAGGCAGGTTGGATACATAATATCGGGTCTTGAAGCTGTCAAGTACATCAACGATCCGATCATGGAACGATACAACGTTTCATCTACCTTCTCTCCGGTGAGATCAGGGTTTATCCCATGGTTCGTTGCTAATGGGGTGGAAGCTGAAGTAGAACCTGACATCCCAAATTTCTCTAAGATATCACGAACATACTTCGTCTGATGTATGAAAATTCCCTTAGGCAGTTGATCAACCTGAAGTCCCAAGAAGAATTTCATCTCACCCATCGATGACATTTCAAATTTTTGCTTCATAACTCGTTCGAAATCTTTGCACAGATTCTCATTTGTAGACCCAAATATGATGTCGTCCATGTAAATTTGAACTATCAGAAGATGTCCGTCGACCTCTTTGGTGAAGAGAGTGGCATCCACTTTTCCTCGGATGAAGCTGTTAGCTAGCAGGTGTTGAGACAAAGTCTCATACCAAGCTCTCGGGGCCTGGTGTAAACCATACAATGCTTTATCCAGCAAATAAACCTTGTCTTTGTGGATTGGATCGGTGAAGCCCGGTGGCTGTCCGACATATACCTCCTCTTTTACCTTCCCATAGAGAAACGCCGATTTAACATCTAATTGATAAACCTTAAAATTTTTCCAAGATGCAAATGCTAGGAAGATTCTGATCGCTTCAAGTCTAGCAACTGGAGCACATACTTCAGTGAAATCTATCCCCTCCTGCTGACTGAAACCCTGGACTACGAGTCGAGCTTTGTTACGAATAATAACTCCTCTATCGTTTCTCTTACACTTGAACACCCACTTGGTGTTTATCTTCCTTTGACCATCAGCCAAGTCTACTAACTTCCACACTCCTAACTTCTCAAACTGACTCAACTCTTCTTGCGTAGCATTGACCCAAGAATCTTCAGTTAGCGCCTCTTTGTATGTTCGCGGTTCAATCTGCGAAATAAAACAACTAAGTGAAAACTCAGTTTGTAAAGGAGCAACTGTAGAATAAAAACAAGTAAGTCCGTGGTCAATTTGACGTCTAGTGCGAATGCCTGATTGCAATTCTCCAATAATCAGTTCTTCTGGATGGTATGAAAGAGTTCACGGCATCACGTCGCCAGGAACATCTACCTCGCCTTCCAAATTTGTGACATTCTGATTTGCACCTTGTTCACTGACTGGAACTGTTTGACTTGAAATCTGGATTTGCTCCCCCTTAGAATCTGAATCACCACGATCGAATATAGGTCTATCATCAGATTCTTGATTTTCATTGACTACCGTCTGATTGTTAAGAGATTCCTTAATATCATCATGTTCACCAGCATTGCTTGGACCTGCTTCATCATCATTCGAAACTTGTCGTTGACGACTGAAGGTTTCTGCTGGGAATCTTTCCTGTGATTCTTCATAGTCTCTCAAAATATCCAACTCGTCAAAGAACTCTTGTTCTTCTTCTTCTTCCATGTCAAACGAATCCCACAAAGTATCGTAATTAAAACGCCATGAGTCGCCTGGGTTCTGCGGTGGCATAGTATACCCCTGACACTCAACATGTTGTGCTTCAATGATCCGCTTCAAGCTTGGAACAAAGAATCGTTTCAATGGACTTGAGTAACCCACCAAAATTCCTTCAATGCTCTTTGCACCAAATTTTCCAAAAGGCTCTAGAACTGTGCAGGGAGACCCAAACGGTTCTAAATACTTCAGGTTCGGTTTGCGGTTATTGATCAGCTCGAAACACGTCTTGTTGAATTTCTTCACTGTGAGAACCCGGTTGAGTGTATAGCAAGCGGCTGATACTGCTTCTGCCCAGAAATTGACTGGTAGTTTTGAATCAGCAAGCATCGTCCTAGCCATTTCAATTAGCGTCCTGTTCTTTCTTTCCGCTACTCCATTCTGCTGCGGAGTGTAAGGAGCACTAAATTCTTGCAATATACCTCTCTCATCACAATACTCTTCCATCTTGTTGTTCTTGAACTCTGTACCATTGTCACTCCTGATTCTTCTGATTCGAGTTTGGTACAAGTTTTCAATTTTTCTGAACAACGGCATCAAACTATCAAACGTCTCATCTTTCATCTTCAACAATGATACCCATGAAAATATTGAGTAATCATCTGTTACTACCAGACAGTAAAGATCTCCAGTTATACTTTTGACGTTTACTGGACCAAACAGATCCATATGGAGTCTCTCTAACGGTCTTGAGACTGAATTGACTTTCTTTTGAGGATGTGATTTCTTCTTTTGCTTGCCTTTGATGCAGCTAATGCACTCCCCTTCCAGATGAAAACCTTTCACATGAACACCAGTAACTAAGTCGTTATGCACTAGGTGATTCATTTTCCTCAAGTGAATATGGCCCATCTTTCAATGCCATAACTTTGACTCTTTTTGTGTTGCTCTTGACATAAAACAATGTGCTTGACCCGTGGTTGTAGTTGCTACACTCATGTCCAACACATTCAGATCATTCACTCTAGGCGTTCTCATGATGACCCACTCTTCGGGAACAACAAATCCTGGTTTCAAGATCAAACATTCTTTGTCTGTAAAGTGCGTTGTATACCATGCGATCACAAATCTGAGATATGCTTAAAAGATTTTTTTCAAGCTCGGCGATGTAGTTAACTCTTTCAAATGTGACAATTCCATTCGATAAAGTTCCTTCTCCAACTATTCGACCACCTTGATTTCCCGCAAATCCTACGTAACCTCCATTAAATCCACGAGCATCATACAATAGGGCTTTCTTCCCCGTCATGTGCCGAGAAGCTCCACTATCCATAATCCAACGTGAAACAGATCTTGGAAGCTCCTGCACATATCACAAACACTTAGTGAGATTTTGATGCCACCCAAGCCTCTTTTGACTCGGGTAACTTGACATTGATGTGAGTTGTTGCAGTATAAAGTGGCGGAAAATTCTTGTCATTCAACTTTAAGCTCTCCTCAGATCCAATCTCAACCTCTTTGTATAAAAAGAAATCATTTTTTAGAGGTTGACCAGATGATTGATCTTTCTTTGGTACATACTTCTTCTCAGAAGTGATAGACTCGTGTTTTTCAAGTTTCTCATAGTGATCCAAAGGAACATACATCTTTACCGAAGTGGTAGAAGACGATTGTTTTTCTTTCTCAGAAACCTTTGGTTTTGTGAAACTTGAATTTTTTTCAACTAATTTTGGTTTCCAAGCTTGTTGAAACGAAGCAACCCGTTTGTAAAATTTGTCATTTTTAGTTTCCAACTTTTTAACATGTTCAATTTTGACTTTTGCGTTCTCATTTTTCAAAATTTTCTCAACAACCATTGTAGCTTTTCCTTTTGGATCAACTTTCTTTTTCTGTCTTTCAACAACTTCAGTCTTAGGCTTTAAATTGGTACACTTTCGTGCAATATGTCCAACTTGATTGCATTTGAAGCATGTTCGAGTATCAACTACCCAACTTGTGCCTTCGGACTAAGGTTGTGAAGCCTTCTCCTCAAAAAACTCTTCATTTGATTTTGAAAAAATCTCAGACTCTTGCTCAGAATGAGAACTCGAGCTTTTGACAAACACCTTTTTGTCAACAAACTTTTTTTTTTTTGAAAATTCCTTCTTGGATAACTCTTACCACCCTGATATCCACCCGACCATCTGTTTTGGTTATTGTTATAAAAACGTGATGGAACAACATGTTTTCTTATAGTAAGCTTTATCTTTTTCAAAATTTAGTTGCCTCTTCGCATTTCTTAAACCTTCTATTTCAGACACATCAATCTCAATCAACTTGAACACATTTCTCAATTTTCCAACATTCACATTCTCCAAAGGAAAATCACGATCCGAATACAACTTATCTGATCCTGCCATCTTGTACATCACAAGATGTGATTCTTCACTTAAGTTGTTTTTGGATTTTGATTTTGGAATATAATTGTCCAAAAAGCATTCATCATCCTCAGTAGTGTCACTATCAGATTTCAAAACACTTTCAACCACACTTTTAACAACTTCTGATTGAACACTTCCTTCATCGGATGATGAAGTGAATGTAACATCAATAGTGTCTGGAAGTTTAACCTCATTTTCATCTTCATCATTAACCAACCCTGATTTTTTCTTTGAAAAATTGTTTAACACTGGCGGTGGAACCTGATGAAATCCAATCCCAGTTCCATCAAAGTATACATCTTCGCCTGCTTTGTTTTTCCCGATGGGTTTGGGAACAATGTGTTGTAAAACAAAGCTTGCAGAACTGTAACTATTCAGTTTCAACTGGATACGTTCATTTTCAATTTTAGCTTCTTGAAACTGAAGCTTCAACTTAGCAATCTCATCCAGTTGCTGGTTGATTAACTCTTCTTTAACCCTAAGCACACCTGTCAATTGAACATTTTCTGTGCTTGTCTTACCATTTCTCTCATCAGAATCTTTAACCGTTCGTTTTAGCTTCTCAAATTTTTCTGAAACCTGACGATTTTCAAGAATTAGCTTTTCGTTTTCTTTCCTTTCCTAATTCTTTCTACTTCAATTTTATCATTTTCAATTTTATCAGTTAACTCTTTTACTCGATCATTTGAAGCTTTTAACATTTTGTCACGGTTTAAGATCTGATCTTCAACATCACTGACTCTTTTTGTCAGTTCTTCGATCTTTTTACCTTTGTGGTAAGCAATTGTACTACAAACCTTGCAGTCTTTCATGCAATTTTTGCAGTCGCTCTCAGTTTTATCTCTCTTACCTGACTCGTTGTTTGCAACACTCTGACTGACCTTGCTTTTAGACTCAGTGCTAGAACCAGAAACTACCTCTAGCTCTTTCGCAGCAAACACTTTGTCAGCCATCTTCTTCAAATTTTCTGCAGTAAACTCTTGTGACGTGTCAATAATCCCACTATCAACTTTCTTTGACTGCAGCTCTTTCTCTTTCTCTTTTTCTTTTTCATCAGCTTCTCCTCCTCTCCACCATTCTCTCTGTAAGGCTTCTTCTTCTTCTTCTTCAGCAACTTGTTTGGTGAGAACTTCAACATTAAGAGACTTTGGATCAATAGCAATGTTTCCGTAGGGATCAAGATAACACTCTCTATCAGCATCCCATCTTTTCGCCTGTTTTGCTTCTCTGTATATATAACCGGCTTTAATCATCCTATCTTGAGCTTTCATTTTTCTGTTGATGTATTTCTCTTTTTCATTTCTGCTATCTCTGAAAGGAACAGGTTTTGCCACAAACGCATAGCCCACTGCATCCTCTTCCGGTAATACTTGACTCCAATCATATCCCTCGTCATCATGAATAACAGAAAGAGCTCTTGATTTTTCTTTGGGGGTATCTTCAAGCTGCTTCATTCTGGGAGGTTCAGATTTGTTCTGATGATAGATTGCTCTTTTGTAGTAATCTTCTCTGAATGGGTTTGCAGTATCATCACCAGGTGCGTTTCGACATTCGCGTTTAAAATGTCCCTTTTGTTTGCATCTGAAGCAAGTGACCTTTGATTTATCAAAACCAAGTTTAGTGGAAGGTCCGCCAATTGAATGTCTGCCCGTAATCTCCATGAACCTTTGAGCTCGTCTGACCGCACTAGCCATACACCACCTGATGTCGATCAACTCCATTTCTTCTGGATCGATCTGGTCATAATCCTCCTTGGTGAGATTTGTGTTTCCAATCTTACCCGCAACCAGACTCTCGTATGACTCTAAAACAGACGCTAAGAACACCATTTGTTGTGTTGCTGATTCCTCACTGAAGTTTTGTGCATTCTTCAGATCTACAGCAATATTACACTGGAATAGATTCTTCGAAACAGATTGGCTTGGAGTTGTTGATGATGAAACACTATGAAAACCACTGCTTGGACTCTCTTGATTTGTCTTGTAAGAACCTTCAGCTGAGAAAGCTGTTTTAGGAGATACATTCTTCGGTATCCCATCACCTCTATAATACAACCCAACATTCTGTTGATATGTAGAATGATTGACTTTGAATGATTTCTTGATCTCCAGCTCATGACTCTCCAGTCTTTCAATTAACAAATCAACTGTTAGTTTCTCCGACTCGATTGTATTCTTCAGCATCAATGCAAAGTATTGCAAGTCTTGTTCATCTGGCAAAGAATCAAACAGCTTGTCAACCAGTTCTTCACGAGAATAAATGATTCCATGTCTTGCCAGCTCCATTTTCAGATGTCCGAATCTTTCAATCATCTTAGAAACAGACTCATTTTTCAAACAGCCAAAAAGATCAAACTCTTTTCTTAACAATTTCTTTTTGTTTTTTACTATTTCTGCACTACCCACACATTTAACTCTTAATTTCTCCCAAAGATCTGTTGAATTTGTGTATTCAATCAATGTTATGATGTCGTCTCTCACAGACTGATGAATTAATGCAAGGCACTTTTGTTCAGCAACATATCTTTCTATTTCCTCAGTTTCTGTCAAATTTTCAAAATCTGATCTTCCCATAACGAAACCATTCTTGAACATTCTCCAACTTGGATAAGCAAACGCTTTTAACCATTCTTCAAACTTTATAGCCCATTTATTGTAATCTTCAATCGCCATCAGCTTGGGAGGTTTGTTGTACGTCCCATAAGCACTCTCCACACTCAAAGTATCAGAAATAGTTTTCTTCGCACTCGAATTAGAAACTTTCTCATTTGTGTTGTTTGAAGTATCATCTCCGTTGTTTCCCATGAAAGCAAACATGTCACTGAAAGGATTCATAAACTCATCCATCTTCACGTATCTAAAACAATCAACAAACACTTAGAAAAATTTTTGAAATTCTGAAAAAACAATTTCAAACGGAATCAGTTGAAGCGGAATTGTTTCAAACGAAATTACTTGCTTCAAACGAAATACTCACTCAAACTGAATTAAGTATTTCAAACGAGATTAACCCTTTCAAACGAAATCAAGGTATTCAAACGGAATTACCAAACGGAATTAAGTCACTTTCAAACGAAATAGTGATTTCGTTTGAAATCAACAGCAGTTTCAAACAAAATTAGTCACAAAAGCTAATTTCGTTTGAAATTACACGTGCAAATTCAAGCGGAATTAAGATGATGTCATTTTGTTCGAACAGTTTTTCAAGCGGAATTATCAGTTTTTATCAAAATTTGTTCGAATTTTAGTCCAAATCTTTCACGGATTAGTTAAAACTATGATTCGCTTATTATATGTGAAAATCAGGTCATTTTATCCGTTCAAACTTGTTCAAATCAGAAAAGAAAGAGTAGAAGTGTGAGAATCCGATGAAATCAAGATGAATTGGTATGAACTCCTAGTCCTGAGCTCTGATACCACTTGTTGGATCGTCGTGTGACCCTAATGAGTCAATATGAAGAGTTCAACATCAAAAACAAAGGCGGAATCAATGTAATTGATGTAAAACAGCTTGTTCCTTTCTAATTATCTTCTTATTGATTGATTCTGAGCTTTTTACAATTCTGATAACAATTCGGCAGCACCTCGAATCAGATACAATGACCTAATTCCGTTTTAAATGACACAGGCACACTCCTATTTATAGAGTTCTAATTCCGCTTGAAACCATCTCAAACGGAATCACCATCTCAAACGGAATTACCTAATTCCGTGCGGAATTAGTTAATTTCGCTTGAACATCTAATTCCGTTTGAAGTATCATCATACACCTTTCAAGCAGAATTACCTTGAACACTGTTTTCTCGATTTCCGTGCCCTAATCTATACATGACTCGATACAAGACAAAGTTAACAGACATCTAATGCACCAACAACTGGGTCTCAAAACATTGTCTGTCTATGTGCTGAGTTCTGTCAGCATTTTGCTGATTTATCCGTTTATTGTGCTAACTGCGCTTTGTGCATCATTTATGTCAATAAGTTTGCATGCAATAATGATATGACATTATGCAATATGTGATAGTAATCAGAAAGCAGTTAATTATAAATTCAACACAGTCATTAAGCACTAATCATGATTAATTAATTGTACGGATACCTGGATTTTTGACAGTTGTCACATTCTCCCCCTGTTAAGAAAATTTTGTCCCGAAATTTTAAGATTTACTACTAGCAGCAGGGGTGTTAGGGAATAAATGCGGATACTTAGCTTTCATGAGGTCCTCACGCTCCCAAGTAAACTCTGGGCCATGTCGCGCGTTCCACCTAACCTTAATAAGCTTAACACTACTCCTCCGAGTTTTGTTAACTTTCCAATCAGTAACCTCGACAGGTTCTTCGGTGAAGTGGAGTGTGTCGTCAATGTGAACCTCATCAGCAGGTATAACCACTGTTTCTTGAGTTGGACTCTTTTTCAGATTAGATACATGGAATGTAACATGAACACCATTTAGTTCTGCAGGTAGTTCCAACTTATATGCTCCAGGACCAATCCTCTCCAGGATTTTGAACGGTCCAATAAATCGTGGGTTTAACTTTCCACGCTTCCCAAAGTGTGCCACACCTTTCCAAGGTGAGACTTTCAACAACACCATATCTCCCACTTCGAATTCCAAGGGCTTCCTTCTTTGATCCGCATAGCTCTTTTGTCGATCACGAGCCGCTTTAATGCGCTCTCGGATCTGTATGATCTTATCTGTCGTTTCTTGGACCAATTCAGGACCAACCAGCTATCTATCGCCTGCATCTGCCCAACATAAGGGTGATCGACACTTTCGTCCGTAGAGAGCTTCAAACGGTGCAGTTTGAATGCTTGTATGGTAGCTGTTATTATAGGAGAACTCAACCAAAGGTAGGTAAGTGTCCCAACTGCCACCCAAGTCCATTACGCAAGCTCGTAACATATCTTCAAGTGTTTGAATCGTTCTCTCACTTTGGTCGTCTGTCTGTGGGTGAAATGCCGTGCTCAAATTCAGCTGTGAACCAAACGCTTCCTGGAAAGATTGCCAAATCCTTGACACAAATCTCCCATCTCTATCAGATATAATCGAAATAGGCACTCCATGACGTGCAACTATCTCCCTTAGGTACAGCTCAGCTAGCTTACCTGTGTTATCCTTTTCCCTGATTGGCAAGAAATGCGCGGACTTTGTCAGACGGTCTATGATTACCCAAATCGTATCATGACCTCTGGGTGTCTTTGGCAGCTTTGTTATGAAATCCATTGAGATCTGCTCCCACTTCCACATGGGTATCTCGGGTTGCTATAAAAGTCCTGAAGGCTTCTGATACTCGGCCTTCACCTTTGCACAAGTCAAGCATTTCCCAACATAAGTTGCAACATCACCTTTCAATCTTGGCCACCAGTAGAAATCTTTCAAATATTGGTACATCTTGTCTGATCCTGGGTGGATCGAGTACCTCGATTTACGAGCTTCATTGAAAATCACATCTCTAAGACCACCAAAGAAGGGAACCCAAATTTGTCCCATGAAACACAAGGTTTCTTCCTCATTGAGTACCAGTTTCTTCTCCATTCCACGGAGATATTCTTCCTTAAGATTCTCTTTCTTAAGAGCTTCTCTCTGTGCAGCACGGATACGTAACGAGAGGTCTGTTTGTATAATCATCTCCAAAGCCCTAACCCTTATGGGCTTAATCCTTTCTTTCCGGCTTAAGGCGTCTGCCACCACATTCGCCTTTCCTGGGTGATACTTGATTTCATAATCATGGTCATTTAACAGTTCTACCCAACGTCGCTATCGCATGTTAAGCTCCTTGTGATCGAATATGTGCTGAAGGCTCTTGTGATCAGTGGAGATTGTGCATCGGGTGCCATACAAGTAATGTCTCCAAATCTTCAAAGCAAACACCACTGTGCCTAGTTCCAAATCATGCGTGGTGTAATTCTTCTCGTGAATCTTTAATTGGCGCGAAGCATAAGCGATAACCTTCTGTCGCTGCATCAGCACACAGCCCAATCCCTGACGCGAGGCGTCACAGTACACCACGAAGTCATCGGTGCCTTCGGGTAGGGATAAAATAGGTGCATCGCAAAGCTTGTTCTTGAGCAACTGAAAAGCTTCTTCTTGTTTTTCACCCCATTCATACTTCTTATCCTTTTGAGTAAGGGAAGTCAGCGATTGAGCGATTTTAGAAAAATCCTTAATGAATCTGCGATAATACCCTGCCAAACCCAAGAACTGTCGGATCTCGGTTGGCGTCTTCGGAGTTTCCCAATTCTTAATCGCCTCGATCTTGGTGGGACCCACATGGATTCCATCCTCATTCACTACATGACCAACAAATTGTACCTCACGCAACCAGAACTCGAACTTTGAGAACTTTGCGTATAGTTTCTCCTTCTTGAGCAGCTCTAGAATGGCTCTAAGGTGTTGTTCATGCTCTCCCTTTGTTCTTGAATAGATCAAAATATCATCGATAAATACAATCACGAATTTATTGAGATATGGCTTGCAAACTCGGTTCATCAAATCCATAAATACTGCTGGCGCATTTGTCAAACCAAATGGCATTACTAGAAACTCGTAGTGTCCATAACGAGTTCTGAAGGCAGTCTTTGGAATACTCTCTTCTTGAATCCGCAGCTGGTGATAACCTGATCGGAGATCGATCTTGGAGTAGTAACTCGAACCTTGTAGTTGATCGAAGAGATCATCAATCCTCGGCAAAGGATACCGATTCTTGATGGTTAACTTGTTCAGTTCTCGGTAGTCAATGCACATACGGAAACTACCGTCCTTCTTCTTTACAAATAGAACTGGAGCTCCCCAAGGCGAGAAGCTTGGTCGAATAAATCCCTTGTCCAGTAGTTTCTGAAGCTGCGTCGACAACTCTTGCATTTCTGAGGGTGCAAGTCGATAAGGTGCCTTGGCTACAGGCGCGACGCATGGAACCAAGTCAATATGGAATTCGACTTGTCGTTACGGCCGCAATCCTGGCAAGTCTTCGGGGAAGACTTCAGGATACTCCCTTACCACAGGGATATCTTCCAATTTCGGTTCGTCAGCTTCCTTTTCAATAATGTGAGCCAAGAAGGCAACACATCCTTTGCGCACAAACTTTCATGCCTTCAAGCAACTAATAATCCTTAGAGGCGTATCATGTTTTTCTCCGTGCACTACAATCGTCTCGTTATTCGCCAACGGAATACGGATTATCTTCTCATGACATATGATCTCAGCGCGGTTACTCAATAACCAATCCATTCCAACTACTACGTCAAAGCTTCCCAACTCGACTGGCAGAAGGTCAAGCGTAAACTCACGCTCTCCGAGTTCTATCACACAACCTCTAATGACTTCATTTGCTTCTACTAGCTTTCCATTGTCTAGTTCTATCAAGTATGGAATATCTAGCTTACTGGCAACTAACCCAAGTATATTCTTAAATTCTAAGGATACGAAGCTATAATCGACACCGGTATCAAATAACACAGATGCAAAATGTTGGTTGATAGGGAACGTACCAGTGACTACGTTCGGATCTTGACGAGCTTCCCTAGCTCCAATGTTGAAGAATCTTCCTTGAGCTTGGTTGTTCTTTGGGCAATCTCGCTTGAAATGCCCGACGTCTCCACATCCAAAACAACCTTGGCCTCGACCATTTCCGTTTCCATTTCCATTTCCACTCTGGTTGTTGGTTGCTCCGCGGTTTCCGTTTCCAGCATGGTTTCCAGAACCTCCATGATTTCCATTTCCAGCGAAATTTCCATTTCCTCCTTGATTGCGGTTCCCAGTCTGATTTCCATTACCGTTACGGTTTCCATTACCATTCCCACCAGATCCTCCATTTCTTCGTCCAGCACCATACCAGCACGCCTCCCTGGCATGCCCTACCTTGCCACAGTTCTCACATTTCCCATACCTACATCGCCCCGTGTGACGATGCTGACAAATATCACACTTGGGCAGGGTGCCCATGTAACCTTTCCCTTTGTTCTCAGAACTTGCAGCACCAGTCCTGACCTTGGCTGGTGGGTTAGCATCTCTTTTCTCGTTAGTACCACTGTTGTTTCCTTGGGTACCCTTCTTGAAGTTGGAGAACTTCCTCTTGTTCTCTCCTGATGACTCGACGTGAGTCTCCTTCTTCTTTCCATCAGAGATTGAGAACTTGTTCAGCCTAATCGCTTCTTCAGTCAATGCCACACTCAAATCAATGGCCTCAATGATCATTGGAGGCTTCGATGTCGTCACCATGCTCATGATTTGGGGTGCCAATCCCCATATAAAATGCTCAATTCGCTTGAACTCCGGTTCAACCATGTAGGGAACAACGTGAGATAAGTCATGAAATCTTTGCACGTATTCAACAATCTTAGGTCCATCCATCTTAAGATTCCAAAACTCGGTTTCCAACTTCTGAATCTCAGCCTTTGAACAGTACTTCTTGCGCATCAGTTCTTTCATCTCATCCCAAGTTAAACCATATGCTGCAGCCTCACCTAGGGTTTGTACTTCTAGGTTCCCCCACGATAGAGCTCTGTCTAGGAAAAGTCCAGAAATGTAAGTGACCTGGTGCTCTGGCGCACACTTGCTCATTCGCAGCACAAAATCTGTTTTCTCAGCCCATCTAACGAAAGCTACAGCACCTCCAGTGCCATCAAAGTTCAGAGGCTTGCAGTCAAGGAACTGCTTGTAAGTACAGCCTGTACAAGCAACATCATTCATAGAAAGCGTTAGCAAACGCACATGGAACGTCCAAACGTAACGTAATGTGTCTTAAGTGACTTAAACATTACCGTGAGGTGGGTTATTTCCTGAGGTACCTCCGCTGTGTTCAGAGCGTAACGTCTCATGTTGTGCGATTGCTTGTGAAATCCGTTCTTGCAGTTCTGCCTCTGTTGTGGGAAACTGATTGTTTCTTCATGGAGGCATCTTCTATAAAGAAGATTGTATTGGTCAGGTCTTAAATAGTATGATAAGTATATAGTATGTATATGTAATAGCATTTATCAAGTAAGTAAGCATATAACATCTCAATCACAGCACAACATGCATTTCAACAACGTATATAATGAGAACATTACGATTGAGCTTTCATTAATCATCGACCACAAATATATTTACATTTTCTACAAATGTATCGTATCAAAAGGGAACACAGGGTCACATTACTCTTGCCCAAAATGTCTATCAATCTACCATAAGTCACACAATCAAAAGTGGTCTCCAAAAGGCTTCGCAAGCTAGGCTCAATAGCGGTGCTCTCATCAAAAGCAAGCTACCTACATAAAACCAAAAACCGGCTATGCTGATGGTGGTGGAGGAGGAGGTGGAGGAACAAAAAGCAAGCTGCGCACATGCGCTAGCTCCTCCTCAAGATCATAAACATGACGCAACAGGTAACTGATCTGCTGCTCCATGGTGAGAAATCGAACATCAAAATCTAGATAAGGTAAAAGAGGAGCAGGTGGAGTCGCAAAAGGTGACGGACATGAATAAGGTGGGGGACGTGGAGTCCTCTCAAGCTCCAAAACTCTATGACTCATGATCTCATACTGAAGCTGCAATGACAGGAGTAACTCATCCCGTGTGTAGCCAGTAAAGTGCGAGGGATGGTAGGGATCAGAAATTGGCATGGTGTACGGTGGGAACCATATGAGTGGCTCGCCTAGTGGTGAAGAAGTAAAATGAGCAGAAGGTTCAGACTGAGGTATGTGGGGAAATGCTGCTGTAACATGAGGATCATGGCTAGGCTGCTGGCTAGAAGTGCCTTCCCCTGGACGGGGTGAGGGTATATCCTGTAAGAAAACAATAGGCAGGTCGACACGGTGCACATCTGACTCAACCGGATGAAAAGGAGCAACATCAACAGGTGCATGTGCTAATGGAGGAGTAACCAGCTCGATAACAGGAGGGTCAGCGGGTGCAGGAACTGGATCTGGTATGAGTGGTGCAATGTCAGGTATGCCAAATGGGATAGGATCAAGATCAGGCAAAGGCTCAGGAGCAGGTATCGGCTCCAGATCAGCAGGTGCATCAACAGGCTGATCGACATGAATAAAATCAAGCTCAAGTCCAGGCTCAATGTCATGTGGAGGAATCGGTGCAGCTGCCATGGCTGTATCGTCATCAGTATCAGTGGCGTAACGTCGCAGACCAACTTCCTGTAAGGCGGAAGATGACACAGACTCAAAGGAATCTGGAACAGAGTGCAAACTGGAATCAGAGGAAACCTCAATAATAGGAATCTCAACGAGTGGAACAACAATGACATCCTCAGCTAAAACTCCATCACCCTGGGCATCATCAGGGGGACCATCAACAAAAAGATCGACATCATCATCAAACAAGTCATCAAAAGGCAAATCCTCAAAAGGAAAGGCCGCAAGAGGTAAAGGGGTGAGGATCGGTGCCACGACATGCTCACCATCGGGATGTCTGAGGATGAGATGGCCCTAGACAGGAATAGGAATAAGAAAGGGATCCTCGTCGGGGATACCATCAGCATGCGGTAAATCATCGCCAAAGTCGGGCAGCACAAATGGCTGAAAATCGTCGTCGTCATCCGACATCATCTCCGGGTCACTCTCGGTATCGGAGGTAAAGATCTCTGGCTCTGGGACTATCTCATCATCAGAAACAATAGCCATGGGGTCGACAATATCAGACAATCCACTCTCAGACGAAGACATGGTGTCTGTAACAAAACAATCACAACATATGCACATATATTAACACCTATCATTTAGCATTCAGTCAAATTAGTGTAATCATGTAATCATGTATCCTTCCTATCCTTCCTAGTCTCCCAGACTAGACCACCTAGTCTCCCAGACTAAACTAACCAATCTCTCAGACTACCAACCAGTCTCTCAGACTGAACCACCCAGTCTCTCAGACTGAACCACCCAGCCTCTCAGACTGAACCATAAACATAAACCTTGGAATGTGTTTCTTGTCTTTTGTTTGTAAAAATGTTTGTTTCCTAGATCTGGGCGTTTCGTGTATGTAATGAAAACATGTTGTAAAAATATTTTTCGTGAGAGCCCTAATGATTGTAGTCTAGACTCGGGAAGGAATCCTAGTTTGCTACAATCGAAGCTCTGATAGCAAGCTGTCACACCCTGACTTTTGTGGAAGCGTGATTATGGTGTGACTTTCTTAATACCATTGCATTCAATCACAACAACAACTATATGATAAAACCATAGATGGTCATCCATTAATTAAGTTTAAACATAACAACATTGTTTTGATACGTAGACTCCAAATTCAAGTTTTACAAACCATACGAATTGTTTAAGAGTTCACAAGGACTTATCAAAAGACTCTAAATAAGACCAAGATTTGGAAGTGGTGTCTTGTCCTGGATAGGACACCCAAACCAAACCTCAAGACCATGGATGACATCTTTTATTCTTAACAACACTTGAAACTTTCGAACGCCCACCAGATCCACCTTTAATTCCCTGAAATACATGTAGTTTGAAAACATCAACAAAAGTTGAGCGAGTTCATGTGTTTGTTTGTGAGTATGAATAACCTTTGTAATCATTGAAAATATGTGTATTCGTATGTGAAAATGAACAAATCAATTAATGGTTTGCAAGGCCATCAATATGTGTGCAATGGTGTAGGAAGGCTCAATCCTTTGCGTATTTCGTACCGGGCCTCCTGGCTGGAACGACATAGTCACCACATGAGCCAACTCGCGGACTCATGAGTGGGGCTCGCAACACCCAAATAGATCTATCACTCATGCCCCTCGGTCCTTCTAAAGGATTAATGGTCTCAAGATAACGCCTACCCTTTCACATGATCTAACAGTTCATTTCATTTGTAAATCATTTGTAATCGTAATCATTTGTAACATATACTTAACCCTCGAGTTGTAAAACGAAAACAGTTAAAAGAAAAGGGGGGACATGAACTCACAGTCTTGCGTCTTCAGCAATCGTAACTCGAGCTTCTTCGGTGAACACGACTACCTACAACGTACTAATGTCTATTAGACGAACGGGCCGTGCCTTGACTTAGTATTAATGTTTCTGAGTTACGTTTCTTTTGTGTCTTCGATATTATTCCAAGTTACATAATTATTTGTTAAAATAATTAATATTTTAACTTAAATTATATTTATAAATTTTGGAATAATTGTTAAACAATATTACTGTAATAATACTTCCCAAGTATTTATACTTGTACTTCCTTCCCAAGGATGGGGGTATCTTATACATATGTACTTATGGCATGTTTTGGGGTCGTATTCCGGTGTGTATTTATACGTACGAGAATACGTATTTTCATTGTATTCATTAAGTATCCTTATACTAAATTTCATATTAATTATTCCGGAATATTATCTTTAATAAAGATCCAATATATATTTCCAAAATATATATATTTTAAGGAATATTACTTAGAAAAATTATTTACAATTTTTCTTTGGCAAAAACATTTGTATTCTCTTATAAGTTCCAAAAATTAATATATGTTCAAGTCCCCTTGGAAAATATATATATAAACTCATTTTTTCTCAAAAATGATATATTTCATATTTATTTGAGGAAATATATTTCTCCCAAAAGTATTGTATTTCATGTTTGTGTAAGAAAATATATATTTTTAAAAATAATATATCTTCTAAAAATTTCAAGAAAAATATATATTTCATACTTGCCAAAAAAATAATATATTTTTCTCTTGTCAAAAATATGATATATTCTTGTAGTAATTGTAAAAATCATATTTTTACTTCCTTGGTGTCCAAAATAATATTTACCAAAATATTCTTTGTGAATAAATTTTCCGGAATATTTCGTAAGTCCTATATTTCATAGTTCGGTTTCAACAATATTTTGTATAAATATGTATATTTATTCCTTGGAATTTTGGTAATATTTTGGATGGTAATTCTTGGTATTTTTGTGAGTTATATTATTTCAAGTCATAAAATAATATAACTAATACACAAAGTATACAAATAATCACACATATGTGTCTTCTAAATATATATGTCCTAAATACATATTTAGTCACTTTTATTTACAAAAACCAACCTCCAATATTTGTATTTTTGTAACCAAAATTTATGGCAAAGTTTATGTAACAATTTATGGTTTAAAATACACTTGTAATTATTTGTTAAAAATATTTTTCTAAGTGTTTATATTTTTAGAAAATTTTGCCATAGTTTCCCCTAAAAATGGAGGTTTAAATGCTTTCAAGCATATCATTTTCTTTTGTAAAAATCAACACAATCAATTCACAATCATCAACAAACAACCTTAACTTACCAATCTTGCCAAAATCATGCATATTCTACTACTTCATGAACTTGAATTTTTGTAAAAATTTGTAGTAACTTACTAGTATTCTTAGTAAGTCTTGTTACCCTTTAAAATGTGATTAGTTCTTTAAAAACTTCATTTTTAAAGAAGTTAGATGTTTACAACTTCAAATCATATTTTCTAAAATTATTTCTTTATGCAATCTTCTTGTTACACAAGTGTTCTTACACTTATTTAACCACTAAAAACAAGATTTGTTTATGTAAGAACCAAGATCAAATGAAACTTATATTTTTAACTTGGTTTCTTTAGATATCCTTCATGAAATTCTTAGATCTATTTGATTAACAACTTACATGATCATGATTTTTCAAGAAAACATTATGTTCATTCAAGTTCATGCTTTATGTGTGGATGATCCATCATCCTACAACAATTTCTATTCTTACATCTGGCTAGATTATGTTTTTAATCATGATCTAGCAAGATCTTATGATGATCAACATCATTTCTACAAACAATCAAAGATCAACAAGCATAATAACTCATATTCATCAAGATTACTTCATTAAACATTCTTATGTTCATGTTTCATGCTTATGATCTTTAGTGTTCTTCAAGTTTATGGTTATGATTCTTCTTTAACCACATAAAATAGAAGTAATATAGCAAGATTAAGACTCTTACCACTAGCACAAGGCTAGGGATGATCAAGAGAGGTTATGAGATGGATAAAAGCAAATGAAAGAGGTCCTTGATCTTCCACAAGCTCCTAGCTTCCTTATGTAACCTCTAACACCTTTGTATATGCTAGTAATGGATGTAAGATGAATGAATGATGGTGATGGTGGTGTTGTTGATCTCAGCCGAGAGCACAAGAGGGGGAAGAGAGAAAGTGTGTGTGTTTAGTGTGTGTAAGAATAAGGTTAAGTGTTAATGGGTTTTACTTATAACCATTTCAAGTATTCTTCCATTGTGTAATGTGTTACTAAAGGGCCAACATGATCTCATATAAAATTGAAAGAAAATCAAGAGTGGGGCCCATGTTGGGGCCGTCCACTAGGTGGGGGGGGGGGTAGTAGCATAGGTTTAAACTAAATTGGTTACATTATGTTTAAAAATCAAGTATTAGTTAGAAGACTTAGTTACTAGATATTTTAGGAGGTGTTATGATGTTCGGGTAGTGTCCGGTTGTTCGGTTGGATACTGGTTTGTTAAGGTGCTAAACTATACAGTTTAGTGTTCTTTATGTCCCTTTTGTGACACTTTTGATTCCCGATACTTAGGAAAGTATTCAGGACCATTTAACCATGTTTCTGCATAATATTAGTGTGTTAAAATGCTGATTTTTGCTGAATTCAGCACTTTGTGTGAGTTTTAGGCACTTTCCGGCACTTAAACTATCACCTAGAAAGGCAGTTTTGGGATCCTTACTTCCCTACACACTACACTAGTGTAGTACTTAGTTTCTGGCTCATACTGGGTCTCAAAACACTGTCTGTCTATGTGTTGAGTTTTGTCAGCATTTTGCTGATTTATCCGTTTATTGTGCTAACTGCGCTTTGTGCATCATTTATGTCAATAAGTTTGCATGCAGTAATGATATGACATTATGCAATATGTGATGCACATGTAAATTTGATGCAGTAATCAGAAAGCAGTTAATTGTAAATTCAGCACAGTCATTAAGCACTAATCATGATTAATCAATTGTACGGATACCTGGATTTTTGACAGTTGTCACAAATATGATCAAACCTAAGATGTTATCACTATTAAACTTCTAGAGTACTTATGTTCCAACAAGTTTGTGTATCGGGTTTTAAACAGTTGGAATCAACAAATGCAACAACCATTGTTGTCAATCCAACATTCCCAAAGATACAACATCATGTCGACAGGTATTCCATTCTACCAATTGTAGGCATATCAATACCAAGACAAACAATATTTTATCGTCTATTAATGTTAATTTTAGGCTGAAAGCATCACTAGCAGGAAAGACAATACAACCCGCAGAGAACATAGTGACAATCCAAGAGCCTAAAAACATATCAGCAAACAAAACTGTCAACGTCTCTCTCCCAACACTTACATCTCTTAAATTCTTAAATACAACCCCCATTCAATCTAACTTCGTATAGCTTTTTCACAGGTACCACAGTCCCGCTTCACCTGTCATGCACAGATAAAAGAGATCTATGCGTCCCATAAATGGTACTATGTCCAGTGCTCTTTGTATACAAAGAAGTTGTACCAAGAAAAAAGTGATTTAATCCACTTTGTATGTGAGGATGATGTAAACCCACAATCGAAGTACATGTAAGACAAATATACAATCCTTAATATTCCTAATAACAAAATATCATGGATTAACATTCAACCCATGACTTAACAGTTACTGTGTAAACGCATCGATCATTGATGCAACATCGTTCACTGATGTGGTATTCTTCAACGAGGTCATGACTGACATGTTGGGTACTACCTGCGAAGAGATGATAATCAAGCAAGGATACACGGATCCCAAGATACTTCCAGACCCAATCGTTGAGAAATTTGGTATTCACATGACTTTAACATGACCGTAAAGGACAAATCAATTGTTGTCAACAAGGCAACTGACGCTACCAATGGTGACACAACACCAACTGTTCCTCATATGATCACTACACCACCAAAGGCCCTCATGTTACCCCAACCAACACCAAACCCCAAGACCACTACAACAAAAAGGGCACTCTAACATTCACCAGGTAACTTTACGTCCAAAACTAACATTAACACTTAACAGATAGGTATAAGTATAGCTCAAAATAGCTAACACATATAAATTTTACAGACACAGGTTTTGGTGAAAAACAAGTCAAATACTAGAAGCCTAACCTGCTATGCGGCAAGCATCCTTTTTGGGAAGGTCTAACCTTTTGTACAACACTTGCCAATGCTAAAAAAAGTTATGTTTTGTATGCGATACAAAAAAACCCTAGTTTAAAGGCCAGGTGAAATCCCTTTTGGGTAGAACTTCTACGGTTCAGACCTTTTGTATAACACCTACCAATGCTAGAAAGAAGTAGTATTGAAGAAACACAACTTAAAGTGTAGGTCTCTTTTGGTCAGAAATTCTTCAAGTCAAACCTTTTGTACAACACCTGCCACTGCCAGAAGGAAGGCCAAACCTTCTGTACAACGCCTGCGACTACAAGAAAGAAGCAACGTTTTGTATGTCATAGATCACAGTTTGTTTAAATATGCAATGTGATATGTCCATCAATAATAAATATGCCTAAAATATGTAATATGCCGTAGCAGCCTACACTTCTTTGTACTACCTGAACTATGTTTTTAACGTTATCTTCAATGATATAAAATTAAACCTTTAAAAATTCAGCATAACATACCGCCGCAACGCGCGGGTCCATCAATCTCGTCTATTATATAAACATATGACAAAGTAAGTAAACAAACAGTCCCTTTTGCTCAACATACCCTGTCATTATAATAATAATAATAATAATTAATTAGTATTATTAATTAATATTATTATTATTTTATTATTTTTAACAAAAGCTTGTGAATAGTGTTTTCCCGTCAAGTGCGGCTTCATATTGGTTTCTTTTTCTTTTCTTTTAGTTCCTTTTTGTTTTCTTTTACTGGAAATTGATAGTATTTATATACAATTGGTGTTGGCATGTTGATGTGTATTGGGATTGGGTTGAGTGGTTTGTTGGCTGTTTGTTTATGGTTTTGATACCGGTTCGACTCTACTGCGTGGCCCCTACTTGCATGAAAGTGGACGCCGGCCCATTTCCGATTTGAATATAACTACAGATATTGATTTCTAAATTCTTAATATATATAGGGTATGGTTTGTTTGAGAACCACTCTTATTACGAGAACCAATGTAAACACAACAAAATAAACCCACCTACCACCACCCAAAATCTAAACACCACCCCACCAAACCACACCACAACCAAAAAACCTAAACACCCCCATCCTCACTGCTAAAAAAAATAAAACTATACCTCACCAAAAAACGGAAAAAAAACCTAACCACCCCCCAAAAACCTAAAAAAAACCTAACCCCCCCCCCCCCCCAAAAAAGCTAAACCCCCCTCCACCCACCCCACCCAAGCTAAATGCTAAAAACTAAACCATAAATCTAAACCCCACAACTAAATGCTAAAAAAGTTTTTTTATATATTTTAATTAAAAATCGCTAGATTTCGTCACTAAAATCAAATTGAACAACAGTACCGATGCACGAATGCACATGTGCATATGCATACGCATGCACATGTGCAACGTTACTTTTTGTTCAATTTTTTTTATAGAAAAACGCTAAATTTTGTCACTTAAAAAAAGGACAACAGTACTGGTGCACATGTACCTATGCACAAGCGTATGCACATGTGCATCGGTACTGTTGTTCAGTTTTTTTAGTGACGAAATTTAGTGTTATTTTTTAAATTATTTTTGTGTGTTTTTTTTTATTTTTTTTAGATATTTTTGGTTGTGTTCACATTGGTTCTCGCAATAAAAGGTGATCCCTAACGGATCCTTCCCCTATATATATATATATATATATATGATTAGGTTCAAATGTGAACAATTTCTCCAAAGTGAACTGTGTGAACTAATCTGGGCCCATGATTTTTATGATCTTTAGATTTAAATGAGTGGCATGATAGTAATTATGTGGTTAATTTTTTCCATTTAATTAAATACAAAAAGGGTATATGTGTAATTTCCATTTTAAATTGATTGCATAAATCCCGTTCTCTCTCATAAATCAAGTAATCAACATATTTAACCCTAGATCTGGAAAAAAAGTATAGAGTCCGCCACCGGACTCCGGCGACAAATCCTGCGGGTTCAGGCCGTTTTTCTGGACTCCACACAACCCCCCAACCCTCCTTCTTCTTATACTGAACACACACAACTCAGAACCATGATGGGAGAGAGATCGAGCGGCAGGAGAACGAGAGAGAGAAAGAGAACAGCGGGAGAGCTGAGAGGGTGAAAGAGAGGGCCGAGCGGCGAAGCCGTCAGTTCGGTGAGAATCAACATCAACGGCATAAAATGAAAGCATCAAGTAGGTGTTAATGTTGTATTACCCCTTCACGATGAACTTGAGTATTAAAATCTTGAAAATTGCAATCAACTAATGATAAAAAAAAATACTTTAATAGGGGTATTGGAGTTATTGATGAACAACCAGTTATACATTGCTAAAGTGTTTTTGACTTTTTGACAACTTTGTTTTAATAGGGGTATTGGAGTAATCGGTGAACAACCAGTTATACTTCCTAATAACAATTTCGAATATTCATCAGCATGCCCATTAACCACTCCTAGTGGAAGAATGGTGAGTATATATTCTACTTTTCTGCATCTGTGCAGTCATTATTTTGTTTTTCTCATTTAAGCATCTCATGTTTTTTTTTTAATTTAATTACTACATATAGGAAGGTGACTATGAAATGAAGCATATTGATAAGGTAGGGTCAAAGACGTTTAACGTGGAAG
Organism: Helianthus tuberosus; assembly: GCA_030545235.1. Classification (NCBI taxonomy): domain Eukaryota; kingdom Viridiplantae; phylum Streptophyta; class Magnoliopsida; order Asterales; family Asteraceae; genus Helianthus; species Helianthus tuberosus. The sequence goes on along the minus strand of JARYGA010059765.1, from coordinate 3,201,206 downwards.
GTGACTATGAAATTATTATTATTATTGTTGTTTGATTGAGGTTCTGAATATTGTTATGAGTTTGATTTTTGAAAAAAAAAGTTTGTAATTTTTCATTGTTTGATGTTGAAAATTGTTATTGTTTGATTGAGGTTCTAAAGATTGTTATGAGGTTCTGAAGATTGTTATTATTGTTAAGTTGTTTAGCGTTTTTTGGAGTTCAATTTTTTGATTTTGCTCTGTTTTAAATGCGATGTACACATGTGTATTCTGATTTTGTTATGTTTTTAATGTGATGTACACATGTGTATAGCGTCTGTTTTTTGTGATATCTCAGATTTTTTTGTGTATTGAATGTGTAAAGTTGTTGATGTACACTTGTGAATTATACAAAGTATTAGTTGCTGAGTTTTTTTGTTCAATTTTTAGATTTTGCTCTATTTTTAACGCGATGTACACATGTGTATTCTGATTTTGCTCTGTTTTTAATACAATGTACACATGTGTATTTTGATTTTGTTCTGATTTTAATGTGATGTACACATGTGTATAACGTCTGTTTTTGTATTATGTCATAAGTTTTTGTGTATTGAATGTGTAAATTTGTTGATGTATATTTGTGAATTATGCAAAGTATTAGTTGTTGAGTTTTTTGTGCTATTATAGGAGATGTCGTTAACGAAAAAAATGGAGATGGAATGTCACACCCTGACTTTAGAAGTTATATGTGTGTGTATATATATGTTTGTGTGTGTATATACATATATTAAAATATATATATATATATAAATTGAATTCAAATTTTGAATCGAATTGAAATCATAAATTCTATTCGATTCTAATTCGATTACTGGACTCGAATATGAATCGACTCGAATTCTAACATTTTTAATCGAATTCGAATCGAATCGAATTTTGAATTTTCGAATCTGAATCGAATTCTGAACATCCCTAATGCACATGTGAATAGTTTGAAATATTATACATATTGGCAATGTATTATTGATGGTAGTGTAGACGGAAGTGAAATTGTATAATATTGGTAATGTATTATGGATAGTAGTGTTAATGGAAGGAAAATTGTATAGGTGTTGTCAAGAAATATAAAATATGCACATGTGTATCAGTAATTGTTATTCAAGAAATATGAAATATGCACATGTGCATCGGTAATTTTATTCGGATTAAAAAATATTTTAAAAAAATCAAAAAAAAAATTATAAAAAAAATTTGCGATTTTTAATGAAAAAGTTAAAAAAAATTGTGTGTTTTTTAAGTAGTTTTGGTTGTTTTCACACTAGACCTCGCAGTTCTCGCAATAAAGGGTGGTGCCTAACGGATCCTCAACCTATATATATATATATATATATATATATATATATATATATAGGGGACCGCTAAAATGAAAACCACCTCCAGTTGTAAGAACCGTGAGAACCACTCTCCACCAATCAGATTACACCAACACAAAGGGTGTTTTGGTCATTTACTCAAATTGTCTAATCTCCCTCTCTCTCTCTCTCTTCATTAATACTTGCAGACTTTTAATCTCTCATCTCTTTTCTTTAAACTTCAACTCCATCTTCTATTTTCATCTCTCATCTACAGAAAAACAAACCTGCAACACCAAACCTCTCATCTCTTTTGAAACTTCCAGAGAATTTCTTTCTTTCATCTATGATGAAGATGAAGAGATCATCATCTTCGTCACCTTCAGCCCTCTGAACCCCACCTACACCTGCATCACACCCAAACCGGCACCACACCGACGCCGGAGTTTCAGATGTACTCGCCGCCGGCATCATCTACCCCCGTTTCTCTCTCTCTCACTCTCGTTCACCACCGGCATCACCCACCCCTGTTTGTCCCTCTCCCACACTCGTTCACACTCATTGTAGAGAGAGAAAGAGAGTCTGAGGAGAGAGAAAGAGGACGCCGGCGGTGGCGTTGCAGCGGTGGCGGTGGCGTTGCAGCTCCGGCTGAGAAAGAGGACGGCGACGGTGGGATGCCGACAAGGTAGCGATGGTTTTCTTGATGTTTTTTGGTTCTGATCTTGTGTCTCTGTTTTTGTCCCGATCTTGAATGTTGGTGGCAGTGAACAAAGGATTTTCCCATTATTTTTTGCAACTATGTTTGGCATCTACATAAATTTTTATGTGAGTAAGGTCAAAATGGATTTTTAAAAACATATACGGTCAACAAGATTAGTATATTTAGCATTGAGTTATTATTAAAAGCTTTAATTATTTATCTGGATCTGGAAATATTGAGTTGCAACTGTTTTGAATTATTTTTTAATGATGCAGGTTGTTTGAATGATGTATTTTGTATTCTTTGATTCTGTGGGTTTTGATCTGTTTGGATTTGGGGCGGCGATGATGCAAAAAAAAAGGTAGATTTTGGTGACGATGGCACGGCAAGGATGGTGGAGGGTAGGTTTTTGAACGTGCAACCACACTTTGCAGCCTCTGATTATCGGAAAATCTGAGCGAAACCCCGTTTTTTTCGAGATACACATTGTTTTGATGTTGTTGGTTTTTTAATTTTTTTCCACCCAGTCGATGATGACAACAATCTATCTGAGACACATACCGAGTTTGCGATTTATGGGTGCGTTCGTTTTAACGTAAAACGTAAAACCTAAAAAGTTTTACGTAAAACGTAAAAAGTTTTACATAAAACGTAAAACGTAAATTTTTTTACGTAAAACGCAAAACGTAAAAAGTTTTACGTAAAACGTAAAACTTAAAACGTAAAAAGTTTACGTAAAGCGTAAAACGTAAAAAGTTTATCGTAAAACGTAAAAAGTTTAAAAATTTTAACGGAAAACGTAAAAACGTAAAACGTAAACTTTTTAACGTAAAACGTAAAAATTTTAACGTTAAACGTAAAACATAAAATTTTTAACGTAAAACGTAAATTTTTAAGCTAAAACGTAAAGTTTTTAACGTAAAACGTAAATTTTTAACGCAAATCGTAAACTTTTTAACGTAAAACGTAAACTTTTTAACGTAAAACGTAAAACTTTTTTTTATGTAAATTGTAAAACGTAAAAAACGACGCGCTAAGAAAACGACGCTTGAAAAAGCCCGGCGTAAAAACGGCGCGTTAAAAAACGACGCGTGAAAAAGACGGGCGGAAAAACGGCGTGCAAAAACCGACGCGAAAAAAAATTGTCTTGTTAAAAAAATCTGAATTTAAAAATGATTTTAATAAAAAAATTCTTTTTAAAAAACAAAAAAGTAATATAATAAAACAAAAAAGTAATAAAAAATAATAAAGACTAAAAGATAAAAAAGTGTAATTTTACTAAAATACCCTTATGGATTAAAATATTAAAGACATAATAAGACAAAATGTATTTAATATTAATATTAATTACTTTTAATCTCATCCATCCACCTTGTTGATCTAGTGGTTAGGAACTGGTTCTCGCGGTTCTTACAACTAGATGTGGTTTTCGTTTTAGCGGTCCCCTATATATATGTATATGTATTATGGATGGTATGATAGATGAAAGGGAAAATGTATTCAAAGTGGTGTACCAAAACAAGTTATAACATGTTCATACATATAGATGCATATGTGCATTTCTAGTGTTGTTAATGTTATAACAAGTTCATACATATGGATGCACATGTGCATTTCTAATATTGTTAATGTAAAAAGTAGTGTATTATGAATGGTAATGTAAATGAAAGCGCAATTGTCCGATATTAGTAATATATTACGAAATTTGTCAAAGAAATGATACTGCAGGATCGATGAATCGTCCAAAACGAGTCGGTCTGAGTCAAAACTAGTCTCTAGAAAGGCGGAATCAGACTAGAAACCATTAATGAGTGTTAGAACAGGAGTAGAAGAGTAGAAAATCACTTTAAACATGTTCTTCATTCATATAAAACGTTTTCGTACAGAGATAATTTTGACAGCACTTCGTGACAGAAATCTCCAGAAGTTACAAATGAAAAACATCACATGCCTATTTATAGACTCTCCAGTTCGCACGAGTTCATACATCCACATCGCACGAACTGGACAACTTCCAGTTCGTGCGACCTGACTTATAATACATCAGTTCATGCGAACTGGACTACAAAACATATAAACTTAATATTTTGACTTTTTACACATTACTGACATGACACAGACTGATGACGTAGGCGATATACATTATGCATCAACAAACTCCCCCTTGGATATTGCCGCAGTCTTCAGTCAACCTGTCTTCAAAACATTCTTTCACAAAGACTTGAACTTTTCCTCATGACACTTTGGCTTCTTCAGCAACGCTTTCCTGAGCTGTTCTTTCTCTTTCGCAGCTCTCTGCTCCTCTTCAGCTAGCCTTTGCACACATGTAAATCTAGCAATCCTATCCTTTTCTTCACGCACTTTTCTCTCCTTCTCAACTTTCAGAAACTCTTCCTTTTCAATCTTTCTCCACTTTGATAACCACGTATTTTCAGAATTTATACCTTTCTGAAAACAAATTGTAGCAACTTTCTGAAACTGCAGAACTTGATCTTTATCTTCAGCTTTATACCCAATCTTATTCACAAACAAACACTCAATATCCTTTGCAGAACAATTCACTATCCACATCGGATCATACAGATGAATGTATCTGCTTTCATTCCCAACTTTGTAAACAATCACTGCTTCAGTCGTCATGCAGCTATACACCCAGCATATGAACCCTTCATGAAAATTCTGTTCCATCTTCGGTAATTGAATATTCTTCATAACTCTGGGCTTCTTGATCTGCAGAATTGTTTCTTCAATGCCTGTAACAGGATCCGTTCTTTTGACTTTCTTAGGTTGATGTGGCTTCCAGTGACAAAATTCTTTGAAAGCTTCAAATTTCATCAAGCCCCATGTTGGCATATCATGAACCTTGACTGGATATGATAACGTTCTGACTTTAGGCAACTCTTCAACATCCCACCAAGGCAGAGACATTATATCTTGAATATATTCGAAATACTGAACACCAAATTCTCTTCGAATAGCATAAGCGTTGACTTGAGGCAAGTAACCCCAACTTATGATGTCACCAAGAGAACTCTCTCTATCCCTTCTGTAATACTGCAGTGGTCTTTTGTACTTTCTTTCTGGATCCTTCCTGAACCACTTCTTCTTTTCTTCGCGTTGTTCTTCTTTCGACATTTCTTGAAAACTTTTACTTTTAATACTCTCAGCAACTTTTCTTCTCAATTCACCTTCATTTGCTTGACTGAAAAACTCAGCAAGCGTCGGAAAGCTAGAAGTATCAACGTTAACATTCTCAGACTGATCATCATCACTCCAGTCTTCTACTTCCACTTTGTCATAATTATCAGCTTCTTCAACGTACTTATACTGATATTCTGGTTGCTGATTGATGTCAAACTTATTCAACTCCTCTTCAAAATCGAATTTAAACTCACTGTCTTCAATAACCATCATCTTAACAATCTCAGCTCTGTTGTAAGTATGCAATATTTCACCTTCCTCTACATCATGTTCAAGACGTAGTATCAACCCTGTACCCTTATCAGCATTCTCAGCATCATCATGCTCCCCCTTACCTTCTGCATTCTCTGGTTCCTCATTTGCATCATCTTGAAGATAATCGTCAATGTTCTCTTCATGTGATGCTTCAATTACCTTTATGCCCGAAGTACCTTGATCATCATCATCATTTCCATCATCATCATCACTATGAACAGAATAAACTTCATCTGCATCATCTTTCAGATTATCATCTTCATCTTCTTCATCATCTTCCAGCTCAATCAAACCAGATACTGAAGTTAATGGACAAGGCTCAGTCTGAACAATTACCCTTTCAGTTACTTGAACATCATCTTCAACTTGAACACTTTTACCCTTATTTTTCATTTCAGCTTCCATTTCAGCTTTACGTCTAGCTCTAACTTCTTCAAGCTCTATTTCTTCAATCCTCTGTTCAATCAGCTTCCCAATCAAATCTTCCAACACTTTCTTTAACATATACTCTTCATGTTTTTTACTAGCATTCTTGGCTTCTAATTCTTTGTTTTTCAATTTGAAGTACTCATTCTGCTCATCCCTTCGAGCCTTCACTTCTTCCAAGACAGCTATCCGAACTTTCAGAATGTCTATTTCGACTTGATCAGTTTCAATCTTCTTCAGCAAAGACGAAATCTCAGATTCAACAGACTTTACACGTTTCTCTAACTTCTTTTTCTCACTTGACAACTCATCCACCTTCTTTTGCAACTTTTTCACAAGCTCATCATTCACAAAGCTAAAATCCTGAAGCGATTCAAGAACTGTACTCTCTGGAATGTGTGGAAAATTTCCAAAACCAGATGATCCAGGAGTAGTATGAATAGGTGGTTGTGTGGTTGGTGGTGTTTGTAGGACGTGTGGTGAAGTTATTTGAGGTTGTTCATGAATAGGTGATTGTGGTGATTGTAAATGTTCTGGTGATGGTTGTTGTGGTGGTGGTGACGGTGGTTTATTTTGTGGTTCTGGTGGTGATTGTTGTGGTGGTGGTGATGGTGGTTTATTTTGTGGTTCTGGTGGTGGATTTACTTTCAGCTTGAATTTTAACCTTCGTGCTGCTGGAGTTAAGACACGTTTTCTTGAAGTAGATTTCTTTCTTCCTCCAGAAGATGGTGGTGATACAACTTGAACGTTTTCTGGTGGAACATATGTTTCATCATCATCTTCCGAACTCCTTTTTCTTTTCTTTTGTTTCTCTCTATCTTTCGGATCAAAGTTTTCTTTTATCCAACGATCCACTTCAGCATCAATATCACTTTCTTCACCAGATGAACTCTTTTCTTCATCATCAACCACTTTCTTACCAGCTGCTTCCTCAGCTTCTAAAGTATCATCAATATCTTTCAACAAACGTTCAGTTTCAGGAGTTAATGGATCTTGATCTTTTTCAACATCAGCTTCTGTCTCATCAACCTCTGGTTCATCAACTAACATTGTTTCAACAACTTTCTTCTTACGTTTCTTCTGCGGTTGAGAAGACGATCCTTCTTCAGCTTGAGCTTTAGGAGTACTCTTGTCACGGCCCCCGACCCGGTTTGACCCGTTTAAGGAGCCGCGGAACAGAAAATCCCGTGGTATTTATTTAATTGAGTTTAACAGCGGAAGTTTATCATCAGGATCTTTTTAAAGCTAAAATTTTCCCGATTATTTTATTTCACAATATCAGGATAATACCCCGATAATTTACAATCATATGATTTCACGGAGAAATCTTTAGGTTACAAAACATGATTTCTTTATATTATAATGAGCCACTTTCTTAAGCTTGAAGTGCGTCACGACACTTTTCCTGAATCACAACAGATCACCTGAAACATGTTTGAAAAAGGTTTTGTCAGCGGGAAATACTGGTGAATCATTCTTTTTACTAAAACGACACACTTGTTATAATTTACAGTATTAAGAGCGATTACAATGTTTCCCAATATCAACCAACTACCCACAGTATTTGTCACTCGACCACATATTGGCTATCTCGTTGTCCAATGGTGTCTGTGACTATGGTCATATCACCCCTTGGCTAACCCATTGTCCAATGGTGACGATTATCAAGTAATGTATACAAAACCCCACATACCGGCTGTAATTTGGTACCTACATAAACTTAATCCCTGTAATTATAACTTTGAAAATAAACATGCTTTTGAAATTAAATTTGATAAAAAGAGAATGACTCACATTGCAGATTTAACACGGACAGAGTCTAGTCTACGGATACAGCATTTACGATAACTCACGAGATCAAACCCTCACAACGAATGACAAAGTGCAATACTTAAACATCCATCGAATTAACGATGAATGACAAAGCATAACCCTAATGTGGGCAGCACTTAAACATCCATTGGATATTTTGATCGATCGGACAATGAATCGTAGCAGCGATTGAGTTATTACCCTGTTTTGCGGCAGCGATTTGTGATCGTGTGTGTTTTGATAATAAACAGAACGTAACTCAGTGTGTAATTGGAATTTCTACGTCGTTCAAGTGCCCATATTCCAGTCCCAATCCCCTCTATTTATAAATAAATTTTGACCCCCCTCGCGTGACGCAAGGGGTCCCCCTAGGGGCATCGCGTGACGCGAAGGCCACCTATTCACCATAGGGTAGCCACGTCCTTGACTAGCCTTGCTGACTTGACGGTTTCTCAAAATTCGTTTTTGACAGCATTTTATTTAGATAATCGTAACTAGGGTTTTACCCCCCCCCCCCCTGAGTTTTAGGGGCCCTGATCCTGATTCTGCTAATTCTGAAAATTTTAGGGTTTGTGCAGAATCACTTGGGTGTCTTAATTAGGGTTTCCTATTGAACTAAATATAATAATAATTATGACTTTTGATGAGAGTTGTTACATCCTCCCAACTTAATAAAAATCTCGTCCTCGAGATTTACTGGAATAAGTGTGGATACTTTCGCTTCATTTCAGATTCTAGCTCCCAAGTGTATTCAGCTCCTCTCTTTGAATCCCACTTGACTTTAACTAGAACTAATCGCTTGTGCTTGAGAAATTTTACCCTTCGATCCTCGATTTGAAGAGGTTTTTCAACAAATTTTAACTTTTCGTTTACCTCTATGTCTTGAAGAGGTACTACCAGAGACTCGTCTGATAGACATATCTTGAGATTGGATACATGAAATACATCATGTACTCCAGATAACTCTTCTGGTAATTGTAAACGATAAGCAACTGGTCCTATACGTTGGATTACTGGAAATGGTCCTACGTATCTTGGACTTAGCTTTCCTTTCTTACCGAATCGAACTACTCCTTTCCAAGGAGAAACTTTCAATAATACCTTATCTCCAACTTGGAACTCCAATGGCTTCCTTCTATCATCGGCATAACTCTTTTGACGATCTCGAGCAGTCTTCAGTCTTGCCTTGATTTGAGTAATCTTGTCGGTCGTCTCTTGCACTATTTCAGGACCTGACAATTGACTTTCTCCTATTTCTGCCCAACAAACTGGAGTTCTGCACTTTCTTCCATACAGTGCTTCAAATGGGGCAGTTTCAATGCTTGAATGATAACTATTGTTATAGGAGAATTCAATTAAAGGTAAATGGTCATCCCAATTTCCACCAAAATCTATCACACATGCTCTGAGCAGGTCTTCCAGAGTTTGGATCGTCCTTTCACTTTGCCCGTCTGTTTGGGGATGATATGCAGTGCTTAAGTTTAGTCGAGTTCCCATTGCTTTCTGGAAACTTGTCCAAAAATGAGAAGTGAACCGACTATCTCTATCTGATACAATGGAGAGTGGAACTCCATGTAAAGATACTACTTCATCTACGTACAATTTGGCTAACCTTTCCATACTAAAGGTTTCCTTCATGGGTAGAAAATGAGCTGATTTGGTTAATCGATCTATAATTACCCAAATCGCGTCATTACCTTTTCTGGTTTTGGGCAACTTAGTAACAAAATCCATTGTTATGAGTTCCCATTCCATACAGGCATTTCTAATTGTTGTAGTAGACCTGAAGGTTTCTGGTGTTCTGCTTTAACTTGTGAACAAGTAAGACACTTAGAAACATATCTAGCTATATCCTTCTTCATGCCTATCCACCAGAAATTATTTCTTAAATCTTGGTACATCTTATTATTTCCAGGGTGTATGGTATACCTAGATTTATGAGCTTCCTCTAAAATCTTATTTCTTAATTCTCCTTGCTTCGGTACCCAAATTCTTCTTTGGTGGAATCTCCAAATTCCATCAGATCCTTGTTCTAATTCTTTTATTCTTCCTTTCATTCCTTCAGCAGCATCCTCTATTGCTGTTTCTTGAAAATGCTTCAGTTGTTCCATTAAATCTAATTGTAGATTTAATCTGAGAGCACGAACTCGTCGTTGTTTCTCATGGTACTTACGACTTAAAGCATCTGCAACTACATTTTCCTTTCCTTCGTGATATTGAATATCACAGTCGTAATCACTTAGGATTTCCATCCATCTCCTTTGCCTCATATTTAACTCTTTTTGCCCAAAAATATATCTTAAACTTTTGTAGTCTGTATAGACAGTAAATTTACTTCCGTAAAGATAATGTCTCCAAATCTTAAGGGCAAAAATTATGGAGCCTAACTCTAAGTCATGAGTTGTATAATTTTCCTCGTGTTTTTTCAACGGTCTTGAAGCATATGCAATTACCTTCTTGCGTTGCATTAGCACACATCCAAATCCTAGTTTTGAAGCATCACAATATACTTCAAAATCTTCAGTCCCTTCTGGTAATGCTAGGATTGGAGCATTTGTTAATTTCTGCTTCAAGATTCTAAAGGCTTCTTCTTGTTTAGATCCCCATTCAAACTTAATGGCTTTACAGGTTAGCTTAGTTAATGGTACAGCTATCTTGGAAAAATCCTTAATAAACCGTCTATAATATCCAGCTAAACCTATAAAACTTCTAATTTCCATTGCGGTTTGCGGAACCCTCCAATTGGTAATTGCCTCTATCTTAGCAGGATCTACATGAATACCTTCATGATTCACCATGTGTCCTAGGAATTGCACTTCTTGTAGCCAAAATTCACACTTCGAGAATTTGGCATAAAGCTTTTCTTTTCTTAACAAAGTTAAGAGTGCATGTAAGTGCTCACAATGTTCTGTCTGACTTTTGGAATAAATAAGTATATCGTCTATAAAAACAATTACAAATTTATCCAAATACGGTTTACAGATTCTATTCATCATGTCCATAAATGCAGCATGTGCATTCGTTAATCCGAAGGGCATGACTGTAAACTCGTAATGACCATACCTAGTCCTGAAAGCAGTCTTAGGTATGTCTTCCTCTTGTACCTTCAATTGATGATATCCGGAGCGTAAGTCAATTTTAGAAAAATATCTAGCTCCTTGAAGTTGATCAAAAAGATCATCAATCCTAGGTAATGGGTATCGATTCTTAATTGTAACCTTATTCAATTCTCTATAATCAATACACATTCTCATTGAACCATCCTTCTTCTTTACAAACAACACTGGTGCTCCCCAAGGGGATGAGCTAGGTTGTATGAATCCTTTACTTAGTAATTCATCTAATTGTGTTTTTAATTCTAACATTTCGGTAGGAGCTAACCGATAAGGTGCTTTGGCTATCGGTGTAGTTCCAGGAATTAGATGAATCCTAAATTCTACCTCCCTATCTGGTGGTAATCCTGGTAACTCTTCTGGGAATACCTCTGGGTATTCTGAGACTACAGGAATCTCCTTAAGTTCTTTACCCTTAGTATTAATGATTACTGAAATCATATATACTATTCCTTGTTTTCGTTCATAACTAGCAACTTTCATTACTGATATGAACTTCATGGGTTTGCGCGGTTTATCTCCTGAAATCATGATTACTTCTCCAGTAGGTGCCTGAATTTCTATAGAGTTCTGGTCACAAAGGATTCGAGCATGGTTGGCTACTAACCAATCCATTCCTAACACAACATCGAATTCAGCTAATTTCATAGGTAATAGGTTTGCAAAGAATTTATGACCTGAGAGTTCTATATTTTCCTTTTGCAAAACTTTATCTATGCTAACAGAATTTCCTTCTGCCGTTTCGACTGTAAAAATCTGCCTAAGGTTGGTTAAAGGTAAATTAAGAGCTTGGCAGAATGAAGTATTGATAAAACTTTGGTTTGCACCAGAGTCAAATAATACTTTTGCGTAAATGTTGTGAACTAAGAACGTACCAGCTATCACATCTGGAATGAGTTCTGCTTCTTGAGTAGTTAGCTGGAATGCTCTGACATTCTTCTTAGTAGCTCCTTCTGCAGCTTTGGCTTTGTTGTTATCAGCTGGTTTGACTAGTTTCGGGCAATCTGGCCTGAAATGTCCAGTTTCTCCACAATTGTAACAAATTGTGGATTTCTTCCTGCAGTTTTCTTCACGATGTCCTACAACTTTACAAAAGTTGCAGGTTACATTGCATCTTCCAAAATGTTTCCTTCTGCAATTTATGCAGAAAGGCGGAATTGAGGATTGTCCCGTTCCTCTTCTCCTGAAACTGTTATTATTACCCGTACGAAATCCTTAGGTAATTTTCTGAGCCAGTTCCTTCTTCCTGTTTTCATCTCTCGTACGTACCAGCTCCTCAGTGAGGGTATTAGCTAATTCCACAGCATCGTCAATAGTACGAGGTCTCGCAGCTTTAACGATGTTACGGATTTCAGTAATCAGTCCCCAAATATAGCGAGAAATGAGTACCGGTTCTGGCAAAGCCAGTGTTGGTACTACTCTAGCATATTCGAAGAATGTCGAAGTATAACCACGACAATCTACACCCAGTATTCGATGATTTAAAAATTTATTTGCCATTTGATCTTTTTCATACTCGGGACAGAATTTTCTTTCTACAAGATTCTTAAATTCTTCCCAGTTCATGGCATATGCTTCGATCCTTCTTTTTTGCTTGTAATACTGTGTTCCACCATTCTAGCGCCCCTTCTTTAAAAAGATTCGACGCATACATAACTTGATCTTCCTCAGCACATTTACTTATAGTAATTACTGCCTCAGTTTTCTCTAACCAACGCAGTGCTGCAATAGCCCCTTCATTACCTGCAAACTCAGTTGGTTTACAGGCAAGGAATTCTTTGTAAGTGCAACTAGGTGTTGCAGCTTTCATTTTCTTGAAAATTGGGGCTTGCAGATCTTTATTGTTATTAACATGATTACCGCCTCCGTTTATACTATTACTAAAGTTGTCGCCTTGTGTACGTTTACTAGGAATGATTGATTGAGGTTTAACAGGTTTTTGAACAGCAGCAACGATTGCTGGAATAGCATTGGCTATTCCTTGTGCAACGATATCCTCGATATCTTGCCTATTTAACAATTGCTCTTCCTGAATTTGCCCGGATTGATTTACTTCATTTACTGGTTCATTACCAATATTTGCCATCTGATAATTAATTTATAGATAAATAATTAGTATAAATTAAGAAACAATCCAATGTCACAATTAATTGCACATAATCACGTAAACAAATATACAAACAAAATTATAAATTTTCTAAAATTTCATTTATATATTATGCTTCCATATACAACCGTTTTATTGTTTATTTTATATATACTGATTTTACTACTGTTATTATACAACCACAGACTCATAACCCATTTCTCCCTCGTCAACTTGTATTTTTAATAACGATGTTCCCTCTCATCATATTTCCATGAAATTTGTCCTCCTATCTCTCGGATCCTATTCCCAGCGTCCATCAGCTCTTCACCAAAATGGCGAAGTTCAGCCATATTCTCGTTACTCATCGGTGGATTTGGTAGGGGTTCTGGATCGAATTGCGGGAGAAAGGAATAAGGACTGTTGATAAGGTTTTGGAATTGCCAATCATTTGTCCACCATTCATCCATTCCTAAAGGTTGGGTGTGGATTATTGGTTCTGGGATTGCTGGTTCCAGATTTATAGGGAGTTGATTTTCGATAGGATTAGAGTAAAAATTATTATTATTGACAGGCCTAATAGTATCACAGCTTGTCAATATAAAATCTAGTTCTTCCTGAAATGTCATTTCCTGGGTTTGTTTAGAGCTTTCTCCAATTTCCATTTTAGTTTGTCTAGAAACTTTTCCAACCTCCATTTCTATTTGCTTAGAATATTCCTCAAATTGTATTCCCATTTGTCTAGCATCTTCCCCTACTTCTATCTCCAATTCCTGCTGTCTCAAACTTTCCCCGGTTTCAATTTCTTTTCCTTTTTCTAAGGGATTGTTTATTTTAGGAAGTCTCTTAGTTGGCTTTTTCCTATGTACACGCCTCCCCCATACGAATCTCTTTCTTTTCTTAGGTTTTGGCTTTTCCAGAGGTGGAGCGTTGAATTCTCTAGGTTGTTCCACATCAGGAAAGTATCCAGTAAATTCTTTAGAAACTTCTATGTTTACAGGGTAAAGGTTGAGATTCTCTAGGGCTCCAGATAACTCATTCATGCTGTTTAACATATATGTAAAAATAATAAATTAAAATTTTATAACAAATTTTACAGATAAACCTCAAATATTATTGCATATTCTGTGACTAATTTAATACAAAGGAAAAATTGACAATTTAAACATACTAAGTTTTATTGAAATTTTATTTATTTACTAGATGATATTTCTAGCTTGTAAGTTGCTAATATAAAATCATGGTATTCTAAAGATTAGCATTTACTGCTACGGTGGCTAGCATATAAAGATCCGCCCATTTTTTCATCTAAATTGTCTTCCCATGGTGATTTACTGATTAATTCCTGGGTTTCCTTTTTAACTTTCTTTTCTCGGGATTTCTTTAATTTCTCCTGACTTTTTCTAATAATCAAACTTCTTTTATCAGGAGAAAGTGGTTCCTCGTATTGGGCTTTTCGAACAAATATTCCTTCTTCAGGAGTTTGGGATGAACTTCCCTTTTCATTTGATGACCTATCTAATTTAAGATAGATGTTTGAAAGCTTTTGCTTACCCATACTGTAACTAACAAATAGTCAGTTAATAGAACACATAATCACATAATAATAATCAGGAAAAATTAAGTATTTCTAAATACTTAATTAGCTTAACTCAGTGGCTCTGATACCACCTTTTTCTGTCACGGCCCCCGACCCGGTTTGACCCGTTTAAGGAGCCGTGGAACAGAAAATCCCGTGGTATTTATTTAATTGAGTTTAACAGCGGAAGTTTATCATCAGGATCTTTTTAAAGCTAAAATTTTCCCGATTATTTTATTTCACAATATCGGGATAATACCCCGGTAATTTACAATCATATGATTTCACGGAGAAATCTTTAGGTATGTTTTCTTGAAGTAGATTTCTTTCTTCCTCCAGAAGATGGTGGTGATACAACTTGAACGTTTTCTGGTGGAACATATGTTTCATCATCATCTTCCGAACTCCTTTTTCTTTTCTTTTGTTTCTCTCTATCTTTCGGATCAAAGTTTTCTTTTATCCAACGATCCACTTCAGCATCAATATCACTTTCTTCACCAGATGAACTCTTTTCTTCATCATCAACCACTTTCTTACCAGCTGCTTCCTCAGCTTCTAAAGTATCATCAATATCTTTCAACAAACGTTCAGTTTCAGGAGTTAATGGATCTTGATCTTTTTCAACATCAGCTTCTGTCTCATCAACCTCTGGTTCATCAACTAACATTGTTTCAACAACTTTCTTCTTACGTTTCTTCTGCGGTTGAGAAGACGATCCTTCTTCAGCTTGAGCTTTAGGAGTACTCTTGTCACGGCCCCCGACCCGGTTTGACCCGTTTAAGGAGCCGCGGAACAGAAAATCCCGTGGTATTTATTTAATTGAGTTTAACAGCGGAAGTTTATCATCAGGATCTTTTTAAAGCTAAAATTTTCCCGATTATTTTATTTCACAATATCGGGATAATACCCCGATAATTTACAATCATATGATTTCACGGAGAAATCTTTAGGTTACAAAACATGATTTCTTTATTTTATAATGAGCCACTTTCTTAAGCTTGAAGTGCGTCACGGCACTTTTCCTGAATCACAACAGATCACCTGAAACATGTTTGAAAAAGGTTTTGTCAGCGGGAAATACTGGTGAATCATTCTTTTTACTAAAACGACACACTTGTTATAATTTACAGTATTAAGAGCGATTACAATGTTTCCCAATATCAACCAACTACCCACAGTATTTGTCACTCGACCACACATTGGCTATCTCGTTGTCCAATGGTGTCTGTGACTATGGTCATATCACCCCTTGGCTAACCCATTGTCCAATGGTGACGATTATCAAGTAATGTATACAAAACCCCACATACCGGCTGTAATTTGGTGACTACATAAACTTAATCCCTGTAATTATAACTTTGAAAATAAACATGCTTTTGAAATTAAATTTGATAAAAAGAGAATGACTCACATTGCAGATTTAACACGGACAGAGTCTAGTCTACGGATTAGCCTTGTTAACCTAATTTAAATAACAATGCACACAAAACTGGGTTAGTAATCAATACAGCATTTACGGTAACTCACGAGATCAAACCCTCACAACGAATGACAAAGTGCAATACTTAAACATCCATCGAATTAACGACGGATGACAAAGCATAACCCTAATGTGGGCAGCACTTAAACATCCATTGGATATTTTGATCGATCGGACAATGAATCGTAGCAGCGATTGAATTATTACCCTGTTTTGCGGCAGCGATTTGTGATCGTGTGTGTTTTGATAATAAACTGAACGTAACTCAGTGTGTAATTGGAATTTCTACGTCATTCAAGTGCCCATATTCCAGTCCCAATCCCCTCTATTTATAAGTAAATTTTGACCCCCCTCGCGTGACGCGAGGGGTCCCCCTAGGGGTTTCGCGTGACGCGAAGGCCACCTATTCACCATAGGGTAGCCACGTCCTTGACTAGCCTTGCTGACTTGACGGTTTCTCAAAATTCTTTTTTGACAGCGTTTTATTTAGATAATCGTAACTAGGGTTTTACCCCCCTGAGTTTTAGGGGCCCTGATCCTGATTCTGCTAATTCTGAAAATTTTAGGGTTTGTGCAGAATCACTTGGGTGTCTTAAATAGGGTTTCCTATTGAACTAAATATAATAATAATTATGACTTTTGATGAGAGTTGTTACAACTCTTTCCACCTTTTTTCTTTTCTTTTTCAACCTTTGTGTACCAATCATTTCGTGTTTCACAGAAATCTGCTAACTTCGTCAATTCATCAGTTGCACTCTTTTCTTTCATCTCAGCATCATTCCTCCACTTTAAATGATTGACTGGATCTGGATCCTCATATTTTTCATCTTTGATGTACCCGAAAATTCTGTTTTCTTCGGTTCCGGCCACTTCTTTGTGTACTTGGATAATCTAATTAACGTCTCGTTATCCATGTGATGCAACATCATCAGATCATTCTGTTCATCTTTCACCAGATTCGGATATGCATGATCCAACATCATCTGCACAAACCTCGGATACACCCAACTTCTACTACCTGAAGTAATATTATCTTTCATGTAATGAAAAACAATTTTAGAAAAATTGTACTTCTTGTTTAGCACCAACGCCATCACCATACACATCTGATAATCTTTCATGACATCATATCCACCTTTCCTGTGACTAAGCGCATGAATCACTGAATGAATAAAGAATTTGTACGGTTTCATAAAACAAGCTTTCAAATAGTTTGCGTTATTCAATGGACCGTTGTAACCCATTCTCAGCATGCAACCTTTGACCATCCTTTCTGGAAACCCTGTTGGCGAATTTTCATCATCTGGAAGCTCTAACACTTCACGTACAAGCTGTTCAGTGATTATGATCTCTTTATCTTCATTATCAATCTGGACTATTGAGTTAATGACATTATTCACTTCATCATAAGTATCTTTCTTCCAGAATCGATCAATATGAGACTTGAATACTTTGTGCTGATCTGTCAAAGCTTTCTGAATTGGTAAATGTCTCATAAACGGCAAAATCTCCTTAAACACAGTCATCTTTGGTAATTCTTCATCATATACACAGCAAATATTGTGCGATGGTTCAAATTCCACGTTCGATGCCTGAAATACACATAGAAATAAACAAATTAAACATTTTGCACAAATTTCAAAAACAAATTTATCATTCACACGATCTGGCTTCAAACGAACTGATCAATCATGAAGAGCATTTTCAAACGAACTGGTTTCAAACGATGTGGCTACTCTAACGGACTGGTGTTCAAACGAACTGAACAGTTTCATGCTATGTGAACCCCAAACGAGTTGGCCATCTCGTGTGATCTGGAATCATCAATCGATCTGCCATCTCGTACGAACTGAGTCATCACTTCGTTTGAAACGCACATTATGATCAGTGATTTTGCAGGTGATTAAAACATGTTTTGATGATGAAATTGAAACACTAGATCTGTTCTATAACAAATTCCGAGTACACTAATGTGATTTTTATTCATTTTAATCCATTATATAACCCTAGATCTAGGTTCAAAGATCATGTTCATCCGTGTTCATATGATTTCATTAGATTTAGTTCAATTAAACATCATCCAGTACCTTTCCCATGATACAAGTTGTGCTAACCAACTTATATGATGATTCTGAACACAAGAGTACACGATTAAGCCTTGAAAACGAAGAATCACTCAAATCGCTTGAATCGCCTTTAAAGGGTGTGTTTGGTGCGGAGTGGTGTGAGATAGAAATGGTTCACGCGATCTGGTCTCCCCCTTAAATAGAGAAGCCAGTTCGTGCGAATTGAAACTTGAAGCGATTTGGTGAGTTCGTGCGATCTGGCCTTGTTTGACACTGATTGGCCAGTTCGCACGGGTTGATCACCTCGTGTGAAACTTACTTTTTCCAAAATTTTTGAATTTTTTATTTATTTACCACCACACTCAGTTAACCAAGTCCAAATTAATGACCCTGGTTAACTGTTTAGCCTGCCAAGTACAAGTTAATGACCTTGGCCGACCAAATTTTGATATCGCTGACATTTTGAAACATTTTAAGGTCAAATTAATGAACTTTTAAACATTTTGAGAAATTACCAACACTTTTCTCAAAATTTTTCTTATCCAACCCAAATGATCCAACTTGTTTAGCACTGTGGGACTTTGATCATCAGATCCCCAACGTCTGTTGTCGAAAATAAGATGAAATGACAAATCTTTTTGAATTTTTCATCATTTTAGCTAAACAAACAGAAATCTTTTGGATTAAAAAAAACTGGAAACTGTACAAACATATTTTTGGTGAGCGTGTTAGGGGATCATATCAGCTGCCGACAAGCTACAAGTACCGTTAAGCTTTGATTTCATACAAAGCATTAAACAATTCACAGTGATTGCCGATATACTGATCCAATTTAAATTTTCGCTACTCTTAGTGTCAGAAGTGAAAACCTCAGGGTCCGGGACAATCTCATCGTCCGAAACTATGGCCATGGGGTCTATTGTATCAGATACTCCACTCTCAGAGGAGGACATGGTGTCTGTAACAAAGTAATCACAATATATGCACATATATCAACAATCATCAAATAAGCATGTAAGCAGTAACAATGTAAGTATGTATGCATCCTAGTCTTCCCAAGACTATCCCACCCAGCCTCTCAGACTGAACTACTTAGTCTCTCAGACTAAACCTCCCAGTTTCTCAAACTGAACTACCCAGCCTCTCAGGCTGAACCTCCCAGTCTCTCAGACTGCCCCAACTAGTCTCTCAGACTACCCAGTCTCTCAGACTGAAATATAAATGAATTCCTTGAAATGTATTTTGTGTCTTTTATTTGTAAAAATGTTTGTATCCTGGATCTGGACATTTCGTGTATGCAATGAAAATATGTTATGAAAACATTTTCGTGAGAGCCCTAATGATCGTAGTCAAGACTTGAGAAAGAATCCTAGTTCGCTACGATCGAAGCTCTGATACCAAGCTGTCACACCCTGACTTTTGCGAAAGCATGATTATTGGTGTGACTTTCTTAATACCATAGCATTCAATCATAACAACGCAATATGATAAAAACCATAAGATGTTCATCCATATATTAAGTTTAGAAAATACCACAACATACTTGTCTGAAATGTTGACACCAAATTTAAGTTACAAACCACAACATGTTTTAATGAGTTCACAAGGACTCGACAAAAGATCTTAAATAAACCCGAGTTTAGAACCATGTATCTCGTCCAGGATTAAGATACATCTCCTAAACTCTGAAGACTTGGATGACATCTTTTATTTATAACGCAGCTTGAAAACATGCACACCTGCCAGATCCACTTAGTTCCCTGAAATACATGTAATTTAAAAAGATCAACAAAAGTTGAGCGAGTTCATGTGTTTCGTATATGTATGTATAAACCCTTGTAAATAGTGTATGTACGTATGTTTGTAAATCCCGGTATAAAAGAAAACAAGGAAAATGTAACACCTCGTAATTTCATGTCCAATATAATATCGACACGTGTCATAAACTCTAAACGTGTAACAGATTACTTATGAGGGACTAAAGTTGACAAACAAAGAATATACGTGTATAAAAGGATACAAAGTGTCAACAATGTATAAATATACCTTTCAATAACCCTACACGATGTTTATACCCTTAAACGAATGAATTATGGAGCATATGAAGCCGTTTGTGGAAGAAAGTGAGAGTTTACAAACCGTAAGGGTTAAAAGTGTTAACATGTTTAAATTATACATCTGAGTGACCTTTTAGCGAACCCAAAGCTTAGTAACGATTAATTATGCTCACTAGAATAAGTGATAAAAAACAATTCACAAGGTTTCGATAACGTATGAGAAAGTTATGCTAACATTCGTATGTGAGGGGTTAAAAGCGTCAACGTTGAAATTTAAGGCTTTTTGGGTGATCATAAAACTAACCAAGGACTTAACAAAGTTTGGTTATGTCTTGGAGCCCTTAAAAGTCAATTTAGAGGGTTAAATATGCAAAATTATGAGTTAAAACCACTTTTGGAAGGACCAGGGACCAATTGTGCAATTTATGAAACTTGGTGACCGTATTCAGCCCCCATACCGGCCGCGTAAGACCTATAAGGGTCCTTACGTGGGCCGCGTAGCACCTACAGCGAAGGAAAACAAGCACAGCTGCCTGTTCAGCCTGTTTAACCGACTTATGAGCATGGATTTTGATACCAGGGGCTTGGTTGATGGTTTATATTGGCCTAGGGACACATGTGATGATCAGGAATCATCTCATAGACTTGTTTGGCATGATCTAGTGAGATTATAACCCATATATATAGAACACTAGTTGCATCATTTTTGGCATTCATTTGAAACCATTCACAACTCATTTTCTGGAGATACCTGGAGCTCAAGAGCATTCTCTAAGGGCCATTAGTCGTGCTTAGGACCTTTATAAGCTTCCTTAACCTCCTAATCTCTGTTTTAATTAGTTTAATGGCCTAAAGTCAAACCCGTCGTAATTAAGGTTTGACTTAGTGATTAATCACTAATGGTCCAGTGAATTCTTGAATTGAAAGTACCTATAAGTTGGTAATTATGTGGGCAATAAACCCTTAAAAGGGCACTCTCTGATTCCTACTCTAACTAGGTCAATTGTCGGGTCAAACTTGATTAGAAAAAGTCAACAGAAAGCAATTTTTCAAATAAACACATAAGTAACAATGTAGAAGCCATGCAACCTGTTTTATCATTCATATAACTTGGTAATTAATCTAAAAACATGTCTAAGCATGTTCAACCTGACAATTTTCAGTTTAAGCTCGGTTCGGAACCGAAAGTCGCATAAGTAGACTTTCGCTTTGACTTTCAGTTCTGACCCATTAGAGCATATTTTAGAAATTCCTTAGAGCTTTATTAGGACCAGGTTACATGTTAGTATAACCCTCTGTGATTATACAACTTGGTTCATTAGTTATCCGATTCATATGCATGTTTCCGTTATATGCCTAAATGTTGACCAATATGCCCTTTTGACCTTAAAACAAGAATTTTGAAAATGTGGGAGGAGAATAATCTTTATTACTGATTTATAAACATGTCCCTAAATTTTCACATCAGTTTGAGGTCTAGATTTAGAGTTATGCTCAATAGCGTAATTAGAAAGCTTTTTATTAATTAAACGGCATAATTATCATAAAGCCTATCTAAACCCAATTTTTGATACCAAGCTTTTTACCTACTGATGTAAAATAATAATATTTTAGGATTTTTGAAGATTTTTATTTATTTTTAGGCTGAGCATAACATAGGGTTATAGCTTTGATTCGATAATTGTCGGTTTTGCCCTTTTGGCCTTTAAAATGAGTTTTATATAATATTTTGATACCAAACCTTTTGCTACTGATTTTATATAATAAATAACATATTTTGAGTCTTCTGGAATGATAAAAATATCAGCTTTTCTTTAAAAACCTGGAAATCGCTTGAAACCGTCTTTTTACGCGTTTAAAACGCATAGTATGTATTAAAACCATTTTTCTCATATAAGACTTAATACCTACTGATGTTTTAAGCAAATTTTTATATTTTAACAGTAAGCCAAAGTTTTAAACTCAGATTTCAAATTTTGACCTTTAAAGCTTATGTGAAATTACCAAAATGCCCCTACGGTGCATAGTTTGGTTATAAAAGGTAAATTTCACATATATGCCATACCCTACTGTTATGACTTATTAAAATAAGTATTTTTACTGAATATATCAGACCTGAAACTCAGATTAATATTTAAACTCTTTTATAAGCGTTAAAATGACCAAAATACCCCTACGGGGCTTAATTTGAATTTAAATTCATTTTGGGCATAATGGAAGGTATCTTACAAATATCACAACAAATTTAAGGCATATTAACTTAGGAAACCTGTTCATGACTCATTTGGTTACCCGTATGCATTTTTTCACGTTCGGTGCGGTTTATGTAACTAGTTTGAATAAATTAGCCGAAACGGGTCAAACCTTATCACTTTATCTCAAAATCCAGAATGTGTTTAGCTTACCTATATTAAACAAGTCTACGAACTTGTCGGGTCTAAACCACATTCTAATCCGGTCTTCGCTTAATCGTGCGTTTGAAACCGTATATCTCCTTTAAAACTAACCGGTCTAAGTTTAGGCTTAATTAAGACCCATTAGGAATCTAATAGGTTATAAAAACCTTCATTCCAGATATAGGAGCCCAGTAAAAGCTATCTGCACTTGCTGATTGAATACGATTGAGATAAATTGAATATTTGCTCAGGTAAATACTTTTAACTTATTTCCCTATACGGGCTTGGGATACGGTATTATAATAATACTGCTTGGTCGGGTATGTAGTTGTTTAAATCGTAATGTGATTAATATATTTACATAACCCGTTTTAATCTGTTTTATTTGGTATATGGCCCTTGGGGGGTTAATGACCATGTCCCGGATATCCTTGGCATTATTCATTGAAATGGCCACGACCTAAGCACGGGGTGTAGGCATACACCTGACAGTTGCATATGTAAAAACTGGTAACCCACTTTAAGGAATTAACCATGTGGGCATTATACCTGTGGCGTGTCAGTTAATCTTGTCCGGCTCTTCTAACCGGCCCTGACAGACGACAAATAAGTAAAACTGTATACAAGATTATTTTAAATAATTGTCCCAAGTTATAAAAGATATTTTGTGCCTTGTGCATTCAAATCAATTTTCTTAAACTCTTTTCAAAATGAGTCGGTTAATTGTATTTACCAGTGTAAACTGACGTATTTTCCAAAAAGGCTAAGTTCAGGTACTAGACGGAATAGGCTGGCTACTCCTGGCATCATTAAACAAGTCTTGCAAGCTTAGATGTTAAAATCTGTTGAACAGTGATCCTTTTTAACTTTTGATCCGCCTGTGGATCCTTTACAGTCTGTTTGTAATACTTTGATATTACTTTTTATTCGGTTTGTAATGTGATTCATCCTTTGCTTCCGCTGTGCATTAAAATGTGTTGTTTGACTATGATGATATCAACTACGTCACGATACTCCCCACCGGTAATACGTGGAAATATCGGGGTGTGAAAGGTTGGTATCAGAGCCAACATTGAGTGAATTAAACACTAGCCTTTTGTGTTTAATCTCAATGACACAGTTGCACATTCCTCGACTTCCGAGTCTAGACATGAATTAGGAATAATCTCATCCTTAATAAGTATACATTGTTTTCGATATTTGTGCATTTCAGGAACATGTCGCCGAGTAAGGCTGCCATTGGAAGAAGTTCTTCAAACCCGAAGTTTAAGAGTGGTAAGTTTCATACCATAGCTCGGATAAGCGTACGCCCAGTATGGAGGAAGGATCTTTTGGACCCATTCCCAAAATCAAACCCGTTGAAATCATTAATCATATCCCAAATTCCTTACCTGAGACTTTTGAGACTTCAATTGAGAAGCCGACGTCAGAGCAGCCCATACCAGCTGTCCCTGAGGCTCCCACTCCAAAAATGATACCTATGGACCCAAATGATCCATATTTCTTACCTCCAAGTCTTGGAATCCCAAACTTGGATTACACCTATTCTGACCTTATCCGTAATCCATATTATTTGCTAACCATAGAATCCTTGGATCCCACTTCTGCTAAGGTTCCTAGTGTGGAAGATTTCGACTACCCGCCAAAAACCTTCAGTAACCATACCGCACACAGTAAACTAAGGAGGAGACTCTTAGGACTAAGATGAAGAAGAAACTTCTTTTGTTGTATTCCTTTCCTCTAATAGTCCCTATAAGGACATATTCACCTTTTAGTCCCTTCATGGACAGTGTTATTTCCTTCAAGTCCCATTGAGGGCAATTATGTACTCCTTTTAAAATTTATTGGAATGTTTTATTTAAAATTTCATTGTTATCATTATATACGAACATAATATATGAAATAAATCAAAATATCATTCCTTTTTTATAATTGATCTGCCAATATATATTAAAAAGAATCTTAAAGGGTATAACCTAGCTTGTATGTCGTTAAGGACTTAGCTATGATGGTAAAACCTGTTTAAAAGAGATTCAGATCCTTGGTAACATCTGAAAACATGTTAACACTCCTGACAACAGTGATGCGATAAAATCACACTTGTCATCCTTATAGTGGGGATTTCCAACCCCTTATCTAGCCTAGTGATTTAGAAATCATGGCTTAAATCATCAAATAAAGATGATCATATTATAAACATCCATTAGCGATGAAGTGCCTACGGGCTAAACTTGTTGTACAATAAGACAACAACAGTGGTGGTCTTTAACCCCCTGTCTAAAGATGTCAGACTACGTCTAACCATAATAGTCTGTATGATCAATGCGATCTTGACAAATTTCATCAGATAAGATGATCATATAATAAACATCCCTAAAGTGAAGAAATGCCTAGGGGCCAGAATTACTGTCCTAAGGGACTAAAGACAGTTGTAGTCTACGACTCCCTGTCAAGAACAGGTAATGAACTTTGATTCAAGCCTTAATGCCTCGATTCTATAAAATCTTGGCTTATAATTTAAATTTGTCCCTGTGACTTGGCCTTTTTGTGCTATTATTATAATTTAATTAAAACAAGGGATTATTATAATAAAAATCCTGAATGAATAATATTTAACAAATTAACCAATATGGTTATTAATACCATGGTTAATAAATCATCAAGAATGATATTACTGTATTAGACTTCTGAATAAATAATTATGATCAATTTATGTAGCCATCTAGCTACATGGCAGAGTCTGAAGAAATAAACAGTCACCCTCGGGAAAATCATGACACTACCAGGATCAATGTGACCGGTGCGGAACTTCAAGCACTAATAGATAATGCTGTTACAAAAGCCATGGATCGGCAGTTTAATGAATCTAGCGGGACTCGAAGCAGGACCCTATCCGCACCTCATTCCAAACCTCACCCTAAGACTCATTCTGAGGCTCATAGTAAGCCACCATCTAAGAAAGAGGATGATCGACACTCCTCGAATCAGCATAGTGTTCTGTCGAAGAAGATTGTACTCGATAAAGAACCACGTATTAGGGGTTGTTCCTATAAGTATTTCGTATCCTTTAAACCCCTAGATTTCACTGGGGAAAAAGGAGCTATCGACTGCATGACGTGGTTACACGAGATAGACACCATAGTTGACATTAGTGGTTGTGCTGATATGGATGTTGTGAAGTATGTATCTCAGTCGTTTAAAGGAGAAGCACTAGCCTGGTGGAGGTCTCTAATCCAGGCTACTGGGAAGATTCCATTGTACAATCTGTCTTGGGATCAGTTTGTTGCACTCATCAAAGAGAATTACTACCCTCAGCATGAGGTTGAAAAGATTGAGTCAGACTTCTTATCTCTAGTGATGAAAAACCTAGACTGTCAGACTTACCTTACTAACTTTAATACCATGTCTCGACTGGTTCCATATTTGGTGACACCGGAGCCCAAGCGAATAGCTAGTTTCATTGGGGGTTTAGCCCCAGAGATCAAAGCCAGTGTAAAGGCATCCCGACCTGCTACTTTTAGGTCGGCAGCTGATCTATCTTTGTCTCTTACTTTGGTTGCGGTAATGCTGAGATCGCTTAAGAACTCGGAAGAAAGTAAGAGAAAACGTGAGGATGATAACTCACGACGGTCTGAGAAGAAGCATAAGGGAAACACATACCACAAGAAGAAGTTTGGGTCTGGCAAGGGTAGTCAGCAAACAGATGAGAAGCCAAAGTGCAAAACCTGCCAGAAACGTCACTTTGGAAAATGCAGGTTTGAATCCAAGTCTCAGTCAAAACCGTCTGCATGTGGGTTATGCAAATCCAAGGAGCACAAGACATTATACTGCAAGAAAATAAAGGATGCAACGTGCTACAACTGCAACGAAAAAGGGCACATAAAAACCAATTGCCCTAAATATGCCAGAAAGCCTGAAGAAGCCAAAAAGACCAATGCAAGGGTCTTTCGAATGGATGCACGAGAAGCCGTTCAGGATGATAATGTGATAACAGGTACCTTCCTTATAAATGATGTTTATGCAAGAGTGTTATTTGATTCGGGTGCAGATAAGTCATTTGTAGATGATAAGTTTTGTATGTTGTTGAATTTACCTGTTAAAACCCTAAGCGTGAAATATGAGGTAGAATTGGCTGATGGTACCTTAGAGACAGCCTCGACTGTATTAGATGGATGTTTTATATCCATTAGGAACCACTCCTTTCCGTTATCCTTGCTTCCTTTAAAATTAGCTGGTTTCGACATAGTTATAGGTATGGATTGGTTATCTCGTAACCAAGCCCAGATTGTTTGTGATAAGAAACAAGTGGTGATCAAGACCCCGTATGGTGAGCCACTTACCATACAGGGAGACACTCAGTATGGGTTGCCTAAGCAAGTGTCCATACTTAAGGCATCAAAGTGTTTAAGGAAAGGTTGTGTCATCTACATGGCACAAGTAACTATCGATGAACCAAAACCCAAGGTTGAAGACATCCCTGTCATTTCTGAATATCCAGAAGTATTCCTTGAAGAACTACCTGGTTTACCGCCAGATAGGCAAGTGGAGTTCAGAATCGACATTATACCTGGAGCAGCACCTATTGCAAGAGCACCTTACCGGTTAGCCCCAACTGAGATGAAAGAGTTAAGAACT
The DNA here is from genome assembly GCA_030545235.1 of Helianthus tuberosus. Taxonomy (NCBI): domain Eukaryota; kingdom Viridiplantae; phylum Streptophyta; class Magnoliopsida; order Asterales; family Asteraceae; genus Helianthus; species Helianthus tuberosus. Next base: position 3,174,090 of record JARYGA010059765.1, on the reverse strand, counting down.
CAGTTGGATGATTTATTAGCCAAAGGTTTTATTAGGCCTAGTTCATCTCCTTGGGGAGCACCAATCCTGTTTGTAAAGAAGAAGGATCGATCGATGCGTCTATGCATCGATTATCGTGAGCTTAACAAAGTCACTATCAAGAATAGATACCCATTGCCCAGGATCGACGATCTGTTCGATCAATTGCAAGGGGCAAGTTACTTCTCCAAGATCGACTTGAGGTCAGGCTACCATCAACTGAAGGTTAAAGATGAAGATGTACACAAGACTGCATTTAGGACTCGTTATGGTCATTACGAGTTCTTAGTGATGCCTTTTGGGCTCACTAATGCACCAGCAGCGTTCATGGATCTCATGAATCGCGTATGCAAGCCCTACTTGGATAAATTTGTCATCGTATTCATCGATGACATACTTATTTACTCAAAAAGTCAAGCTGACCATGAGAAGCACCATCGTTGTATCCTTTCACTGCTTCAACAAGAGAAACTCTATGCCAAGTTTTCAAAGTGTGAATTTTGGCTTCGTTAAGTCCAGTTTCTTGGACATGTGGTTAGTGAGCGTGGTATCCAGGTGGATCCCATTAAGGTTGAAGCTGTCATGAACTGGCAAGAGCCGAAGACACCCACAGAGATTCGTAGTTTCTTGGGTTTAGCAGGATACTATAGACGTTTTATTGAGAACTTCTCAAGGATTGCTGCACCCCTAACTTCACTAACTCGCAACAATATCAAGTTTGATTGGGGTCCTAAGCAGCAAGAATCTTTTGGCATTCTTAAGAAGAAGTTGAGCAATGCACCTGTGTTGACATTGCCTGATGGAATAGAAGAATTTGTAGTATACTGCGACGCATCACACACTGGTATGGGGTGTGTGCTCATGCAGAAAGGAAAGGTCATTGCCTATGCTTCTCAACAACTAAAAGTGCACGAGAAAAATTACACCACCCACGACTTGGAGTTGGGTGCCGTTGTATTTGCACTAAAGCTATGGAGGCATTATTTATATGGTACCAAGTGTGTGATCTATTATGATCACAAGAGCCTTCAACATTTGTTTAATAAGAAGGATTTAAACATGAGACAGTGTCGATGGATGGAGACGTTAAATGACTATGATTGTGAAATCAGATACCATCCAGGAAAGGCAAATGTGGTTGCCGATGCCTTAAGTAGGAAGGAAAGGGTAAAGCCCATAAGAATCAATGCCAAGAGCATTGAATTAAAGAACAGTTTGAGTGATAGACTGTTAGCCGCGCAGAAGGAAGCCATGTTAGAAGCTAACTATCCAAATGAAAAATTGGGAGTCACTGCAGAACAGTTATCATATGGCAAGGATGGAATCCTAAGATTGAATGGACGAATATGGGTTCCGATCTATGGAGGACTTCGGGATGTTATCCTTCAAGAAGCCCATAGTTCTAAGTATTATGTTCATCCCGGAAGTGATAAGATGTACCAGGATTTGAAGGCAAATTATTGGTGGATAGGCTTGAAGAAGTCTATAGCTGCTTATGTAGCCAAATGTTTGACGTGCGCGCAAGTGAAAGCTGAACACAAGAAGCCGTCAGGTTTGCTACAACAGCCTGAACTTCCCACCTGGAAGTGGGAAATGGTGACTATGGATTTCATCACCAAATTAGCAAAGACGAAGAGAGGAAATGATACTATTTTGGTTATAGTGGATAGATTGACTAAGTCAGCCCACTTTATGCCTATTAAGGAAACACACAGCTCAGGTAAGTTAGCTCAGCTGTACGTGGACGAGATTGTATCTCTTCACGGGGTACCAGTGTCTATTATCTCTGATAGAGATACAAGATACACATCACACTTTTGGAAAAGTTTTCAGCAATCGTTAGGTACTTGATTAAATTTCAGCACAGCATATCATCCTCAAACGGATGGTCAAAGTGAACGTACTATACAGACCCTCGAGGATATGCTACGAGCCTGTGTTATTGACTTAGGAAGAAGTTGGGATGATCATCTTCCATTGATTGAATTTTCATACAACAATAGCTATCATTCCAGTATTCAAGCTGCACCTTTTGAAGCTTTATACGGAAGAAAGTGCAGAACGCCCGTTTGTTGGGCGGAATTTGGAGATATCTAACTAACAGGATCTGATATAGTCCTGGAGATGACAGATAAGATTGTACAGATACGAGATCGTCTCAAAGCTGCCAGGGATAGGCAGAAAAGCTACGCAGATAAAAGGCGTAAACCTCTAAAGTTTGAGGTTGGTGACAAAGTGTTACTGAAAGTATCACCCTGGAAAGGGGTAATGCGATTTGGTAAGAAAGGCAAGTTAAGCCCAAGATATATAGGACCATTCGAGATCATCGAATGTGTCGGAACAGTGGCTTATAAGTTAAACCTGCCTGAAGAGCTCACTGGAATCCATAATGTGTTTCACATCTGCAATCTGAAGAAATGTCTAGCTGATGAATCGCTAGTCATACCACATATGGATGTGCACATAGATGAGAGCCTGAAATATGTTGAAAAACCTTTGTCGATCGACGATCGACAGGTTAAGAGGCTTCGAAGGAAGCTACTACCGATTGTAAAGGTTAAATGGGATGCCCGTAGAGGTCCCGAGTACACGTGGGAGGTAGAGTCCACAATGAAAGAAAAGTACCCTCATTTATTTCAATAAATCTCGAGGTTGAGATTTCTTTTAAGGGGGTGAGGATGTAACACCTCGTAATTTCATGTCCAATATAATATCGACACGTGTCATAAACACTAAACGTGTAACAGATTACTTATGAGGGACTAAAGTTGACAAACAAAGAATATACGTGTATAAAAGGATACAAAGTGTCAACAATGGATAAATATACCTTTCAATAACCCTACACGATGTTTATACCCTTAAACGAATGAATTATGAAGCATATGAACCCGTTTGTGGAAGAAAGTGAGAGTTTACAAACCGCAAGGGTTAAAAGTGTCAACATGTTTAAATTATACCTTTGAGTGACCTTTTAGCGAACCCGAAGCTTTGTAATGATTAATTATGCTCACTAGAATAAGTGATAAAAAAATTTCACAAGGTTTCGATAACGTATGAGAAAGTTATGCTAACATTCGTATGTGAGGGGTTAAAAGCGTCAACGTTGAAATTTAAGGCTTTTCGGGTGACCATAAAACTAACCAAGGACTTAACAAAGTTTGGTTATGTCTTGGAGCCCTTAAAAGTCAATTTAGAGGGTTAAATATGCAAAATTATGAGTTAAAACCACTTTTGGAAGGACCAGGGACCAATTGTGCAATTTATGAAACTTGGTGACCGGATTCAGCCCCCATACCGGCCGCGTAAGACCTTTAAGGGTCCTTACGCGGGCCGTGTAGCACCTACAGTGAAGGAAAACAAGCACAACTACATGTTCAGCCTGTTTAACCGACTTATGAGCATGGATTTTGATATCAGGGGCTTGTTTGATGGTTTATATTGGCCTAGGGACACATGTGATGATCAGGAATCATCTCATAGACTTGTTTGGCATGATCTAGTGAGATTAAAACCTATATATATAGAACACTAGTTGCATCATTTTTGGCATTCATTTGAAACCATTCACAACTCATTTTCTGGAGATACCAGGAGCTCAAGAGCATTCTCTAAGGGTCTTTAGTCGTGCTTAGGACCTTTGTAAGCTTCCTTAACCTCCTAATCTCTGTTTTAATTAGTTTAATGGCCTAAAGTCAAACCCGTCGTAATTAAGGTTTGACTTAGTGATTAATCACTAATGGTCCAGTCAATTCTTGAATTGAAAGTACCTATAAGTTGGTAATTAGGTGGGCAATAAACCCTTAAAAGGGCACTCTCTGATTCCCACTCTAACTAGGTCAATTGTCTGGTCAAACTTGATTAGAAAAAGTCAACAGAAAGCAATTTTTCAAATAAACACATAAGTAACAATGTAGAAGCCATGCAACCTGTTTTATCATTCATATAACTTGGTAATTAATGTAAGAACATGTCTAAGCATGTTCAACCCGACAATTTTCAGTTTAAGCTCGGTTCGGAACCGAAAGTCGCATAAGTGGACTTTCGCTTTGACTTTCAGTTCTGACCCATTAGAGCATATTTTAGAAATTCCTTAGAGCTTTATTAGGACCAGGTTACATGTTAGTATAACCCTCTGTGATTATACAACTTGGTTCATTAGTTATCCGATTCATATGCATGTTTTCGTTATATGCCTAAATGTTGACCAATACGCCCTTTTGACCTTAAAACAAGAATTTTGAAAATGTGAGAGGACAATAATCTTTATTACTGATTTATAAACATGTCCCTAAATTTTCACATCAGTTTGAGGTCTAGATTTAGAGTTATGCTTAATAACGTAATTAGAAAGCTTTTTATTAATTAAACGGCGTAATTAGCATAAAGCCTATCTAAACCCAATTTTTGATACCAAACTTTTTACCTACTGATGTAAAATAATAATATTTTGGGATTTTTGAAGATTTTTATTTATTTTTAGGCTGAGCATAACATAGGGTTATAGCTTTGATTCGGTAATTGTCGGTTTTGCCCTTTTGGGCTATAAAATGAGTTTTACATAATATTTTGATACCAAACCTTTTGCTACTGATTTTATATAATAAATAAAATATTTTGAGTCTCCTGGAATGATAAAAATATCAGCTTTTCTTTAAAAACCTGGAAATCGCTTAAAACCGTCTTTTTACACGTTTAAAACGCATAGTATGTATTAAAACCATTTTTCTCATATAAGACTTAATACCTACTGATGTTTTAAGCAAATTTTTATATTTTAACAGTAAGCAAAAGTTTTAAACTCAGATTTCAAATTTTGATCTTTAAAGCTTATGTGAAATTACCAAAATGCCCCTACGGTGCATAGTTTGGTTATAAAAGGTAAATTTCACATATATGCCATACCCTACTGTTATGACTTATAAAAATAAGTATTTTTACTGAATATATCAGACCTGACACTCAGATTAATATTTAAACTCTTTTATAAGCGTTAAAAGGACCAAAATACCCCTACGGGGCTTAATTTGAATTTAAATTCGTTTTGGGCATAATGGAAGGTATCTTACTGATATCACAACATATTTAAGGCATATTAACTTTGGAAACCTGTTCATGAGTCATTTGGTTACCCGTACGCATTTTTTCGCGTTCGGTGCAGTTTATGTAACTAGTTTGCATAAATTAGCCGAAACGGGTCAAACCTTATCACTTTATCTCAAAATCCAGAATGTGTTTAGCTTACCCATATTAAACAAGTCTACAAACTTGTCGGGTCTAAACCACATTCTAATCCGGTCTTCGCTTAATCGTGCGTTTGAAACCGTATATCTCCTTTAAAACTAACCGGTCTAAGTTTAGGCTTAATTAAGACCCGTTAGGAATCTAATAGGTTATAAAAACCTTCGTTCCAGATATAGGAGCCTAGTAAAAGCTATATGCACTTGCTGATTGAATATTTGCTCAGGTAAATACTTTTAACTTATTTTCCCTATACGGGCTTGGATACGGTATTATAATAATACCGCTTGGTCGGGTATGTAGTTGTTTAAATCGTATTGTGATTAATATATTTACATAACCCTTTTTAAACTGTTTTATTTGGTATATGGCCCTTGGGGGTTAATGACCATGTCCCGGATATCCTTGGCATCATTCATTGAAATGACCACGACCTAAGCACGGGGTATAGGCATACACCTGACAGTTGCATATGTAAAAACTGGTAACCCACTTTAAGGAATTAACCTTGTGGGCATTATACCTGTGGCGTGTCAGTTAATCTTGTCCGGCTCTTCTAACCGGCCTTGACGGATGAAAAATAAGTAAAACTGTATACAAGATTATTTTAAATAATTGTCCCAAGTTATAAAAGATATTGTGTGCCTTGTGCATTCAAATCAATTTTATTAAACTCTTTTCAAAATGAGTCGGTTAATTGTATTTACCAGTGTAAACTGACGTATTTTCCAAAAAGGCTAAGTGCATGTAATAGACGGAATAGGCTGGCTACTCCTGGCATCATTAAACAAGTCTTGCAAGCTTAGATGTTAAAATCTGTTGAACAGTGATCCTTTTTAACTTTTGATCCGCCTGTGGATCCTTTACAGTCCGTTTGTAATACTTTGATATTACTTTTTATTTGGTTTGTAATGTGATTCATCCTTTGCTTCCGCTGTGCATTAAATTGTGTTGTTTGACTATGATGATATCAACTACGTCACGATACTCCCCACCGGGCCCACCGGTAATACGTGGAAATATCTGGGTGTGACAGAAAAGATCACCAATGGTTTGCAAGGCCACTGATATGTGTGACGGTGTAGGAAGACTCAAACCTAGCGGAATTTTTGCCACGGCATTAGTATGTGGACATAGTCACCACATGGGCCACCCTGGTCCTCATGGGTGTGGGCTCGCTACACCCAAATTGATCTATCACTCATGCCCCTCAGTCCTTATACAAGGATTAATGGTCCCAAGTATCTGCCTACCCATTCACATGATCTATGGTTCTTTCCTAGGCTAACCATACCAATTGTATTTGTATGTAATCCTTTTGTAACATGTATTTCACCCCCAAAGTTAATAAACAAAACAGTTTAAAGAAAAGGGGGACTTGAACTCACGGTTTTTCGTCTTCAGAATCGTAACCCAAATCTCCTCAGCGAACACGACTCCCTACAATGTACTAATGTCTATTAGAAGAATGGGCCGTGCCTTACCTTTGTATTTACATTTTTGAGTTACGTTTATTTCATATCTTCAATGTTATTCCAAGTTATAATTACTTGTAAAAATAATAATTATTTTAACTTTAAATTATACTTAACTTTGGAATAATTGTTAACCAATATTCTTGTAATAATACTCCTCAAGTATTTATTTTCGTATTTCCTTCCCAAGGATGGGGGTATCTCATACATGCATATTTGTATTCTTGTATTTGTAGTTCCAAAATAATATACTTTTAAGTCTAACTTAGAAAATATATTTAAACTTATTTTGTCCGAAAATAATGTATTTGAAGAAAATATATATTTTTCTCAAAAATCATATATCTTCTAAATATTCTAGGAAAATATATTTTTACTTCCCAAAAATAATATATTTTCTCTTTGTCTAAAATACGATATAACTTGGTAATATGTACAAAAATCGTATTGTCTCTTCTATCACACCCCGACCGCGTAAAACAACAAAGCGCGACGGAAAACGTCGGGGCGTGTTGCAACAGAATTATCGTTTCATAACCATGGATACAAAAGTGTTTCGTTTTATTGAATATTAAGCATTAACATTGTCTTAACATAGAACAAACAAGTTACATATCGACTAATATTGTTATTATGTCACTAAGGCCTCGTCCAGATCCTATGTGACTCATGCATCCTAGTAATCATCATCAAGCATCAATCCCTGAAACATATGTGAAAACAAAGTCAGCAAAGAAATGCTGGCGAGTACATAGGTTTTATAGGAGTGTCAGATTCATGGCTATTTTAAATGTTGCAATACTTCATTAAAAACCTTATTTTGAAAAGAGTATTATATTGCAACTGAATTAACCAACTCAAATCAAGATGGTTATGGTTTAGAAATCCTCGTAGCCATGATTCTTAACCCAAATACATTTGTTTTAGAAAGGCAAATTGTAAAACATCTCGTAATAACTTGTAAATAAAACTCGTATATTGTTTTGAAAACATCGTTGTATGACATCGTTTCACTATCGTTTACCCAAGTGAACTAAATAACGCCACGGCATGTAATATGTTGAAAACACTTATATATAAGAAGTACCAGCGGCGTATCTACTATGTTTTCACCATATTACACCCGTCCCGTTATCTAAACACTAACCAAAAACCAACCGTTTACCCAAATCGTTTAACATCGTTTTCAAATCGTTTCCAAGTCGTTCCCAAATCGTTCCCAAATCGTTTACTGGTTTAAATCGTTTAAATCGTTCCAAATCGTTCAACTCATTCACTCGTTCAAATCGTTCTTGTTTTATTTGTGAAACTACTTTTATATGGTCGTCTCGCTAATAACATTCAAACCTTTGTGACTCATTCATCGTCCCAATCGTTCTCGCATTAACAAACCTCCAAAGGGTAAGTTAAAAATCATCAGATTCAGTCGTTACCCACAACACCCACACATAACCATGGGTATAGTGTAATAACGGGATTTGTCAGATCCTATGGTACCATAACCTAATACTGGTCGGTTCGGCCAAAATTAATGAATGTCATTCGTTATGTAACTACAACCAACAAGTTCGTTCACATTATTGAAATCGTTATTAGTTTAGTATAAATCGTTCTATTCGTTTTTGAAATCATCGTTTAAACCTTGAAAACATTTTGTACATATGAATCACCCCAAAACAATTGAAAGTTGTAAAATAGGGGAACTATGTTCTCACATGTAGTGCAAGGTATCCTCAATCAATAGTACTTCAACAAACTCGAGTAAACCAAAGAAATCAAGTAGCACCTAGTAATCGAATCACTAGTCAAACAATAGACGCCTAAATCGGAAGATCGGACAGAATGAGGTCTTGTAAACCAAATGAGTGTTGGAACTCATGTGATATGGTTTAACAAAGCCTACATCCTAAATGAAACCTAACCTAAGTGCTTTCGACCCATCGCGACCCATTAAAGTAGCTTACGCTACTTTAACGCGTCGTGTGCGCAAAGCGCGTTCAAGACGTCTAACTAGTCCTATGACAAGTATTATATGCCTATACAAGTCTAATCATGTTGTATAATCAGTTAGGTGACAAAAGTTTAGGTTACATATGCTAAATTACCAATTATACATGAAAAGGGTATTCTGGTAATTTACCTAAGGCATATAAACTACTTATCATACAACTACCTAAACTAGGTGACCATAAGGTATAACCTCGGAAGGTTATTCCCTATACTACTATGGTCACTAACCATGTTTGGTCGGATCCTAAGATCGACCAAACGGGTCGTGTTCGGAAGTCTAAGCGGGTGTTTAGTCCGCTTGACTTACGACTCTACACAAGCACTAAACTAAAAAGTGACGAGCTAAGCATGTTAAAACATGCTTAACTAAGTTAGAAAACAAGTTTGGTATCAAAACAAACGGTTTTGATACCCACAAGTAGTTTGGTTACAAAATACGCGTAAATGCGTATTTTGGCCGAAACTACGACTCGTCACTGAGCCTAGATAACGCGGTAATGAGTAGGTATAGTCACAAGGGACTATAACCATCGTGATTACGCTCACGTTATGAAGTTCAACTGAACTTCGTGTTGACCATAAACTGGTCAACGCAAAAAGTCAAACATAGTTTGACTTTCGGACTCGAAAAGCGATAAAAGAACGAAGGAACACTTACAAAGGGTCCCCGCAAGCTAATCTTGATCCAAGTAGCTCAGGTATGAAGCAATGGCTTCAACTTAGAGCATTCTTAGATCAGATTTGTGGGTTTTGTAAGGAAATGGGTTGGGTATTTATAGTAAATGGACAACCGTTAGGATCGTTTCTCGAATAACGTGATTCAATCTCATCCATACACTTGTTGGTAACCATGGTACACCAAAAATGGCCCCCCATGATCAGGTATCAACATGTGGAATGAGATTAGGAGTGGGTAACAGCTGTTAACAGCTAGTTTAGAAGTTTCTGATGAGCTGGGAGGCCCTTACGGACCGTAAGGGTGAGGGCTTATGGTCCGTAAGCCATCAACTTTGCTGAATTGACAGTTTTGGTCCCTGCAGCTCCAAACTTGGTTTTCGATGCATTTTTGACACGTTTAAGCCCCGTTAACCTCATTTCAAAGCTCTAAAATGAAGTTAAAGTATAGGGAGCTTAGAATGTGCTCAAAAATATCTCGGATGTCGGTTCATTTGGCCGTACGGTTGCGTTGTTCGGTTAATTACGACGGAAGTCGTAACGAACGCAAAAACAATCCAAATTAAGCGACGAATGGAATTTTATCATGCCAAACACTAAAATAAAATATTTTAATGCTTACATAAATTGTTGGATGTCCGGATGTATTCAGAACATAAGATATGCGTGAAAGTGCAAACTTGTGCACTTTTTGACGCTTTTAGTCCCTGAATGACCATAAAGTTTATTTTAGCATACCGAACCCCTCAAGGCCTATTTCAAACCTATGTAAAGGTTATTTAGGGTATTTTTAACTTATGGTCATGTTCCGGAATGTTCGATACAGTTCAAATCGGAATAGTTTCGCAGTTTGACACAAATAGTCCCTGCGATCGAACAAAGTTGATTTTGACACACCAAACCATTCAAAACTTATTTCTAAGTTATGTGGAGGTTATTTAAGGTATGTTAAGCCTATGTCACTATTCCGGAGTGTTTGTCGCATTATACTGACTGCGTTTACGCACCAGTTTGCGTATAACCTTCCAGAACGCGATTTAAAGCTTGTAATTGGAATCGAATCGAATTGCAAAATCACCAAACATAATTGCACACATAATAACATCAAAACACGTATAATAACACCAAAGCACATTGTTTTATTAATAATCATCATTGTTTTACATCGTACATCGATTACAGAACACAGTTGTCACAGTCTCCCCTACTTCAGGAAATTTCGTCCCGAAATTTTAACTAGAGGAAGCTTGTGAAAAAAATGCGGATATTTCGTCTTCATCTGGTCCTCACGTTCCCAAGTAAACTCTGGGCCACGTTTGGATTCCCAGCGAACTTTAACCAAATGAATCCGTTTGTTCTTCAACTGTTTGTATGTACGTTCCACTATCTCCACCGGTTTCTCGACAAAGTGCATTGTTTCATCAATTCGAATCTCATCGAGAGGAATGTGTAGATCAGCGTCAGCTAAACACTTTCGTAGATTGGACACGTGAAAAGTCGGGTGAATATTTCCAAGCTCTGGAGGTAGCTCTAGTCGATAGGCAACCTTTCCAATTCTTTCCACAATCTTAAATGGTCCCACATATCGAGGTGCAAGTTTTCCTTTCTTTCCAAATCTCACGACTCCCTTCCAAGGTGAAACCTTGAGTAGGACACGATCTCCGACTTGAAATTCTAAGGGCTTGCGTCCCAAATCCGCATATCTCTTTTGACGGTTTCGAGCTGTCACAAGATTATCACGGATTTTCTTGATTTTGTCAGTTGTTTCTAAAACGAGCTCAGGTCCAGTAAGCTGAGCTTCACCGGTCTCGTTCCAACAGACAGGTGAACGACATTTTCGAACGTAGAGAGCTTCGAATGGTGCCATATTAATGCTAGTATGATAACTATTGTTGTAAGAGAACTCGATCAGCGGCAGATGAGAATCCCAATTACCACCAAAGTCTATCACGCATGCTCTAAGCATATCCTCCAAAGTTTGAATCGTTCTCTCAGATTGGCCATCTGTTTGGAGATGATAAGCAGTGCTTAGATTCAGTTGGGTTCCCAAAGCAGATTGCATGGCCTTCCAGAAATGAGATGAAAATCGAGCATCACGATCAGAGATGATATCCAAGGGCACACCATTTCGTGTCACAATCTCATCAACATAAATCTTTGCAAGTTTATCAGCAGATAGATCCTCGCGAATCAGAATGAAATGGGCTGATTTCGTTAATCGATCGACAATAACCCAGATAGCATCATGACCTTTAGACGTACGCGGTAACTTAGTGATGAGATCCATCGCAATGTTCTCCCACTTCCAAACCGGTATCTCTGGTTGTACAAGTAAGCCATAAGGTCATTGATGTTCGGCCTTGACTTTGAGACAAGTTAGGCATTTCGATACATACAAGGCAACATCCTTCTTCATACCCGGCCACCAGCACCGAGTACGAAGATCCTTGTACATTTTATCAGCATCAGGATGGATAGAATATCGAGACTTATGAGCTTCATCCATTACCAAGGTGCGAAGATCGTCTTGTTTCGGAATCCACAATCGATTCATAAAATAGAGCAAACCATCGTCTTTCCCTTCGAGCATAAGCTCAAGTTGACGTGGTAATTCCGTACCCATCAAATTTTGTGAAACACAAAATTGTTGAGCTTGAAGGACACAAGATTGCAGATTAGATAGAGTTCGAACAGAATGAAGCTTGACTCGTTCTTTTCAACTAAGCGCATCAGCTACGACATTCGCCTTACCAGGATGGTAGCGAATCTCGCAATCATAGTCGTTCAAGAGTTCAACCCAACGTCGTTGCCTCATATTTAGCTCTTTCTGATTAAGAATATGCTGGAGACTTTTGTGGTCTGTGAAAACCACACACTTCGTTCCATAGAGGTAGTGTCTCCAGATTTTAAGCGCGAAAACCACAGCTCCTAACTCAAGATCATGAGTCGTGTAGTTCTTCTCGTGAACTTTCAGCTGTCTAGATGCATATGCAATAACCTTACCTCGTTGCATAAGGACGCAACCAAGGCCTAAGTTGGACGCATCACAATAGACAACGAAATCATCGCTTCCTTCGGGCAGAGATAGAACAGGAGCATTACATAACCTCTGCTTCAGCGTTTGGAACGCTTCTTCTTGCTTGGGTCCCCACTCGAAAGGCTTATTCTTCTGAGTCAAAGCAGTGAGTGGAACCGCAATCTTCGAGAAATTTGAAATGAATCGACGATAATAACCAGCAAGACCAAGAAAAGATCGAATCTCTATAGGCGTCGTCGGTGTACTCCAGTCCTTAATAGCAGCAATCTTGGATGGATCCACATGAATACCCTGCTCATTGTCTATATGTCCCAAGAATTGAACTTCTTTAAGCCAGAATTCACACTTGAAGAATTTAGCAAAAAGTTGTTCCTTCTTCAGGAGTTCCAATGTTAAGCGAAGGTGTTGTTCGTGCTCGGCTCGAGACTTTGAATAAATCAAGATGTCATCAATAAAAACAATGACGAACTGATCCAAATAAGGCTTGCAGACCCTATTCATTAAGTCCATAAAGATAGCTGGAGCATTCGTCAAACCAAAAGGCATGACAGTAAACTCGTAATGCCCATATCTTGTGCGAAAAGCAGTTTTGGGAATATCTTCTTCGAGAACACGAAGTTGATGATACCCAGAACGCAAATCGATCTTGGAAAAGCATGAAGCACCCTGCAGCTGGTCGAAGAGGTCATCAATTCGAGGTAGGGGATATCGATTCTTGATGGTGAGCTTATTAAGCTCACGATAATCGATACACATTCGAAAAGATCCATCTTTCTTTTTCACGAAGAGGACAGGAGCTCCCCAAGGTTAAAAGCTCGGTCTGATGAATCCTTTATCAGATAACTCTTGAAGCTGTTTTGATAACTCTTGCATCTCCAACGGTGCAAGACGATAAGGTGCTTTTGCAATCGGGTTGGCATTGGGTACAAGGTCAATATGAAACTCGACTTGACAAACTGGAGGCAAACCAGGCAGTTCATCAGGAAACACCTCCGGATAATCCCGAACAATCGGAATATCCTGAATACTCTTGCTCTTGCTTTTCTCCTCGGTGACATGTGCCAGAAAAGCAACATATCCTTTTCGTAGATACCTTTGGGCCTTTGTACACGACATAAGCTTCAAACCGCCAGATGGCTTCTCTCCACGAATTTCCAGAACATCGCCAGAAGACAAAGGAATACGAACAATCTTATCGAAACAAACCACCTCGGCGTGGTGTTTGGTTAACCAATCCATTCCAACGATAATATTGAAACTCCCAAGTTGCATCGGTGTGAGGTCAATAGGAAAAAGATGGTTACCAAGGTTCAACTGACAATTACGAATAACAGAATTGAGAACAAGAGGTTTACCAGTAGCAACTTCGACAGATAAGGGTTTCCTCAGTTTGGTTCTAGGTATCGCAAGCAAAGGCTCAAAAGACAAAGAAACAAAACTTCTATCGGCACCAGAATAAAAAAGAATAGATGCAGGTCGATTATTAACAAGAAACGTACCATTGACAACCTCGTTGTCAGCCCTCGCTTCATTTGCATTCAAATTGTACGCTCGCCCACGAGCGGGATTCACATTAACGTTGACGTTCGAATTCGGGTTCGCGTTAGCATTCGCGTTTGCATTCACCAGTCTCGGACAGTTGTTGCGGAAATGACCATACTCTCCACAATTAAAACATGAACCCGGTGGGAATCTCGCAGCATTCCCCTGACCCGGAGCTGGAATGCCCAAGTCTACCACACGTCGTGCATTGCATGCAAGCTTGTTGTGCAACGTGATGACCGTTGCAACGAGCACAATGAGGTGCGGTACCAGCATACGCTTTCTTTGCAGGTGGTTGAGCTGGTGGGTTCTGCGGGTTCTGAGCAGTCTGTTCTGTAACAGCAAAATTCTGGGCACCCTTTCGCTTCCTCGATTTCTTCGATGACTCACCTTCCTTACCCTTACCCTTTTTCTTGTCCTTCTCTGAATCAGTCACCTTCTTTTTATCACCCTTGCGGGTGAGTTTAACCTTCCTGACTTGAGTCTCAGTCAGGGTAGCAGACAACTCGATTGCTTGGCGAAGGGTAGGAGGATTAACACCGATCACAATCTCCAGAATAGAATCGGGTAGACCATCGATATACCTCTCGATTGCTTTCTCCAGAGGGGTAACCATGGTGGGACACAATAGACTAAGTTCCTCGAAACAATTCGTGTAAGCACAGTGTTCAGCCCCATCTTGCTTTAAATCGTCAAACTCTCGCTCCAAATTCCGAACTTCGTGACGGGGACAAAACTCCTTCATCATGAGAGCCCGAAGCTCTTCCCATGTTTGTGCCAACGCCACTACGGCACCCCTATCGCGCGTAATGCCATTCCACCAGGTAAGCGCTCGCTTCTCAAACACGCTCGAAGCAAATTCAACCTTACGCGCATTCGGACACTGCACATGTCTGAATGTGCTCTCGATACTCTCAAACCACTGCAGGAGCGCAGTTGCTCCTTGCGACCCAGAAAACTTAAGCGGCTTCGCAGAATTGAAGTTCTTGAAATTACATGGCGCATTATTATTGTTGTTATTATTGTTGTTGTTGTATATCTCGTGGACTTGGGTCACAACGCCGGGAAGCACAGCAGCCACTTGCTGAGTGACCAGGGCTGCGATTTCTTCAATAGTAAAAGTTCGAGGATCGCGTCGAGGAGGCATTGTCTAACATGGAAACAGGAGAATCGAGTGAGGTTGAAATTTAGGAAAAACAAAAGAGGTATCGACAAAACATAAGAGAGGCGATCATTCGTTTGTTACCTCGAACAAACAAACGACACGCAGTGACTAATCAAAGTAAATAGGTCAAAATAATGTATCGCGAAGACATGCTCGCCTATAAGTGAACACTCACCCCAAGAGTTCCCAGGTAAGAGTGACTGGTCCGATTATGTGGATTTGTACGAACACTCTAGCCTTAGACAGAAAACCCAGGGTACAGGCATTCACTCTTCCAGTTTGCACGTGTTCACATTATTTAGACCCAAACTTTGACGAGATTATGAAAACTTAAAGGGTTCAAAACCATATAATAGAGGGTTCAAAACCTAGTAATCAATCATCCTAGAACGGATGATTAATTTTCGAAGCGGATTCGAACTTGTGTTCTCATTGTGGTTATCACCTAAGGGTAGGTGACGATTTTGTTTTAAAAATCTAAACGCAAATAAACTTGCGTTGGGGTCCTAGAAGTTATAGTCTAGGTCAAAGAATTACTAATAACCTAATTCCCTATAACCATTGCCTCTGATACCAACTCTTCTGTCACACCCCGACTGCGTAAAACAACAAAGCGCGGCGGAAAACGTTGGGGCGTGTTGCAACAGAATTATCGTTTCATAACCATGGATACAAAAGTGTTTCATTTTATTGAATATTAAGCATTAACATTGTCTTAACATAGAACAAACAAGTTACATATCGATTAATATTGTTATTATGTCACTAAGGCCTCGTCCAGATCCTATGTGACTCATGCATCCTAGTAATCATCATCAAGCATCAATCCCTGAAACATATGTGAAAACAAAGTCAGCAAAGAAATGTTGGCGAGTACATAGGTTTTATAGGAGTGTCGGATTCATGGCTATTTTAAATGTTGCAATACTTCATTAAAAACCTTATTTTGAAAAGAGTATTATATTGCAACTGAATTAACCAACTCAAATCAAGATGGTTATGGTTTAGAAATCCTCGTAGCCATGATTCTTAACCCAAATACATTTGTTTTAGTAAGGCAAATTGTAAAACATCTCGTAATAACTTGTAAATAAAACTCGTATATTGTTTCGAAAACATCGTTGTGTGACATCGTTTCACTATCGTTTACCCAAGTGAACTAAATAACGCCACGGCATGTAATATGTTGAAAACACTTATATATAAGAAGTACCACCGGCGTATCTACCATGTTTTCACCATATTACACCCGTCCCGTTATCTAAACACTAACGAAAAACCAATCGTTTACCCAAATCGTTTAACATCGTTTCCAAGTCGTTCCCAAATCGTTCCCAAATCGTTTACTCGTTTAAATCGTTTAAATCGTTCCAAATCATTCAACTCATTCACTCATTCAAATCGTTCTTGTTTTATTTGTGAAACTACTTTTATATGGTCGTCTTGCTAATAACATTCAAACCTTTGTGACTCGTTCATCGTCCCAATCGTTCTCGCATTAACAAACCTCCAAAGGGTAAGTTAAAAATCATCAGATTCAGTCGTTACCCACAACACCCACACATAACCATGGGTCTAGTGTGATAACGGGATTTGTCAGATTCTATGGTACCATAACCTAATACTGGTCGGTTCGGCCAAAATTAATGAATGTCATTCGTTATGTAACTACAACCAACAAGTTCTTTTACATTATTGAAATCGTTATTAGTTTAGTATAAATCGTTCTATTCGTTTTTGAAATCATCGTTTAAACCTTGAAAACATTTTGTACATATGAATCACCCCAAAACAATTGAAAGTTGTAAAATAGGGGAACTATGTTCTCACATGTAGTGCAAGGTATCCTCAATCAATAGTACTTCAACAAACTCGAGTAAACCAGAGAAATCAATTAGCACCTAGTAATCGAATCACTAGTCAAACAATAGACGCCTAAATCGGAAGATCGGACAGAATGAGGTCTTGTAAACCAAATGAGTGTTGGAACTCATGTGATATGGTTTAACAAAGCCTACATCCTAAATGAAACCTAACCTAAGTGCTTTCGACCCATCGCGACCCATTAAAGTAGCTTACGCTACTTTAACGCGTCGTGTGCGCAAAGCGCGTTCTAGACGTCTAACTAGTCCTATGACAAGTATTATATGCCTATACAAGTCTAATCATGTTGTATAATCAGTTAGGTGACAAAAGTTTAGGTTACATATGCTAAATTACCAATTATACATGAAAAGGGTATTCTGGTAATTTACCTAAGGCATATAAACTACTTATCATACAACTACCTAAACTAGGTGACCATAAGGTATAACCTCGGATGGTTATTCCCTATACTACTATGGTCACTAACCATGTTTGGTCGGATCCTAAGATCGACCAAACGGGTCGTGTCCGGAAGTCTAAGCGGGTGTTTAGTCCGCTTGACTTACGACTCTACACAAGCACTAAACTAAAAAGTGACGAGCTAAGCATGTTAAAACATGCTTACCTAAGTTAGAAAACAAGTTTGGTATCAAAACAAACGGTTTTGATACCCACAAGTAGTTTGGTTACAAAATACGCGTAAATGCATATTTTGGCCGAAACTACGACTCGTCACTGAGCCTAGATAACGTGGTAATCAGTAGGTATAGTCACAAGGGACTATAACCATCGTGATTACGCTCACGTTATGAAGTTCAACCGAACTTCGTGTTGACCATAAACTGGTCAATGCAGAAAGTCAAACATAGTTTGACTTTCGGACTCGAAAAGCGATAAAAGAACGAAGGAACACTTACAAAGGGTCCCCGCAAGCTAATCTTGATCCAAGTAGCTCAGGTATGAAGCAATGGCTTCAACTTAGAGCATTCTTAGATCAGATTTGTGGGTTTTGTATGGAAATGGTGTTGGTGCATTCATCTGTCGTCTTCGTCTTATGTCGAGTCTCAGTTGCGTTGCGGTTCTGAACATGTGTGATAGCTTGAACATGTGTGATAGCTTGAACATGTCTGATCGCTTGAACCGTGTATGTGTCATTTCAAGCTATCAAGCATAGGCTATATATAGTCATCATGTATTGTCATTTGAAGCTGACAGGCAAGAGAGATAGGTTTGATACCGAAGTGCTGCCGGTATTTCTTTTGCATGTAATCACTGTTAATTGAATATACAAGAAGGTTAAAGTGATATTCAAGCTGTTTCTACATTCGTTTCTTAGTTTCCGCCTCTGAAACGGATTAAATCTCTTCTGAACGACTCGTTTGGGTCAAAAACCGATCCTACAAGTGGTATCAGAGCTCAGGAGGAAGAGATCTTGTCAAAACAGCTCGTTTTTATCACTATTTCTGATTTCTACACCATTCTTTTTCAAAATTAAAAATTTTCACGGTTAAAATCGGCTCAAATTCACACATCTTGTGCATAATCATGTATTAACAAATCCTGGAAAGTTTCAGCACTAAAATCAACTTAAAAACTGGTTATAATCATCTGCTCGCTTGAAATGAGTTCGAAATTGCTGACGTCATTGATTTTTCAAGCGAACTAAGGGTATTGAGTCAGCTTGAAATTATCTGCTCGCTTGAAATAGTCTGCTCGCTTGAAAACACCGATCGCTTGAAAACGACATACCGCTTGAAAAAGTGCATCGTGTTGTGCGAATCATTCAACAAGATGTTAGTGAGTTGAAAAGGATATCACATGTGTTGTGTCAGTTTGCAAGAGGTGATCAGAAATATTTGATGTGCATGTGATAAATTGATGCTTGTCGGTTAAGTGTATTGTGAGGCCCAATCAAATTAAGTTGGGTAATAGAGTTTTGTTGGTTCATAAAAATTTGCATGAGATCTGATTGGTGTTGAAAGTCTTTGTCGGCCCATGTATTGATATAAGAGATTTACATGTGATTTTGGAAAGACCACTACAAACATTGCGGCCCAATCAAATTGAAAGGTTACTTAATATTATCGGTTTAGTGGATTGATCGGCCCAATCAGTTTGGTTCTCTTAAAGTTTCTCGGTGTATTCAGATTTTGATCACAATCACTGTTTATTGTCGCACACTATTCAGTTTGAGATCCAATAGAATTGTGTTGTGGGATTCAAGGTGTTCGGCTCAATCAGAATTTTAAGTGATTGGTATTTTGTTTGAAAGGTGATCTAGTTTGGACTTGATATTTCGCTTAACGAGACTGTCTTGATAAACGTGTTTCCGAATCATGGATATAAATTTCTTTAATATGACTAGTGAAACAGTTAATAGAATAAATGTATTAAAGAAAGAATTTGACTCGTTTTCAGGTTGTCCAGGAGAAAGTACAAAGAGTATCATTGAGAGGTATAGCCATCTTGTTCGCTCAATGTCTGAGAAGGGTATTCAGAAAAGTCCAAATGAATGGGTTGAGAGATTCGCCAATTCCATACCTCAACAAGAATGGGGTACATATCTGTTGGATTTAAAAAGAACTGGAGAATACTCTAGATTGACAATTTGTCAATTCATTAAGAAACTTGAAGAACAGATGGAGAGAAATGCTGAGAAGAAGAAAAGTCAAAGTGGAAAATCAATATTAAAGAAGAGCAAGAGTAAAGGTGTTCAAGTGGGAGAGGAACAGACTGAAGAGATTTTAGTTATGAAGGATGAAAAGAAATCTGCTGATAAACAGATTTTTTATTTGAAGGAAAATTGTGAGAAGTTGAAATCAGAAAATGACAAACTGTTAAGTAATTTGGACAGTTTGACATTGGAAAACAAAATTTTGAATGAAAAAGAAAAGTAGTTTAAAAATGAAAAATTAAAAATTGAAAAAGATTTTCAAAGTCAAATGAAGATTTTAGAAGATGAGAAATCTACTATTTTTAAAAATAATCTTGAAAAACAGATTGAAATAAACTCTCATCTTCAGAAAATCATTCGACTTGAAAATGAAGCTGAAAAAGCTCGGATTAAAATCAAAGAGCTTGAAGAGAAATTGAAAGGTTTTGAGACTTCGTCATCAACACCAGATTATCCATGTCCAAAACCGATCAATTCTGTTCCAATAAGTGACGATGTCACAAACGTTGACAAAGTCAAGGTTAAAGATTGTGATGAGAAAACTGATGATGAAAATGAGGAGTTTTATTCAGCAGACGAGTCTGAGTCAGAGTCTGATGTTGAAAATGAGAAAAAGAAAATATTTTTGAAATTAAAAGAAAAATTTCAAGAAACTGTTTTGCAATCGACTGAAAAGGGTGAATGCTCTACGCAAAAACCTTTGAAGAAGAAAGTGGAACAGAAACAAAAAGATAAAAATTCAGAAAATGTTTATAACAAGAATAAAAGCTCATCAGTTCAATCATCCAATCATTATAAAAAATCACAAAAATTAGAAAATCAAAACTCAAAATTTGTTGGTAATAAGTGGTGCAGGTTTGACCACAGTGCTTAAAAGCCAAATCCAGCTTTCAAGAGGAGTGATGATCACCACAAAGCCAGACAATGCTATGATCTGAGTGTTTGGTGTGAAAGTGGTGAATGGTATGATAACAGAGTGTGTTACACATGTGGTGTGAAAGGACACATTGCTGTTAACTGCCAGAACTGGAGTTATGAGACAAGAAGATGCTTTGAATGCCAAATCAGAGGTCATATTGCAAGAGATTGCCCAAGGAGATCAAATGAAAGATCGAGGGCTAATTCTCAGAAATTGGCAAAGAAATCAGTTAATGTCAAGCCCAAAGAACAGAAGGTTCAAGAACCTAAAGTTCAAGAAAAGAAAGTGAAGCTTTCTCAAGGGCAGAAAGACAGACTGAGGAAGAAGAGGAAGAAGGCGAGAGAATATCTCGAGAAGATTTTGTCCTCGGATACAACTGAAAAAGCAGATAAAAGTTCTGATAAATCGTCTTGCTCGCCAAAGAATGACAAATCAAGCAAAACGGATTCATCAGATACAAATCTGAGGACGAAAGAGGGAAAGAAGAAGAAGAAAGTTGTTGGCAATGAATCTGTTTCTTCGGAAACAAAGGAGCCACATGTCGGCGATGAATCTGACTCTTCAAAGTCAGACAAGCCACATTCATGCAATGATTCTGGTATGGTAAAACCAGAAGAGCCTTGTATTGAGGTAAAAGTTGAGAATTCTGGTTTAACAATGGATGATGCAAATTTTCCACCATTGTTGAACAAGAATTCAAAATCACCCAAGGACCGTCAGGTTTGGGTGAATCTGTTTAAATGAAAAACCTGACTTGCCGGAGCTCCCAGGTTGGTAAGTGTGGAGCAGGAATCGGCACATTTCTTGAGAAATTCACGAAAGTGATTTCGAGTTAAAAGTGGTAAATCAGGGACATTAAATTGTACTTGATTTTCTGCAAGAGATGTTTGTGAATTGATCTTACAAATGTTAGTTTTTACAAGTGGTTGAAAGAACAAGGTGATGAAACCCCATGATTGAGAAATGACTCACAAAACTAATTTTCCGGAAAAAAACATTTTGATTAAAACAAACTTAAGTGTTTTGAAATCACCATGGGAAAATGTTTTGTTGTCAGGGGGAGTTCTGATTGTTCAAGCCAAGTGAATGGAGAATTGAAGTAATTCTCATCATGTTGTCACATTTCTTGTATAGCTTCTTTTCAAATTTTCCTAGAAAATCAAAATTGAGACATATTTTGATTTTAGGGGGAGTAAAAATTTTAAAAAAAATTAGAAAATTTGAAAATGTCAAAAACATTGAAAAATGCAAAAATGAGTTTTGTTGTGAAAAAAGAGGAAATGATAGTAGATCAGTTGGACTGTCACAGCATGCTAAAGAAATGGAAAGATGAAATGTGATAAACGGTCTCACTTAAGATGTGACGGTAGACTCAGCTAGACTAGTAGATTTGCGATAAAGATACAAACCTAAAATGAAAAGCCTAGTTCTAGTGGGAAACATGGTCGAAAGCATAGTACTTCGTTTTGTCCTTCTTGACTGTGTACCTGCTCAGTAATCGCTGAATGCTGAAAATGCATAAAACTGGTTAAGTTTGTGAACTTTCACAACTTTGCTGAAAAATCGCTGTGATTGTGCATTTCTTTTTGCAAAGATTTAAACTTGTTTTATTTCTTTATTTTGTTTAAGCTTTGGACATCCTCTGCGTATACGTGAGTATCGACCTGGATGTTATTGCCTAAACGTTCTGTGTTATTTTCTTTGGTGTTTCGTTTAAGCTTTGGATCACCTCTGCGTATACGGGAGTATCGACCTGGTGGTTAAAGCCTAAACAACTTCAACTTGTTTTATTTTTCTTATTTTGTTTAAACATTGGACTTTCTCTGCGTATACGGAAGTATCGACCTGATTGTTAATGTTTAAACATTCTGCTTTGTTTTTGCACAAATCACAGTTGATAAAAGTTTAAAGGCATTACTTGAGTCAGTGTATTACATGATGAGGGGATATGCTGAGATCATGGGGTCCATAAGAATTTAGTGCAAAATTAATATACCTTAACGTATCGGTAAGCATTTCGAAAGTTTTTAGATTGAGTTTAAGTGGACAACAATATCGTCAATCAATGTGAATCGTTTAGAGCTTAAAATGAAATCAAGCTTAATGGTGCTAGTGATTTGTCTCAAAAGCTGATATGATCCTCTTGCACAAACTCACAAAAATATTGTTTGTAAATATTTCATTTACTGTATTTATATATTTCGTTACTGCATTTCATTTCTGTTATAAAAAATTCAAAAAGATTTTAAGTATGTTTTAGAATAAATTTTTTGTAAAAATCCAAAAAGATTTTCGACAACTGATGTTGAAGAGCTGATTTTCAAAATTCTGAGTGCTGAACATGATGATCAGGGTTGGGAGTGTGAGTTTAACAGAAGAAATTTGTTTTGTGTAAAAAAAGTTTGATTAGTTAATCGAGATCATTAATTTGAACTTGATGTAACTATTTCCAGTAAGTTTTTCTTATTGATTTAAGTAAAAACTTATGTGGTGGTAAGAAAATTTGTGCAGGAGATGAGCTTAAACATAGATAAAGCCAGGGATTGATCTCAAGGTGATAGCTAATTCCAGAAGGCGATCCCATTATGATGAGAGGGGGAGTCTGACGAGGTTAGAGCCAAAGAGAAGATCCTGGTATATGCTAAGAAAGAAAAGAGACTGATAAAGACTGAAGATGCGAAGACTTGACACTTAAGACTCGTCAACATCTGAGGGGGAGTCTGTTGGTGCATTCATCTGTCGTCTTCGTCTTATGTCGAGTCTCAGTTGCGTTACGGTTCTGAACATGTGTGATAGCTTGAACATGTGTGATAGCTTGAACATGTGTGATAGCTTGAACATCTCTGATCGCTTGAACCGTGTATGTGTCATTTCAAGCTGTCAAGCATAGGCTATATATAGTCATCATGTATTGTCATTTGAAGCTGACAGACTAGAGACTAGGGTTTGATACCGAAGTGCTGCCGGTATTTCTTTTGCATGTAATCACTGTTAATTGAATATACATCATCATCATCATCATCGTACTCAGTATATCCCACCTATAGCAAAGCTAAGGTAGGGTCTGAGGAGGGTGGGATGTAGACAGCCTTACCTCTACCCCGTAGGAATAGAGAGGCTGCTTCCAATGAGACCCCCGGCTCGATTGTGGTTTTGCATCAAGCCTTGGACATAAGGCACATAACACTCAGCAATTGAGACAAACGCCAATTGGTGCATGTACCCCCTTGTCTTTCGGCTATCAACGCCACCACATGATGCCTGATTAACGATCCCCTCTTTTTAACGTTATTTTCACGAAATTAGTAAAATAACGTTAAAAATTAGTGCACTTTTGCTTTTGCACGTTAAAAATTAGTGCACGTTAAAAATAACGTTATTTTCACTTCTGTTAATTGAATATACAAGAAGGTTAAAGTGATATTCAAGCTGTTTCTACATTCGTTTCTTAGTTTCCGCCTCTGAAACGGATTAAATCTCTTCTGAACGACTCGTTTGGGTCAAAAACCGATCCTACAAATGGGTTGGGTATTTATAGTAAATGGACAACCGTTAGGATCGTTTCTCGAATAACGTGATTCAATCTCATCCATACACTTGTTGGTAACCATGTTACACCAAAAATGGCCCCCCATGATCAGGTATCAACATGTGGAATGAGATTAGGAGTGGGTAACAGCTGGTTTAGAAGTTTCTGATGAGCTGGGAGGCCCTTACGGACCGTAAGGGTGAGGGCTTAAGGTCCGTAAGCCATCAACTTTGCTGAATTGACAGTTTTGGTCCCTGCAGCTCCAAACTTGGTTTTCGATGCATTTTTGACACGTTTAAGCCCCGTTAACCGCATTTCAAAGCTCTAAAATGAAGTTAAAGTATAGGGAGCTTAGAATGTGCTCAAAAATATCTCGGATGTTGGTTCGTTTGGCCGTACGGTTGCGTTGTTCGGTTAATTACGACGGAAGTCGTAACGAACGCAAAAACAATCCAAATTAAGCGACGAATGGAATTTTATCATGCCAAACACTAAAATAAAATATTTTAATGCTTACATAAATTTTTGGATGTCCGGATGTATTCAGAACGTAAGATATGCGTGAAAGTGCAAACTTGTGCACTTTTTGACGCTTTTAGTCCCTGAATGACCATAAAGTTTATTTTAGCATACCGAAACCCTCAAGGCCTATTTCTAAGCTATGTAAAGGTTATTTAGGGTATGTTTAACTTATGGTCATGTTTCGGAATGTTCGTTACAGTTCAAATCAGAATAGTTTCACAGTTTGACACAAATAGTCCCTGCGATCGAACAAAGTTGATTTCGACACACCAAACCATTCAAAACTTATTTCTAAGTTATGTGGAGGTTATTTAAGGTATTTTAAGCCTATGTCACTATTCTGGAGTGTTTTTCGCGTTATACTGACTGCGTTTACGCACCAGTTTGCGTATAACCTTCCAGAACGCGATTTAAAGCTTGTAATTGGAATCGAATCGAATTGCAAAATCACCAAACATAATTGCACACATAATAACATCAAAACACATATAATAAAACCAAAGCACATTGTTTTATTAATAATCATCATTGTTTTACATCGTACATCGATTACAGAACACAGTTGTCACAATTTCTTTTGTGTCCGAAATAATATTTACCAAAAATATATTTGTAACGGTTTTCTCCGGAATATTTTATAAGTTACGTCCTTGTTTGATTTGCCAATATTCTGTGTGTAACTTATATATTTATCCCTTGATTTTTGGTATTATTTTGGATTGTAAATTCTTGGTATTTTGTTAAGTTATATTACTTTAAATCCTAAAATAATATAACTAATACACAAAGTATACAAATATTCACACACAATGTGTCTTTAATGTAAATATATATTCTAAATACATATTTATCCATTTTTATTTATAAAAACCAACCTCCAGTACTTGTATTTTGTAACAAAATCTATGGCAAAGTTTATATTGAAAACCATAGTTAAAACACACTTGTGGATATTTGTTTGAAAATATTTTTCTAAGTGTTTATATTTTTAGAAAATTTTGCCATAGTTTCCCTTAAAAATGGAGGTGTCCATGCTATCAAAGCATATCATTTTCTTTTCAAAAATCATCACGAACAATCAACAATCAATTTTCACTTACCAAGTGCTAAAACAAAGCTATCTACATAATAATCATGAACTTGAACTTTCATAAAAACTTGTAGTAACTTGGTAGTGTGTTTAGTAGACTTAGTTACCCTTTAAAGTGTGTTTACTTCTTTAAAAATCTCATTCTTGGAAGGTTTAGGTGTTTACAACTTGTAAACATATTTTACAAAAACGTTTCCTTGTGAAATCCTCTTGTTTCTCAAGTGCTTCTACACTTGTTTTATCACTAAAAATAGTGTGTGTTTAAGTAAGAACCAAGATCTTCTAAAAATCATATTTTGAACTTGGTTCTTTTGGAAAACCATTCATTATTCTTAGATCCATAAGATTATTAACTTACTTTGATTATTATTTTTCAAGAAATCACTTTATTTTTCAAGTTCATGCTTACACATGAGGATGATCATCTTATGTTATCTCATAATCATCCTCTTACTTGCTAGATCATGTGTTTAATCACAATCTAGCAAGCTCCTTATGATGATCAACATCATAATCTCAAGAAAAATAACAATCAAGTATCATATATACACTAAACAACATAGTTTCATCAAGATTTCATCATATGTTAAGCTTATGTTAGAGATTTATGATTATGTCTTTTAGTGTTCATCAAGTTTATCAATGCATATCATCTTTTAACCAACAACATATGAAGTAACAAAGGGTTATGAGAGCCTTACTACTAGCACAAGGCTAGGGAAGAACACAAGAGGTTGAAGATGACAAATGTGGAGGATAATAGCAAATGATGAAGGTCCTTGAACTTCCGAAAGCCCCAAGCTTCCTTATGCACCTTCTAACACCCTTGTGTGTATGTAGATTGTATGGAACTTGAATGATGATGATGGTGGTGTGGAGGTGGGTGTTCGGCCGAGAGATAGATGGAGGGAGGAAGAAGTGTGGTGTGATGAAGTTTGTGTAAGAATGAAGTGCTTATGTCTTAGGGTTAATATAGACTCATATCCAACAAGTGTTTATCCTTTGTGAATTGTGACACCCAAAGTACATGACAATATCTACTAAATGAATCAAATAAAATCCATCAATTAGGCCATGTGGCCGATTACTAGCTTTGGGGGGGGGGGGGGTCTAAGTGTAAATTTGAACCATATAGTTAGATTAAAGTTCCAATCCAAGTATTAGTTATAAGTGTTAGTTACTTGATATTTTTAGTGGGTTTTAGGGTGTTCGGGGATCATAACTAGCTCAGAAATAATAAAACAGTGCTTCTAGTAAAATTTTGGTGTTTCGGGTAGTGTCCGGTTGTTTGGTTAGATACCGGTTCGTTAAAGTGTCAAACTATTCCGTTTAGTGATCTCCAAGTACCCTTTTGTGACACTTTTAATTCTCGATACTTAGGAAAGCATTCAGGATCATTTAGTCATGTTTTTGCATGTTACAAGCTTGTTAAAATGCTGAATTTTGCTGAAATATGCTGAATTCAGCACTTTGAGTGGGTTTTAGGCACTTTCCGGCACTTAAACTATCACCTAGTGAAGTAGTATTATGGTCCTTACTTCCCTACACACCATACTAGTGTAGTACCTTGTCTCTGGCCCATACTGGGTCTCAAAACACTGTCTGTCTATGTATTGAACATCATCAGCATTTTCTGAGTTATCCGCTAATTGTGCTAACTGTGCTTTGTGCATCGTTCATGTCACTAAAGTTTGTATGTAAAAGTGTTGTGACATTATGCAATATGTGATGCATATGTAAGTATGATGCAATAATCAGAAGCAATTAATTGTAATTTAGCACAGTCATTAAGCACTAATCAAGATTAATTAATTGTACGGATACCTGGATTTTTGACAGTTGTCACATTCTCCCCCTGTTATGAAAATTTCGTCTTCGAAATTTGTACTACCTTAATTACTTAGGGTTTCATTATGCGTGTATGTATATGAATGATACTGGGGTAACTTCAAAACCGCATCTAACCTTATTCACATCAGGTGAATTCCATGGATATATTTTAACAATAAGAGCCCAATGGTTACAAGGCATGTGTTCTAGCCTTTGATGTTAAAGGACACAAGTCGTATAGATGTATAGTCTAGCGTAACTCAGTTAACAGGGGTTCCATAAAAAGGGGAGTTTTGACCAATGGATTCTTCAAACAATCGGTCACAATACGCGAGTGAGTACTCATAAACCATAGTATCCGCTACACCAACTCAAAATCAACAACTTGAATATGAGAATGATCTGTCAACTTTCGAATAAATAAATGGTAAGGATTAGTGTGTTGACATTCTTGAATTGCGACAATACATCGAATGAAATACAAGCGAATCTGGTGTATCAATGTCTTGACTCGTAGTTGCATCTGAAATGTTTAAATGACAGGTCAAACAAAAGTATGTGTAGTTTCGTGTGAAGTGGTTGACCATGATTAGCACAAGCTACAAATTTGTAATGACACCACAAGGTGTCGTAATTGACATATTTCAACAATAGTGGTGACCGAACAAGTTCACCGGGCTTGAAATCAAAGGAAAGTGTACTGAAACAACTCTGAAGATTTGATTTAAACAATGTCATGGAGTTTTCAATCGAATGTGGAACATCAAAGAACTATTGTTTCTGATTGAAGATGGAAAACAATAAACACTGTAAGGTATTCAATTTGTAACGAAAGAATCGTTAAGAGGTATACCGTGATATGAAATGAATCTAGGTACCATTGTCTTGACACACAACTGCTTTAATCGTGATAAAAAAACGGATTTAGAACAAATAAATAGACAATTAAATCCGTGTAACCATATTAGCGCAAGCTTTAATTCTGTGAAAGTGTCACCGCAAGGTATCAACAAATGATTTAGTGGAGTCGTAGACCAACCAAGTGTACTACGACTCGAAACAAAAGAACTTTTGCAAAAATATTTGAATATGATGCTCCCAATATTTGAAAATCATCGTCTTTCTTCTTGATGAGCAGGACTGGTGTTACCCAAAAACGGGAGACTTGGTCTATTAACTTCCTTCTCTATCAACTATTGAAGCTATACTGACAATCCTTGCATCTCTGAAGGTGTAAGTTGCTAAGGTGCATTGATTGCAGGCGCGGCGTCTGGAATCAAATTGATGCGAAGTTCGTCTTGTCGTTGAGGAGATAATTCAGGCAAGTCTTCGGGGAAGAATTCAGGCTATTCCCTTATCACAGGGATACCTTCCAACTTCGGCTTAGCGGCTTCCTTGTCTATAATGTGTGCTAGGAAGGCATCGCGTTCTTTGCGTGAAAACTCCTGTGCCCTCAAGCACTAGTAATTTGTAGAGGCGTATCCTGCTTCATGGGTCGCAATTGCTTCGTCGTTCGTCATCGGGTTGCGGATAAAAACCTCCGCTCAATTGCTCGACAACCGGTCCATCCCAATTATCACGTCGAGGCTTCCTATTAGCTAGTTTCTATTGTGTGCGGGTTATCTAACTTACCCTTTTACTAAACCAAGTATGTTTTTAAATTCATGAGATACGAAGCTATGGTCGGCACTGGTATCAAACAACATAGATGCAAAATTTTGGTTGATAGAGAACGTACCAGCAACCACATCTGGATCTTGGCATGCTTCATGAGCTCCGATGATGGATGCCCCTTCATGGTCTTGGTCAATCCTCCTTGGGCAATCTTTCCTAAAGTGCCCCACGTTCCCACATCTATAGCAGCCCGGAATTTTATCATTATTATTTCCGCCTTGGTTGTTGTCGTCATTTCCTCCTTTTATGGGACTCTTCGCCCAACATGCATCCTTGTTGTATCCTTTCTTCCCGCACTTTCCGCATTTAGGCTTCAGACATCGACATTTGTGGTGATACTTGCGCTTATCACTTTTCGGCTTAGCTCCCAAGTAAATCTTAACATCGGCCTGATTGTTGTTAGGGCAATCTCCTTTAAAATGCCTCATGTCCCCGCAGTCGAAACAACCTCGAGCAAGTTTTTGTTCATCATTGGTCCTTCTTTGATAGTCGTTGTTGACGTTGCTTCCTCCGTGATCTCTGTTACCAACCTGTCCTCCGTTTCTATGTCCCGTTCTGATCTGGCATGTCTCCTCGACATGCCCTACTTCATTACTTCTTCCATACCTACATGGCTCAGCATGATGAAGTAGGCAGTCATCGCACTTAGGTAGGATACCCATGTACTCCTTTCCCTTTTTGGCTTTGTTCGTTCGGGTATCCTCCTGGAAGTCAGTGAGCTTTCTTTTGCCCTTTCTGGGTGACTCTACCTGAGTTTCCTTCTTCTCGTCAGGGTTTGAAAGCTCTTCCAGTCTAATCGCTTCTTTACTGAGTGCCGCACTTAACTTGACCGCATCGATGGTTGTTGGAGGAGCTGATACCGTCATTAAGCGCAGAATCTGAGGCACCAGTCCCCAGATGAATGGCTCCATCCTTTTCAACTCTGGTTCCACTAGGTACGGAACAACCCGCGACAGATCGTGAAGTTTTTGCACGTACTCCGCCACATTTGGACCTTCCATCTTTAGCTTCCAGAATTCGAATTCCAGCTTCTGGATCGCCATCTGAGAACAATACTCCTTACGCATCATTTCCTTTAGCTCACCCCATGTTAAAGCATTCGTAGCAGCTCTGCCCATTATTCGAATCTGAGAGTTCCACCATGACAGGGCCCTATCTTGAAATGATCCTAACGCATATGGGACTTGTTGCTCTGGCGTACATCCGCTCATTCGCAAAACAGAATCCATATCTTCGGTCCATTTCGCAAAGGCTATGGCACCTCCAGTGCCATCGAAATTCGGAGGCTTATAGTCAAGGAACTGCCAGTAGGTACAGCCATGAGGTGGGTTGTTTCCAGAGGTACCCCCGCTATGTTCAGAGCGCAGGGCCTCGTGCTGTGCTATTGCTTGTGAAATCCATTCTTGTAGTTCAGCCTCTATCGTGGGCAATCGTGTTTCTCTTTGTGGAGACATCTTCTAAAAGAAGATTGCGTTGGTCAGGTCATAACAAATGAGGTAAGCACAAGTCATGTATTCGTAATAGCATTTATCACG
This sequence comes from Helianthus tuberosus, assembly GCA_030545235.1. Classification (NCBI taxonomy): domain Eukaryota; kingdom Viridiplantae; phylum Streptophyta; class Magnoliopsida; order Asterales; family Asteraceae; genus Helianthus; species Helianthus tuberosus. Next base: position 3,143,288 of record JARYGA010059765.1, on the reverse strand, counting down.
CAAGTAAGCACATAACATTTCAACCATAATAAAAACAAGTAATTCAACAATGCATGTAATGAGAATGTTGCGATTGAGCTTTCATATATCAATGACCACAACTACAGTGTTACATGTTCTACAATGTATCATACATCAAAAGGGACCACAGGGTCACAACACCCTTGTCCAAATCGTCTATCAAACTACAATAGTCAAAAGTCAAAAAATGGTCTTCAAAAAGGCTGTGCAATCTGGGCTCAATAGCTACACTCTCACCAAAAGTATGCTACCTGCATAAAACCAAAAACTGCTATACTGATGGTGGAGGAGGAGGAGGTGGAGGAACGAAAAGCAACCTGCGCAAATGCGCTAAATCCTCCTCAAGAGCATGAATGATAGGCAGCAGGTAACTAATATGCTGCTCCATAGTAAGAAAACGAAAGTCAAAATCTGGGTATGGCAGAAGAGGAGCCGGTGGAGTCGCAAACGGTGACTGACAAGTGCAAGGTGGAGGACGTGGAATCCTCTCTAACTCCATGACTCTACGGCACAACAACTCCTGCTGGAGCTGTAACGACAAAAGCAGATCATCCCTCGTGTAGCCAGTGTAATGTGAAGGATGGTATGGATCAGAAACAGGCATCGTGTTGGGCGGAAACCAAATCAGTGGCTCGCCCGATGGTGCAGAAGCAAAAGGAGCAGTATATGTAAACTGTGGCACAAAGGGAAAAGCTGCTGACACAGGAGGAATATGACTGGGCTGCTGACTCGATGGACCTTCCCCTGGACGAGGTGGAGGGATATCCCGTAAGAATGTGATCGGCAGATCGGTGCGGTGTGTGTCAGACACATGTGGGTGAAACGGGGCGATATCAACGGGTGCATGTGTAGGTGCAGGTGGGGGAGTAACAGGCCTACCAAAAGGAGGCAAGTCATCATCGTCCTCTATCCACCCGTTACGGGTGAACGCATATCTAGGGTCTATCTGGGCAGCAAAAGGAGCATGGTCAACAGGTGCAGGGATCGGGTCAGGTAAAGGTGGTGCAACAACTGGTATGTCAACAGGTACAGGGTCATGCTTAGGTAAAGGATCATGAGCAGGTATGGGCTCGGGTGCAACCATAGGCTCAGGGTCGGCTGGTGCTAGCTCAAGATCAGCGGGCGCATCAAAAGGCTGATCATCGGGAATAAAGTCAATCTCATGCTCAGGATCAAAGTCGTGTGGAAAGACAGGTGCGACAGACATAGCTGTGTCAGAATCAGAGTCAGTGGGATAACGCTGCAATCCAAGTGCGTGCAAAGTAGTAGATGACACAGACTCAAATGAATCAGGACCAGAATGATCAGACGAAATCTCAATGACAGGAATCTCGACAAGCGGAACAACAATGACATCGGCGACTGGAATCTCGACAAGTGGAGTGACAACGACATCATCGACTGGAGCTCCATCACCCTAGGCACCGTCAGGGGGACCCTCAATAAAAAGATCGATGTCGTCGTCAGACATAGCGTCAAGAGGCAGATCCTCGAGAGGAAATGCAGCAAGAGGAAAAGGAGCAGGGATCTGAACAAGAAGTAGATCCTCGCCAGGAAGACCATCAGCTAGCGGTATATCATTGCCAAAATCTGGTAAAGCAAATGGCTGGAAATCATCGTCATCGCTACTCTCAGTGTCAGAAGTGAAAACCTCAGGGTCCGGGACAATCTCATCGTCCGAAACTATGGCCATGGGGTCTACTGTATCAGATACTCCACTCTCAGAGGAGGACATGGTGTCTGTAACAAAGTAATCACAACATATGCACATATATCAATAATCATCAAATAAGCATGTAAGCAGTAACAATGTAAGTATGTATGCATCCTAGTCTTCCCAAGACTATCCCACCTAGCCTCTCAGACTGAGCTACTTAGTCTCTCAGACAAAACCTCCCAGTTTCTCAAACTGAACTACCCAGCCTCTCAGGCTGAACCTCCCAGTCTCTCAGACTGCCCCAACTAGTCTCTCAGACTACCCAGTCTCTCAGACTGAAATATAAATGAATTCCTTGAAATGTATTTTGTGTCTTTTATTTGTAAAAATGTTTGTTTCCTGGATCTGGACATTTCGTGTATGCAATGAAAATATGTTATGAAAACATTTTCGTGAGAGCCCTAATGATCGTAGTCTAGACTTGAGAAAGAATCCTAGTTCGCTGCGATCGAAGCTCTGATACCAAGCTGTCACACCCTGACTTTTGCGAAAGCATGATTATTGGTGTGACTTTCTTAATACCATGGCATTCAATCATAACAACGCTATATGATAAAAACCATAAGATGTTCATCCATATATTAAGTTTAGAAAATACCACAACATACTTGTCTGAAACGTTGACACCAAATTTAAGTTACAAACCACAACATGTTTTAATGAGTTCACAAGGACTCGACAAAAGATCTTAAATAAACCCGAGTTTAGAACCATGTATCTCGTCCAGGATTAAGATACGTCTCCTAAACTCTGAAGACTTGGATGACATCTTTTATTTATAACGCAGCTTGAAAACATGCACACCTGCCAGATCCACTTAGTTCCCTGAAATACATGTAATTTGAAAAGATCAACAAAAGTTGAGCGAGTTCATGTGTTTCGTATATGTATGTATAAACCCTTGTAAACAGTGTATGTATGTATGTTTGTAAATCCCGGTATGAAAGCAAACAAGGAAAATGTAACACCTCGTAATTTCATGTCCAATAAAATATCGACACGTGTCATAAACTCTAAACGTGTAACAGATTACTTATGAGGGACTAAAGTTGACAAACAAAGAATATACATGTATAAAAGGATACAAAGTGTCAACAATGGATAAATATACCTTTCAATAACCCTACACGATGTTTATACCCTTAAAGGAATGAATTATGAAGCATATGAAGCCGTTTGTGGAAGAAAGTGAGAGTTTACAAACCGCAAGGGTTAAAAGTGTCAACATGTTTAAATTATACATCTGAGTGACCTTTTAGCGATCCCGAAGCTTTGTAACGATTAATTATGCTCACTAGAATAAGTGATAAAAAAAATTTTCACAAGGTTTCGATAACGTATGAGAAAGTTATGCTAACATTCGTATGTGAGGGGTTAAAAGCATCAACGTTGAAATTTAAGGCTTTTCGGGTGATCATAAAACTAACCAAGGACTTAACAAAGTTTGGTTATGTCTTGGAGCCGTTAAAAGTCAATTTAGAGGGTTAAATATGCAAAATTATGAGTTAAAACCACTTTTGGAAGGACCAGGGACCAATTGTGCAATTTATGAAACTTGGTGACTGGATTCAGCCCCCATACCGGCCGCGTAAGACCTTTAAGGGTCCTTACGCGGGCCGCGTAGCACCTACAGCGAAGGAAAACAAGCACAGCTGCCTATTCAGCCTGTTTAACCGACTTATGAGCATGGATTTTGATACCAGGGGCTTGTTTGATGGTTTATATTGGCCTAGAGGGACACATGTGATGATCAGGAATCATCTCATAGAATTGTTTGGCATGATCTAGTGAGATTAAAACCCATATATATAGAACACTAGTTGCATCATTTTTGGCATTCATTTGAAACCATTCACAACTCATTTTCTGGAGATACCTGGAGCTCAAGAGCATTCTCTAAGGGTCATTAGTCATGCTTAGGACCTTTGTAAGCTTCCTTAACCTCCTAATCTCTGTTTTAATTAGTTTAATGGCCTAAAGTCAAACCCGTCGTAATTAAGGTTTGACTTAGTGATTAATCACTAATGGTCCAGTCAATTCTTGAATTGAAAGTACCTATAAGTTGGTAATTATGTGGGCAATAAACCCTTAAAAGGGCACTCTCTGATTCCCACTCTAACTAGGTCAATTGTCGGGTCAAACTTGATTAGAAAAAGTCAACAGAAAGCAATTTTTCAAATAAACACATAAGTAACAATGTTGAAGCCATGCAACCTGTTTTATCAATCATATAACTTGGTAATTAATGTAAGAACATGTCTAAGCATGTTCAACCTGACAATTTTCAGTTTAAGCTCGGTTCGGAACCGAAAGTCGCATAAGTGGACTTTCTCTTTGACTTTCAGTTCTGACCCATTAGAGCATATTTTAGAAATGCCTTAGAGCTTTATTAGGACCAGGTTACATGTTAGTATAACCCTCTATGATTATACAACTTGGTTCATTAGTTATCCGATTCATATGCACGTTTCCGTTATATGCCTTAATGTTGACCAATATGCCCTTTTGACCTTAAAACAAGAATTTTGAAAATGTGAGAGGACAATAATCTTTATTACTAATTTATAAACGTGTACCTAAATTTTCACATCAGTTTGAGGTCTAGATTTAGAGTTATGCTCAATAGCGTAATTAGAAAGCTTTTTATTAATTACACGGCGTAATTAGCATAAAGCCTATCTAAACCCAATTTTTGATACCAAACTTTTTACCTACTGATGTAAAATAATAATATTTTTGGATTTTTGAAGATTTTTATTTATTTTTAGGCTGAGCATAACATAGGGTTATAGCTTTGATTCGGTAATGGTCGGTTTTGCCCTTTTGGCCTATAAAATGAGTTTTACATAATATTTTGATACCAAACCTTTTGCTACTGATTTTATATAATAAATAAAATCTTTTGAGTTTTCTGGAATGATAAAAATATCAGCTTTTGTTTAAAAACCTGGAAATCGCTTAAAACCATCTTTTTACGCGTTTAAAACGCATAGTATGTATTAAAACCATTTTTCTCATATAAGACTTAATACATACTTATGTTTTAAGAAAATTTTTATATTTTAACAGTAAGCAAAAGTTTTAAACTCAGATTTCAAATTTTGACCTTTAAAGCTTATGTGAAATTACCAAAATGCCCCTACGGTGCATAGTTTGGTTATAAAAGGTAAATTTCACATATATGCCATACCCTACTGTTATGGCTTATAAAAATAAGTATTTTTACTGAATATATCAGACCTGAAACTCAGATTAATATTTAAACTCTTTTATAAGCGTTAAAATGTCCAAAATACCCCTACGGGGCTTAATTTAAATTTAAATTCGTTTTGGGCATAATAGAAGGTATCTTACTGATATCACAACATATTTAAGGCATATTAACTTAGGAAACCTGTTCATGACTCATTTGGTTACCCGTACGCATTTTTTCGCGTTCGGTGCGGTTTATGTAACTATATTAAACAGGTCAAACCTTATCACTTTATCTCAAAATCCAGAATGTGTTTAGCTTACCCATATTAAACAAGTCTACGAACTTGTCGGGTCTAAACCACATTCTAATCCGGTCTTCGCTTAATCGTGCGTTTGAAACCATATATCTCCTTTAAAACTAACCGGTCTAAGTTTAGGCTTAATTAAGACCCATTAGGAATCTAATAGGTTATAAAAACCTTCATTCCAGATATAGGAGCCCAGTAAAAGCTATCTGCACTTGCTAATTGAATACGGTTGAGATAAATTGAATATTTGCTCAGGTAAATACTTTTAACTTATTTTCCTTATACGGGCTTGGGATACGGTATTATAATAATACCGCTTGGTCGGGTATGTAGTTGTTTAAATCGTATTGTGATTAATATATTTACATAACCCGTTTTAATCTGTTTTATTTGGTATATGGCCCTTGGGGGGTTAATGACCATGTCCCGGATATCTTTGGCATCATTCATTGAAATGGCCACGACCTAAGCACGGGGTGTAGGCATACACCTGACAGTTGCATATGTAAAAACTGGTAACCCACTTTAAGGAATTAACCTTGTGGGAATTATACATGTGGCGTGTCAATTAATCTTGTCCGGCTCTTCTAACCGGCCCTGACGGACGACAAATAAGTAAAACTGTATACAAGATTATTTTAAATAATTGTCCCAAGTTATAAAAGATATTTTGTGCCTTGTGCATTCAAATCAATTTTCTTAAACTCTTTTCAAAATGAGTCGGTTAATTGTATTTACCAGTGTAAACTGACGTATTTTCCAAAAAGGCTAAGTGCAGGTACTAGACGGAATAGGCTGGCTACTCCTGGCATCATTAAACAAGTCTTGCAAGCTTAGATGTTAAAATCTGTTGAACAGTGATCCTTTTTAACTTTTGATCCGCCTGTGGATCCTTTACAGGCCGTTTGTAATACTTTGATATTACTTTTTATTCGGTTTGTAATGTGATTCATCCTTTGCTTCCGTTGTGCATTAAATTGTGTTGTTTGACTATGATGATATCAACTACGTCACGATACTCCCCACCGGGCCCACCGGTAATACGTGGAAATATCGGGGTGTGACAGGTTGGTATCAGAGCCAACATTGAGTGAATTAAACACTAGCCTTTTGTGTTTAATCTCAATGACACAGTTGCACATTCCTCGACTTCCGAGTCTAGACTTGAATTAGGAATAATCTCATCCTTAATAAGTATACATTGTTTTTTATATTTGTGCATTTCAGGAACATGTCGCCGAGTAAGGCTGCCATTGGAAGAAGTTCTTCAAACCCGAAGTTTAAGAGTGGTAAGTTTCATACCACAGCTCGGATAAGCGTACGCCCAGTATGGAGGAAGGATCTTTTGGACCCATTCCCAAAATCAAACCGGTTGAAATCATTCATCATATCCCAAATTTCTTACCTGAGACTTTTGAAACTTCAATTGAGAAGCCGACGTCAGAGGAGCCCATACCAGCTGTCCCTGAGGCTCCCACTCCAAAAATGATACCTATGGACCCAAATGATCCATATTTCTTACCTCCAAGTCTTGGAATCCCAAACTTGGATTACACCTATTCTGACCTTATCCGTAATCCATATTATTTGCTAACCATAGAATCCTTGGATTCCACTTCTGTAAGGTTCCTAGTGTGGAAGATTTCGACTACCCGCCAAAAACCTTCAGTAACCATACCGCACACAGTAAACCAAGGAGGAGACTCTCAGGACTAAGATGAAGAAGAAACTTCTTTTGTTGTATTCCTTTCCTCTAATAGTCCCTATAAGGACATATTCACCTTTTAGTCCCTTCATGGACAGTGTTATTTCCTTCAAGTACCATTGAGGGCAATTATGTACTCCTTTTAAAATTTATTGGAATGTTTTATTTAAAATTTCATTGTTATCATTATATACGAACATAATATATGAAATAAATCAAAATATCATTCCTTTTTTATAATTGATCTGCCAATATATATTAAAAAGAATCTTAAAGGGTATAGCCTAGCTTGTATGTCGTTAAGGACTTAGCTATGATGGTAAAACCTGTTTAAAAGAGATTCAGATCCTTGGTAACATCTGAAAACATGTTAACACTCCTGACAACAGTGATGCGATAAAATCACACTTGTCATCCTTATAGTGGGAATTTCCAACCCCTTATCTAGCCTAGTGATTTAGAAATCATGGCTTAAATCATCAAATAAAGATGATCATATTATAAACATCCATTAGCGATGAAGTGCCTACGGGCTAAACTTGTTGTACAATAAGACAACAACAGTGGTGGTCTTTGACCCCCTGTCTAAAGATGTCGGACTACGTCCAAGCATAATAGTCTGTATGATCAATGCGATCTTGACAAATTTCATCAGATAAGATGATCATATAATAAACATCCCTAAAGTGATGAAATGCCTACGGGCCATAATTACTGTCCTAAGGGACTAAAGACAGTTGTAGTCTACGACTCCCTGTCAAGAAAAGGTAATGAACTTTGATTCAAGCCTTAATGCCTCGATTCTATAAAATCTTGGCTTATAATTTAAATTTGTCCCTGTGACTTGGCCTTTTTGTGCTATTATTATAATTTAATTAAAACAAGGGATTATTATAATAAAAATCCTGAATGAATAATATTTAACAAATTAACCAATATGGTTATTAATACCATGGTTAATAAATCATCAAGAATGATATTACTGTATTAGACTTCTGAATAAATAATTATCATCAATTTATGTAGCCATCAAGCTACATGGCAGAGTCTGAAGAAATAAACAGTCACCCTCGGGAAAATCATGACACTACCCGGATCAATGTGACCGGTGCGGAACTTCAAGCACTAATAGATAATGCTGTTACAAAAGCCATGGATCGGCAGTTTAATGAATCTAGCAGGACTTGAAGCAGGACCCTATCCGCACCTCATTCCGCACCTCACCCTAAGACTCATTCTGAGGCTCATAGTAAGCCACCATCTAAGAAAGAGGATGATCAACACTCCTCGAATCACCATAGTGTTCCGTCGAAGAAGATTGTACTCGATCAAGAACCACGTATTAGGGGTTGTTCCTATAAGTATTTCGTATCCTGTAAACCCCTAGATTTCACTGGGGAAAAAGGAGCTATCGACTGCATGACGTGGTTAGACGAGATAGACACCGTAGTTGACATTAGTGGTTGTGCTGATAGGGATGTTGTGAAGTATGTATCTCAGTCATTTAAAGGAGAAGCACTAGCCTGGTGGAGGTCTCTAATCCAGGCTACTGGGAAGATTTCATTGCACAATCTGTCTTGGGATCAGTTTGTTGCACTCATCAAAGAGAATTACTACCCTTAGCATGAGGTTGAAAAGATTGAGTCAGACTTCTTATCTCTAGTGATGAAAAACCTAGACTGTCAGACTTACCTTACTAACTTTAATACCATGTCTCGACTGGTTCCATATTTGGTGACACCGGAGCCCAAGCGAATAGCTCGTTTCATTGGGGGTTTAGCCCTAGAGATCAAAGCCAATGTAAAGGCATCCCGACCTGCTACTTTTAGGTCGGCAGCTGATCTATCTTTGTCTCTTACTTTGGATGCGGTCAGGCTGAGATTGCTTAAGAACTCGGAAGAAAGTAAGAGAAAAAGTGAGGATGATAACTCACGATGGTCTGAGAAGAAGCATAAGGGAAACACAGACCACAAGAAGAAGTTTGGGTCTGGCAAGGGTAGTCAGCAAACAGATGAGAAGCCAAAGTGCAAAACCTACCAGAAACGTCACTTTGGAAAATGCAGGTTTGAATCCAAGTCTCAGTCAAAACCGTCTGCATGTGGGTTATGCAAATCCAAGGAGCACAAGACATTAGACTGCAAGAAAATAAAGGATGCAATGTGCTACAACTGCAATGAAAAAGGACACATCAAAACCAATTGCCCTAAATATGCCAGAAAGCCCGAAGAAGCCAAAAATACCAATGCAAGGGTCTTTCGAATGGATGCACGAGAAGCCGTTCAGGATGATAATGTGATAACAGGTACCTTCCTTATAAATGATGTTTATGCAAGAGTGTTATTTGATTCGGGTGCAGATAAGTCATTTGTAGATGATAAGTTTTGTAAGTTGTTGAATTTACCTGTTAAAACCCTAAGCGTGAAATATGAGGTAGAATTGGCTGATAGTACCTTAGAGACAGCCTCGACTGTATTAGATGGATGTTTTATATCCATTAGGAACCACTCCTTTCCGTTATCCTCGCTTCCTTTAAAATTAGCTGGTTTCGACATAGTTATAGGTATGGATTGGTTATCTCGTAACCAAGCCCAGATTGTTTGTGATAAGAAACAAGTGGTGATCAAGACCCCGTATGGTGAGCCACTTACCATACAGGGAGACACTCAGTATGGGTTGCCTAAGCAAGTGTCCATACTTAAGGCATCAAAGTGTTTAAGGAAAGGTTGTGTCATCTACATGGCACAAGTAACTATCGATGAACCAAAACCCAAGGTTGAAGACATCCCTGTCATTTCTGAATATCCAGAAGTATTCCTTGAAGAACTACCTGGTTTACCGCCAGATAGGCAAGTGGAGTTCAGAATCGACATTATACCTGGAGCAGCACCTATTGCAAGAGCACCTTACCGGTTAGCCCCAACTGAGATGAAAGAGTTGAGAACTCAGTTGGATGATTTATTAGCCAAAGGTTTTATTAGGCCTAGTTCATCTCCTTAGGGAGCACCAATCCTGTTTGTAAAGAAGAAGGATGGATCGATGCGTCTATGCATTGATTATCGCGAGCTTAACAAAGTCACTATCAAGAATAGATACCCATTGCCCAGGATCGATGATCTGTTCGATCAATTGCAAGGGGCAAGTTACTTCTCCAAGATCGACTTGAGGTCAGGCTACCATCAACTGAAGGTTAAAGATGAAGATGTGTAGGATCGTTTTCGGACCCAAACGAGTCAATCAGAAGAGTTTATCTCAGTTTCAGAGGCGGAAACTAAGAAACTGAGTTCAATTCAGCGAGTATTACACTTTAAACTGTCGATTGTATTGATTGAATGACTTTTACAGCGACTCGACACTTCGGCAGCACTTCATGGCAAAACCGGAACAACTGTTATGAGATTTCGCTCAAGGCTGCCTATTTATAGGCTAGGGGTTCCGCTTGAACATGCTATGTGCATTTCAAGCAGAATCAGAACATTTACTTTCGAGCGGAATCAACATGTTACACTACGAGCGGAATCAGGATTTTATGTGATTTAGCTTGAAATGACAAGGTGTCATTTCGAGCGGAATCACCCCTAAAAACCACTTTCCCGTTTTCCGTGCACTACACAATCAGTTCTAATCTAAGATTCGAACGAAGATGAAGTCGACAGACAACTGCACCAACAAACTCCCCCTTGAATGTTGACGGAATCTTTAGTGAGAGTATTCAACATGACGACTCTTCAATCTTGATCGGTCTTCTTCAGGATTTTTTCCTGGAATCATGTACCCTGATCTTTCTCTGGCTCTAACTCTCGTCAGACTCCTCGCTGGGATTTTTTTCTGGAAGTTGTTATCGCCATTGAAATCAAATCCTGGCTTTTTTTAGTTTAAGCTCTTCACAGGTTCTGATGCATCTCCTGGCCTTCCGTAGCAACAGGATCAGAAACCTACACAACTCAATCACTCATAAGACAAACAAATTTTCACATTTGAAAATCTTATCAAATTTGAAACATTCTTAAATCTGATTCAAATTAGAGAATCATTTTAAACATTTCAAACCAATAAACCAAACCATCTGTTCATCGTGTTTAGCCTTTGAGATTTTGAAAATCAGCTCTTCATCAACAGTTGTCGAAAATCTTTTTGGATTTTTTTTTAGAATATGTAAACTAAATGCAAAAACAGAATTCAAATGCATAAATGAAATATGTACAAACACTATTTTTGTGAGTTTGCGAAAGAGGATCATATCAGTTTTTAGACAAATCACAAGCACCGTTAAGCTTTTAATCGTTTTAAGTTTTAAACAATTCACATAGATTGACGATATTGTTGTCCACATAAACTCAATTCACATAGAATATACGTTAAGGTATATTCATTATGCACTAAGTTCTTATGGACCCCACGATCTCAGCATATCCCCTCATCATGCAATACACTGACTAAAGTAATGCCTTTAAACTTTGATCAACTGTGATTAGAGCAAAAACAACTCAGAATGTTTAAACATTAATAATCAGGTCGATACTTCCGTATACGCAGAGAAAGTCCAATGTTTAAACATAATAAGAAACTAAAAACAAGTTGAAATTGTTTAGGCTTTAACCACCAGGTCGATACTTCCGTATACGCAGAGGTGATCCAAAGCTTAAACGAAACACCAAAGAAAATAAAGCAGAACATTTAGGCACTAACATCCAGGTCGATACTCACGTATACGCAGAGGATGTCCAATGCTTAAACAAAATAAAGAAATAAAACAAGCTTAAATCTTTGCAAAATAAAATGCACAATCACAGCGTCATTTTCAGTAAAGTTGTGAAAACTCACAAACTTAACCAGTTTTTATGCTTTTGGCATTCAGCGATTACTGAGCAGGTACACAATCAAGAAGGACAAAACTAAGTACTATGCTTTCTATCATGTTTCCCACTAGAACTAGGCTATTTCATTTATGTTTGTATCGTTATCGCAAATCTACTAGTCTAGCTGAGCCTATCGTCACATCTTTAGTGAGACCGTTTATCACTTTTAGACTTTACATTTCTTTAGCATGCTGTGATAGTCCACTGATTTTCTATCATTTCCTCTTGTTTCAGCAAAACTCATTTTTATATTTTCAATGTTTTTGACTTTTTCAAAATTTCTAATAATTTTTTAAATTTTTCTCCCCCTAAAATCAAAATATATTTCAATTTTGATTTTCTGGGAAAATTTGAAATCAAACTGTACAAAGTTGACAACTTGATGAGAATTACTTCAATTCTCCATCCACTAGGCATAAACAATCAGAACTCCCCCTTACAACAAACTATTTTCCCATTATGATTTCAAAACATTTAAGTTTGTTTTAATCAAAATGGTTTTTCCGGAAAAATTAGTTTGTTTACCAAACATTTGTAGGTTCGGGGTCAATTCATCACCTTGTTCTTTTTCAACCACAAGTAAAACAAAGATAAATCAAGTACAACTGAATGTCCCTGATTAATCTTGTAAGAAAGATGCCGATTCATGTTCCACGCTTACCAACCTGGGAACTCCGGCAAATCATACTAGTGACCAATTTTCAATTTTTCAAAAACATAAGAAAGATGCCGATTCATGCTCCGCGATTACCAACTTGGGAGCTCTGGCAAGTCAGGTTTTTTTCATTTGAACAGATTCACCCAAGCCTGACGGTCCTTGGGTGATTTTGAATTCTTGTTCAACAATGGTGGAAAATTTGCATCATCCATTGTTAGACCAGAATTCTCATTTTTTACCTCAACAACTGGCTCTTCTGGCTTTAATGAACCAGAATCATTGCCTGAATGTGGCTTGTCTGACTTTGATGAGCCAGATTCATCGCCGACATGTGGCTCCTTTGTTTCCACAGAAACAGATTCATCGCCAACATGTTTCTTCTTCTTCTCTTTTATTTCTTTCGTCCCCAGATTTGTATCTGATGAACTCGTTTTACTTGACTTTGCAGTCGAGTGAATCGATTCTTCAGAACTCTTATTTTTACCAACTGGTGAACCCGAGGACAATTCCATGCAATGTGACCAGCTTCATTGCATTTGAAACAGGTTCGAGTCTCTTTTGGATGAAACACTCCAGTTCCATTCCTTTTCTTCTCAGCAAGAAACTCCTGGTTTGATTGTTTCCAGAAAGGTTTCTTCTGTTCTTCTTCTGCACTTCCTCCTGAAACAAATTCTGTTTTTGTTTTAGAATTTTTCTCATTTTTATAATTTTCTGGTGGAATAAAACCTAATCCTTTCTTTTTGTAGCTACCATTATGGTTTGGTTTCTTTTGAAAACCAGAACCAGAATTGTAACCCTTTTTCTTGTTTAATCGTTGTTGTACTCTTGAAGTGTATTTTTTAGGTTTTCCAGTAAGATTTAAATCTTTTATTTCAGAAATGTTAATTTCTGTCATTTTGAAAACCTTTTTAATCATTTCAAATCTAACACTTCTTATTGGAAACTCTTTGTCAGAATATAATTTGTCAGAATCATTTAAAGTATATGCTACTTCAAATGTTTCATCATCCAAATTCAATTTTGATAACAAAAACTCTTTACTGTAAGCCCTTTTAACCGAAGATTTTGGACTGTTGACTGACGAACTTGAACCTCCAGACTCAGACTTTGACTCAGACTCCTCATCTGTATCTAACACCTGATCGACCACCTTTTTAATCAACTCAGACTCATGATCAGTGTCAGACGATGTAAAAGTAACGTCAATGTTTTCTGGTAAACCATCAGCTGTATCGGATTTTAGTTTTATATTGACTGCTTTTTGAACTTGCTCCTCATTTGGTTTTCTGGGAGAATAACCTTCCCAGATTGGAGGCGGACACTTGTTATAGCTAACAGTCGGTTTCTTACCACTATCTTTCTTCTTTGACTTCTCATCTTGAAAAGCTTCCATACCTGCAACAGTCAGATAAATTCTATCAATAAGATAATCAGAACTAGAATAACTCTGCAATAATCGTCTGATTCTCTCATTTTCAATCTTTTCAGTTTCCAACTCTTGCTTCCACTTAGCACTCTCTTCGATGTAGAAGTTTATAGCTTTCTGTTTTGTCATCATCACAGTTCTAAGTATTCTGTTCATCCCGGAAGTGATAAGATGTACCAGGATTTGAAGGCAAATTATTGGTGGATAGGCTTGAAGAAGTCTATAGCTACTTATGTAGCCAAATGTTTGACGTGCGCGCAAGTGAAAGCTGAACACCAGAAGCCGTCAGGTTTGCTACAACAGCCTGAATTTCCCACCTGGAAGTGGGAAATAGTGACTATGGATTTCATCACCAAGTTACCAAAGACGAAGAGAGGAAATGATACTATTTGGGTTATAGTGGATAGATTGACTAAGTCAGCCCACTTATTGCCTATTAAGGAAACACACAGCTCAGGTAAGTTAGCTCAGCAGTACGTGGACGAGATTGTATCTCTTCACGGGATACCAGTGTCTATTATCTCTGATAGAGATACAAGATACACATCACACTTTTGGAAAAGTTTTCAGCAATCGTTAGGTACTCGATTAAATTTCAGCACAGCATATCACCCTCAAACAGATGGTCAAAGTGAACGTACTATACAGACCCTCGAGGATATGCTACGAGCCTGTGTTATTTACTTAGGAGGAAGTTGGGATGATCATCTTCCATTGATTGAATTTTCATACAACAATAGCTATCATTCCAGTATTCAAGCTGCACCTTTTGAAGCTTTATATGGAAGAAAGTGCAGAACGCCCGTTTGTTGGGCGGAAGTTGGAGATGTCCAACTAACAGGACCTGATATAGTCCTGGAGATGACAGATAAGATTGTACAGATACGAGATCGTCTCAAAGCTTCCAGGGATAGGCAAAAAAGCTACGCAGATAAAAGGCGTAAACCTCTAAAGTTTGAGGTTGGTGACAAAGTGTTACTGAAAGTATCACCCTAGAAAGGGGTAATGCGATTTGGTAAGAAAGGCAAGTTAAGCCCAAGATATATAGGACCATTCGAGATCATCGAATGTGTCGGAATAGTGGCTTATAAGTTAAACCTGCCTGAAGAGCTCAGTGGAATCCATAACGTGTTTCACATCTGCAATCTGAAGAAATATCTAGCTGATGAATCACTAGTCATACCACATACGGATGTGCACATAGATGAGAGCCTGAAATTTGTTGAAAAACCATTGTCAATCGAGGATCGACAGGTTAAGAGGCTTCGAAGGAAGCAAGTACCGATTGTAAAGGTTAAATGGGATGCCCGTAGAGGTCCCGAGTACACATGGGAGGTAGAGTCCACAATGAAAGAAAAGTACCATCATTTATTTCAGTAAATCTCGAGGTCAAGATTTCTTTTAAGGGGGTGAGGATGTAACACCTCGTAATTTCATGTCCAATATAATATCGACATGTGTCATAAACTCTAAACGTGTAACAGATTACTTATGAGGGACTAGTTGACAAACAAAGAATATACGTGTATAAAAGGATACAAAGTGTCAACAATGGATAAATATACCTTTCAATAACCCTACACGATGTTTATACCCTTAAACGAATGAATTATGAAGCATATGAAGCCGTTTGTGGAAGAAAGTGAGAGTTTACAAACCACAAGGGTTAAAAGTGTCAACATGTTTAAATTATACCTCTGAGTGACCTTTTAGCGAACCCGAAGCTTTGTAATGATTAATTATGCTCACTAGAATAAGTCATAAAAAAAATTCACAAGGTTTGGATAACGTATGAGAAAGTTATGCTAACATTCGTATGTGAGGGGTTAAAAGCGTCAACGTTGAAATTTAAGGCTTTTCGGGTGATCATAAAACTAACCAAGGACTTAACAAACTTTGGTTATGCCTTGGAGCCCTTAAAAGTCAATTTAGAGGGTTAAATATGCAAAATTATGAGTTAAAACCACTTTTGGAAGGACCAGGGACCAATTGTGCAATTTATGAAACTTGGTGACCGGATTCAGCCCCCATATCGGCCGCGTAAGACCTTTAAGGGTCCTTACGCGGGCCGCGTAGCACCTACAGCGAAGGAAAACAAGCACAGCTGCCTGTTCAGCCTGTTTAACCGACTTATGAGCATGGATTTTGATACCAGGGGCTTGTTTGATGGTTTATATTGGCCTAGAGGGACACATGTGATGATTAGGAATCATCTCATAGACTTGTTTGGCATGATCTAGTGAGATTAAAACCCATATATATAGAACACTAGTTGCATCATTTTTGGCATTCATTTGAAACCATTCACAACTCATTTTCTGGAGATACCTGGAGCTCAAGAGCATTCTCTAAGGGTCATTAGTCGTGCTTAGGACCTTTGTAAGCTTCCTTAACCTCCTAATCTCTGTTTTAATTAGTTTAATGGCCTAAAGTCAAACCCGTCGTAATTAAGTTTGACTTAGTGATTAATCACTAATGGTCCAGTCAATTCTTGAATTGAAAGTACCTATAAGTTGGTAATTATGTGGGCAATAAACCCTTAAAAGGGCACTCTCTGATTCCCACTCTAACTAGGTCAATTGTCGGGTCAAACTTGATTAGAAAAAGTCAACAGAAAGCAATTTTTCAAATAAACACATAAGTAACAATGTAGAAGCCTTGCAACCTGTTTTATCATTCATATAACTTGGTAATTAATGTAAGAACATGTCTAAGCATGTTCAACCCGACAATTTTCAATTTAAGCTCGGTTCGGAACCGAAAGTCGCATAAGTGGACTTTCGCTTTGACTTTCAGTTCTGAACCATTAGAGCATATTTTAGAAATGCCTTAGAGCTTTATTAGGACCAGGTTACATGTTAGTATAACCCTCTGTGATTATACAACTTGGTTCATTATTATCCGATTCATATGCATGTTTCCGTTATATGCGTAAATGTTGACCAATATGCCCTTTTGACCTTAAAACAAGAATTTGAAAATGTGAGAGGACAATAATCTTTATTACTGATTTATAAACATGTCCCTAAATTTTCACATCAGTTTGAGGTCTAGATTTAGAGTTATGCTCAATAGCGTAATTAGAAAGTTTTTTATTAATTAAACGGCGTAATTAGCATAAAGCCTATCTAAACCCAATTTTTGATACCAAACTGTTTACCTACTGATGTAAAATAATAATAATTTGGGATTTTTGAAGATTTTTATTTATTTTTAGGCTGAGCATAACATAGGGTTATAGCTTTGATTCGGTAATTGTCGGTTTTGCCCTTTTGGCCTATAAAATGAGTTTTACATAATATTTTGATACCAAACCTTTTGCTACTGATTTTATATAATAAATAAAACATTTTGAGTTTTCTGGAATGATAAAAATATTAGCATTTCTTTAAAAACCTGGAAATCGCTTAAAACCGTCTTTTTACGCGTTTAAAACGCATAGTATGTATTAAAACCATTTTTCTCATATAAGACTTAATACCTACTGATGTTTTAAGCAAATTTTTATATTTTAATAGTAAGCAAAAGTTTTAAACTCAGATTTCAAATTTTGACCTTTAAAGCTTATGTGAAATTACCAAAATGCTCCTACGGTGCATAGTTTGGTTATAAAAGGTAAATTTCACATATATGCCATACCCTACTGTTATGACTTATAAAAATAAGTATTTTTACTGAATATATCAGACCTGAAACTCAGATTAATATTTAAACTCTTTTATAAGCGTTAAAATGACCAAAATACCCCTACGGGGCTTAATTTGAATTTAAATTCGTTTTGGGCATAATGGAAGGTATCTTACTGATATCACAACATATTTAAGGCATAATAACTTAGGAAACCTGTTCATGACTCATTTGGTTACCCGTACGCATTTTTTCGCGTTCGGTGCGGTTTATGTAACTAGTTTGCATAAATTAGCCGAAACGGGTCAAACCTTATCACTTTATCTCAAAATCCAGAATGTGTTTAGCTTACCCATATTAAACAAGTCTACGAACTTCTCGTGTCTAAACCACATTCTAATCCGGTCTTCGCTTAATCGTGCGTTTGAAACCATATATCTCCTTTAAAACTAACCGGTCTAAGTTTAGGCTTAATTAAGACCCGTTAGGAATCTAATAGGTTATAAAAACCATAGTTCCAGATATAGGAGCCCAGTAAAAGCTATCTGCGCTTGCTGATTGAATACGGTTGAGATAAATTGAATATTTGCTCAGGTAAATACTTTTAACTTATTTTCCCTATACGGGCTTGGGATACGGTATTATAATAATACCGCTTGGTCGGGTATGTAGTTGTTTAAATCATATTGTGATTAATATATTTACATAACCCGTTTTAATCTTTTTTATTTGGTATATGGTCCTTGGGGGGTTAATGACCATGTCCCGGATATCCTTGGCATCATTCATTGAAATGGCCACGACCTAAGCACGGGGTGTAGGCATACACCTGACAGTTGCATATGTAAAAACTGGTAACCCACTTTAAGGAATTAACCTTGTGGGCATTATACCTGTGGCGTGTCAATTAATCTTGTCCGGCTCTTCTAACCGGCCCTGACGGACGACAAATAAGTAAAACTGTATACAAGATTATTTTAAATAATTGTCCCAAGTTATAAAAGATATTTTGTGCCTTGTGCATTCAAATCAATTTTCTTAAACTCTTTTCAAAATGAGTCGGTTAATTGTATTTACCAGTGTAAACTGACGTATTTTCCAAAAAGGCTAAGTGCAGGTACTAGACGGAATAGGCTGGCTACTCCTGGCATCATTAAACAAGTATTGCAAGCTTAGATGTTAAAATCTGTTGAACAGTGATCCTTTTTAACTTTTGATCCGCCTGTGGATCCTTTACAGTCCGTTTGTAATACTTTGATATTACTTTTTAGAGTTAAATGCTTGGTTGGTCCCTGTGGTTTGCAAAAATTTCAAACTTGGTCCTAGTGGTTTACTATTTACACGCGTGGTCCCAAAAGTTGTCAAAAATGCACTCGGTTGGTCCCCAACCCTAACCTTTGTTAAATTTCTCAGTTAACTATGTGTGAAATGACTATATTACCCTTAAACAATTAAAAGAAATAAAACCCACCATCTTCTTCATCCCATCCACTGTTCTTACCCCTCTCTTTAAAACCCACCATCTCCACCTTCAATCCATCACCACCACCTCCACCTCCACCGTCACCTTCAACCCAGCCAACCCCCACCTTTTCAGGCACTCACTGTCATACGCAAAATCGCCATTGCAGACTACTGCTCTTCAACTACTTTACACACACACAAAACTCACACCGACACACTGCTGCGAATAGCTCCATAACCGACGTTTTCACCATTTTCTGCTTCTGAAATTCGTCAGCAGGCGATTGAGCTGACATTGTTCAACTATCGATCTGCAGAAGAAAGAACAATTTGCACAGATTGATCAGGTTCTAGTTGTGAGGATCTACTTGCTCAGCTTCACCGATCGTTTTCTTGATCTTTCTGCAATTTCAACGGTCCGTTACAACTGAAATAGAATTTCTGTTTATTTTATTGAATATTACGTTTTACAGATTACGATGTGGATTTATTTTGTTTTGTAGATTTAAGTGCGAGTTGATAATTATTCATCAGTCAACTCTAATTTCACTGTTATTGTTTTAATTATATTTCCCCAAATTTGAGATTAGATGACAGTGAGTGTCTGAAAGGGTGGGGGCTGGCTGGGTTGAAGGTGACGGTGGAGGTGGAGGTGGAGGTGGAGGTGGAGGTGGAGGTGGAGGTGGAGGTGGTGGTGGTGGTGATGGATTGAAGGTGGAGATGGTGGGTTTTAAAGAGAGGGGTAAGAACAGGGGATGGGATGAAGAAGATGGCGGGTTTTATTTCTTTTAATTGTTCAAGGGTAATATAGTCATTTCACACATAGTTAACTGAGAAATTTAACAGAGGTTAGGGCTGGGGACCAACCGAGTGCATTTTTGACAACTTTTGGGACCACGCATGTAATTAGTAAACCACTAGGACCAAGTTTGAAATTTTTGCAAACCACAGGGACCAACCAAGCATTTAACTCTACTTTTTATTCGGTTTGTAATGTGATTCATCCTTTGCTTCCGCTGTGCATTAAATTGTGTTGTTTGACTATGATGATATCAACTACGTCACGATACTCCCCACCGGGCCCACCGGTAATACGTGGAAATATCGGGGTGTGACAGAAAAGATCACCAATAGTTTGCAAGGCCACTGATATGTGTGACGGTGTAGGAAGACTCAAACCTAACGGAATTTTTGCCACGACATTAGTATGTGGACATAGTCACCACATGGGCCACCCTGGTCCTCATGGGTGTGGGCTCGCACACCCAAATAGATCTATCACTCATGCCCCTCAGTCCTTATACGAGGATTAATGGTCCCAAGTATCCGCCTACCCATTCACATGATCTATGGTTCTTTCCTAGGCTAACCATACCAATTGTATTTGTATGTAATCCTTTTGTAACATGTATTTCACCCCCGAAGTTAATAAACAAAACAGTTTAAAGAAAAGGGGGACATGAACTCACGGTTTTGCGTCTTCAGAATCGTAACCCAAATCTCCTCAGCGAACACGACTCCCTACAATGTACTAATGTCTATTAGACGAACGGGCCGTGCCTTGCCTTTGTATTTACGTTTTTGAGTTACGTTTCTTTCATGTCTTCAATGTTATTCCAAGTTATAATTACTTGTTAAAATAATAATTATTTTAACTTTAAATTATACTTAACTTTGGAATAATTGTTAACTAATATTCTTGTAATAATAATCCTCAAGTATTTATTTTCGTATTTCCTTCCCAAGGATGGGGGTATCTCATACATGCATATTTGTATTCTTGTATTTGTAGTTCCAAAATAATATACTTTTAAGTCTAACTTAGAAAATATATTTAAACTTATTTTGTCCGAAAATAATGTATTTCAAGAAAATATATATTTTTCTCAAAAATCATATATCTTCTAAATATTCTAGGAAAATATATTTTTACTTCCCAAAAATAATATATTTTCTCTTTGTCGAAAATACGATATAACTTGGTAATATGTACAAAAATCATATTGTCATTTCTTTTGTGTCCGAAATAATATTTACTAAAAATATATTTGTAACGGTTTTCTCCGGAATATTTTATAAGTTGCGTCCTTGTTTGATTTGCCAATATTCTATGTGTAACTTATATATTTATCCCTTGATTTTTGGTATTATTTTGGATTGTAAATTCTTGGTATTTTGTTAAGTTATATTACTTTAAATCCTAAAATAATATAACTAATACACAAAGTATACAAATATTCACACACAATGTGTCTTTAATGTAAATATATATTCTAAATACATATTTATCCATTTTTATTTATAAAAACCAACCTCCAGTACTTGTATTTTGTAATAAAATCTATGGCAAAGTTTATATTGAAAACCATAGTTAAAACACACTTGTGGATATTTGTTTGAAAATATTTTTCTAAGTGTTTATATTTTTAGAAAATTTCGCCATAGTTTCCCTTAAAAATGGAGGTGTCCATGCTATCAAAGCATATCATTTTCTTTTCAAAACTCATCACGAACAATCAACAATCAATCTTCACTTACCAAGTGCTAAAACAAAGCTATCTACATAATAATCATGAACTTGAACTTTCATAAAAACTTGTAGTAACTTGGTAGTGTGTTTAGTAGAATTAGTTACCCTTTAAAGTGTGTTTACTTCTTTAAAAATCTCATTCTTGGAAGGTTTAGTTGTTTACAACTTGTAAACATATTTTACAAAAACGTTTCCTTGTGAAATCCTCTTGTTTCTCAAGTGCTTCTACACTTGTTTTATCACTAAAAATTGTGTGTGTTTAAGTAAGAACCAAGATCTTCTAAAAATCATATTTTGAACTTGGTTCTTTTGGAAAACCATTCATTATTCTTAGATCCATAAGATTATTAACTTACTTTGATTATTATTTTTCAAGAAATCACTTTATTTTTCAAGTTCATGCTTACACATGAGGATGATCATCTTGTGTTATCTCATAATCATCCTCTTACTTGCTAGATCATGTGTTTAATCACAATCTAGCAAGCTCCTTATGATGATCAACATCATAATCTCAAGAAAAATAACAATCAAGTATCATATATACACTAAACAACATAGTTTCATCAAGATTTCATCATATGTTAAGCTTATGTTAGAGATTTATGATTATGTATTTTAGTGTTCATTAAGTTTATCAATGTATATCATCTTTTAACCATCAACATATGAAGTTACAAAGGGTTGTGAGAGCCTTACTACTAGCACAAGGCTAGGGAAGAACACAAGAGGTTGAAGATGACAAATGTGGAGGATAATAGAAAATGATGAAGGTCCTTGAACTTCCGAAATCTCCAAGCTTCCTTATGCACCTTCTAACACCCTTGTGTGTATGTAGATTGTATGGAACTTGAATGATGATGATGGTGGTGTGGAGGTGGGTGTTCGGCCGAGAGCTAGATGGAGGGAGGAAGAAGTGTGGTGTGATGAAGTTTGTGTAAGAATGAAGTGCTTATGTCTTGGGGTTAATATAGACTCATATCCAACAAGTGTTTATCCTTTGTGCATTGTGTCACCCAAAGTAAATGATAATATCTACTAAATGAATCAAATAAAATCCATCAATTAGGCCATGTGGCCGATTACTAGCTTTGGGGGGGGGGGGGTCTAAGTGTAAATTTGAACCATATAGTTAGATTAAAGTTCCAATCCAAGTATTAGTTATAAGTGTTAGTTACTTGATATTTTTAGTGGGTGTTAGGGTGTTCCGGGATCATAACTAGCTCAGAAATAATAAAACAGTGCTTCTAGTAAAATTTTGGTGTTTCGGGTAGTGTCCGGTTGTTTGGTTAGATACCGGTTCGTTAAAGTGTCAAACTATTCCGTTTAGTGATCTTCAAGTACCCTTTTGTGACACTTTTAATTCCCGATACTTAGGAAAGCATTCAGGATCATTTAGTCATGTTTTTGCATGTTACAAGCTTGTTAAAATGCTGAATTTTGCTGAAATATGCTGAATTCAGCACTTTGAGTGGGTTTAGGCACTTTCCGGCACTTAAACTATCACCTAGTGAAGTAGTTTTATGGTCCTTACTTCCCTACACACCATACTAATGTAGTACCTTGTCTCTGGCCCATACTGGGTCTCAAAACACTGTCTGTCTATGTACTGAACAACATCAGCATTTTATGAGTTATCCGCTAACTGTGCTAACTGTGCTTTGTGCATCGTTCATGTCACTAAAGTTTGTATGTAAAAGTGTTGTGTCATTATGCAATATGTGATGCACATGTAAGTATGATGCAATAATCAGAAGCAATTAATTGTAATTTAGCACAGCCATTAAGCACTAATCAAGATTAATTAATTGTACAGATACCTAGATTTTTTACAGTTGTTACATTCTCCCTCTGTTAAGAAAATTTTGTCTTCGAAATTTGTACTACCTTAATTCCTTAGGGTTTCATTATACGTGTATGTATATGAACGATACTGGGGTAACTTCAAAACCGCATCTAACCTTATTCACATCAGGTGAATTCCATGGATATATTTTAACAATAAGAGCCCAATGGTTACAAGGCATGTGTTCTAGCCTTTGATGTTAAAGGACACAAGTCGTATAGATGTATAGTCTAGCGTAACTCAGTTAACAGGGGTTCCATAAAAAGGGGAGTTTTGATCAATGGATTCTTTAAACAATCGGTCACAATACGTGAGTGAGTACTCATAAACCATAGTATTCGCTACACCAACTCAAAACCAACAACTTGAATATGAGAATGATCTGTCAACTTTCGAATAAATAAATGGTAAGGATTAGTGTGTTGACATTCTTGAATTGCGACAATACACCGAATGAAATACAAGCAAATCTGGTGTATCATTGTCTTGACTCGTAGTTGCATCTGAAATGTTTAAATGACAGGTCAAACAAAAGTATGTGTAGTTTCGTGTGAAGTGGTTGACCATTATTAGCACAAGCTACAAATTTGTAATGACACCACAAGGTGTCGTAATTGACATATTTCAACAATAGTGGTGACCGAACAAGTTCACCGGGCTTGAAATCAAAGGAAAGTGTACTGAAACAACTCTGAAGATTTGATTTAAACATTGTCATGGAGTTTTCAATCGAATGTGGAACATCAAAGAACTATTGTTTCTGATTGAAGATGGAAAACCATAAACACTGCAAGGTATTCAATTTGTAATGAAAGAATCCTTAGGAGGTATACCGTGATATGAAATGAATCTAGGTACCATTATCTTGACACACAACTGCTTTAATCGTGATAAACAAAACGGATTTAGAACAAATAAATAGACAATTAAATCCGTGTAACCAAATTAGCACAAGCTTTAATTCTGTGAAAGTGTCACCGCAAGGTATCAACAAACGATTTAGTGGAGTCGTAGACCAACCAAGTGTACTACGACTCGAAACAAAAGAACTTTTGCAAAAATATTTGAATATGATGCTCCCAATACTTTGTATGACGTTTTAAATTGAATCTGTGACATGGACAGGTTCAAGCAATTGAACCTGGTTTTAGCGTAACCCGACAATAAACGTATGTATCAACAAGGGAAATCTCAGCATGGTTATGAAGATAAACCATGGATGCAACTTGAAATAAAAGGAGTTTCAAGAGAGTGTGTTGGCTTGATAACAAAAGAGCCAACAATTACGAGAATGTAGGTTATTCAAATCATTGACCAATAGTTAGCTTTTAGCAAAATAACATTTGAATTTTAATGAAGCGTTTATTCGAAACGAAACCACATGCATAGCAAATGGTGCATGTGTGACATATAAATTTCCGAGTACTGAAACAATGAGTATGAAGAAATGACCAAGTATCGAAGCAATGTGTGAGTTCGCTTTCAGCGAGGAAAATTAACGTGATGCAACTACCATTAAAAGGGAGTAGGGATGCAAACATCCACTTGCTAGAAGCAAAGGTGGGATTTTAACAAAAGAAATTTGAGTACTTTCTGCTTGGTTAACTGAAATAGCATATTTGTCAGGATAACGGGGTTTGCTTAAGTTAACAGGTGTGGTTCCTAAGTGACAACCTTTACGAGTTTTGACCTGGGTTCCCAAAGGATTAAGCACATGTCTTCTAGATTCTCCAAGTCTCGCATTTTGCGTAAAACTGTTTTGTGCATTGCGCAGGAAACAAAATTTTTGTGTAAGTTTAAA
The DNA here is from genome assembly GCA_030545235.1 of Helianthus tuberosus. Lineage (NCBI taxonomy): Eukaryota > Viridiplantae > Streptophyta > Magnoliopsida > Asterales > Asteraceae > Helianthus > Helianthus tuberosus. Next base: position 3,118,134 of record JARYGA010059765.1, on the reverse strand, counting down.
ACAAGTTATTGTCCCACAATTCCCCGGTATACCTTCTTCCTGAATCCACATATAATGACACTCAATCATCGATCAGTCTTAAAATAGTAGCTGGGTCCTCATAGTTAGTTAACTAAGTAACTTGTTAATTCTCATCAGGGGTTACTGACTCTTGTTTGTTAGCTCGTTCGGCTCCTAGTAGTTGATGCTCATTTGAAAATCATCGTCTTTCTTCTTGATGAGCAGGACTGGTGTTACCCATGTGACACCTGTGTCACTTCAATCGTCAAAAAAATACCAATCTAATGAAATATTGTATTTCATACTTGGGACTTGTATAAATATGTGTATCATTTGCACATATCAATTCTTGTTCGATTTCAAGCTTTAAATCGCTTTCTGGAAGGTTATACGCGCACTGATGCGTAAATATAACCAATTCAATGCAACAAATACTCCGGAACATCAACATATGCTTAACATACCTTAAATAACCTTTACATAACTTAGAAATAAGTTTTGAAGGCTTTGGTATGGCAAAATCAAGTTAAATCGCTTACAGGGACTAAAGATGACAAACTGCGAAAGTATGCCAATTTGAACTGTAACAGACATTCCGGAACATGACCATAAGTTAAACATACCATAAATATCCTTTAAATAGCTTAGAAATAGGCTTTGAGGGGTTCGGTATGCTAAAATAAACTTTATGGTCATTCAGGGACTAAAAGAGTCAAAAAGTGCACAAGTTTGCACTTTCACGCATATCTTACGTTCTGAATACATCCGGACATCCAAAAATTTATGTAAGAATTATAATATTATGCTTTAGTGTTTGGCTTGTCAAAATTCCATTCGTCGCGCATTTTGGACCGTTTTTGCGTTCGTTACGACTTCCGTCGTAATTAACCGAACAACGCAACCGTACGGCCAAACGAACCGACATCTGAGATATTTTTGAGCACATTTTAAGTTCCCTACACTTTAACTTCATTTTAGAGCTTTGAAATGAGGTTAACGGGGCTTAAACGTGTCAAAAATGCATCGAAAACCAAGTTTGGAGCTGCAGGGACCAAATCTGTCATTTCAGCAAAGATGATGGCTTACGGACCGTAAGCCATCACCCTTACGGTCCGTAAGGACCTCCCAGTTGCTCAGAAACTTCTAAATAGCCTGTTACCAGCTGTCACACCCTCCAAACCCAATTGCACTTGCCTCTTCATGTTAATGAGGGGCCATTTTGGTGTTCCATGGGAATTTCAACAAGTGTAGGGGTGAGATTAAAGCCCGGATTACGAGAAACGATCCTAACGGTTGTCCATTTACTATAAATACCCAACCCCATTCATTTGCAAAACCCACAAAATCTGATCTAAAAGCTCTAAGTTGAAGCCATTGCTTCATACCTGAGCTACTTGGATCAAGATTAGCTTTCGGGGACCCTTTGTAAGTGTTCCTTCGTTCTTTTTATACTTTTAGCTTTAAAAGTCAAACTTTGTTTGACTTTCTGCGTTGACCAGTTTATGGTCAATGCGAAGTTCGTTTGAACTTCATAACGTGAGCGTAATCACGATGGTTATAGTCCCTAGTGACTATACCTACTGATTACCACGTTATCTAGGCTTAGTGACGAGTCGTAGTTTCGGCCAAAATGCGTGTTATTGCGTATTTTGTAACCAAACTACTCTTAGGTATCAAAACCATTTGTTTTGATACCAAACCTGTTTTCTAAACTTAGTTAAGCATGTTTTAACATGCTTAGCTCGTCACTCTTAGTTTAGTGCTTATATAGGGTCGTAAGGTAAGCGATCTAAACAATCGCTTATACTTTCAAACCCGACCCGTTTGGTCGATCATTAGGATCCGACCAAACACATTAGGTGACCATAGTATATAGGGAATAACCTTCCGAGGTTATACCTTATGGTCGCTTCGTTTAAGTAGTTGTATGATAGGTAGTTTATATGCCTTAGGTAAATTACCAAAATGCCTTTTTTACGCCAAAATTCATTTTAAGCATATGTAACATAACTTTTGACATCTAAACTGATTTGGAAACAATATTAGACATGTTAAGGCATATTTTACTTATCATAGGACTAGTTAGGCGTTCCGAACGCGTTTCATGCGAACGACGCATTAAAGTAGCATAAGCTACCTAAACGGGTCGTAATGGGTCGTAAGCACTTAGGATAGGTTTCATTTTAGTATGTAGAATTTGTTAAACCATATTACATGAGTTCCCATACTCATTTGGTTTACGAGCCCTCATTCTATCCGATCCTCCGATATAGGTCCGGTTTATTAACATAGTTACCTATATTAGGTGCCGTTTGATTCCGTGATCTCTAGCATTGCTTGGTGGTTATCTTAGGACTTCTGAGCAATCTCAAGTGAGTACATAGACCCCTCTTTTACCGTTTTCAAACTGTTTTGGGGTGAAACACATGTGCCTACTTGTTACTTTCATGCTTTCCTGTTTTCACATCATATACTTGCTATGTTCATTAGTACATTTATAGTACATGATTTCATTGTGTTTTTGCTATGTATGTCCTTTGTTGCATACTTAGTACATCATTTTACATTACATTTTATGCTATGTATGTCCATTGTGTGCATACTTAGTACATTGTTTTTACATTACATTTTATGCTATGTATGCCCATTGTGCGCATACTTAGTACATTGTTTTACATTACATTTTATGCTATGTATGTCCATTGTGTGCATACTTAGTACATTTGTTATTCATCACATGCTTACATTTTGGTATGACATTTGGTTTGTTTAAATGGGACAATATACATTCATTAACACCGATCATGCCGCTCAGTAGTAGGTAGTGGTACCATAGGACTTGACAACTCCCATTCTTGAAATCCTAGGTTTGTTTGGGTGGAAGGAATGACCGAATCCGAATACATTTCTAGGTGGACCTTAGACTTTGTGCTAGGGTTTATTCTACAGTCGCAAGGCTTGGATGTATGCATTTTCACAATACCGCATAGATGTTTATATCAGTATAGCATGCATTTGTTCCACAAAACATAACTTTGATTTAAACCAAGTTTTACTTCAATACCTTGTTTTTGAGCATTTTACATATGGTTGAGTTGATATATTTCACTTACCATACATGATATTTTGGATACACATTACATGATATACATTAGACATAAACATTTTGACATTGATATACACAATTCATGATTTACAATAGACATAAACATTTTGACATTGATATACACAATTCATGATTTACAATAGACATAAACATTTTTACATTTATATACACAATTCATGATTTACATTAGACATAAACATTTTGACATTGATATACACAATTCATGATTTACATTAGACATAAACATTTTGACATTGATATACACAAAACATTTTGACATTTGATGATACATAAACATTTTACTTTGGTGGTTTGGTTTGAGTAAGTGATTTAAGTAACGAGGCGTGTGTAATATGATAGAAGCATGGTGGATACACCGCTGGTACTTCCTATATATAAGTGCTTGTATGGTATTACATATCGTAGCATTATTTGAATCATTTCTATTTAGACATATAACATTTTATACAAATAACATACTTTTCACAATACATTGTTTTACAAACAACTTATCTAATACAAACTCATTTTACTTGGTTATTTACTTAACCATGTATTATTCTTTTATACATATATATCATTTGGTTTATTTATCACTTTTCAAATGATTTACAAGACAAAGCAAATTACAAGGTTCATGACTAAACATTTTCTTAAACATAAGTCATGAATTCTATTTTCACAAAACCTATGTATCTCACAGGCATTTTTATGCTGACGTACCTATTTTCACATGTGTTTCAGGATATGATGCATAGGATTTATCAAGATACACTTAGGCGGACTTGGGCCTTAGTGACAATAAAAGATGCAAGACTAGTTATTTATGTTATATTTCTTTGATTGTCAAGACATTGTAACTCTTTTAATCAATAAAACAATATTTCAATTTCCATGTGTTATGAAACAATGATTCTGTTACAACACTCCCCGACGTTTCCGCCACGTTTTGTTGTTTTACGTGGTCGGGGTGTGACAGAAAAGTTGGTATCAGAGCTCATGGTTATAGGGAATTAGGTTATTAGTAATGCTTTGACCTAGTCTATAACCTTCCTAGGACCCTAACGTGAGTTTACTTGCGTTTAGTCATAAAACAATACCGTCACCTATCCTTAGGCGACGACCTCAACAAGAACATAAATTTCAAAACCGCTTTGAAAACTAATCATCTGTTCTAGGATGATTGATTACTAGGTTTTGAACCCTCTAAGAATTCAAAATCTCGTCAAAGTTTGGGTCTTATAATGTGAACACATGCAAACTGGAAGAGTGAATGCCTGTACCCTGAGTTTTCTGTCGAAGGCTAGAGTGTTCATACAAATCCGCAGTATCGGACCAGTCACTCTTACCTGGGAACTCTTGGGGTGAGTGTTCACTTATAGGCGAGCATGTCTTCAGTGATACATTAATATGATCCGTTTACTTTGATTTGTCACCGTCTCATTTGTTTGCCTTAGGTAACAAACAAATGATCGCAAATTCTTATGCATTGCCATTCTGTATTGTTTATCCGATGACGTTTCACTTGTTTCTTCCTATGTCTTTCATTTTCTTCTAGAATGTCACTTCATCGCGACAACGCCCAGATATCCGAGCAGACAGCCAAATTTGCCCAGCGAATAGGGGAAGTAGTCCTGAAGACTGTCGAATTAGCTACTGCCATGTATCGTCTCCAAGATGAAGCCACTCAAGAATCACCAAAGGAGACGGAAGCCAAGCCTTCACCAAAACCAAAGAAACGTAAAGCTTCAAAGAATCCCGCAGCGGTTGCACCAAAACAGGCAAGACCTAGCCAAGTGACAGCACCACCAACCAAGAAACCAATCGAGGAATCAAAGACCATGGATGAACGATCCCCTAAGAAATCAAAGAAGCAAAAGGCTTCTCAGAACTTCACCATGGTTGCTCACAATGGTCAAGCCATCCCCAACCAACCAGCTCAACCCCCTGCTAGGAAGCCATACAACGGAACTGCACCCTTGTGCAACCAATGTAGCCTTCATCATCACGCTAGTGTGAAGTGCCGCAAATGCCAAATTTGTGGACTTAAAGGTCATACAGCAAGAGTTTGCCGAGCTGCAGTTGCTCCAAAGCAAGCTGGCGACAATCCTGCTCAAGCTCGTTTCTCACCAGGGTCCTGCTACAACTGTGGCGAGATGGGCCATTTCCTAAGGGATTGCCCAAAGCTTGCTAATGCAAATCCAACCCACGGATGAGCAGCTGGCTGACTAGAAGATGTTGCTGTCTTATGCTTTTATTCTTCTGTTTTCTTGTAATGTGAAACAATCTGTTTTGTTTATAAATAAATTATTGTTCACAATTCTGATATACGAGTGTAGTTACATGTGTGTATGACTTTTCCTATGATACCTACATCAAGGAACTATATTCCTTACAAACTACTCTTGCGAATTTTCCCATTCTTGCGTTTGCTCATGATTCCCTTGGAAAAATTCTAAGTACTCGTTTCACTCTAAGAAACAAAGTACAGAAAATAAAGTAACATTATGAGTAATCGTGCTTTTGCACATCTGTGCCTTTGAATCCTTGGTTAGATAACCAAGGATATTTTCAAATCTCATACCCATTACGTTCTGATTTTTTTTCAACATGCATAACATAAGTTTTCAAAACAACCTACATGATTTCAAAACATTCTATATATAGTTCGAAAACATTTTTAATATAGTGTATTTACTTAACATAACAAATGCACAAAGCTTTGTCTGTATTTTCAAAAACAACCTTCATGATTTCAAAATGTCTCATATAGCCTGAAAACAATATTAATACAATATATTTTCTTATCAAGCGCATGATTTCAAAAGCATCATTCATGTTTTCCAAAAACCTTATACATAATTTCAAAATTCATCTCGCATGATTTTAAAACATTTTTATAAATATACTTACCTAGTACACCTACTTTATGATTTCAAAACTATTATGCATAAGGTTTCAAAAACATTGAACACATTTTTTTTAAGAACCCCATGCATAGTTTTCAAAAATATTTTCCTCATACATTGACTTAACCTTCAAATTCCGCTTCATATGTCGCCTTGGCATATCTAGCATCTCAACTTCATAAGCATTTTTACTTCATGTTTTGACTTAAGCACGTCCAGTGCAAGGTTTCAAAACATCTTCAACTTCTAAAATCCATATGGGATCTTTTTATATCAACAATTAGACCTTTGTGGATGATTATCATACAAATCGGAATCCTTAATTGGATTCCTTGTGCACCTAAATTCGAACATTTCGGTTTCTTATAATCGAAATCGACATTTTTTTAAGATCTTTCTATCTTTATAGTTAGATCCTTGGAAATATTTAAAGTGCCAATCAAAATCCACGGATTTGATACCTGGTATGCTTTAAATGCATGTGCACAATTAACAAGATGATAACAAATTAAAGATCAAGATAAACAATTTTGTGGTTATGTGTTTTTGTGTTATGTTTTTCCTTTTGTGGTTTTATTTTCGTTATCCAAATCCTCGTAGAACCTTCCATATCTTCATATGAAGGATTCATAGTAGGATATCAAAAGGTACTACCTTAAATCCTTAATGGGCTTCTATGTAATAGTAAGACCCTTGGATTATATAATACCATTCCATGATTCATAAGAGACCCTTTTAGTGGTCTAGTAAAAAAGATTGATTCAAAAATCTGGTTAAGAATGACATGTGATGATATAAGCTGAAAAGACCCCTTGGTTGTCTATTAAAATCATTTATTGATTTAATAAAAGGGACCCTATGGTGGTCTAGTCACAATCCTCACAGGCTCGTTCATTATTTTCTTCCCCTACACATTTTAAGATGCACTACGTGACTATGCAAGGAATTACGTGATTATGGATGCATACATAATTACGAAGTTCAGTGCACGGAAACCACAGTAAGATTTATTATGTGTAAGAACCGATAGTGGCAACAATAACGAAATGTGAACAATGTACAGGAGGTATGGTGGACGCACCAATGACGCTTAATAGACTTATATATAAGTGTCCCTCCTACATTACAAGCTTGATGTTATTTAAAGTTACTAGAAGTTCAAGAACTCTAACCAGTGTTGTTTGGTCTTTTCAACTTCATGTTTCAAACTCTCACAAGTTTCCTCTAAATAAAATTCCGGGACGAAATTTCCTGAAGTAGGGGAGACTGTGACACCTGTGTCACTTCAATCGTCAAAAAAATACCAAACTAATGAAATATTCTATTTCATACTTGGGACTTGAATAAATATGTGTATCATTTGCACATATCAATTCTTGTTCGATTTCAAGCTTTAAATCGCTTTCTGGAAGGTTATACGCGCACTGATGCATAAATATAACCAATTCAATGAAACAAATACTCCGGAACATCAACATATGCTTAAAATACCTTAAATAACCTTTACATAACTTAGAAATAAGTTTTGAAGGTTTTGGTATGGTAAAATCAAGTTAAATCGCTTACAGGGACTAAAGTTGACAAACTACGAAAGTATGCCAATTTGAACTGTAACAGACATTCCGGAACATGACCATAAGTTAAACATACCATAAATATCCTTTAAATATCTTAGAAATAGGCTTTGAGGGGTTCGGTATGCTAAAATAAACTTTATGGTCATTCAGGGACTAAAAGCGTCAAAAAGTGCACAAGTTTGCACTTTCACGCATATCTTACGTTCTGAATACATCTGGACATCCAAAAATTTATGTAAGCATTATAATATTATGCTTTAGTGTTTGGCTTGTCAAAATTCCATTCGTCGCGCATTTTGGACCGTTTTTGCGTTCGTTACGACTTCCGTCGTAATTAACCGAACAACGCAATCGTACGGCCAAACGAACTGACATCCGAGATATTTTTGAGCACATTTTAAGTTCCCTACAATTTAACTTCATTTTAGAGCTTTGAAATGAGGTTAACGGGGCTTAAACGTGTCAAAAATGCATCGAAAACCAAGTTTGGAGCTGCAGGGACCAAATCTGTCATTTCAGCAAAGATGATGGCTTACGGACCGTAAGCCATCACCCTTACGGTCCGTAAGGACCTCCCAGTTGCTCAAAAACTTCTAAACAGCCTGTTACCAGCTGTCACACCCTCCAAACCCAATTGCACTTGCCTCTTTATGTTAATGAGGGGCCATTTTGGTGTTCCATGGGAATTTCAACAAGTGTAGGGGTGAGATTAAAGCCCGGATTACGAGAAACGATCCTAACGGTTGTCCATTTACTATAAATACCCAACCCCATTCATTTGCAAAACCCACAAAATCTGATCTAAAAGCTCTAAGTTGAAGCCATTGCTTCATACCTGAGCTACTTGGATCAAGATTAGCTTTCGGGGACCCTTTGTAAGTGTTCCTTCGTTTTTTTTATACTTTTAGCGTTAAAAGTCAAACTTTGTTTGACTTTCTACGTTGACAAGTTTATGGTCAATGCGAAGTTCGTTTGAACTTCATAACATGAGCGTAATCACGATGGTTATAGTCCATAGTGACTATACCTACTGATTACCACGTTATCTAGGCTCAGTGACGAGTCGTAGTTTCGGCCAAAATGCGTGTTATTGCGTATTTTGTAACCAAACTACTCTTAGGTATCAAAACCATTTGTTTTGATACAAAACCTGTTTTCTAAACTTAGTTAAGCATGTTTTAACATGCTTAGCTCGTCACTCTTAGTTTAGTGCTTATATAGGGTCGTAAGGTAAGCGATCTAAACAATCGCTTATACTTTCGAACCCGACCCGTTTGGTCGATCAATAGGATCCGACCAAACACATTAGGTGACCATAGTATATAGGGAATAACATTCCGAGGTTATACCTTATGGTCGCTTCGTTTAAGTAGTTGTATGATAGGTAGTTTATATGCCTTAGGTAAATTACCAAAATGCCCTTTTTACGCCAAAATTCATTTTAAGCATATGTAACATAACTTTTAACATCTAAACTGATTTGGCAACAATATTAGACATGTTAAGGCATATTTTACTTATCATAGGACTAGTTAGGCGTTCCGAACGCGTTTCACGCGAACGACGCGTTAAAGTAGCATAAGCTACCTAAACGGGTCGTAATGGGTCGTAAGCACTTAGGATAGGTTTCATTTTAGTATGTAGACTTTGTTAAACCATATTACATGAGTTCCCACACTCATTTGGTTTACGAGCCCTCATTCTATCCGATCCTCCGATATAGGTCCGGTTTATTAACATAGTTACCTATATTAGGTGCCGTTTGATTCCGTGATCTCTAGCATTTCTTGGTGGTTATCTTAGGACTTCTGAGCAATCTCAAGTGAGTACATAGACCCCTCTTTTACCGTTTTCAAACTGTTTTGGGATGAAACACATGTGCCTACTTGTTACTTTCATGCTTTCCTGTTTTCACATCATATACTTGCTATGTTCATTAGTACATTTATAGTACATGATTTCATTGTGTTTTTGCTATGTATGTCCTTTGTTGCATACTTAGTACATTGTTTTACATTACATTTTATGCTATGTATGTCCATTGTGTGCATACTTAGTACATTGTTTTTACATTACATTTTATGCTATGTATGCCCATTGTGCGCATACTTAGTACATTGTTTTACATTACATTTTATGCTATGTATGTCCATTGTGTGCATACTTAGTACATTTGTTATTCATCACATGCTTACATTTTGGTATGACATTTGGTTTGTTTAAATGGGACAATATACATTCATTAACACCGATCATGCCGCTCGGTAGTAGGTAGTGGTACCATAGGACTTGACAACTCCCATTCTTGAAATCCTAGGTTTGTTTGGGTGGAAGGAATGACCGAATCCGAATACATTCCTAGGTGGACCTTAGATTTTGTGCTAGGGTTTATTCTACAGTCGCAAGGCTTGGATGTATGCATTTTCACAATACCGCATAGATGTTTATATCAGTATAGCATGCATTTGTTCCACAAAACATAACTTTGATTTAAACCAAGTTTTACTTCAATACCTTGTTTTTGTGCATTTTACATATGGTTGAGTTGATATATTTCACTTACCATACATGATATTTTGGATATACATTACATGATTTACATTAGACATAAACATTTTGACATTGATATACACAATTCATGATTTACAATAGACATAAACATTTTGACATTGATATACACAATTCATGATTTACAATAGACATAAACATTTTTACATTGATATACACAATTCATGATTTACATTAGACATAAACATTTTGACATTGATACACACAATTCATGATTTACATTAGACATAAACATTTTGACATTGATATACACAATTCATGATTTACATTAGACATAAACATTTTGACATTGATACACACAATTCATGATTTACATTAGACATAAACATTTTGACATTGATATACACAATTCATGATTTACATTAGACATAAACATTTTGACATTGATACACACAATTCATGATTTACATTAGACATAAACATTTTGACATTGATATACACAATTCATGATTTACATTAGACATAAACATTTTGACATTGATATACACAAAACATTTTGACATTTGATTATACATAAACATTTTACTTTGGTGGTTTGGTTTGAGTAACTGATTTAAGTAACGAGGCGTGTGTAATATGATACAAGCATGGTGGATACGCCGCTGGTACTTCCAATATATAAGTGCTTGTATGGTATTACATATCGTAGCGTTATTTGAATCATTTCGATTTAGACATATAACATTTTATACAAATAACATACTTTTAACAATACATTGTTTTACAAACAACTTATCTAATACAAACTCATTTTACTTGGTTATTTACTTAACCATGTATTATTCTTTTATACATATATATCATTTGATTTATTTATCACTTTTCAAATGATTTACAAGACAAAGCAAATTACAAGGTTCATGACTAAACATTTTCTTAAACATAAGTCATGAATTATGTGCTTGTATGGTATTACATATCGTAGCGTTATTTGAATCATTTCGATTTAGACATATAACATTTTATACAAATAACATATTTTTCACAATACATTGTTTTACAAACAACTTATCTAATACAAACTCATTTTACTTGGTTATTTACTTAACCATGTATTATTCTTTTATACATATATATCATTTGGTTTATTTATCATTTTTCAAATGATTTACAAGACAAAGAAAATTACAAGGTTCATGACTAAACATTTTCTTAAACATAAGTCATGAATTCTATTTTCACAAAACCTATGTATCTCACAGGCATTTTTATGCTGACGTACCTATTTTCACATGTGTTTCAGGATATGATGCATAGGATTTATCAAGATACACTTAGGCGGACTTGGGCCTTAGTGACAATAAAAGATGCAAGACTAGTTATTTATGTTATATTTCTTTGATTGTCAAGACATTGTAACTCTTTTAATCAATAAAACAATATTTCAATTTTCATGTGTTATGAAACAATGATTCTGTTACAACACTTTTTGAAGCTATACTGACAATCCTTGCATCTCCGAAAGCCACGTTTTGTTGTTTTACGTGGTCGGGGTGTGACAACCCAAAAAGGGAGACTTGGTCTGTTAACTTCCTTCTCTATCAACTATTGAAGCTATACTGACAATCCTTGCATCTCCGAAGGTGTAAGTTGCTAAGGTGCATTGATTGCAGGCGCGGCGTCTGGAATTAAATTGATGCGAAGTTCGTCTTGTCTTCGGGGAAGACTTCAGGCTATTCCCTTATCACAGGGATACCTTCCAACTTCGGCTTAGCGGCTTCCTTGTCCATAATGTGTGCTAGGAAGGCATCGCGTTCTTTGCGTGAAAACTCCTGTGCCCTCAAGCACTAGTAATTTGTAGAGGCGTATCCTGCTTTATGGGTCGCAATTGCTTCGTCGTTCGTCATCGGGTTACGGATAAAAACCTCCGCTCAATTGCTCGACAACCGGTCCATCCCAATTATCATGTCGAGGCTTCCTATTAGCTAGTTTCTATTGTGTGCGGGTTATCTAACTTACCCTTTCACTAAACCAAGTATGTTTTTAAATTCATGAGATACGAAGCTATGGTCGGCACTGGTATCAAACAACATAGATGCAAAATTTTGGTTGATAGAGAACGTACCAGCAACCACATCTGGATCTTGGCATGCTTCACGAGCTCCGATGATGGATGCCCCTTCATGGTCTTGGTCAATCCTCCTTGGGTAATCTTTCCTAAAGTGCCCCACGTTCCCACATCTATAGCAGCCCAGAATTTTATCATTATTATTTCCGCCTTGGTTGTTGTCGTCATTTCCTCCTTTTATAGGACTCTTCGCCCAACATGCATCCTTGTTGTATCCTTTCTTCCCGCACTTTCCGCATTTAGGCTTCAGACATTGACATTTGTGGTGATACTTGTTCTTATCACTTTTCGGCTTAGCTCCCAAGTAAATCTTAACATCGGCCTAATTGTTGTTAGGGCAATCTCCTTTAAAATGCCTCATGTCCCCGCAGTCGAAACAACCTCGAGCAAGTTTTTGTTCATCATTGGTCCTTCTTTGATAGTCGTTGTTGACGTTGCTTCCTCTGTGATCTCTGTTACCAACCTATCCTTCGTTTCCATGTTCCGTTCCGATCTGGCACGTCTCCTCGACATGCCCTACTTCATTACTTCTTCCATACCTACATGGCTCAGCATGATGAAGTAGGCAGTCATCGCACTTAGGTAGGATACCCATGTACTCCTTTCCCTTTTTGGCTTTGTTCGTTCGGGTATCCTCCGGGAAGTCAGTGAGCTTTCTTTTGTCCTTTCCAGATGACTCTACCTGAGTTTCCTTCTTCTCGTCAGGGTTTGAAAGCTCTTCCAGTCTAATCGCTTCTTTACTGAGTGCCGCACTTAACTTGACCGCATCGATGGTTGTTGGCGGAGCTTATACCGTCATTAAGCACAGAATCTGAGGCACCAGTCCCCAGATGAATGGCTCCATCCTTTTCAACTCTGGTTCCACTAGGTACGGAACAACCCGCGACAGATCGTGAAGTTTTTGCACATACTCCGCCACATTTGGACCTTCCATATTTAGCTTCCAGAATTCGAATTCCAGCTTCTGGATCGCCATTTGAGAACAATACTCCTTACGCATCATTTCCTTCAGCTCACCCCATGTTAAAGCATTCGTAGCAGCTCTGCCCATTATTCGAATATGAGAGTTCCACCATGACAGGGCCCCATCTTGAAATGATCCTAACGCATATGGGACTTGTTGCTCTGGCGTACATCTGCTCATTCGCAAAACAGAATCCATATCTTCGGTCTATTTCTCAAAGACTATGGCACCTCCAGTGCCATCGAAATTCGGAGGCTTGTAGTCAAGGAACTTCCAGTAGGTACAGCCATGAGGTGGTTTGTTTCCAGAGGTACCCCCCGCTATGTTCAGAGCGCAGGGCCTCGTGTTGTGCTATCTCTTGTGAAATCCATTCTTGTAGTCCAGCCTCTGTCGTGGGCAATCGTGTTTCTCTTTGTGGAGACATCTTCTAAAAGAAGATTGCGTTGGTCAGGTCATAACAAGTGAGGTAAGCACAAGTCATGTATTCATAATAGCATTTATCACGCAAGTAAGCACATAACATTTCAACCATAATATAAACAAGTAATTCAACAATGCATGTAATGAGAATGTTGCGATTGAGCTTTCATATATCAATGACCACAACTATAGTGTTACATGTTCTACAATGTATCATACATCAAAAGGGACCACAGGGTCACACCACCCTTGTCCAAATCGTCTATCAAACTACAATAGTCAAAAGTCAAAAAGTGGTCTTCAAAAAGGTTGTGCAATCTGGGCTCAATAGCTACACTCTCACCAAAAGTATGCTACCTGCATAAAACCAAAAACTGCTATGCAGATGGTGGAGGAGGAGGAGGTGGAGGAACGAAAATCAATCTGCGCAAATGCGCTAAATCCTCCTCAAGAGCATGAATGATACGCAGTAGGTAACTAATCTGCTGCTCCATAGTAAGAAAACGAACGTCAAAATCTGGGTATGGCAGAAGAGGAGCCGGTGGAGTCGCAAACGGTGACTGACAAGTGCAAGGTGGAGGACGTGGAATCCTCTCTAACTCCATGACTCTACGGCACAACAACTCCTGCTGGAGCTGTAATGACAAAAGCAGATCATCCCTCGTGTAGCCAGTGTAATGTGAAGGATGGTATGGATCAGAAACAGGCATCGTGTTGAGTGGAAACCAAATCAGTGGCTCGCCCGATGGTGCAGAAGCAAAAGGAGCAGTATATGTAAACTGTGGCACAAAGGGAAAAGCTGCTGACATAGGAGGAATATGACTGGGCTGCTGACTCGATGGACCTTCCCCTGGATGAGGTGGAGGGATATCCTGTAAGAACGTGATCGGCAGATCGGTGCGGTGTGTGTCAGACACATGTGGGTGAAATGGGGCGATATCAACGGGTGCATGTGTAGGTGCAGGTGGGGGAGTAACAGGCCTAACAAAAGGAGGCAAGTCATCATCGTCCTCTATCCACCCGTTGCGGGTGAACGCATATCTGGGGTCTATCTGGGCAGCAAAATGAGCATGGTCAATAGGTGCAGGGATCGGGTCAGGTAAAGGTGGTGCAACAACTGGTATGTCAACAGGTACAGGGTCATGCTCAGGTAAAGGATCGTGAGCAGGCATGGGCTCGGGTGCAACCATAGGCTCAGGGTCGGCTGGTGCTAGCTCAAGATCAGCGGGTAACGGCTCGAGATCAGCGGGCGCATCAAAAGGCTGATCATCGGGAATAAAGTTAATCTCATTCTCAGGATCAAAGTCGTGTGGAAAGACAGGTGCGGCAGACATAGCTGTGTCAGAATCAGAGTCAGTGGGATAACGCTCTAATCCCAGTGAATGCAAAGTAGTAGATGACACAGACTCAAATGAATCAGGACCAGAATGATCAGACGAAATCTCAATGACAGGAATCTCGACAAGCGGAACAACAATGACATCGGCGACTGGAATCTCGACAAGTGGAGCGACAACGACATCATCGACTGGAGCTCCATCACCCTGGGCACCCTCAGGGGGACCCTCAATAAAAAGATCGATGTCGTCGTCAGACATAGCGTCAAGAGGCAGATCCTCGAGAGGAAATGCAGCAAGAGGAAAAGGAGCAGGGATCTGAACAAGAAGTAGATCCTCACCAGGAAGACCATCAGCTAGCGGTATATCATCGCCAAAATCTGGTAAAGCAAATGGCTGGAAATCATCCTCATCGCTACTCTTAGTGTCAGAAGTGAAAACCTCAGGGTCTGGGATAATCTCATCGCCCGAAACTATGGCCATGGGGTCTACTGTATCAGATACTCCACTCTCAGAGGAGGACATGGTGTCTGTAACAAAGTAATCACAACATATGCACATATATCAACAATCATCAAATAAGCATGTAAGCAGTAACAATGTAAGTATGTATGCATCCTAGTCTTCCCAAGACTATCCCACCCAGCCTCTCAGACTGAACTACTTAGTCTCTCAGACTAAACCTCCCAGTTTCTCAAACTGAACTACCCAGCCTCTCAGGCTGAACCTCCCAGTCTCTCAGACTGCCCCAACTTGTCTCTCAGACTACCCAGTCTCTCAGACTGAAATATAAATGAATTCCTTGAAATGTATTTTGTGTCTTTTATTTGTAAAAATGTTTGTTTCCTGGATCTGGACATTTCGTGTATGCAATGAAAATATGTTATGAAAACATTTTCGTGAGAGCCCTAATGATCGTAGTCTAGACTTGAGAAAGAATCCTAGTTCGCTACGATCGAAGCTCTGATACCAAGCTGTCACACCCTGACTTTTGCGGAAGCGTGATTATTGGTGTGACTTTCTTAATACCATAGCATTCAATCATAACAACGCTATATGATAAAAACCATAAGATGTTCATCCATATATTAAGTTTAGAAAATACCACAACATACTTGTCTGAAACGTTGACACCAAATTTAAGTTACAAACCACAACATGTTTTAATGAGTTCACAAGGACTCGACAAAAGATCTTAAATAAACCCGAGTTTAGAACCATGTATCTCGTCTAGGATTAAGATACATCTCCTAAACTCTGAAGACTTGGATGACATCTTTTATATATAACGCAGCTTGAAAACATGCACACCTGCCAGACCCACTTAGTTCCCTGAAATACATGTAATTTGAAAACATCAACAAAAGTTGAGCGAGTTCATGTTTTTCGTATATGTATGTATAAACCCTTGTAAACATTGTATGTATGTATGTTTGTAAATCCCGGTATGAAAGCAAACAAGGAAAAGATCACCAATGGTTTGCAAGGCCACTGATATGTGTGACGGTGTAGGAAGACTCAAACCTAGCGGAATTTTTGCCACGGCATTAGTATGTGGACATAGTCACCACATGGGCCACCCTGGTCCTCATGGGTGTGGGCTCGCTACACCCAAATAGATCTATCACACATGCCCCTCAGTCCTTATACGAGGATTAATGGTCCCAAGTATCCGCCTACCCATTCACATGATCTATGGTTCTTTCCTAGGCTAACCATACCAATTGTATTTGTATGTAATCCTTTTGTAACATGTATTTCACCCCCGAAGTTAATAAACAAAACAGTTTAAAGAAAAGGGGGACATGAACTCACGGTTTTGCGTCTTCAGAATCGTAACCCAAATCTCCTCAGCGAACACGACTCCCTACAATGTACTAATGTCTATTAGACGAACGGGTCGTGCCTTGCCTTTGTATTTACGTTTTTGAGTTACGTTTCTTTCATATCTTCAATGTTATTCCAAGTTATAATTACTTGTTAAAATAATAATTATTTAAACTTTAAATTATACTTAACTTCGGAATAATTGTTAACCAATATTCTTGTAATAATACTCCTCAAGTATTTATTTTCGTATTTCCTTCCCAATGATGGGGGTATCTCATACAGGCATATTTGTATTCTTGTATTTGTAGTTTCAAAATAATATACTTTTAAGTCTAACTTAGAAAATATATATAAACTTATTTTGTCCGAAAATAATGTATTTCAAGAAAATATATATTTTTCTCAAAAATCATATATCTTCTAAATATTCTAGGAAAATATATTTTTACTTCCCAAAAATAATATATTTTCTCTTTGTCGAAAATACGATATAACTTGGTAATATGTACAAAAATCATATTGTCATTTCTTTTGTGTCCGAAATAATATTTACCAAAAATATATTTGTAACGGTTTTCTCCGGAATATTTTATAAGTTACGTCCTTGTTTGATTTGCCAATATTCTGTGTGTAACTTATATATTTATCCCTTGATTTTTGGTATTATTTTGGAGTGTAAATTCTTGGTATTTTGTTAAGTTATATTACTTTAAATCCTAAAATAATATAACTAATACACAAAGTATACAAATATTTACACACAATGTGTCTTTAATGTAAATATATATTCTAAATACATATTTATCCATTTTTATTTATAAAAACCAACCTCCAGTACTTGTATTTTGTAACAAAATCTATGGCAAAGTTTATATTGAAAACCATTGTCAAAACACACTTGTGGATATTTGTTTGAAAATATTTTTCTAACTGTTTATATTTTTAGAAAATTTTTCCATAGTTTCCCTTAAAAATGGAGGTGTCCATGCTATCAAAGCATATCATTTTCTTTTAAAAAATCATCACGAACAATCAACAATCAATCTTCACTTACCAAGTGCTAAAACAAAGCTATCTATATAATAATCATGAACTTGAACTTTCATAAAAACTTGTAGTAACTTGGTAGTGTGTTTAGTAGACTTAGTTACCCTTTAAAGTGTGTTTACTTCTTTAAAAATCTCATTCTTGGAAGGTTTAGGTGTTTACAACTTGTAAACATATTTTACAAAAACGTTTCCTTGTGAAATCCTCTTGTTTCTCAAGTGCTTCTACACTTGTTTTATCACTAAAAATAGTGTGTGTTTAAGTAAGAACCAAGATCTTCTAAAAATCATATTTTGAACTTGGTTCTTTTGGAAAACCATTCATTATTCTTAGATCCATAAGATTATTAACTTACTTTGATTATTATTTTTCAAGAAATCACTTTATTTTTCAAGTTCATGCTTACACATGAGGATGATCATCTTGTGTTATCTCATAATCATCCTCTTACTTGCTAGATCATGTGTTTAATCACAATCTAGCAAGCTCCTTATGATGATCAACATCATAATCTCAAGAAAAATAACAATCAAGTATCATATATACACTAAACAACATAGTTTCATCAAGATTTCATCATATGTTAAGCTTATGTTAGAGATTTATGATTATGTCTTTTAGTGTTCATCAAGTTTATCAATGTATATCATCTTTTAACCAACAACATATGAAGTAACAAAGGGTTATGAAAGCCTTACTACTAGCACAAGGCTAGGGAAGAACACAAGAGGTTGAAGATGACAAATGTGGAGGATAATAGCAAATGATGAAGGTCCTTGAACTTCCGAAAGCTCCAAGCTTCCTTATGCACCTTCTAACACCCTTGTGTGTATGTAGATTGTATGGAACTTGAATGGTGATGATGGTGGTGTGGAGGTGGGTGTTCGGCCGAGAGCTAGATGGAGGGAGGAAGAAGTGTGGTGTGATGAAGTTTGTGTAAGAATGAAGTGCTTATGTCTTGGGGTTAATATAGACTCATATCCAACAAGTGTTTATCCTTTGTGCATTGTGTCACCCAAAGTACATGACAATATCTACTAAATGAATCAAATAAAATCCATCAATTAGGCCATGTGGCCGATTACTAGCTTTGGGGGGGGGGTCTAAGTGTAAATTTGAACCATATAGTTTGATTAAAGTTCCAATCCAAGTATTAGTTATAAGTGTTTGTTACTTGATATTTTTAGTGGGTGTTAGGGTGTTCGGGGATCATAACTAGCTTAGAAATAATAAAATAGTGCTTCTAGTAAAATTTTGGTGTTTCGGGTAGTGTCCGGTTGTTTGGTTAGATACCGGTTCGTTAAAGTGTCAAACTATTCCGTTTAGTGATCTTCAAGTACCCTTTTGTGACACTTTTAATTCCCGATACTTAGGAAAGCATTCAGGATCATTTAGTCATGTTTTCGCATGTTACAAGCTTGTTAAAATGCTGAATTTTGCTGAAATATGCTGAATTCAGCACTTTGAGTGGGTTTTAGGCACTTTCCGGCACTTAAACTATCACCTAGTGAAGCAGTTTTATGGTCATTACTTCCCTACACACCATACTAGTGTAGTACATTGTCTCTGGCCCATACTGGGTCTCAAAACACTGTCTGTCTATGTACTGAACATCGTCAGCATTTTCTGAGTTATCCGCTAACTGTGCTAACTGTGCTTTGTGCATCGTTCATGTCACTAAAGTTTGTATGTAAATTGTTGTGACATTATGCAATATGTGATGCACATGTAAGTATGATGCAATAATCAGAAGCAATTAATTGTAATTTAGCACAGTCATTAAGCACTAATCAAGATTAATTAATTGTACGGATACCTGGATTTTTGACAGTTGTCACATGGATGGTCGATAAGGATTATTCACGTATGAGGTCGATAAGGATGATTCACGTATGTTTTTTTTGCTTGGTCGATAAGGATGATTCAGCATACAACGTGGCGAATAGTTGTAAAAGACTATGTTTTTTTGTTTTTCCGATTATGTTGCGTTTATTGTTTTTACAAAACTGGAACTTGTGATTGTATGTTTTTTTCTTGGTTTGGCAAACATTACGGAACTTGTAATTTGTTAAATATAAAATAGTTTTACAGATTTTGTTTCTATGTATTTCTTATGTAGCTAATTACACATATTTACGATGCTGAGTACACATGCATACTGTTCTATTCATATCCAAGTACACATGCGTATACCGTTGAAATATGAAGGTTACATGGATCTTAAAAATCACAATTTGAATTCTGGTAATAAAATTTGAAAAATAAAATTGAAATAAAAGTTATTATGGATAATGAATTTAAAATAGGAAAGATATTGTGGATAATGAATTTAAAATAGGAAACATGTAACTTAATTCATTTATTAAAATAATGATTTAAATCTATTTTTTATATAATTACAATCCTACCCTTAACAACTAAAAATGAAATCAAGGGTCCAGATCAGTTCACACAGTTCACTCTTGGGAGGTTGTTCACTCTAGAACCCTACCCTATATATATATAGGGGAAGAGCATCCGTTAGGAACCACCCTTTATTACGAGAACCGCGAGAACCAATGTGAACACAACCAAAAAATACCTAAAAAAAATAAAAAAAAGCACTCAAATTTTTTTTTCTTTAATATTTTTTAAAAAAATCGCTATATTTCCTCACAAAAAAAAATTTCGAGTAACAATTATCCATGCACATGTGTATATGTATCTGTTGATGCATAATGTCTATCGCCTACGTCATCAGTCTGTGTCGTGTCAGTAATGTGTAAAAAGTCAAAATATTAAGTTTATATGTTTTGAAGTCCAGTTCGCACGAACTGATGTATTATAAGTCAGGTCGCACGAACTGGAAGTTGTCCAGTTCGTGCGATGTGGATGTATGAACTCGTGCGAACTGGAGAGTCTATAAATAGGCATGTGATGTTTTTCATTTGTAACGTCTGGTGATTTCTGTCACGAAGTGCTGTCAAAATTCTCTCTGTATGAAAACGTTTTATATGAATGAAGAACATGTTTAAAGTGATTTTCTACTCTTCTACTCCTGTTCTAACACTGATTGATGGTTTCTAGTCTGATTCCGCCTTTCTAGAGACTAGATTTGACTCAGACCGACTCGTTTTGGACGATTCATCGATCCTACAAGTGGTATCAGAGCTCAGGATGAGTCAAATCTGTTGATATCAGTGTTTTGAACGGTTTAGAATCACATTCTTCTACTCTTTCTTGGATTTTCAGATGAATTCACGGAAAAAATGGACTGAATTTTGGATATTATGTGTAAAACACCATTTTAAACAATCCTACAAAGTTACAGACCATAAATCGAACTAAAACTGATCCAAATTGTCAAAAATGTCCAAATCGTGTGAACATGATGCTCAGATCGTGTGAAACTGATCAGGTCGCATGAGTTTTTGCCAAACCGTTTGAAAACCTAGTTCAGTTCGCACGAATTGGTCCAGGTCGTTTGAGATTTTAAAAAAATGTGACCAGTTCGCATGACTTGAGTATCCAGATCGCACGAAGTGGTCAAATCGCACGAGTTGAAATTTTCTTTTAAACAATTGTGTCATCTTGCACGAAGTGAACAATCCATGTTGTTTGAAACCTTCAGTTCGTTTGAAATTCAGTTCGTGTGAAAATCCAGATAGTGTGAAAGTCCAGTTCGCTTGAAATTGTGATTTTTCAAAACTTAAAAATTTGTTCGAAACATTTTTCAAAGTATAAAATGGACAATCAAGAGTTTTACAATGCGTTTTTCGGAGGAGGTATGACTGTTCAATCTCCAGCAAGTATTGCTCAGAATGTGAATATGGAGAATGAGCTCGGAACCATGCAAAAACCACCAAAACTGCTCAACATTGAAGATTATTCAGGATGGCAGGATAGATTTCGCACGTGGGTTCAGTGTCACACCCCGATCACGTAAAACAACAAAACGTGGCGGAAACGTCGGGGAGTGTTGTAACAGAATTATTGTTCACAACCATGGAATAAATAATTTCGTTTTATTGAATAGATGAACTCATTGTTTTAATACAATCAAATAAGTACAACTATTATCTTTCAAGTTTTAAAGTCGCTAAGGCACGAGTCCATCCTAAGTGTAGCATATATCATCAGTCATCACAAAGCAGCACCTGAAACATGTGTAAAAATAGGTACGTCAGCATAAAAATGCCTGTGAGATACATAGGTTTTAATTGTAATTAGGATTCATGACTTATGAGTTTAAAGAAAATGTTTTAATAAGAGTAGTCATGATTCTAAAAAAAAGGTTTTCTTTTATAAATCATTTATAAGAAATCAGATAGTATAAAATAATAACACATAGGAAATTTAATAAGTAAGTGAAATGGGTTTGTATAAAGTATATTGTTTGAAAAACAATATTTTGATAAAAAGGTTTACAGTATATATAAGAATATACTTTGGTTTTAAGAAAGTCGAATAAGTAATACATTAAAATATATTTCAGTTCCAAAATCGTTAACCTAAGTGCACTAAATAACGCCACGGTATGCAATGTGATGAAAACACTTATATATAAGAAGTATCAGCGGCGTATCTACCATGTTTTCATCACATTACACCCGTCCCGTTATCTAAACACTAACCAAAAACCAGTCGTTAAATAAATAGTATATTAAATATACTTTAGTTGATAAGAAAATAATAGTTTTCAGTAGTATATCAAAAGTATACTTTGGTTTTATAAATAACATATTAAACTATGCTTTGGTTTTATAGATAACATATTAAACTATGTTTTGGTTTTGAACTAAATATATGTTGGTTTTGTACAATATCACATATGAGAGCATATCAAACTATACTTTTGGGTGTATAACTTAATATACAAAATAATGTGATTTAAGAATTCATTCAGACCTAGTGCATCAAAATACACCTTTGAGACTATAAGGATACCACAAAGGCAATCCCTATTTGGATGGAGAAACAAATTGGTTTCAGACATTCCATGACAACAGGAATGGGGTGTCTAGTCCTATAGCGCTATATCATACTACCAACCGGTCCGGTGAACAAAATAAGTACTATTCCAAACATTTATTTCATAATCTTTGAAAATCAGTGTTTAAACCATAAATAATCATTCAGTTTGTCAAAAGATAAGTACTACTACGTATAATCAATTATACTTTGAAATCATGAACATAACAAATAGGTACACATGCTTCACCCCAAACATTGAAAATAGTAAAAGAGGGGACTATGTACTCACTTGTGGTTGCAATAAAGTCCTTGTTCAAGATAATAAACCAAGGTCAAGGGTCCGTGAAATCAAGCGTGTCCTAAAAACGGTTAACTATGTAAATATCGCGACTTGAAATCGAAAGATTTGGATAGAATGTCACCTTATAAACCAAATGAGTATGGGGCTCATGTGACATGGTTTAATAAGTTAACATTCTGAGTTGGAAAAGTTACCAAGTGCTTTTGATGAGTTTATTTGCGAAAAGGACATTTTCGGCATTTTTATATAAACTTGTTAAATAATAGGTTAAAATGTGTGGTCAATAGATATAATTTCGGGAGATTATAATAAACATAATTTTGACCATTTTGTGACTTTAGACCAAAATGCTAACGAGGTCAAACGGGTCAGATTTAAAAGTCAACAGAAAGTCAACATTTGACCCGAATTGCGTAAAATGACCATCTTAGGTGAAATGATGATTTGGACCTGTTTTGATAGGCCAAATTATTTGTATAAACTGATTATATAGTGAAAATTATAACCCAGATAGTTTTAGGCTTGTCTATGAAAGTTTAGAGAAAATGACGGTTTTAGTCTTTTTGTGAATAATCGTCACTTGACCCATCAAATGTGGAAATCAGTAGGAGTGATCTTGGGGTATTTCATCCTACTAGTTGTGGTCACATTGCATGTTTCGGGTCGGACTAAAACAGACCCGAAGTGGTCAGATTATGTAGTCAACGCAAAAGTCAAAATTCACACTAATATGCTAGTAATTGAAAGAATCAAGGAACAAGGAAGAAGTAAAAGATGTACCAACAGTTGATGGAAGTGTTAGAATGATTGTGGACGAAATTACAAGGCTCCAAGAGCTCCTAATCAGCTGGTATATGCAGAACTTGTGATGAATACTTGAAAACCCATGACCAAGGCTCAATTTATACTCAAATTGGAGTTTATGCATGCCCAACACTTGTTCAAGATGTGTTCAGAGGTTGATTAGTGTCCCATGTCGTGTCAATTGCAGAATTGAGGGTGGCAAAATCGAATGGTGAGTCAAAAGGGGAGTTAACCAGCTGCTGGCACGTTTCTGATGAGCTGGGCATCGCTTACGGACCGTAAGAGTTGGCCTTACGGTCCGTAAGGCCCTGAAATTTCAGAAATGGCAGAAATGGCCCCTAAACTTCGTTTTGAAGCGTTTAGGCACATCTAACACCCGTTAACCTCATTTCAAAGTTCCATAAGGACAAATAAGTATAGGGAACTTGAAATATGTTGGAAAATGTTCCAGAGGTCAGTTCGTTTGGTCGTACGGTTGCGTTGTTCGGTTAATTACGACGGAAGTCGTAACGAACGCAAAAACGATCCAAATTAAGCGACGAATGGATATTTATTATGCCAAACACTAAAATAAAATATTTTAATGCTTACATAAATTTTTGGATGTCCGGATATATTCAGAACGTAAGATATTCACGAAAATGCAAACTGGTGCACTTTTTGACGCTTTTAGTCCCTATTGATCAAGAAAGTTTATTTTAGCGCACAAAACACCTCAAAGCCTATTTCTAAGCTATGCGAAGGATATTTAGTGCATATTTAACTTATGATCAAGTTCCGTAATGTTCGTTACTATACGAATCAGTATAGTTTCGCTGTTTGACATGAATAGTCCCTTCAATCGAACAGACTTGATTTCAACACACCAAACCATCCAAAACTTATTTCTAAGTTATGTGGAGGTTATTTAAGGTATGTTAAGCCTATGTCACTATTCCGGAGTGTTTGTTGCATTAAACTGGTTATATTTACGCATCTGAGCGCGTATATCCTTCCAGAAAGCGATTTAAAGCTTGAAATCGAACAAGAGTTGATATGTGCAAATGATACACATATTTTTTTACAAATCCCAAGTATGAAATACAATATGTGAAAATGATAGACATATTTTTTTACGCATCAGAGCGCGTATAACCTTCTAGAAAGCGATTTAAAGCTTGAAATCGAACAAGAGTTGATATGTGCAAATGATACACATATTTTTTTACAAATCCCAAGTATGAAATACAATATTTCATTGGTTTGGCATTTGTTTTATGGTTGAAGTGGCACAGGTGTCACAGTCTCCCCTACTTTAGGAAATTTCGTCCCGAAATTTAATTCTAGAGGATACTTGCGAAGATAGCTGTGACGGTTTCGCTTTCAAATAAATACATTGAACCCTTAAGTAAAACTCTAGGCCATGTTAGGATTCTTAGCGAAATTGTCAACCCTCAAAGTGAAGTCCTTGTAGTAACAAAACATGGAGTTTCAAACTATGGACAGGAGAACGTTTCCCATGAAGACTTATAATAGGAAACTTATGTGTGCTTGAAATCAGAATTGGGGAGTGTAAGATAAAATGACATCGGTCAAGGTCCAAGACTTCTTTCGTATCATTACTCTAGTCACTATAGGTCTTAATACATGACAAAACTTCCTGTGGTTTCTGTGCACTGAATTCCATAATTATGTAGGCCTCCACAATTACGTAATTCCTTGCACAGTCCGCACAGTTCATTTCATAATGCGATGCGTAGGGGGAAAATCAATTAGCTAAACATGAAGCAACTTGGCTAGACCACCAAAGGATCTTTTTAATTAGATCAACGAACGATCTTTTTAACTAGATCAACACATGATCCTCTTAACTAGACCGTCATGCGATCTCCTTAAATAGACCACTTAAGGGGTCTTTTCAATTATATCATCACATGATATTACTAACCAGATTTTTCAAATCAATCTGTTTAACTAGACCACTCAAGGGGTCCAATTATAGAATAGTACTTTAAAACCCAAGGGACTTAACTACCACGTAAAAGTCCGTTTAGGATTTAATATAGTACCTTTGGATATCCTACTATGAATCCCTCATATGAGATATGGAAGATTCTACGAGGATTTGGATGGATCACATATAAACACAAAACATAAGAAAACACATAAGCACAAAACACATAATTAATTAACTTGATTTTTAATTTGTTATCTTTGGATACGGGTATTTAAAGCATACCAGGAATCCAATCCGTGGAAAGATCTTAAGAGGAAATTAGCTTTGTTTCTTAAAAGAAACAAGTATTTAAGATTCTTGGGGAGATCACAAATGATCATAAAAAAAATGACAGAACCACACGAGTAGTTTGTCCTTGTGTTGGCATCCTAAGGTTGTATCAAGCATTTCATACAATCGTATCAGTTTTGCAAACAATAAAAACGATGAATTTTTTTATTTATATAACAACTGACTTGTCTTTAAATGTCAAAAGATAACAACCAAAGGAAATAACAAAACACTAATTGTTCACTGCTGCATCATTGTTCACGTTTGCCTCATTGATGTTAAACACTCGTCCACGCGCTGGAGGTATGTTAACAGGTCTTGGGCAATTGTTTCTATAGTGAGTGAGGTCACCACAGTTATAACATGACCCTGGTGGGAACCGTGCTTGAACAGCAGCAGGGTTTGCAGCAGCTTGATTTGCATAACGGCAAACATTGATCAAGTGTCCCAACCGCCCACAGTAGGTACATTTGTGGGATTGCTCTTGCTCCAGATGATGACGGTTGCATTTAGTGCACAAAGGTGCGGTACCAACATAGTTTTGCCTTTTGCGAGGTTGTGCTGGCTGGTTTGGTGCAACCTGTTTGTCTTGAGCAGTTATGGCGTAGTTTTGAGAGGCTTTGCGCTTCTTCTTCTTGGATACCTCAGCCTGTTCTTCCTTTGGCTCAGCTTGAGCAGCCTTGTCAGATGGTCTTGGGTCGCCTTTTCGAAAAAGCTTACCCTTCCTGATGTGGGATTCAGTTAGGGTGGCAGACAGTTCAATGGCTTGTCTGACAGTAGTAGGGTTACTGCCAGTAACAATATCCTGAACTAGGTCAGGAAGACCATCAATATATTTCTCGATCGCCTTATCCACAGGAGTAACCATAGTTGGGCATAACAAGCTCAGCTCCTCATACCTATCAGTATACGCCCGGTGCTCGCCACTATCCTGTTTCAAGTCATCAAACTCCCTTTCCAAAGCTCGCAGTTCATGTCGAGGACAAAACTCCCTCATCATAAGAGTCCTAAGTTCAGCCCATGTTTGTGCTAGAGCAACTTCTGCACCACGGTCTCTCATAACCCCGTTCCACCATGTAAGCGCCCTCTTATGAAACACGCTTGATGCAAACTCGACTTTGCGATTATCAGGACACTGAACGTGACGGAAAGTATTCTCAATGCTCTCGAACCATTGAAGAAGCCCAGTTGCTCCCTCAGAACCACTAAACTTGAGCGGTTTAGCCGAGTTGAAACTCTTGAAGTTACAAGGAGCATTGTTGTTGTTGTTGGCTTGGTTCCATTGAGCAAGAAGATTTGGGAAGCGATGATTTCTGCCAGTTCCGCATTTGCTATCTGATTGTCGCGTCGAGGAGGCATTCTAAAAGAGGAAACAGGAAGGAAAACAAGTGAGATAATTAGACGAAAAGAATGAGATGAAACAAATCTGATGAAAGTAAGGATGGTGGTCATTTGTTTGTTACTACAAAGCAACAAACGACCCACGGCGATTAATCAAAGTAAATGGGTCAAAAATAATGTATCGCGAAGACATGCTCGCCTATAAGTGGACACTCACCCTAAGAGTTCCCAGGTAAGAGTGACCGGTCCGATATTGCGGATTTGTACGAACACTCTAGCCTTAGACAGAAAGCTCAGGGTACAGGCACCCACCCTTCCAGTTTGCACGTGTTCACATTATTTAGACCAAACTTTGACGGGATTTCGAAAACTTAGAGGGTTCAAAACCTTACAATCAATCATCCTAGAACAGATGATTAGTTTTCAAAGCAGGATTTGAAATTTGTGTTCTTATTGTGGTTGACACCTAAGAATAAGTGACGGTATTGTTTTAAAACTAAACACAAGAAAACTTGTGTTAAGGTCCTAGGAATGTTATAGTCTAGGTTAAAGCATTACTAATAACCTAATTCCCTATAACCATTGGCTCTGATACCAACTCTTCTGTCACACCCCGACCACGTAAAACAACAAAACGTGGTGAAAACGTCGGGGAGTGTTGTAACAGAATTATTGTTTCACAACCATGGAATAAATAATTTCGTTTTATTGAATAGATGAACTCATTGTTTTAATATAATCAAATAAGTACAACTATTATCTTTCAAGTTTTAAAGTCGCTAAGGCACGAGTCCATCCTAAGTGTAGCATATATCATCAGTCATCACAAAGCAGCACCTGAAACATGTGTAAAAATAGGTACGTCAGCATAAAAATGCCTGTGAGATACATAGGTTTTAATTGTAATTAGGATTCATGACTTATGAGTTTAAAGAAAATGTTTTAATAAGAGTAGTCATGATTCTAAAAAAAAAAGGTTTTCTTTTATAAATCATTTATAAGAAATCAGATGGTATAAAATAATAACACATAGGAAATTTAATAAGTGAAATGGGTTTGTATAAAGTATATTGTTTGAAAAACAATATTTTGATAAAAAGGTTTACAGTATATATAAGAATATACTTTGGTTTTAAGAAAGTCGAATAAGTAATACATTAAAATATATTTCAGTTCCAAAATCGTTAACCCAAGTGCACTAAATAACGCCACGGTATGCAATGTGATGAAAACACTTATATATAAGAAGTATCAGCGGCGTATCTACCATGTTTTCATCACATTACACCCGTCCTGTTATCTAAACACTAACCAATAACCAGTCGTTAAATAAATAGTATATTAAATATACTTTAGTTGATAAGAAAATAATAATTTTCAGTAGTATATCAAAAGTATACTTTGGTTTTATAAATAACATGTTAAACTATGCTTTGGTTTTATAGATAACATATTAAACTATGTTTTGGTTTTGAACTAAATATATGTTGGTTTTGTACAATATCACATATGAGAGCATATCAAACTATACTTTTGGGTGTATAACTTAATATACAAAATAATGTGATTTAAGAATTCATTCAGACCTAGTGCATCAAAATACACCTTTTAGACTATAAGGATACCACAAAGGCAATCCCTATTTGGATGGAGAAACAAATTGGTTTCAGACATTCCATGACAATAGGAATGGGGTGTCTAGTCCTATAGCGCTATATCATACTACCAACCGGTCCGGTGAACAAAATAAGTGCTATTCCAAACATTTATTTCATAATCTTTGAAAATCAGTGTTTAAACCATAAATAATCACTCAGTTTGTCAAAAGATAAGTACTACTACGTATAATCAATTATACTTTGAAATCATGAACATAACAAATAGGTACACTTGCTTCACCCCAAACATTGAAAACAGTAAAAGAGGGGACTATGTACTCACTTGTGGTTGCAATAAAGTCCTTGTTCAAGATGATAAACCAAGGTAAAGAGTCCGTGAAATCAAGCGTGTCCTAAAAACGGTTAACTATGTAAATATCGCGACTTGAAATCGGAAGATTTGGATAGAATGTCACCTTATAAACCAAATGAGTATGGCGCTCATGTGACATGGTTTAATAAGTTAACATTCTGAGTTGGAAAGGTTATCAAGTGCTTTTGAGGAGTTTATTTGCGAAAAGGACATTTTCGGCATTTTTATATAAACTTGTTAAATAATATGTTAAAATGTGTGGTCAATAGATATAATTTCGGGAGATTATAATAAACATAATTTTGACCTTTGTGACTTTAGACCAAAATGCTAACGAGGTCAAATGGGTCAGATTTAAAAGTCAACAGAAAGTCAACATTTGACCCGAATTGCGTAAAATGACCATCTTAGGTGAAATGATGATTTGGACCTGTTTTGATAGGCCAAATTATTTGTATAAACTGATTATATAGTGAAAATTATAACCCGGATAGTTTTAGGCTTGTCTATGAAAGTTTAGAGAAAATGACGGTTTTAGTCCTTTTTTGAATAATCGTCACTTGACCCATCAAACGTGGAAATCAGTAGGAGTGATCTTGGGGGATTTCATCCTACTAGTTGTGGTCACATTGCATGTTTCGGGTTGGATTAAAACAGACCCGAAGTGGTCAGATTATGTAGTCAACGCAAAAGTCAAAATTCACACTAATATGCTAGTAATTGAAAGAATCAAGGAACAAGGAAGAAGTAAAAGATGTACCTACAGTTGATGGAAGTGTTAGAATGATTGTGGACGAAATTACAAGGCTCCAAGAGCTCCTAATCAGCTGGTATATGCAGAAATTGTGATGAATACTTGAAAACCCATGACCAAGGCTCAATTTATACTCAAATTGGAGTTTATGCATGCCCAACACTTGTTCAAGATGTGTTCAGAGGTTGATTAGTGTCCCATGTCGTGTCAATTGCAGAATTGAGGGTGGCAAAATTGAATGGTGAGTCAAAAGGGGAGTTAACCAGCTGCTGGCACGTTTCTGATGAGCTGGGCATCGCTTACGGACCGTAAGAGTTGGCCTTACGGTCCGTAAGGCCCAGAAATTTCAAAAATGGCAGAAATGGCCCCTGAACTTCGTTTTGACGTGTTTAGGCACATCTAACACCCGTTAACCTCATTTCAAAGCTCCATAAGGACAAATAAGTATAGGGAACTTGAAATATGTTGGAAAATGTTCCAGAGGTCAGTTCGTTTGGTCGTACGGTTGCGTTGTTCGGTTAATTACGACGGAAGTCGTAACAAACGCAAAAACGATCCAAATTAAGCGACGAATGGATATTTATTATGCCAAACACTAAAATAAAATATTTTAATGCTTACATAAATTTTTGGATGTCCGGATATTTTCAGAACGTAAGATATGCGCGAAAATGCAAAC
This sequence comes from Helianthus tuberosus, assembly GCA_030545235.1. NCBI lineage: Eukaryota > Viridiplantae > Streptophyta > Magnoliopsida > Asterales > Asteraceae > Helianthus > Helianthus tuberosus. The sequence goes on along the minus strand of JARYGA010059765.1, from coordinate 3,087,239 downwards.
TGGTGCACTTTTTGACGCTTTTAGTCCCTATTGATCAAGAAAGTTTATTTTAGCGCACAAAACACCTCAAAGACTATTTCTAAGCTATGTGAAGGATATTTAGGGCATATTTAACTTTGATCAAGTTCCGGAATGTTCGTTACTATACGAATCGGTATAGTTTCGCAGTTTGACACAAATAGTCCCTTCAATCGAACAGACTTGATTTCAACACACCAAACCATCCAAAACTTATTTCTAAGTTATGTGGAGGTTATTTAAGGTATGTTAAGCCTATGTCACTATTCCGGAGTGTTTGTTGCATTAAACTGGTTATATTTATGCATCAGAGCGCGTATAACCTTCCAGAAAGCGATTTAAAGCTTGAAATTGAACAAGAGTTGATATGTGCAAACGATACACATATTTTTTTACAAATCCCAAGTATGAAATACAATATTTCATTGGGTTGGCATTTTTTTTATGGTTGAAGTGGCACAGGTGTCACATTCAGGCGAATCACCTCAAATGTTGGTTGAAAGTTGAAACAAAATATGTAGTTCCTACAAATGAAGCCGGTCTTCCGAAATCACTTAGCACGTTAACTCCAGCTGAAGCAGAAAGCTTTAAATCCGAGAAGAAAATGGTCAGTATATTGCAACAGGCAATTAAGGAAGATATTTTGGTACTGTTACAGCATCAGAATGACGCGCATCTATTTGGAATTCTCTTAAAGTCAAATTTCTTGGGAGTGCTGCAATGATCAAAAGCAAAAAGGCACTACTGAAAAAAGAATTCTACATATTTACTGCTATCAGTGGAGAATCAACGAAAGAGTTGATTCAGAGGTACTGTCATTTGGTAGTGGAGATGAAGCGTTTGAGTATAGATAAATCAGATGAAGAGTTGGTTGATAAGTTGGCTAACGCACTACCACAAGAAGTGTGGGGTACGTTCTTATTGGTTTTGAAGAACAACTTAGAATACGTGGGTTTCAATTTGAGTACGTTTATCGAGAGAATTGAAGCTCAAGAGCTTGAAATGCGGAAGATGAATAAAACTAAATCTGCAAACGTACAGCAAGATGTTCAGCTTTATTACAAAGGAAGCTCATCTGCCACATCTGCTCCGAGTCCAAAGATTCAAATGGCATTCAGTGCAGATTTTTCATCAGGAGTATCTCAAAGCATGCATAACAACAATTCACCGTTTCCAAATTACGAACCGAATCCTAAGGTTCAGAATTTTCAAGAACAGGTTTCTTCTCAAAGTTCTTTAAGTTCGAACAATCAGAGTTATAGTCATGGGATACTGTGTAATATCGCTGTTAACATAAAAAACGATCAACTTCAGCATCAATATCACTTTCTTCACCAGATGAACTCTTTTCTTCATCATCAACCACTTTCTTACCAGCTGCTTCCTCAGCTTCTAAAGTATCATCAATATCTTTCAACAAACGTTCAGTTTCAGGAGTTAATGGATCTTGATCTTTTTCAACATCAGCTTCTGTCTCATCAACCTCTGGTTCATCAACTAACATTGTTTCAACAGCTTTCTTCTTACGTTTCTTCTGCGGTTGAGAAGACGATCCTTCTTCAGCTTGAGCTTTAGGAGTTCTCTTTCCACCTTTTTTTCTGTTCTTTTTCAACCTTTGTGTACCAATCATTTCGTGTTTCACAGAAATCTGCTAACTTCGTCAATTCATTATTTGCACTCTTTTCTTTCATCTCAGCATCATTCCTCCACTTTAAATGATTGAATGGATCTGGATCCTCATATTTTTCATCTTTGATGTACCCGAAAAATTCTGTCTTCTTCGGTTCCGGCCACTTCTTTGTGTACTTGGATAATCTGATTAATGTCTCGTTATCCATGTGATGCAACATCATCAGATCATTCTGTTCATCTTTCACCAGATTCGGATATGCATGATCCAGCATCATCTGCACAAACCTCGGATACACCCAACTTCTACTACCTGAAGTAATATTATCTTTCATGTAATGAAAAACAATTTTAGAAAAATTGTACTTCTTGTTTAGCACCAACGCCGTCACCATACACATCTGATAATCTTTCATGACATCATATCCACCTTTCCTGTGACTAAGCGCATGAATCACTGAATGAATAAAGAATTTGTACGGTTTCATAAAACAAGCTTTCAAATAGTTTGTGTTATTCAATGGATTGTTGTAACCCATTCTCAGCAAACAACCTTTGACCATCCTTTCTGGAAACCCTGTTGGCGAATTTTCATCATCTGGAAACTCTAACACTTCACGTACAAGCTGTTCAGTGATTATGATATCTTTATCTTCATTATCAATCTGGACTATTGAGTTAATGACATTATTCACTTCATCATAAGTAGCTTTCTTCCAGAATCGATCAATATGAGACTTGAATACTTTGTGGTGATCTGTCAAAGCTTTCTGAATTGGTAAACGTCTCATAAATCGCACAATCTCCTTAAACACAGTCATCTTTGGTAATTCTTCATCATATACACAGCAAATATTGTGCGATGGTTCAAATTCCATGTTCGATGCCTGAAATACACATAGAAATAAACAAATTAAATATTTTGCACAAATTTCAAAAACAAATTTATCATTCACACGATCTGGCTTTAAACAAACTGATCAATCATGAAGAGCATTTTCAAACGAACTGGTTTCAAACGATGTGGCCACTCAAATGGACTGGTGTTCAAACGAACTGAACAATTTCATGCGATGTGAACCCCAAACGAGTTGGCCATCTTGTGCGATCTGGAATCATCAATCGATCTGCCATCTCGTACGAACTGAGTCATCACTTCGTTTGAAACGCACATTATGAACAGTGATTTTGCAGGTGATTAAAACATGTTTTGATGATGAAATCGAAACACTAGATCTGTTCTATAACAAATTCCGAGTACACTGATGTGATTTTTATTCATTTTAATCCATTATATAACCCTAGATCTAGGTTTAAAGATCCTGTTCATCCGTGTTCATATGATTTCATTAGATTTGGTTCAATTAAACATCATCCGGTACCTTTCCCATGATACAAGTTGTGCTAACCAACTTATATGATGATTCCGAACACAAGAGTACACGATTAAGCCTTGAAAACGAAGAATCACTCAAATCGCTTGAATCGCCTTTGAATGATTATATTCACACCGATTATCAGAGAGCTGATTTTTACACAAAACCCTTTGATAAAACAAGATTTAATTATCTTTTAAAATTGAACGGGTTAAAGAATTTGTTTTCTGGGAGGGTGGTAGAGTGTGTGGCCGAGGAGGACGGCGATCAGAAGCGATCTGCGTCTTGTCATGTTTTCTGTACGGTTTCTTTACTGTTTTTGATAAAACCAAAAACACAAAAATATGTTTTTGATTTTAGGGGGAGAAAGTTTTTAGAAAATACAAAAGCATGATAAAATTTCATAAATACAAAAACATTGGAAAAATCAAAAAGAGTTTTGTGTAAAAAGGGGAAATGATAGTACATCAGCTAGACAGTTGCAGTACGCTAAAGAAATGTATAGTTTAAATGTGTTAAGCAGTCTCGCTGATGATCTGCCGATAGGTTTTTACACATTTAGTAAGGTTGTTCGGGATATAAACCTAAATCATTTCTTGCTTATTACGTGGGGAACATCTCTCGGATATATAGGTAACCCCTGAAATCCTGTTTGAAAGACTCTATTTCTGACATACTAGGTCTTTGTACGTGATGATATATGGGGTATTATACCAGGACTTCTGATTTTGCGGAAGCAATATCCTAGTCCTCGTATAATACTCTGCACTGCTTTATTCTTAAAGCTCACCCTCAGCATAAAAAACGATGAAACATTGAAAAATGCTAATCATCTGCTGTTGTAAAGAAGATCCCCAAAGGGGACCCACCTAAAGTCGAGCCATCATCTCTCTGATTGAACGGAAGTTCTAGCATGAGCTCTCATGGCCTCGCATTTAACCATTACAGATATCATTAGTGTGCATTCACCTGTAAGACTGAATATAGTAGTCTGGATATGGGAGTATATTCTAAGGTGGTACACGCGTATAAGTTAAGTCTTAAAAACACTAATTCGTATCCTGAACAGATTGAAATTTGTGTGAAAATTTAAATTGGATCAGTATATCGGCAATCACTGTGAATTGTTTAATGCTTAGTATGAAATCAAAGCTTAACGATACTTGTAGATTGTCGGCAGCTGATATGATCCCCTAACACGCTCACCAAAAATATGTTTGTACAGTTTCCAGTTTTTTTAAATCCAAAAGATTTCTGTTTGTTTAGCTAAAATGATGAAAAATTCAAAATGATTTGTCATTTCATCTTATTTTTGACAACAGACGTTGGGGATCTGATGATCAAAGTCCCACAGTGCTAAACAAGTTGGATCATTTGGGTTGGATAAGAAAAAGTTTGAGAAAAGTGTTGGTAATTGCTCAAAATGTTTAAAAGTTCATTAATTTGAACTTAAAATGTTTCAAAATGTCAGCGATATCATAATTTGGTCGGCCAAGGTCATTAACTTAGACTTGGCAGGCTAAACAGTTGACCAGGGTCATTAATTTGGACTTGGTTAACTGAGTGTGGTGGTAAATAAATAAAAATTCAAAAATTTTGGAAAAAGTAAGTTTCACACGAGGTGATCAACTCGTGCGAACTGGCCAATCAGTGTCAAACAAGGCCGGATCGCACGAACTCACCAAATCGCTTCAAGTTTCAATTCGCATGAACTGGCTTCTCTATTTAAGGGGGAGACCAGATCGCGTGAACCATTTCTGTCTCACACCACTCCGCACCAAACACACCCTTCAAAGGCGATTCAAGCGATTTGAGTGATTCTTCGTTTTCAAGGCTTAATCGTGTACTCTTGTGTTCGGAATCATCATATAAGTTGGTTAGCACAACTTGCATCATGGGAAAGGTACTGGATGATGTTTAATTGAACCAAATCTAATGAAATCATATGAACACGGATGAACAGGATCTTTAAACCTAGATCTAGGGTTATATAATGGATTAAAATGAATAAAAATCACATCAGTGTACTCGGAATTTGTTATAGAACAGATCTAGTGTTTCAATTTCATCATCAAAACATGTTTTAATCACCTGCAAAATCACTGTTCATAATGTGCGTTTCAAACGAAGTGATGACTCAGTTCGTACGAGATGGCAGATCGATTGATGATTCCAGATCACACGAGATGGCCAACTCGTTTGGGGTTCACATCGCATGAAATTGTTCAGTTCGTTTGAACACCAGTCCGTTTGAGTAGCCACATCGTTTGAAACCAGTTCGTTTGAAAATGCTCTTCATGATTGATCAGTTCGTTTGAAGCCAGATCGTGTGAATGATAAATTTGTTTTTGAAATTTGTGCAAAATGTTTAATTTGTTTATTTCTATGTGTATTTCAGGCATCGAACGTGGCATTTGAATCATCGCACAATATTTGCTGTGTATATGATGAAGAATTACCAAAGATGACTGTGTTTAAGGAGATTTTGCCATTTATGAGACGTTTACCAATTCAGAAAGCTTTGACAGATCAGCACAAAGTATTCAAGTCTCATATTGATCGATTCTGGAAGAAAGCTACTTATGATGAAGTGAATAATGTCATTAACTCAATAGTCCATATTGATAATGAAGATAAAGAGATCATAATCACTGAACAGCTTGTACGTGAAGTGTTAGAGTTTCCAGATGATGAAAATTCGCCAACAGGGTTTCCATAAAGGATGGTCAAAGGTTGTATGCTGAGAATGGGTTACAACGGTCCATTGAATAATGCAAACTATTTGAAAGCTTGTTTTATGAAACCGTATAAATTCTTTATTCATTCAGTGATTCATGCGCTTAGTCACAAGAAAGGTGGATATGATGTCATGAAAGATTATCATATGTGTATGGTGATGGCGTTGGTGCTAAAAAAGAAGTACAATTTTTCTAAAATTGTTTTTCATTACATGAAAGATAATATTACTTCAGGTAGTAGAAGTTGGGTGTATCCGAGGTTTGTGCAGATGAAGCTGGATCATGCATATCCAAATCTGGTGAAAGATGAACAGAATGATCTGATGATGTTGCATCACATGGATAACGAGACGTTAATCAGATTATCCAAGTACACAAAGAAGTGGCTGGAACCGAAGAAGACAATATTTTCGGGTACATCAAAGATGAAAAATATAAGGATCCAGATCCAGTCAATCATTTAAAGTGGAGGAATGATGCTGAGATGAAAGAAAAGAGTGCAACTGATGAATTGACGAAGTTAGCAGATTTCTGTGAAACACGAAATGATTGGTACACAAAGGTTGAAAAAGAAAAGAAAAAAGGTGGAAAGAGAACTCCTAAAGCTCAAGCTGAAGAAGGATCGTCTTCTCAACCGCAGAAGAAACTTAAGAAGAAAGCTGTTGAAACAATGTTAGTTGATGAACCAGAGGTTGATGAGACAGAAGCTGATGTTGAAAAAGATCAAGATCCATTAACTCCTGAAACTGAACGTTTGTTGAAAGATATTGATGATACTTTAGAAGCTGAGGAAGCAGCTGGTAAGAAAGTGGTTGATGATGAAGAAAAGAGTTCATCTGGTGAAGAAAGTGATATTGATGCTGAAGTTGATCGTTGGATAAAAGAAAACTCTGATCTGAAAGATAGAGAGAAACAAAAGAAAAGAAAAAGGAGTTCGGAAGATAATGATGAAACATATGTACCACCAAAAAATGTTCAAGTTGTATCACCACCATCTTCTGGAGGAAGAAAGAAATCTACTTCAAGAAAACGTGTCTTAACTCCAGTAGCACGAAGGTTAAAATTCAAGCTGAAAGTAAATCCACCACCATCACCACAAAATAAACCACCATCACCACCACCACAACAACCATCACCAGAACATTTACAATCACCACAATCACCTATTCATGAATAACCTCAAATAACTTCACCACACATCCTACAAACACCACCAACCACACAACCACCTGTTCATACTACTCCTGGATCATCTGGTTTTGGAAATTTTCCACACATTCCAGAGAGTCCAGTTCTTGAATCGCTTCAGGATTTTAGCTTTGTGAATGATGAGCTTGTGAAAAAGTTGCAAAAGAAGGTGGATGAGTTGTCAAGTGAGAAAAAGAAGTTAGAGAAACGTGTAAAGTCTGTTGAATCTGAGAATTCGTCTTTGCTGAAGAAGATTGAAACTGATCAAGTCAAAATAGACATTCTGAAAGTTCGGATAGCTGTCTTGGAAGAAGAGAAGGCTCGAAGGGATGAGCAGAATAAGTACTTCAAATTGAAAAACAAAGAATTAGAAGCCAAGAATGCTAGAAAAAAAAACATGAAGAGTATATGTTAAAGAAAGTGTTGGAAGATTTGATTGGGAAGCCGATTGAACAAAGGTTTGAAGAAATAGAGCTTGAAGAAGTTAGAGCTAGACGTAAAGCTGAAATGGAAGCTGAAATGAAAGATAAGGGTAAAAGTGTTCAAGTTGAAGATGATGTTCAAGTAACTGAAAGGGCAATTGTTCTGACTGAGCCTTGTCCATTAACTTCGGTATCTGGTTTGATTGAGCTGGAAGATGATGAAGAAGACGAAGATGATAATCTGAAAGATGATGCAGATGAAGTTTATTCTGTTCATAGTGATGATGACGATGATGGAAATGATGATGATGATGATCAAGGTACTTCGGGCATAAAGGTAACTGAAGCGTCACATGAAGAGAACATTGACAATTATCTTCAAGATGATGCAAATGAGGAACCAGAGAATGCAGAAGGTAAGGGGGAGCATGATGATGCTGAGAATGTTGATGAGAGTGCTGATAAGGGTACAGGGTTGATACTACGTCTTGAACATGATGTAGAGGAAGGTGAAATATTGCATACTTACAACAGAGCTGAGATTGTTAAGATGATGGTTGTTGAAGACAGTGAGTTTAAATTCGATTTTGAAGAGGAGTTGAATAAGTTTGACATCAATCAGCAACCAGAATATCAGTATAAGTACGTTGAAGAAGCTGACAATTATGACAAAGTGGAAGTAGAAGACTGGAGTGATGATGATCAGTCTGAGAATGTTAACGTTGATACTTCTTGCTTTCCGACGCTTGCTGAGTTTTTCAGTAAAGCAAATGAAGGTGAATTGAGAAGAAAAGTTACTGAGAGTATTAAAAGTAAAAGTTTTCAAGAAATGTCGAAAGAAGAACAAAGCGATGTAAAGAAGAAGTGGTTCAGGAAGGATACAGAAAGAAAGTACAAAAGACCACTGCAGTATTACAGAAGGGATAGAGAGATTTCTCTTGGTGACATCATAAGTTGGGGTTACTTGCCTCAAGTCAACTCTTATGCTATTCGAAGAGAATTTGGTGTTCAGTATTTTGAATATATTCAAGATATAATGTCTCTGCCTTTGTGGGATGTTGAAGAGTTGCCCAAAGTCAGAACGTTATCATATCCAGTCAGGGTTCATGATATGCCTACATGGGGCTTGATGAAATTTGAAGCTTTTAAAGATTTTCTTCACTTGAAGCCACATCAACCTAAGAAAGTCAAAAGAACGGATCCTGTTACAGCATTGAAGAAACAATTCTGCAAATCAAGAAGCCCAGAGTTATGAAGAATATTCCATTACCGGAGATGGAACATAATTTTCATGAAGGGTTCGTATGCTGGGTGTATAGCTGCATGACGACTGAAGCAGTGATTGTTTACAAAGTTGGGAATGAAAGCAGATACATTCATCTGTATGATCCGATGTGGATAGTGAATTGTTCTGCAAAGGATATTGAGTGTTTGTTTGTGAACAAGATTGGGTATAAAGCTGAAGATAAATATCAAGCTCTGCAGTTTCAGAAAGTTGCTACAATTTGTTTTCAGAAAGGTATAAATTCTGAAAATATGTGGTTATCAAAGTGGAGAAAGATTGAAAAGGAAGAGTTTCTGAAAGCTGAGAAGGAGAGAAAAGAGCGTGAAGAAAAGGATAGGATTGCTAGATTTACATGTGTGCAAAGGCTAGCTGAAGAGGAGCAGAGAGCTGCGAAAGAGAAAGAACAGCTCAGGAAAGCGTTGCTGAAGAAGCCAAAGCGTCATGAGGAAAAGTTCAAGTCTTTGTGAAAGAATGTTTTGAAGACAGATTGACTGAAGACTGCGACAATATCCAAGGGGGAGTTTGTTGATGCATAATGTCTATCGCCTACGTCATCAGTCTGTGTCGTGTCAGTAATGTGTAAAAAGTCAAAATATTAAGTTTATATGTTTTGTAGTCCAGTTCGCACGAACTGATGTATTATAAGTCAGGTCGCACGAACTGGAAGTTGTCCAGTTCGTGCGATGTAGATGTATGAACTCGTGCGAACTAGAGAGTCTATAAATTGGCATGTGATGTTTTTCATTTGTAACTTCTGGAGATTTCTGTCACGAAGTGCTGTCAAAATTCTCTCTGTACGAAAACGTTTTATATGAATGAAGAACATGTTTAAAGTGATTTTCTACTCTTCTACTCCTGTTCTAACAATGATTAATGGTTTCTAGTCTGATTCCGCCTTTCTAGAGACTAGATTTGACTCAGACCGACTCGTTTTGGACGATTCATCGATCCTACAGTATCATTTCTTTGACAAATTTCGTAATATATTACTAATATCGGACAATTGCGCTTTCATTTACATTACCATTCATAATACACTACTTTTTACATTAACAACATTAGAAATGCACATGTGCATCCATATGTATGAACTTGTTATAACATTAACAACACTAGAAATGCACATATGCATCTATATGTATGAACATGTTATAACTTGTTTTGGTACACCACTTTGAATACATTTTCCCTTTCATCTATCATACCATCCATAATACATCTATATATATATATATATATATATATATATATATATATATATATATATATATATATATATATGGGACCGCTAAAATGAAAACCACCTCCAGTTGTAAGAACCGCAAGAACCAGTTCCTAAACACTAGATCAACAAGATGGATGGATGAGATTAAAAGTAACTAATATTAATATTAAATACATTTTGTCTTATTATGTCTTTAATATTTTAATCTAAAAAGGTATTTTAGTAAAATTACTTTTTTTTATCTTTTAGTCTTTATTATTTTTTTATTACTTTTTTGTTTTATAATATTACTTTTTGTTTTTTAAAAAGAATTTTTTTATTAAAATCATTTTTAAATTCAGATTTTTTTAACAAGACAATTTTTTTTTCGCGTCGGTTTTTGCACGCCGTTTTTACGCCCGGCTTTTTCACGCATCGTTTTTTAACGGGGCCGTTTTTGCACGCCGTTTTTCCGCCCGTCTTTTTCACGCGTCGTTTTTTAACGCGTTGTTTTTACGCCGGGCTTTTTCAAACGTCGTTTTTTTAGCGCGCCGTTTTTTACGTTTTACAATTTACATAAAAAAAGTTTTACGTTTTACATTAAAAAGTTTACGTTTTACGTTAAAAAGTTTACGTTTTGCGTTAAAAAATTTACGTTTTACGTTAAAAACTTTACGTTTTAGGTTAAAAATTTACGTTTTACGTTAAAAATTTTACATTTTACGTTTAACGTTAAAAATTTTACGTTTTACGTTAAAATTTTTAAACTTTTTACGTTTTACGATAAACTTTTTACGTTTTACGTTAAACTTTTTATGTTTTAAGTTTTACGTTCAACAATTTTTACGTTTTACGTAAAACTTTTTACGTTTTGCGTTTTACGTAAAAAAAATTACGTTTTACGTAAAACTTTTTACGTTTTACGTTAAAACGAACGCACCCATAAATCGCAAACTCGGTAGGTGTCTCAGATAGATTGTTGTCATCATCAACTGGGTGGAAAAAAATTAAAAAACCAACAACATCAAAACAATGTGTATCTCGAAAAAAACGGGGTTTGGCTCAGATTTTCCGATAATCAGAGGCTGCAAAGTAGGGTTGCACGTTCAAAAACCTACCCTCCACCATCCTTGCTGCGCCATCATCACCAAAATCTACGTTTTTTTTTTTTTTTTTTTTGCATCATTGCTGCCCCAAATCCAAACAGATCAAAACCCACATAATCAAAGAATACAAAATACATCATTCAAACAACCTGCATTATTCAAAAAAAATTCAAAACAGTTGCAACTCAATATTTCCAGATCCTGATAAATAATTCAAGCTTTTAATAATAACTCAAAGCTAAATATACTAATCTTGTTGACAGTATATGTTTTTAAAAATCCATTTTGACCTTACTCACATAAAAATTTATGTAGATGCCAAACATAGTTGCAAAAAATAATGGGAAAACCCTTTGTTCACTGCCACCAACATTCAAGATCGGGACAAAAACAGAGACACGAGATCGGAAAAAAAAACATCAAGAAAACCATCGCTACCTTGTCGGCATCCCACCGTCGCCGTCCTCTTTCTCAGCCGGAGCTGCAACGCCACCGCCGTCGTCCTCTTTCTCTCTCCTCGGACTCTCTTTCTCTCTACAACGAGTGTGAACGAGTGTGGCAGAGGGACAAACAGGGGTGGGTGATGCCGGTGGTGAACGAGAGTGAGAGAGAGAGAGAAACGAGGGTGGGTGATGCCGGCGGCGAGTACATATGAAACTCCGGCGTCGGTGTGGTGCCGGTTTGGGTGTGATGCAGGTGTAGGTGGGGTTCAGAGGGCTGAAGGTGACGAAGATGATGATCTCTTCATCTTCATCATAGATGAAAGAGATAAATTCTCTGGAAGTTTCAAAAGAGATGAGAGGTTTGGTGTTGCAGGTTTGTTTTTCTCTAGATGAGAGATGAAAATAGAAGATGGAGTTGAAGTTTAAAGAGAAGAGATGAGAGATTAAAAGTCTGCAAGTATTAATGAAGAGAGGGAGGGAGATTAGACAATTTGAGTAAATGACCAAAACACCCTTTGTGTTGGTGTAATCTGATTGGTAGAGAGTGATTCTCACGGTTCTTACAACTGGAGGTGGTTTTCATTTTAGCGGTCCCCTATATATATATATATATATATATATGTATATATATATATATATATGTATATATATATATATATGTATATATATATATATATATGTTGAGGATCCGTTAGGCACCACCCTTTATTGTGAGAACTGCGAGGTCTAGTGTGAAAACAACCAAAACTACTTAAAAAACACACAATTTTTTTTTTAACTTTTTCATTAAAAATTGCAATTTTTTTATAATTTTTTTTGATTTTTTTAAAATATTTTTTAATCCGAATAAAATTACCGACGCACAATTGCATATTTCATATTTCTTGAATAACAATTACTGATACACATGTGCATATTTTATATTTCTTGACAACACCTATACATTTTTCCTTCCATTAACACTACAATCCATAATACATTAGCAATATTATCCAATTTCACTTCCGTCTACACTACCATCAATAATACATTGCCAATATGTATAGTATTTCAAACTATTCACATGTGCATTAGGGGTGTTCAGAATTCGATACGGATTCGAAAATTCGAAATTCGATTCGATTCGAATTCGATTAAAAATGTTAGAATTCGAGTCGATTCATATTCGAGTCCAGTAATCGAATTAGAATCGAATAGAATTTATGATTTCAATTCGATTCAAAATTTGAATTCAATTTATATATATATTTTTTAATATATGTATATACACACACAAACATATATATACACACACACATATAACTTCTAAACTTGGCCAAAGTATTAAATACTCTTTGATAGTTTATTATTCATAACATTACCAAACCTTCTGATATATAGCCATATTACTTATTTCCAAATTTTTACCTAACTTAAATCTCTACGAATAACCAACCTATCTTCTAAATTTTGGTGTTTTGACATATTAATAGTTAATTAATTTAGCAGATTATTATATTTTATGTTGAATATAATTATTTATAGTAGTTTAAAAAAATGAAAGTAAAACAATTTATTATTTAGGGTGAATTTGAATTAAATCGAATTTATTCGAATTCGATTCAAATTCGAGTTTCAAATACTAATAGAATCGAATCGAATATGAATTCATGCAAAAAATTGAAAAATTTGAATCAAATAATTCGAAAATTCATTATTCGATTCGATGAACACCCCTAATGTGCATCACCAACCTTCATTCCATACCAGACAATATATTACATCATAAACAGACAAATATAACCAAACTATCAATCACCAGATAAAATTAACCAAAATAAGCATTTGTGCATACAAATGACAACACCATTTAAAAAGTGATACACATGTGCATATCTTCCTAATGGCATCATTAAATAGCAAACAACCTTTTTTTAACTCTTTGATTAGCATTACGTTATCATCCTCCATAGCATTTAGCATCTTTTGTACCCTTTATGCATCGATTTCAGAACAAAAGTTACCTTCTTCACTTTTTTCCATTTATTAATCTATAATAATAGACAACCCATAAAATAACCAAACACACAAACTTAATGCATATGTGCATTAACATTAATTCTCTCGGTATTGTATAAACTATGCACATGTGCATCAATATGAATGACCTTAGTGATTTAAAAAAAAATATTTATTAGGGTTTTTAATTTTATAAATTGTGGTGTAGACGGAAGGAAAATTGTATAATATTGGTAATATATTACGGATGGTAGTGAATGTATAGGTGTTGTCAAGAAATATGACATATGAAGATGTGCATCATTAATTGTTATTCGGACTTTTTTATAAATAAAATGTTGCGAATTTTAATGGAAAATAAAAAAATGTGTATTTTTTAAGCTGTTTTAAGTAGTTGTGGTTGTGTTCACACTGATTCTCATGATAAAGGTGGTTCTCGCATGAACCCTACCGTGTATATATATATATATATATATATATATATATATAGGGGACCGCTAGAATGAGAACCACCTCGAGTTATGAGAACCGCGAGAACTACTTGATCCGGGGCGAGGTGGACCAATTTTTTTTTCAAAAACGTAGATGCATGTAATATAAACACATTCGTAAAAAAAAAAATTTAAAAAAACGCCGTGTGTGTAGTTTTGAGCACCACAAGTTTGTGGTTTACGAGTTCCGTAAATTTACGGAACTCGTAAACCACAAACTTGTGGTGCTCAAAACTACACACACGGCGTTTTTTTTAATTTTTTTTTTACAAATGTGTTTATAATACATGCATCTACGTTTTTGAAAAAAAAAAGTGGTCCACCTCGCCCCGTACGGTGTGGTTCTCGCGGTTCTCATAACTCGAGGTGGTTCTCATTCTAGCGGTCCCCTATATATATATATATATACGGTATGGTTCATTTGAGAACCCCTCTTAATACGAAAACCACTAGAACCAATGTGAACAAAACAAAATGTACCTCACCAAAAAAAAACCTAAACACCCCCCCCCCCCCCCCTAAAAAAATGTACCTCACCAAAAAACTTTCAAAAAAACCTAACCCCCCACCCATCAAAAAACTAAAAAAAAACATAACCCTCACCCTCCAAAAACCTAAAAAACCTACCCCCTCCCCCCCCCCCCCCCCTCCCCCTCTCCCACCCACAAAAACCTAAGAAAACCTAACCCCCACCCTCCCTCCCAAAAAAAAAAAAACTAACTCCCCCCCCCCCTACCCGGCACCCCACCCAATTTAAATGAAAAAAACTAAACCATAAAGCTAAACCACACAACTAAATGCTAAAATAGTTTTTTATTATATTTTTATTAATTTCGTCACTAAAAAAATTTGATCAACGTGCACATGTGCAACGGTACATTTTGTTCAATATTTTTTCAATTTTTATTAAAAAATCGTTAAATTTCGTTATTAAAAAAACAGTACCGCTGCACATGTGCATTGATACTGTTGTTCAGTTTTTTGGTGATGAAATTTAGCAATTTTTTTATAATAAAAATTATTTTTGTGCATTTTTAAATTTTTTTTTTGTATTTTTGGTTGTGTTTACACTAGTTCTCGCGGTTCTCGCAATAAATGGCGGTTCCTAACGAATCCTTATCCTCTCCCTCTCTCTCTCTCTCTATATATATATATATAGGGGACCGCTAAAATGAAAACCACCTCCAGTTATGAGAACCATGAGAACCACTTATTAGCCCTTAGATCAACTTGATGGATGGGTGAGATTAAAAGTAACAAAAATTAATATTAAATGGTTTTTGTCTTATTATTTCTTTAATATTATAATCCAAAAGGGTAATTTAGTAAAATAACTCTATTTTGTTTTTTTATCTTTATTGTTTTTTATTAGTTTTTTGTATTATTATATTACTTTTTATTTTTTAAACATAACTTTTTTATTAAGAACATTTTAAAATTCAGATTTTTTTAAACATTTTATACTTTTTACAATTTAAGTTTTACGTTAAACTTTTTACGTTTTACGTTATTTTGACGCGCCGTTTTTACGCCGGGTTTTTTCAAGCGTCGTTATTTTAAAACGCCGTTTTTTTACGCGCCGTTTTTTACGCGCCAATTTTTTAACGCCGTTTTTTTACGCGCCTTTTTTTAACCCCAATTTTTTACACGTCGGTTTTTTACGTTTTACGCGTCGGTTTTTTACGTTTTACGCGTCGGTTTTTTACGTTTTACGCCCCGGTTTTTTACATTAACGTTTTTCGTTAAAACTTTTTACGTTTTACGTAAAACTTTTTACAAATTACGTTTTACGTAAAAACGTTTTACGTTTACGTTTACGTTTTACGTAACACTTTTTACACTTCACGTTTTTACGATTTACGTTAAAAAGTTTACGGTTTACGTTAAAAAGTTTACGGTTTTTTTTTTTTTTTTTTACAAAAACTTTTTTACGCAAAAAACGAACGCACCCAGAAATCGCAAACTCGGTGAAGCGTCTCAGATATATTGTTATCATCATCGACGCCTAAATTTAAAAAAAAACCCAACAAACAAAAATCAAAAGAACGAGTGGTTTTTAGAAAAAAAAAAAAAAACGAAGTTTTGGCTCAGATTTTCCGATAATCAGAGGCTGCAAAGTGGGGTTGCAGGTTCAAAAACCTACCCTCCACCAACCTTGCCGCGCCAACGTCAGTTTTTTTTTTTACATCATCACCGCCGATTCAATAAGGCACCAGATTCAACCGATTTAAACATCCAAAAGGAACAAGAAACATCATTCAACACATATTCAAACAGATTCAATAAATTCAACATATTCAAAAGGCAAACAGATTCACCATCGATCATATTAAAACCCACAGAAGGAACATGAACATCATTCAAACAAAACATGAACATGAACATCATTCAACCAAAACCCAGCAAAAGGAACATGAACATCACTGTTTTTCACAAAACCAGTAGCCACCACCCTTAAAAAACACCCTCTTCCTTCACCCCCCCAAAACCGGCACCACCTCTAGCCACCACCCAACCACCGGCACCACCGACATCGATCGCACCACCGGCACCACCCGACATCACCGGCACCACCGACATCGACGGCATCACCGGCATCGACGACACCACCGGGTTTAGAGACAAAAGGGTGTGGTGTTTGGGGGTAGCCGACAACCAAGGGGGCCTAATTTACAATTCAGAGACACAAGATCCAAACCCAAAAAAAACAGAGACACAAGATCCAAAAAAACATACCGTTAAAACCCATTTTTTCAGATCGACAAAGAGTCTCCAACAAATGAAGGGAGAGAAAGATCTGTAAGTATCTCCGGTCGTCACCGGTTTCGACACCCCCTCACCCACCCCTTCACCCATTCTTTCAACCAGTAGCCATCACCCAAACAACACAAAGAAGTTCAACCAGTAGCTAACACAAGAAGTTCGGCCGGTCATCAATGAAGGTGACCCCGGCGATGGTGGAAGACGAAGACGCCGCCGCACACGGCGGCGATGATAGAGACGGCGGTGGTGGAAGACAGTCGGTCATCACTGAAGGTGACCCGGATGGAGGGGTGGGTTGAGATCGGAGCAGGAGGATGGTGGTTGCGATGTGGTGGTGGGAGTGGGGTTGAGATCGGAGCAGGAGGATGGTGGATGCTAATGGAAATGGGAGTGGGGTTTGGATTTTCAAGAGAGAGAGAGTCTGCAATGCAACTATGAATATAAAGGAAAGAGAGAGAGATGAAACATTAAATGAAAGACATAGGAGAGAGAGGAATGATATGATATTTTGGTGTAAATGACTAATATACCCTTATTGTTGTCAAAATCTGATTGGGGGAGACTGGTTCTCATGGTTCTCATAACTGGAGGTGGTTTTCATTCTAGCGGTCCCATACATATATATATATTACTGTTGTTATTACAATTATGCTTATAACTTAATCATTCAGTGTGGTTTCACGTAAAATATACTTTAATGAAATCACGTAGTCACGTAATAATACATACTCAACTATTGTTACGTAATTACGTAATCACTTAGTGTGGTTTCAGTGTTGGGCATTGAGTATTCAAAAATCACGTAGTCATGTGTTGGGCATTCAAAATCACGTAATGAGTATTAAAAATCATGTAATTTTTTTTAAGAAAACTATATTAATAGGCTGCTTGAATTAAAGAGAACTAAATGCTCTTTGATACGGTGTAATTTTTTTAAAACAATATTAACATATGAATAAGTTATAGACATTTGAAAATCAAGGGTTGGGGGAAGTTTTAGTGACAAAAGGACTAGAATACCCTTTCTACATTTATTTCTTCTTGAACCTCATAATTACGAAAAATGCTACCGCCTAGTTTTTGAGGTTCTTGTGAAGTCAATGATCAAGGTTGTCTTCTACACTTCGTACAAGAATTCTCTCTTGTAAATGATCAATTATTTTGCTTGGCAAGCGGTCGATGGAAACATTCCGACGGCGGCATGTCTTGCTAAAAGATGCGTCTTCTTCGGTAACGGATTATGTCTGATGTGTGGTGTAACATCCAGAAAATTAGCCATCAGTTTATTTAGGTGAACCGTTTACTCATATATTTTTCTGAATGAACCCATTAACATATTTCGCGTGTAAGACCTTATTTTAATAAGATGACAAACAAGTTCGGCACTTGCACCTTAGCATAAATGAATTAAAGGGACCCGTTTGTTATTATTTAAAAGGGGGTTTATATTATTTTGGGTTCAAGTTATACAAAACGATTTAAGAGGGGTGTAAATGGAATATTACTATTGATAGCTAATTAAAAGGGAAACAAAACCCTAGGTCTTATGCAACGTATGAGTTCAGCCGCAGAAAACAAACAAGAGAGATAGAGAGGTCGAGATCAGGCGATTCGATGATGGTTTTCAATCAAGCAACTTTAGATCACGATAAGGTAAACATTGTTTGTATTTTCTCGCGTATACTCAGTCCATTTTGCATGGGTTCCCGTCGGGTTTGCTAAGATGGTGGCTGACGAGGGTGGCGATCGGCTGGGATGGAGACGGGGTGTGATGGTTATCGGCTGTTGCGTTGGAAGCGATGTGTGGGTGGTCGTGTTAGGTGGTGATAACAAAGATGTTAGATGTGGCGCGACGATGATGATTGACGTGGTGTTCGACAGTGTGTGATGGTGGAGCCTGGCTTCGGGTTGCTATGGCGTGTAGAATGGTTGTCATGGGTGGCTGTGGTGACTTTTAATTGAGTTTGCATGGAACTGTGGGGTGTGGAATGGAAGTAGAAAGTTGTACTCTCGAGTTATTTAGGCACGTTGGTTCGACAACCGACTCGATACGACACACGGTCCGGGTCAGGTGCATGGAAACAAGATTAAGGTTTGTATCGGTTGGGAGGATATTACCTTGTATGACCACGACGAAGACTCGGACCCTTGTTACATTATTGAAGAACAATGCTAGTGATGGATCATTGAAGCTCGCATGGTTCTAAATTTTGTATGAAGGCTGCCAAGCCGTGTGAGGTGGGAGGTTGATGGTGATGTCATGGCGTTTGAATACTTTCTGGTTACATGTTCTGTTATGCATGATGGAGCATGGGAAAGACATGTGAAAATCTTTAATTTCGTGCATGGGTAATGTGAGTGTCATGCGTGACTACATGCATGGAAAACCAAGAAAGGTGTGTGTTTAGAATTAGTTTCATTATGTTTTGAAATTTCTCATGATAATGATATGATGATGGCTGATGTATGATGTGGGTGTAGAAATTAAATATAGGTGTGTGGTTGCTTTCTTCAAGCAGTGGTGGATCTAGGAATTTTTTGTAGGGGTTCACTTTTTAATATGTTCCAATTTCATATGTCCGAACATAAAAAAATCGAGTCGGTTCGACAATTCGGGTCAGATAAGGTTCATCACATAATAAAAATACGATACAACAATGAAAAAGAATCGTCATGATAAATTTAAAAACACGTAATGTAAATAAGTTGGTCTTTACGAATAAAAGAACATATCTATGGTTGTTCTCTACGAGGTTTCATCTTTTGAAAACTTTGCATTACATTCTCGATGAAAACGTGTTGTAATAACTCCCCTTAATGTAGCAAATGCAATAATCGTTCTATTACCAAAGAATCGTTCATGTATCTATCATCACCAATCCTATTACGAGTGAGATTAATATATGGAAATGACATTTTTAAACGAACCAAACGATCTATTATTTGTTTTCTTGAAAGAATTGATGTATATTTCTGTTGAGTTATTTTAATACCACTAAGGGTGTTCATTAAACGATGAATTGTTCAAAAGGAAGAAAGTCGGCTCGTTTGGCTGGTTTGAAATATATAGGGTCTCGTTTACAATTTGGTTTTGATGTAAACCAAAGTGGTTGTATAACGGTATTTATTATTTTTTATGGTGAGGAGACTGCAGATCACATCGCGGCCTCTTGTGTTTTTGTGAGATCAATTTGGTGGCATATAAGCGTTTGGACGAAGACACCGGTCAACACACATGCCTCGTCTTTCCAAGACTTGCTGGAAGGACTACATAACATGAAAGGTTCGTCAATCTGGAAACAAGTTTTGGAGATGGTTTTTGCTGTAGCTGTATGGAAAATTTGGATGGCTCTGAATGGCTTACTTTTCGAAAACAGGCCTTTTATTGTCTCTAAGGTCGTGGAAGAGATAAAAGAGGAATCCTTCGTTTGGCTTAAAAATAGAACGCGGTTCAGCGATATCAAGTGGGAGAGATGGAGAGATTTCAATATCCGTGATTTCATCTTGTAATTTTCTGTTTTTTATTTTCGGGTCCTCCAGTTTCTTACTGGCCCCTTGTTCTATTTTATGCTTTATATAAAATAGCTCCGGTTTAAAAAAAAAAAAAAAAAAGCGTATGTGTATATAATTCATCAACAATCCTTATTATTAACATAATTGCTTAAAGTTAAGTTGTCATATTTAATGATAGTTCAAGAATTCGGTGGGTTAATCAATGAATTTAACCAACAAAATAAATAAATGGATCACTTGTAAAGGTAAAACCCAGTAGTAGCCCACCCCATTTTACATCCAAATAAATGTAAAACTCTCACTGTGTTTCCTACCCCTTGGTAAATCCAACCACACAATCATGTAATAACAAGCTAAAAACAAGAAAAAAAGATATTCACTAACTCAGGTAAAAGGGTTCGAACTAAAAGGGTTCGAACTGGCGACCTGTACGTCACAAAACACCCGCGTTACCGGTGCATCACTACAAACATTTGACCAAAGGTTCCTTTTAAAAATATTAAAGGGTTCCTTCTCTTTTTTTAATTGTTTTACACTATAAATTACAAACTGAGGGGGTTCCTGGGAACCCCCTCGGTGGGCTTAGATCCGCCCCTGTCTTCAAGCACACGAGATGTAAAAAAATGTGGGAATATGTGATGATTTAATTAAGAACTCAAATCTCTCTCATGGATTTTGTTGAATTTAGTTAGGTTCGGGTAAGCGTTTCATATGGAGGTAGATTCAGAGATGTTGACGGGTCGGGTATACGTTATTTATTTGAACGAACTGTAATCACGAGTTCTTCGGGTATACGGGTTTCAGGACGCGGTACGAGATGGCTAGCTTGCGGATTTGGAAGCTTTGCAACCGGTGAGTTCTAATCCCCTTTTTCTTAAATATTTTATGGGCTAGCATACATGCTTTTCACATGTTTTCATACATGTTAGGAGCTTTATAGATTAACGAGTTTTGCGAATAAAATGTTTTATATATAAACGTTTTTCCAAGAAAAATGTTTTTATACGACGTAGTGATTAATCGGGCTATATGAGTCCTGCATAGGCGTATGCCATTTTGTTTACTTATGTCGAGGTCGTATAGGTATGAGGCGTGGTAGGTGTCGATATTAAAAGCACAACTTGTGTCGTGATAAATTTTATTTGATAATTCTATCATAGGTTTCGAACCTTAGTGGTATTGAGATCGTGAAGGTAGTAGTTGACGTGCTTTTAACATTGTATGTGTATATGTGCCTTATGTGAAATAGCATCCTTGAGGTGCTTGATGTCGGTTACTCGTGATGGCGGCGTTACCTTCGGGGTGGCGTCAGGTCACAAGATGCGGGTTACTCGTGATGGCGGCGTTACCTTCGGGGTGGCGTCAGGTCACGAGATGTTGGTTACTTGTGATGGCGGCGTTAGCTTTGGGGTGGCTTCAGGTCACAAGATGCGGGTTACTCGTGATGGCGACGTTACCTTCGGGGTGGCGTCAGGTCACGAGAAACACCCTTGTGGTGTTTAAATAATTAGCCCTAGTGGCAATGATGGACCCTTCGGGGTAATATGTGGGTGACGGACTCTTCGGGGTCAAATTAGAGGAGACGAAACCCTGACGAGGATAGCCTTCGGGCAACAACTAATGTGTTTGGTTCCCACCTTATGTGCTTATGTGCTTCACGCTAGTTAAATGGTGGGTAAATGATTATTATTTGTGCAGTTGACGAATGAGGTCAAATGAAGCGGGTGAAAAATGATGTTTTATTATGGAGTTGTTGAGTGATGTAAAATTGCATAGTTGTCCGCTGAGGTTAAGTTACAATTGGGTTTTTGGGCTATTAATTGTTATGTCCTATATACGGGTCAGTTTGGTTAATTTTCCTATGAATTTAGATGCAATGTGGGTCATCCTTTGGTGTTTAAATAATCTGGTCCACATCGGAAAGGATTATTGTAGGATGATTGCACTAGGATATAGGTGGAGTTTTGAGTCATTTTGGGTGGCGGGTTATCGTTAAAATTTAAAATGACGTTAACGTATTTTAATAAACGATGGTGGTTTTAAAATGATGGTGTTTTGGTTTTCAAATAAAGCATTTGGGATGTGTTTTAAATTCTTCAACTAAACTGTTAGAACTCATTCAACGTGGCTGACTTTTGCATCTATGTTTGATTGTTTTGCAGGTGTGTAATTCAAGTCGGTGTTGCTCTTGGCTGGCAGATGGGCTTACTCGTGATATGGTGAAATGCATTCGATTTGTTAGAAACTAAATAAAATTTTGAGTTTTTATTTAATCATGTATTGTGTTAAGTGAAATTTCCGCTGCGTATTTTTGAGAAAAGACTTATTTTCAAACAGTACACTGTGACGTGACCCAACTATATGGTTCCCAGTTTGGGGGCCTTACAAGTTGGTATTAGAGCAATAGTTTAAGAGAAATAGGCATTCTTGAATGCCTAAACTTAAACTGTAACGGGACCAAAGTAATGAATGCCACCACGAGTAACCGCGAGCCAAGGGGTTTGTTTTAAGTGTTGTGTTCAGTAATTGATGTTCCTATGTGTTGTGTGTTTTCATACTTGAAAGGTAAAACACTAGTGTGACCGTGACGGGAAATGTTTAGAACGTCTGTAGTGACATGGACAATCAATAGCACTTGATCAACATTGTTGGCAGTTTATTGTTACTTCCTGTGTTCTAAATGATTAGTTGGATTAAATCGTGCGAATGTTTTGCCTTGGGCGGGTGGTTAATCACTAGTTGATGGTTGGATTATGCCTTGAGACAAGATTGCATTGTATTATCGTCTATTAATTAGTGAAGGAGTCATTTATGAGTCTAGCTACATGCATTTTGTGATTTAATTTTCGATGCGTACATTGTGGTTGATGTTGGTTTTGTGTAGTCATACGTGCCCACGTGGAAATGCTTTAATGGCATGATTTGTATTAGCATAATACTTGATATGGTTTAACGGTCACTGTCGACCAAGTTATGTGAATAGACTAGTATAGACATAACGTGTAATTTGTTTGTACTGATATAGTGGCCTATTCGGCTAATTGAAATAAATTAGCTTATACGGAACAACTGGAATGAGTTAGCCTATTTAGCACGACTGAATTAGCCTACTCGGCAGAACTTGAAGGGAGTGGTGATGATCACTCGTGAGATATGCATATTCTCAAAGTATATGTGATGTGTGTAAAATGCAACATATAAATTACATCAAATGAGGCATAAAACTAACCCTTTTTAGTACTAATGTTGGAAAAAATGTGCTTTTGTCTTCCTTTTGTATTTTCAGGGTTAAAAGAGCTTAAACGAACAAAAGAAGCAAAAATACAGCTAAATCTAACATAAATACAAGAAAAGGAATAAACGTAGCATGCCCGACCCCTCGACAGCATCTTCCCAAGCAAAAACAAGACAACAGAAGGCTGAATACGCCCCGTGTCGAGCGGACACGGGGGCGTGCCCAAGTGTCTGCAGAAAAGAGAAAGTAGTAGAAGCTTCTATTTCCCAACACGGGGGCGTGCCCAGCGGGCACGGGGCCGTGGTCAACGCAAAGATTCGCAGAATCTGAGCAAATCTTGATAATACAGATACGCTTCTGCACACGGGGCCGTGCCCAGCGGACACACGGGCGTGGTCAACTAATACAGACAAACCGCATTAAATGAAGAAAGAGAAGAAGGGTGGACACGGGGCCATGCCCAGCGGACACGGGGCCGTGTCCGGGCTTCTGTGCAGACTATAAATAGGGGTGCTTGGCTCACTTGCAAATCATCCATTGGCAAACCACCTCTCTCACACTTCACCCACCCACCACCACCATCACAACCCACATCCACCACCATCATCCATCATCCATCATAGAGTGTGTGTAGTAGTCTCGGGATCCAAGATTGATCGTAAGAGTTCTTGACAATCAAAGGCCATGTTTGCCTAAGTCTCTTACATCACTTGGTGAAGACAAGCATTTAGTGTAATACTTTTTATTTTTAATCTTTTCGCACTTTTTATTTGGTTATGTATTAATGACTTTAATAACTAGTTTCTTAGGTTGAAGGTGAAACTTCCTTATCATTTGTTCGTGGTGTCTTGGCGTTATTTTACTGTCTATATAAAATAAAAGATTTGCACCATTCATATCTCCACGGTCTATATGTAGATATGTAGGCTACCTGGTCGGGGGTTAAGGGAAAGGTTTGGTAAGCGTCATGCCTTGTTCAGTGTATAGATCCTGCAAGGACCTGGGTCAAGCTTAGTAGGACCTCCTTCAATACCCACTGGTATTGGATGGCAGGGGTTCGAATTTCTTGATCCCCTCATATGTAAACTACTATTAAAACACTAACCCGGCTACTTAGGATTGTATCCCTGCTGACTCAAACTACTTAGCCGAGGGTAACGTCACCTTCAAAAGAGGGGCCTACCACATTACGCATTAATAACTTAATTAATTATCTTTCAATAATCCAACCCTTTAGGATTGTATCCTTGCTAACTCAAACTACTAGGTTGAGGGTAACGTCACCTTCAAAAGAGGGGCCTACTACTATAACTAAGATAATCT
This sequence comes from Helianthus tuberosus, assembly GCA_030545235.1. Taxonomy (NCBI): domain Eukaryota; kingdom Viridiplantae; phylum Streptophyta; class Magnoliopsida; order Asterales; family Asteraceae; genus Helianthus; species Helianthus tuberosus. The sequence goes on along the minus strand of JARYGA010059765.1, from coordinate 3,062,507 downwards.
CTTAAATAGTGCAAAAGTGTGGAAATAATCAAAGGTTACACTAAAGGCGAGTCGGATCCAAGTGATTCATCTTGTCTATCTGTTTTTATTTTTATTTTTAATATTTAGCATTTTTAGTTTTTTATTTTCATGTTTAAACTTTTTTCTAAAATTTTGATTTGATTAGACGTTGAGGATAAACCGGTACTAAAAGCTCTTGTGTCCTTGGACGACCTCGGTATCTTACCAACGCTATACTACGCTCACGATGGGTGCACTTGCCCATATGTGTTTCAGTGTTAGTAAAATATCGTGTTTTATAAATTTAAAACTTGACTAAAGTGTAAAAAGGGCTAAAAATATACATAAATATATATAACACCGCACGCACATCAAGTTTTTTGCGTCGTTGCCGGGGACACAAGGATTTTAAGAAAGTTAGGAATCAACGGCCAAATCGTTTTTCTTATTTTTCTGTTTTTTTAGGATTATTCTTAATTTTTCAGTTTCTGCAGAGGTCAGCACGGGCCGTGCCTGGTCGGACACGGGCCGTGCCCAGCATTGTTACTGGCAGTTCTTATTTGCTGAGTTACAGAGAGTTGAGCACGGGGCCGTGTCGGTGCAGCACGAGGCCATGTCGAGCTCCCCAGTAACAGGGATCTGGAAAATAATTACTGTATCTCCGACTATGGGCCGTGTTCATCTGAGCACGGGGCCGTGGTGAAACTTCTGACCAACGTTCTTTTTTGTTTTTATTACATGACTTGGAACCCAGGCACCACATCTGAACTTTCTACGCAGTGTATGAGCTCCAGTTCTAGTAGAGACATAAAAGAACCTCTAGACAAACCCGAACGCTTTCTAAGAAAAAGACTTAAAGCTAAAAACCAAGAGAAAGTTTCGGGGGACCCACTTCCAATGGCGGATCAACGTACCCTCATGGATTACCTACGACCCACCGTAGGAAATCTCGGCGCCGCTATAAATGCACCGAATGTCGAGGCCAACAACTTCGAACTTCGGCCGCATTTGATACAAATGCTCCAAAACTCCGCAACCTTCATGGGCTTGCAGACGAGGATCCCCATTTACATATTACTAACTTCTTGGAAATATGTGATACTTTTCGGATCAATAGAGCACCAAATGACGCCATCCGCCTTCGAATGTTTCCATTTTCACTAAAAGACCGAGCTAAGGCTTGGCTTAATACCCTCCCAGTTGGTTCGGTAAACACCTGGGATGAACTAGCCCAAAATTTTTTATATAAGTATTTCCCTCCTGCTAAAACGGCTAAATTAATGACTGAAATTAATACATATTCACAAGAAGACGGGGAATCCTTATATGAAACTTGGGAAAGGTTCAAGGAGCTACTAAGAAAGTGTCCTCATCATGGTCTTGCGGTATGGCAACAAGTCTCTACTTTCTATAATGGGTTGTTGCCACACATAAGACAAACACTTGATTCTAGCTCAGGGGGACTTCTTGGTAATCGTCGCCCAAATGAAATTTACAATCAAATTGAGGAAATTGCTCAAACCAATTTTCAGTGGCACACTCCCCGAGGCACAAAATCTATTGCCCCGGGCGCCCATAAGGTTGACGAAAGCACCTCTTTGCAAGCCCAATTCGAGGCCCTTTCTTCAAAAATTAAAAAGTTAGAAATGGCAAAAACGGTCTCGGTTATGGCTTGTGAGGGGTGTGGTGGGCTACATGAAAATTGGAGTTGTATGAAAGAAATGGATAATCAAACGGAAACGGTAAACTACATTGATAATAGACCTAGGCCGTCGGGTCCTCCAACGGGTACCTACAACCAAGGATGGTGTAACCACCCTAACCTTGGTTGGAGAGAACCCGGCAATAGTAGTAACCAACAAAATCTAAACCAACGAACAAACTTTCAACAACCAAGAAACGAGTCACAAAATTTCTCTCAACAACAACAAGGGGGACGAGAGAGGCTTGAAGATACCGTATCTCGCCTCATCTCCGACACCGAAAAGAAAAACTCAGATCGATTCCAACAACTGGAATCGAACTTTAGAAATCAACAAGCTAGTATTCAAAATATTGAAAAACAAATAAATCAACTAGCTCAAAATTTCTCCGAGATACCACAAGGCGCGTTACCAAGCAATACCGAAACCAAATCAAAGGCGCAAGTGCATCTCATCACATTGAGAAACCGTACCATGGGTCCCAAGGAAGGTCCGTTACATCCAACTGAAAAGAGCCGATCTAGCCAAACCGCAACTCCATCGACACCCCAACAAGAGACGGCTCCTCCACCATACCAAGAGCCCACCAAAAATCCTCCGGTTGTAACGCCCGGCTCTTTTGTACTTTCCATTTATAGAAAGTTTTGTTCGTATTTCTATTTTTGGAAACCTTGTATTCTTGTAATCGTTCTTTCTTTGTAATCATTGTAAAACCGAGGCTTGGATCATTAATGAAACTCGTGTTTTGTTACAAATATGTTATACACACTCTATATATGCTCGTATGTTCGATTTTGTAAATCAATTGATGATTAATCATTATTCTTTGAAACTAAGTGCTAAACTTGCAATTATTTAAACGCGTGTTATACATACTCTATACATGTTTGTACGCTTAAATTGAGAAACAATTTGGTGTTTATTTGAGATGTTTGCAAACTTATGATAAACTATTACACTCGTAGCATTTATGTTTTATACGAAACTTATACTTAATCATATTCAATTGGACACTTACATAACTTTTGGAACATGTTACTTATACCTTAGAACCTTAAAATAATCCCAAAACCCGTAACTTTTAACTTGGGGACGAGTTACAAATTGAAATAACAAAAAAATAAAAATTTTGTGCTTCTGACCATGGCTTACGGATCGTAAGCCATGACCCTTACGGTCCGTAAGGATGTCTGGGCGGGCAGAAAACACACCAGCTCGCGTATTGGCACGAAATCCCATGTTTTCTTCTTCCCCAATCAGCTCTAATCCACCTCTAATCACCTCCAATCATCCCTAACCTCTTCCCCTATAAATACAACCCTTCTCCAAGCATTTTTACACTTTCACAACTCTCTAATCTTCTCTAAATCACTCTCAAATCTCTTGCAATCTATACACACTTCGTCTCATCCCGATGTTTCCGCCATCGGTTGGGGTGTGACAGATTGGTATCAGAGCCATAACTATAGGGAATTAGGAAAATTGCCATGCTTTTGCCCTAATCTATAGTTTTAGGAATTTTGCCTCTTATGTGTTGTTTAAAACTTTTGTACTCTACCATGCATGCTTCCTAGCTATACTTCTTGTTGATTAAATTTATATGCCTTTCCTAAGGTTAACATGAATACACTTTGTTTATTTGTATACTCTTGTAACACAAACGAGACAACTTTACCAAAATAGGCGTGAAACCCACAATTTGGTAAACGACTCTCATTCTACCTTAAGCTATTTTGCACGAAATTTCACCATTAAGCTAGGAGTGAAATCCACAACTTAATGGTAATTTCCATTTGAACTCTAGTGGACCCTCGTCAAAGTGTCGAAATTTTATTTTGACCCGACGAGTACCAACCACATTTACGGTACGAAATCGTCAAGTTAGGGGTGAAACCCGCATCTCGTCGATTAAGTCCCATTCCTCGATTTTCAATCTCGCCAAAGTCCCGATTGTTTCAATCGATTAGAGACGTGTAGTAACTGGAAGGGTAAGATACCGTTAATCGCTTCTCGACGAGAGTGACTTACCTATAGGCCAAAGCACGTTTTCTCTAATTCGAAAGAACTTTCGACCCACTTTGGAATAGTCGACGTTTCTCTACCCGAAACAATCCTATGTTTTATTGAGCCTCTCTTTTATGTATCTCAATTTATATGTGATTTTATACTTGAACGTTCGTTCTCTTCAAATTTTGGTTTACTCATTTCGCACGTTGATCGCAATCACAAACAATAATAATCCCTCGTGAACAAACTAAATTTACAATGCTTTCATTTATTCATGCTATGCTATGTGGAACTCATGACTATGCTATATGAGACGTCTAAACTCTTTATGTTATGTGAATCAATTTGAACCTTTTATGCTATGTGACACTTTATGCTATGTGAATCAATTTATGTAAACAATTTTCTTAAACAAACATTATGATCAAGTCTCACCTATTCGTTCTTTTGAATCTTAGATGTCGTCCCGTCACTCCAAAATGTCTAAGAAGTCAAAGTCTCGCTCCAAGAAGAAGATGATGGTTTTCATGGCTAATCAAATTGCGCGCATCGTCCCAAAGGTCGTTACAGAAATTCGAGCTTCCGAAACTCCGAACTCCTCCGTCGACTCTAAGGTCGAAGCATGCAAGCCCGTTTCGTTTAACTTCAAGCATTTTTCGTCGTGCAATCCCAAGCCATTCACCGGCAAAGATGGGGTGACTACCATGCTCGAGTGGTTTGATGGCATGGAGGTCACGTTCATCAACAGTGAATGTCCTGAAGAGCTCAAAACGCGTAGTGCGACTGGGGTATTCCAAGCCCGAGCTCTCGAATGGTGGACGAACGAAAGGAACATCCGCTCGAACGAACTGGCCTATGCGTTGACTTGGGAAGAAGTTAAGGCCCTAATGATGGACGAGTTTTGCCCTCCGCATGAGCAACAAAAGCTAGAGGAAGAATTTTGGGCGCTAAAGCAAGTGGGAGATGAGAACCTAGCTTACACTACCCATTTCAAACAACTTAGCTTCATTGTTCCTTACCTCGTTATGACCACCGACCGCAAGATAAGGAAGTACATCAATGGGTTACCCTCTGCTATGCGCGATACGATCGAGGCTGCCAAACTCGACAATATCGAAGCTGTTTATCGTTTGGCCGCTTCCCTGAACAACAACCGTGTACGCGATAAGCAAACCGCAAACCCCGCTTCATTCAAGCCAGCCAACCAAATTACCCAGCAGTCGAGTAGCAATAGGGGGAAGAAGCGAAAGCAATCGAACCCTGTTTGCAATGCGATTGTGCCACCCGTTAACCCAAATCCTGTTGCTCCTGATAACACCCAAAAGTCGTACACTGGGATTCACCCCAAGTGTGCCACTTGTAATTACCATCATCCCGCCAATGCCAGGTGTCGTCGTTGTGGCAATTGCAACCGTTATGGACATGACACCGCCTTTTGCCGCAACTATCAACAGCAACAAGCACCACCAGCTCAGCAAGCACAACAAGCTCCACCCGCTCCTCAAAACGCAAGACCCGCTAGAGCTTGTTTCAAATGTGGGGACGTCAATATCTTCGTCCTCAATGCCCACTATGGAATCAAGAGCAACAACAACCTCCTCGTGGACGCGCTTTCAATCTGAACGCAAATCAAGCGTGCAACGACAATGATGTCGTTAACGGTACATTCCTTGTTAACCATCTTTATGCTTCAATACTGTTTGATACTGGTGCGGACAAAAGCTTTGTGTCCCTAGAATTCGAATCGTTGTTAAATTGCACGCGCTCTAAACTACCTAAGTCATTTTCCGTTGAAGTCGCAAATGGCAAGTCCATCCTAGTCGATTCCGTTCTTCGTGATTGTCGTCTTACTCTTAACGAACACGTCTTCCCTATCGACCTCATACCCATGCAACTGGGTAGTTTCGACGTCATCATAGGCATGGATTGGATCCAAAAGAACCACGCTGAAATCGCTTGTCACGAGAAATACGTTCGTTTACCCCTTCCTTCTGGTGATGTTTTGCACGTCTATGGAGACCGACCTTCAAGGGGACTGAAGTTGATGTCCTGCACACAAGCGAACAAATATTTACGCAAATAGTACTTTGCCTTTTTAGCCTACGTTGTGGAAGAAAAGGGCAAGGGAAAAAGTGTAAGTGATGTTCCACTGGTGTGCGACTTCCCTGACGTCTTTCCTGAAGACTTACCTGGTCCTCCTCCACCTCGATCTGTTGACTTTCGTATTGACCTCGTACCTGGTGCGACTCCTGTTGCCAAAGCTCCTTATCGTCTTGCACCTTCTGAGATGCAAGAATTATCTACGCAACTCCAAGAACTCCTCGATAAGGGTTTCATTCATCCAAGTACCTCACCTTGGGGTGCTCCTGTGCTCTTCGTCAAAAAGAAGGATGGCTCTTTCCGCATGTGCATCGATTATCGTGAGCTCAACAAACTCACCGTAAAAAATCATTACCCTCTTCCGCGTATCGACGATCTCTTTGATCAACTTCAAGGCGCTACTTGTTTCTCCAAAATCGATCTTCGTTCTGGTTATCACCAGCTTCGTGTCCTCGAAGAGGACATTCCCAAAACCGCTTTTCGCACTCGCTATGGACACTACGAGTTCGTGGTTATGCCTTTTGGCTTGACCAACGCACCCGCTGTGTTCATGGATCTCATGAATCGTGTTTGTAAGCCTTATTTGGATCGTTTCGTGATCGTCTTCATTGATGATATTCTCATTTATTCTAAATCTCGAGCCGATCATGAACGTCATCTTCGTCTTATACTCGAGCTCTTACGTGTTGAACGCTTATACGCTAAGTTTTCCAAATGCGAGTTCTGGATCAAAGAAGTCCAATTCCTTGGACACGTTGTTAGTGAAAAAGGAATCCATGTTGATCCTTCCAAAATCGAAGCAGTGAAGAATTGGACCGCGCCTAAATCTCCTTCCGAAATCCGTTCCTTCTTAGGATTGGCGGGTTATTACCGCCGATTCATCTCGAACTTTTCAAAGATCACCGTTCCTCTCACTTCGTTGACTCAAAAAGAGAAACCTTTTGCTTGGGGTCCTGAGCAAGAGGAATCCTTTCAGACTCTCAAAGACTTGCTTTGCAACGCTCTTCCTGATGGGAATGATGATTTCGTGGTGTATTGCGATGCCTCAAACCGTGGTCTTGGCTGCGTTCTCATGCAACGAGGCAAGGTCATCGCTTATGCCTCTCGCCAACTCAAAATACATGAGAAAAATTATACTACCCACGACCTCGAGCTTGGCGCAGTTGTTTTTGCGTTAAAGATTTGGCGACACTACCTATACGGTACGAAGTGTGTGGTTTTCACTGACCATAAGAGCCTACAACACATCTTTGACCAAAAAGAACTCAATATGCGTCAGCGACGTTGGGTGGAATTACTTAACGACTATGACTGCGAGATTCGCTATCACCCTGGTAAAGCGAATGTCGTGGCCGATGCACTTAGTCGTAAGACTCATGTAGATTACATTCGTTGCTTTCATATCTCGAGCGATCTTCACAATTGCATTCGTGAAGTGCAGTACTCATCTATCAACGAAGGTACCATGTCTGTAGAAATACGTGGGGCTTCTGAAGACCTACTCACTTCAAAATCTGATGGTCTACTCTACTGTCGTGATCGCATCTGGGTACCAGATAGCGACAATCTTCGTGATCTCATTATGAATGAGGCACACAAATCCAAGTACTCAATTCATCCTGGTGCCGACAAGATGTACCATAATCTACGTACGTCCTATTGGTGGCCCGGTATGAAGAGAGACATTGCCGTGTACGTTTCTAAGTGTCTTACCTGTTCGAAAGTCAAAGCTGAGCATCAACGACCTTCTGGTTTACTCGAACAACCTGAAATTCTCGTTTGGAAATGGGATAGCATTGCAATGGACTTCATAACTAAACTCCCTCGTACACCCTCTGGTCACGATAGCATTTGGGTGATCATCGATCGTTTGACCAAGTCCGCTCAATTCATTCCTATTCGTGAAGATTTCAAGGTTGAACGACTTGCTCGCATCTATACCGATGAAGTCATACGCCATCATGGTATTCCTCTCGACATCATTTCTGATCGCGATGGTCGATTTACTTCGCGTCTCTGGAAGACTTTTCAGTCCGCTATGGGTACTCATTTGAATCTCAGTACGGCTTTTCATACTCAAACGGATGGACAGACTGAACGTACTATCCAAACCCTAGAGGACATGCTCCGTTCTTGTGTCATCGACTTTGGTGGTAGTTGGGATGTGCATTTACCTTTGGTCGAGTTCTCGTACAACAATAGCTACCACTCCAGTATTCAAATGGCTCCATTCGAGGCATTGTATGGTCGCAAATGTCGATCTCCTTTAAGCTGGCACGAGATTGGTGACAAACATTTTACTGGCCCTGAGATCATACAAGAAGCAACGGATAAGATTCTCCAAATCCATGATAATCTACTCAAGGCTCGCAATCGTCAAAAGATCTATGCTGACAAGGGACGCAAACCTATGGAATTCAACGTTGGGGATCATGTTCTACTTAAAGTGTCTCCTTGGAAAGGAGTGGTTCGTTTTGGTAAAAAGGGAAAGCTTGCCCCTCGCTATGTTGGTCCTTTCAAGATACTCGAAAGGATTGGTAAGGTGGCTTATCGACTCGATTTACCTCAAGAGCTCAACAACGTAAATCCGACGTTTCATGTCTCCAATCTGAAGAAATGTCTCGCTGATGAAGGACTTCATGTCCCTCTCGAAGATCTCCAAATCAAGGAAACTATGCATTTTGTGGAGAAACCCGTCAAAATCAAGGATCAAGGAGTCAAGTTATTGAGGCGCAGTAAAATTCCTATCGTCAAGGTTAGATGGGAAGGAAAACGTGGCACCGAATTTACTTGGGAACTTAAAAGTGATATGAAGACGAAGTATCCCCATCTTTTCGCTACATCTTCCTAAATTTCGGGACGAAATTCCCTAAAGGAAGGGAGACTGTAACGCCCGGCTCTTTTGTACTTTCCATTTATAGAAAGTTTTGTTCATATTTCTATTTTTGGAAACCTTGTATTCTTGTAATCGTTCTTTCTTTGTAATCATTGTTAAACCGAGGCTTGGATCATTAATGAAACTCGTGTTTTGTTACTAATATGTTATACACACTCTATATATGCTCGTATGTTCGATTTTGTAAATCAATTGATGATTAATCATTATTCTTGGAAACTAAGTGCTAAACTTGCAATTATTTAAACTCGTGTTATACATACTCTATACATGTTTGTACGCTTAAATTGAGAAACAATTTGGTGTTTATTTGAGATGTTTGCAAACTTATGATAAACTATTACACTCGTGACATTTATGTTTTATACGAAACTTATACTTAATCATATTCAATTGGACACTTACATAACTTTTGGAACATGTTACTTATACCTTAGAACCTTAAAATAATCCCAAAACCCGTAACTTTTAACTTGGGGACGAGTTACAAATTGAAATAACAAAAAAATAAAAATTTTGTGCTTCTGACCATGGCTTACGGACCGTAAGCCATGACCCTTACGGTCCGTAAGGATGTCTGGGCGGGCAGAAAACACACCAGCTCGCGAATTGGCACGAAATCCCATGTTTTCTTCTTCCCCAATCAGCTCTAATCCACCTCTAATCACCTCCAATCATCCCTAACCTCTTCCCCTATAAATACAACCCTTCTCCAAGCATTTTTACACTTTCACAACTCTCTAATCTTCTCTAAATCACTCTCAAATCTCTTGCAATCTATACACACTTCGTCTCATCCCGATGTTTCCGCCATCAGTTGGGGTGTGACACCGGTACCGTACCCCGGTCGGTTAATTCGCCAAAAGACCGATGAGCAATTCACAAAGTTCGTAAATTTACTAAAACAATTGCATGTTAATATTCCATTTGTTGAAGTCCTAACCCAAATGCCTAAATATTCAAAATTTATGAGGGACTTCCTCACTCACAAAGGAAGATTGAATCATTGGAATTAGTTAATTTAAGCGAAGAATGCTTCGCCTTGCTACTCAACAAACTCCCGCAAAAGAAGATCGATCCCGGAAGCTTCACCATCCCTTGTTCAATTGGGGAATTACCCATTCGTAACGCACTAGCCGACCTCGGGGCTAGTATTAACCTCATGCCCGCATCAATGTTCGACCGACTCGGCCTAGGAAAAACAAGCCCTACGAAAATGAGCATACAACTTGCCGATAGGTCCGTTAAATATCCACAAGGTGTAGCTGAAAATCTATTAGTTAAAGTTGGTGAGTTTGTCTTCCCGGCCGACTTTGTCATACTAGATATGGAAGAGGATACCGAAGTACCACTCATCTTAGGGAGGCCATTCCTAGCTACGGCCCACGCAGTGGTAGACATGAATGGCGGGACACTAACATTGAGGGTTGGGGACAAGGAAATGAAGTTCGGGGTTGGTAAGAGAGTAGAAGACGATGACCCGGTCAATTACATGAAAGTCATAGACTCAAGCTTGGAAGATGCTCTCCGACGGTGCAACATGGGATGCAAAACATCCCACTTGGGTAACATATGACTGGCTTTGGGTCTAGCCAAGGACCCTTATAAACGCACCACGAAGGCATTCCGCGGAACTATCCTTAGTTTAGTTTAGATTAATTTTTATGCTTTCTAGTTTAGTTTTAATTTTCAGGAATAAAACACACTCGGGATGGTGAAGGATACTAAGGGAAACTTGAACCAACACCCCATGCACAAAAACAGAGCCTCCCGACAATTTTTCTTCATTACAGCAAGTTTGGCACGGGCCGTGCCCAGCCAACACGGCCCCGTGCTGAAAGGTCTGCAGAAAATCGCCCAGTTCACGTAACTGGACAGGGGCGTGTTGCCCAGCCTTCTGTTACATTTTTGTCATTTTTGTTACTGGCAATCTGAACACGGGGTCGTGCCCGTACACCACGGCCCGTGTCCAGGTGCCCAGTAACCGAAAATTTTTGTTAAACACACCTTTTTACACATTCAATCAACATAAAAACTTATTTTTGGGACACATTGAGGACAATGTGTAATTTAAGTGTGGGGGGGGGATGCTAAAACCTTGAATTTTGCAAGTCCTAATTACAAGCCTTACACAAAACTCTATTGGAACCGCTAAACACCCCAAATTTTTTTCAAAAAATTTTCATTTTTTTTTACTTGTCTTGGTTTAATTTGGAAATTACAAGTTCTAAAAAGGTTATATTTTTATAAATTTACAACCGATAGCGTCGTGATAAGAATAACCAACATAAGAAAATTATGAAACGGCATGACAAATCTAGTTAAAATTTGATTATATACTTGATCACATAAAAACCCATTCCCACAAAAAGTGAGTTTTGAGCCTTTATTGAGCATACAAATACACATCTTAAAACTAAATGCTCATTTTTCGTTTCCTGTGTGAATAGACGCCTAGTTTCTTACGACTCTAGAACTTGCCTTGACGATACATTCCCGGTCCTTACCAACTTAAACCCAAGTAAGTAAATGATGGAGGCATTAGGACTAACTATTTTTCTTTCAACACCATTATTATTTTTTTTTTTTTGTACCACCTACCCAAAATCCCCCTAGTTAACCCCTTTGAGCGTAAACCTTTTCATTTCTTTACCCAAAACAAACACCATTTACCCACCAAAACCTTTTTCATTTTAAACCCTTTATTTTAATAACAAAGCTCGGTTTTCTTGTGACTTCCTTATCATTTAAAAAAATAATTTTATAGATAAGAAAAGAAAAATGGAGTTAGTAATAAACAAACAAGCTCATCAAAAGAAAACTTGTTTGAAAAGTGCTTCATTAGAATAAAAAGTCACAAAAACAAAATGTTTTACGAAAACCGACGTTTTTTACGCCTTTTAGCCCTTTTCTACTAACCACTAACCCAACCACCTACCTTTAACCCAAGCCTAACCCTTCCCCAAAGTCCTCTTGATATTTACAAAGGTGTATAGTTAAAAAGGATGAGGATTGATTGCTTGGCAAGCATATGGTAGAAGTAAGTTCCATGCTGGTCCCGAGTGTTTCACAAAAATACATATTCGGCCGAGTGTTAAGTGATCTCCTGTGAGGTATGTGAACTTGTATATAAATGGAATTTTAAAGAGGCATGTTATGCCTAAATAAGTAATTTATCTTATGTATTGTTCTAAATAAATCATAACGAATAGGATTGTAAATAACATAAAATAAAACCTAATAAAGAATCTTGGAATCCCGACACTCTATGACAAGCCCAAAACCTTTTCTTCTACCCATTTCATTTGGGTGTGTAAGCCACAAAATAAAGAGTTTTGCTTGAGGACAAGCAAAGATTCAAGTGTGGGGGTATTTGATGTGTGTAAAATGCAACATATAAATTACATCAAATGAGGCATAAAACTAACCCTTTTTAGTACTAATGTTGGAAAAAATGTGCTTTTGTCTTCCTTTTGTATTTTCAGGGTTAAAAGAGCTTAAACGAACAAAAGAAGCAAAAATACAGCTAAATCTAACATAAATACAAGAAAAGGAATAAACGTGGCATGCCCGACCCCTCGACTGCATCATCCCAAGCAAAAACAAGACAACAGAATGCTGAACACGCCCCGTGTCGAGCGGACACGGGGGCGTGCCGAAGTGTCTACAGAAAAGACAAAGTGGTAGAAGCTTCTATTTCCCAACACGGGGGCGTGCCCAGCAGGCACGGGGCCGTGGTCAACGCAAAGATTCCCAGAATCTGAGCAAATCTTGATAGTACAGATACGCTTCTGCACACAGGGCCGTGCCCAGCGGACACGGGGGCGTGGTCAACTAATACCAACAAATTGCATTAAATGAAGTAAGAGAAGAAGGGTGGACACGTGGCCGTGCCCAGCGGACACGGGGCCGTGTCCGGGCTTCTGTGCAGGCTATAAATAGGGGTGCTTGGCTCACTTGCAAATCATCCCTTGGCAAACCACCTCTCTCACACTTCACCCACCCACCACCACCATCACAACCCACATCCACCACCATCATCCATCATAGAGTGTGTGTAGTAGTCTCGGGATCCAAGATTGATCGTAAGAGTTCTTGACAATCAAAGGCCATGTTTGCCTAAGTCTCTTACATCACTTGGTGAAGACAAGCATTTAGTGTAATACTTTTTATTTTTAATATTTTCACACTTTTTATTTGGTTATGTATTAATGACTTTAATAACTAGTTTCTTATGTTGAAGGTGAAACTTCCTTATCATTTGTCCGTGGTGTCTTTGCGTTATTTTACTGTCTATATAAAATAAAAGATTTACACCATTCATATCTCCACGGTCTATATGGAGATATGTTGGCTACCTAGTCGGGGGTTAAGGGAATGGTTTGGTAAGCGTCTTGCCTTGTTCAGTGTATAGATCCTGCAAGGACCTGGGTTAAGCTTAGTAGGACCTCCTTCAATACCCACTGGTATTGGATGGTGGGGGTTCGAATTTCTTGATCCCCTCATATGTAAACTACTATTAAAACATTAACCTGGCTACTTAGGATTGTATCCCTGCTGACTCAAACTACTTAACCGAGGGTAACGTCACCTTCAAAAGAGGGGCCTACCACATTACGCATTAATAACTTAATTAATTATCTTTCAATAATCCAACCCTTTAGGATTGTATCCTTGCTGACTCAAACTACTGGGTTGAGGGTAACGTCACCTTCAAAAGAGGGGCCTACTACTATAACTAAGATAATATCTTAAATAGTGCAAAAGTGAGGAAATAATCAAAGGTTACACTAAAGGCGAGTCAGATCCAAGTGATTCATCTTGTCTATCTGTTTTTATTTTTATTTTTATTTTTCAGCAATTTTAGTTTTTTTTTTCATGTTTAAACCTTTTTCTAAAATTTTGATTTGATTAGACGTTGAGGATAAACCGGTACTAAAAGATCTTGTGTCCTTGGACGACCTCGGTATCTTACCAACGCTATACTACGCTCACAATGGGTGCACTTGCCCATATGTGTGTTCAGTGTTAGTAAAATATCGTGTTTTATAAATTTAAAACTTGACTAAAGTGTAAAAAGGGCTAAAAATATACATAAATATATATAACACCGCACACACATCAATTTGATGTTTATAGTGATGTTATCTGAGCGGTCACTTTAACGTAACCTATAGAAATTGTGTAGACATGTCTAGCCTCAGTATATAGTCTAGTATGATAATTGGTATGACCCAAAAATGGTACGACGGTGTGAGCCCTTATATGGGTACAATGGTGGAAGTGAAAACAACCTAAAACGAGGAATACATGTTTACTCAAGTTTAGAATTCGAATGAATGACGTACGAGGTTGGTAACTGCGGTTACCACTTAGCAAGTGCTATGCATTTCACAGCAAAGTGTTGTAGAGGTACAGTATACTTTTGTGAATGGGCTTCCTTAAGACCTGCATATTGAGTAATGTTGTATGCCTAAATTGTTGATGCCCTAGTGGTAAGATGATAATAACTGAATGTAAGAAATTGTTTTCCTATTGTGATGAGTGTCTTAGTGACGGGATCGTATAGAGATAAGACATTAGGTGTTGTATGCTTGTTTATGTTCTTGATGGTGAGCTTTTATGCGACATTTTTTGGCGTGTTACTTTGGCGGTATGGCGTGTGGTCCTAATTCGAGTGATGGGAATCAATGTGAGATGTACCTTTGCTTGCACGCTAGATCGGCAAGATATCAGTGATGAAACGATGATGACGCTTAGTGGTTCAACACACAATAACGATGTGATGTGATGACTAATGGAAGCACTTCTTGGGGAATATTTTGGTCGACCCTTGTAGAATCAGGAATGCCAATGATGCTTGATTTTGGAGTAGTTAACTAAAGTTTAAGGAAGTTGTTGAATGTTGAACTCCATGGAAAGATGAGAATGACTTGTGGGTTTCATGCTTAAACGCGATGAAGATGATGATTTGGATAGTAGATCTTGTGTCAACATAAATGGACACATAATAAGTTACTAACAAGCCCTGGAGATCATAAGCTAGGGTAGAGGGATTGCTTCACGTTGTTAGAAATTTGATGGATGATGCATGAGTTTACGACAACCATCATACTTCATTAATTGTAAGATAGGGATTGATAGATAACGCGACATTCCCTACTTCGGATATGATATGTGATAACGACAAATTGAAAAGCACTCAGGTTATGAGGAAACAAGGAATTTGGTTAGCTATTACCGTCTGATTGACGTGCCTATAAACAAAATTACAAGTGGGACATGGTAGGCGTCGACGATCTGATGACGACTATGGGATTTGATGGTATAAATGATGTTATCAATTAAATAGAGGCGACGTCACATAGACCATGATAATATGATTGTTTGCTATTGACTGAACCTTCATTTTAAGATCAACATGATGGGAATTGTGGAAAGTCACTCTATAGTGACAGACACGTAGAAAGGTGAATCACGAGAGGAGAATGCTTTGTGGGCAAGATGTAGAGTGACGAGCTATTGGAGGCCTGTAAGAGCGAGTGAGAAGAGTCGTAAAGTTGAAAGCAGGTGTAGGTGAAGGCTCCTTCAACTACCACGTATGGTAATTTGGATGTGGAACAAGCCAATAATGATGACAACTTCGATGGTCAGTGGGCATCACTCAGGAATATAGTCATAAGGTGACCGTGAATATGTTTGGTTTTTCAGCGACGGGATCGAATCCTCTTTTAAGGGGGATAGACTTGTAATATCCTGAAAATTAGCCATCAGTTTATTTAGGTGAACCGTCTACTCAGATTTTTTCTGAATGAACCCATTAACATATTTCACGTGTAAGACCTTATTTTAATAAGATGACAAACAAGTTCGGCACTTGCACCTTAGCATAAATGATTTAAAGGGACCCGTTTGTTATTATTTAAAAGAGGGTTTATATTATTGTGGGTTCAAGTTGTACAAAACGATTTAAGAGGGGTGTAAATGGAATATTACTATTGATAGCTAATTAAAAGGTAAACAAAACTCTAGGTCTTATGCAGCCGCAGAAAACAAACAAGAGAGATGGAGAGGTCGAGATCAGGCGATTCGATGATGGTTTTCAATCAAGCAACTTTAGATCACGATAAGGTAAACATTGTTTGTATTTTCTCGCGTATACTCAGTCCATTTTGCATGGGTTCCCGTCGGGTTTTTTAAGATGGTGGCTGACGAGGGTGGCGATCGGCTGGGATGGAGACGGGGTGTGATGGTTATCGGCTGTTGCATTGGAAGCGATGTGCGGGTGGTCGTGTTAGGTGGTGATAACAAAGATGTAAGATGTGGGACGACGATGAGGATTGGCATGGTGTTCGACGGTGTGTGATGGTGGAGTCTGGCTTTGGGTTGCTATGGCGTGTAAGCGTTTCGTGGATTTAATTAAGAACTCAAATCTCTCTCATGGATTTTGTAGAATTTAGTTAGGTTCGGGTAAGCGTTTCGTATGGAGGTAGATTCAGAGATGTTGACGGGTCGGGTATGCGTTATTTATTTGAACGAATTGGTAACCACGAGTTATTCGGGTATACGGGTTTCAGGACGCAGTACGAGACGGCTAGCTTGCGGATTTGGAAGCTTTGCAACCGGTGAGTTCTAATCCTCTCTTTCTTAAATATTTTCAGGGCTAGCATACATGCTTTTCACATGTTTTCATACATGTTAGGAGCTTTATAGATTAACGAGTTTTGCGAATAAAATGTTTTATATATAAACGTTTTTCCAAGAATAATGTTTTTATACGACGTAGTGATTAATCGGGCTATATGAGTCCTGCATAGGCGTATGCCATTTTGTTTACTTATGTCGAGGTCGTATAGGTATGAGGCGTGGTAGGTGTCGATATTAAAAGCACAACTTGTGTCGTGATAAATTTTATTTGATAATTCTATCTTAGGTTTTGAACCTTAGTGGTAGTTAGATCGTGAAGGTAGTAGTTGCCGAGTAGTTGATGTGTATTTAACATTGTATGTGTATATGTGCCTTATGTGAAATAGCATCCTTGAGGTGCTTGATGTCGGTTACTCGTGATGGCGGCGTTACCTTCGGGGTGGCGTCAGGTCACGAGATGTTGGTTACTTGTGATGGCGGCGTTACCTTTGGGGTGGCGTCAGGTCACGAGATGTTGGTTACTTGTGATGGCGGCGTTACCTTTGGGGTGGCGTCAGGTCACAAGATGTGGGTTACTCGTGATGGCGGCGTTACCTTCGGCGTGGCGTCAGGTCACGAGATGTTGGTTACTTGTGATGGCGGCGTTACCTTTGGGGTGGCGTCATGTCACAAGATGCGGGTTACTCGTGATGGCAGCGTTACCTTCGGGGTGGCGTCAGGTCACAAGAAACACCTTTGTGGTGTTTAAATGATTAGCCCTAGTTTCGGGGTAATATGTGGGTGACGGACTCTTCGGGGTCAAATTGGAGGAGACGAAAACCTGATGAGGGCAAATGATGATAGCCTTCGGGCAACAACTAATGTTTTGGGTTCCCACCTTATGTGCTTATGTATTTCACGCTAGTTAAGTGGTGGGTAAATGATTATTGTTTGTGCAGTTGACGAATGAGGTCAAATGATGCGGGTGACAAATGATGTTTTATTATGGAGTTGTTGAGTGATGTTAAATTGCATAGTTGTCAGCTGAGGTTAAGTTACAATTGGGTTTTTAGGCTATTAATTGTTATATCCTAGATACGGGTCGGTTTGGTTAATTTTCCTATGAATTAAGATGCATTGTGGGTCATCCTTTGGTGTTTAAATAATCTGGTCCACATCGGAAATGATTATTGTAGGATGATTGCACTAGGATATGGGTGGAGTTTTGAGTCATTTTGGGTGGCGGGTTATCGTTAAACTTTAAAATGACGTTAACGTATTTTAATAAACGATGGTGGTTTTAAAATGATGGTGTTTTGGTTTTCAAAAAATCATTTAGGATGTGTTTTAAATGCTTCAACTAAACCGTTAGAACTGATTCAGCATGGCTGACTTTTGCATGTATGTTAGATTGTTTTGCAGGTGTGTAATTCAACTCGGTGTTGCTCTTGGCTGGCAAATGGGCTTACTCGTGATATGGTGGACTGCATTCGATTTGTTAGAAACTAAATAACATTTTGAGTTTTTATTTAATCATGCATTGTTTTAAGTGAAATTTCCGCTGCGTATTTTTTGAGAAAAGACTTATTTTCAAACAGTACACTGTGACGTGACCTGACTATATGGTTCCCGGTTTGGGGGCCTTACATGTGGGATTGAGGAAGAAACTGCAGATCACCTACTGGTGGGTTGTGCGATCGCTAAAACCATATGGTGGATGGTTTGTGCTTGGTTAAAAGTTCCGATCCCATCGTCCTTTAAGTCTGTGGAGCAGATCCTGAATCATGGGAGAAACCAAATGGTGAGGGGTAAAAGGAAACGGGTCATATATTCGTTGTTTCTTTTGACGCTATGGAGAATATGGAAAAATTGGGATGACAGAATTTTCGAGCATAAATACACGTTTGCTGTTATGGTCGTGGAAGGGATTAAAGAAGAATTCTTTTGGTGGATGAAAAAAGGGGTGGGCTGGCAGGTTTAACTCAGGAGAGTTGGAACAACTTTGATAACCTCGATTTAGGCTAGTCAGAGCTTGTTTTTTGTTTGTATGTTGTCTATTTTTGGCTTTGCTTTTTGTTGGGGTGTTCTGTCTCTTACTTGCTGGCTAAGAGCTGTTTCTTTGAGTTGAATAAAGTGGGTTTCGTTTGGCTAGCTAAAAAAAAAAAAATCATAAACTGCACTCAATCGTTACATGTGTGAAGACTATGCACTAGATGGTTTTTTGTTCACGTGTTATCATGGAAACTTTTTTGTTAATATGGAGGGCTATATAATTACTTTTTATCATTCTATAAACAAATGTATAGTCTCATATCATTTCATATACAAATGTATATATTCTCATATGACTAAAAGAAAAACTTCAAGTTTGAGTTTTTACAAATTTAGAAAGTCACTTCATCAAAGTTGTAGATATACCTTATGCAACTTTATAGATCGAATTTTAATATACCTAAATTAGGTTGATGAATTTTTTTTCATCATGCTACTTAAAAATATGAGTAGTTTTATTATAATTTTACCATGCTTTCTATGATATTAAACAGGAAAAAAATAAAAAACTTGCTGGCTATGGGGTTCGAACCCATGCGCACTTATGTGCAGAAGATCTTAAGTCTTCCCCCTTAACCTCTCGGGCAAACCAGCTTTTTGTCTAGGATTAGTAAACTAACATATACTAACAGCACTACAAAGTATATCATTACACTTTAATACGGGTGTCGGAATAATATAATCATTGTCTTGATATATAATATTAAAATAAAATAACACGTTAAAACTTTAATAAAGTAGGTTATGAAATTGTAGGTATTTGAAACACACTGGACAAATTCTTTTTGTCAATTTTATATGTAGCTAACCTTAAATTCTATATACTTGACCCTTTAAATATATAACAAAAACACAAGTTAGTAAATCTCAAGTTTATGATTTTACTTTACATTTTTTTTAATAATTTTACATATAAGAATATCCACAAACAAGATGTTTTACTTTTTACTCTCCAAGAATTGAAAGACCCAATTTGTTACATTTAAGGAACAATCTACCGTTTACCAGCCAAATATGTAACAGGTAAACATTGCAATGAGGTGTTAAAAAGTTGATCTGGACTTGTGAGGTGTTAAATGTTTATGCGGTGTCAGTTATATAGAAACTAGGTTTTAACCCCATGCGTCTTGCGCCGCGGTAAATCAAATTGTTCTCCGCTTGAAAACGTTGAAAGAGAAAACGTGTTTCCGTAGGTACTCGCGGGAATTTGATCGCGGCACATACCGTAGCAAGCCAAGTAAAACAAAAAAAAAGTCATAAAATTACCATAACAATATATACACGTGTTTATTTCATTGGGCAAAAATTAATCACTAAAAACTCGTATGTACAGTTGATTCAAAATTAGAAAACAAAAATTAAAAATTAAAAATGAAAATTCGTAAATCACTCGTACATATAATTAGAAAATCTTAAAAAAGAAAAGAAAGAAAACAGAAAACAGAAAACGTAAATTACATATGATAATTAAAATACTTTTGAAAATTGCTTTATTTTGTGTGAAATGTTAGCTAAAAGGAAAATACATGTATAAAAGGGATGGATGGAATCGCAAAACTCCCAATGCAAAAAAATGGCTGAGGGGAATCTAAAATGGGTATGTACATTCAATGTTGTGGAGCAAACCACTTTACGGAGCTCATGGGGCTTTATCAAGTCCACCTAGGATCCACCTCACCTATGGAGCCCCCTTTTAATTTACATGGTGTGGATGGAGCCCCTATTAAACAAAATTAAAAAAAAAAAACATTTGATTGGTTTAAAACTAGTGGGCCCCACCTGAATTCTTCAACTTGGGCGTTACCACAAGTTACCACCATGGAGCCCAAGTCATGGCGCCCCCCTCTTCACTTGGAGGGTGAGGTGATGGAGCCCATATGAGCGCTATACATGGTGAGGTGACGGTGATGGAGCCCCCCACACCCTCCAGCCTAAGAAAAACTAGAACTACAACCTGCGGTGGGGTTCGGTAGCAACAAAGACAATGTTACAACAAAAATAAAACTAACCACCAAAGATAACACACATAAATATTGATTCTTAACTAACATGCTCTAAAATATACATATTTATATATAATATTTCTTTTACTTTTGAGTAGCTTTTGGATTGTTTTTATCAAGTATTACTTCTAATTGGTTCGTATTTGAATTTTAAAGGTTTTAAAAGAGAACGAGCTAAAGAATACATATTTCGTTTAAAAGGAATATTATACGAGATTGATAAATGGATTACTATTGTTATACTAGATTTAGATTGTCTTTAATAGTATTAATAGATTTGATACCTACAAATTAAGGGGTGTTCGGTGTTGTGTTTTCAAAATATATTATTCGTTTTCAAAGCTGCGTTTTGAAAAAGTATGCAAGTACATGCTTCTCCAAAACTGCGTTTTGGAGCCAGATAATCACTTTTTCATCCAAACATTTTTTTAGATTTTTTATGTTTTATAAACGCAATAATCAAGTAATCACTTCAAAACGTAATCCCAAACGCCCTCTAAGTTGTGAATTTGAATTAACGGTCAATATATACTAGGAAGTTTATTTTGGTAGAAAGGATATCCAGTGATCTTGATCATCAATTAAGTAATCAAGGGATTGGATTAAATGGATAGAATTGAACAAAAACTAGAAGGCGGTGAGATTCTCAAGGGTATTCTAATCCATCTAAGTTAATAGTTTCTCCCTCCTCCAATTCCCTCTCGTTTTTAAAACGTTAATAAATTTTTCATACGACATTATTTTTTTTATAAAAATTGCACCATAAAAACGAGCGTTTTTTATCTTTAAAACGAGCACACTATTGCTATACTTTTGAAAAAAAAGTTTTCGATAACCCAAATGCGTAAAACGCAATGAACAAAAAACACAAAAAAATAATTTTTTTTAAACGCAATGGACTAAAAACACAAAAAAAAAAAGTGTTCATTCTAAAACGCAATGGACTAAAAACACAAAACAAAGTGTTTTTTTTTTCTCTAAAACGCAATGGACTAAAAACAAATAAAAACATAAAAATGTGTTTACCTAAAACGCAGTGAAATAAAAACACTTCAAAATGTGTCTTTATAAAGCGCAATGAACTAAAAAACACATAAAAATGTGTTTTTTCTAAAACGCAATAGACAAAAAACACAAAAGAAAATGTGTTTTTTTTTCTAAAACGTAATGGACTAAAACAAATAAAAATGTATTTTACCTAAAACACAATGGACTAAAAACATTTCAAAAATTGTTTTTCTAAAACACAATGGACCAAAAAACGCATAAAAATGTGTTTTTCCTAAAACATAATAGACAAAAAAAAAACAAAAAATGTTTTTTTTTTTCTAAAACACAATGGACAAAAAGCTCACAGAAAATGTATTTTTCATTCTTTTGTAAAACGCAATGCACAAAAAACTATGTTTTTCATTATTTTGTAGAATGCAATGGACAAAAAACACACAAAAATGTGTTTTGAAGATGGTGGGTTTTTAAAATGGCGGGTTTTGAAGATGCAGATAAAGGTAAATAGAATAGAATAAAGAAGATTGACTAAAATGCCCCTTCTTATTTTTTTTATTATTTGCCACGTGTTCTCTTATTATTGCTTCTTACATTTTCTGCCCAAAGTAAACTTTCTATTTGATCTTTTACCTAGTTTTCTATTAACTTAAAATTGATTAAATAAGTCGTGACAAACTTAGTTTTAATAGGTTATTTAAAACTAAGTGTCCTGAGAAATGAAAGGGTTCATCAACATGTCACGACTAAAATATATACTAAAATTGGCTCCTACGATCCTATTTGGTAAATATTAAAATTAATCCATAATTAAAATCAATAATCTATGTCATCCTATCACAATCTACACATGGAACGTAATGTGAACCATCAGTGTTTGGAGCCACAACACCACACTTGATGTCTAGCTTATCCTTCCAAGGTGCAAGGGTTTCATTGAAACATCTGGTCCTTCCACAAGTACATCTTTTAGGACGACTATTACCTTTTCTTTTCACATCACATGCTCCAGCTGTCTTGAAAGTAAAAAGTCAGCATAGATGAGGCTAAACATATCAATGCATAGACATGATTTGTTTTAGCGGCCTCATACTCAAGAGTTGTGCAATTCTCACAATTGACATTCGTTGTCAGTCTGCGTAGGCACTTACTAAAGTGCATGCCACAACTGCCTTTACTACTGACATATCCAGATTCCCATTCCTTGTTCTAATTACTATAATGGGTCATTAATTAAATAAAGAAATATACATCGAAAATACTAATTAAAATCTCTTTACTTATATAACATATGTCTAATGAAAACAACTCATTCATTCTCAAGTCTATACTTGAAAAGGAAAAATTGAATAACACAAACTTTCTCGAAAGGCACCGCAATCTAAGAATAGTTCTCAAGATGGCAAAAAAGCTTTATATCTTAGATGGCCCAATCCCTACCGAGCTTGAAAGTAACACTATTGCTGCTCGTAACTAGAAAAGCATAACGAGTATGCTATTGAGGTAGCCTGCCTTATGCAAGCCACCGTCTCTCCTGATCTTCAGAAGAACATGGAAGATAAAGATGCTTATAACATGATCCAGCAACTGAAAGGCATGTTCCAGAAACAAGGCCAACAGAAGCGATATGACACCATGAAACAAATCATAAGCTGTAAAATGCTAGAAGGATCATGTGTCAGTACTCATGTGCTTAAGATGAAATGATACATTGACCAGATGAACAAACTTGGTTATCCCATGTAAGATGAAATGGCAGCGGACTTCATCTTGAACTCTCTCCCTAGCTCATATGACCAGTTCATTATGAACTATAATATGAATGCTTGGGTGAAGATTGTGCCTGAGCTACATGGTATGCTCAAAATGGTCGAGATGAACATACCACATAAAACCAACCAAGTTCTGATGGTCAAGTCTGGTGGTGTTAAGAAGCCCAACAACACGAAAATGGATTATAAGAGCAAAGGCAAGAGAAAGGTTGTTGTTGCTGCTAGAAATGCCACCAACAACAAGCATGTTTCAAAACCACCCCCTCCTTAGGAGCGTCAGTGCTTTGAATGCAACCAAATGGGTCACTGGAAAAAAATTGCCCACAGTATCTAGCCAAGCTGAAGGCGAACAAGGCCAATAACATTGGCACTCTTCTGGTATACTCATTTATGTTATTAAACTTTTCACTGTTTCTAGCAACACATGGGTATTTGATATCGGATGTGGTTACCACATCGTTAATGTCTTGCAGGATCCTGAAAATTGCAAGAAACTGAAACAAGGCAACATGGAACTCGTAGTAGGTGATGGAAAGAGAGTTCCAGTTTAGGTAACTTGAACATTTTGTTTCTCATGTCCTTCTGGCCTTGTAGTTACATTGAATAACTGTTTGTTTGCACCTGGTTTAACCAGAAACATTATTTCAGTTTCTTCACAATTTGAACAAGGATTCACGTACGTTTTTAATGCTATTTCTATTTCTGCCTACTTGAATGAGATCTTTTATTTTGAGGCTAAACCTCAAAATGGTATTTATGAGATTGATATTCAAACAAGTAATAACATATATCATCTTTCTATGTGTA
Organism: Helianthus tuberosus; assembly: GCA_030545235.1. Classification (NCBI taxonomy): domain Eukaryota; kingdom Viridiplantae; phylum Streptophyta; class Magnoliopsida; order Asterales; family Asteraceae; genus Helianthus; species Helianthus tuberosus. Next base: position 3,038,536 of record JARYGA010059765.1, on the reverse strand, counting down.
ACAAAGCTGGTATGAATGAAACATATTTATGGCATTGTAGACTTGGCCACATAAGTAAGGCACGCATAAAATGGCTCCAATCCGAGGGGATTCTTGAATCCACCAAACAAGACTCCTTTTATGATTGTGAATCTTGCTTAGTTGGCAAGCTCACAAAGCACCCCTTCACCGCTATTGGTGAACGAGCCAATGGTCTGCTGGGACTCATTCACGCTGATGTATGTGGCCCTTTCAGAACCATGACTAGAAACCATAAAGATACTTTGTTACTTTTATCGAAGATTAAACTCGATATGCTTATGTCTATCTTATGAAGATAAGCACGAAACTAATGGCGTGAGTGAAAGGAGAAATCAAACTCTACTTAATATGGTTCGATCGATCATGTGTAGAACTAATTTGCCTCACTCCTTTTGGGGTCATGATCTTAGGAGCGCTGCCCACATTGTCAATTTGGCTCCGTCAAAAAAGGTAAAAAAACACCATATGAGATATGGCATGGGGATGTGATGCATACATCACAAGTGATTCTGATGATAAGCTCGATCCTCGAGGCAAAAAGGTTGTTTTTGTTGGATAATTTAAAAGAAGCGAATATTATTTCTACCATCTTGATGCAAATGTTATTTCCATCAAACGGAAGGGACACTTTCTTAAGGAAGAACTTCTTTATCGAGGAACTGGAATAATGTGATCTTGAAGAAATTCGATAACCATAAACAACCGCTAAAGAAGTCGGACCGTCTGATCAACAAGTAGTTGTTTCTAATGAATCAGACATAAACACATGCATTCGCAAAAGTAGTAGAATTCGCAAAGAACTCGATAGCTACCTATGGCATCTAAATGGTCCCGAAGTCTTATTAGTAGTTGAGTCCAGTGACGAACCTGCTAACTACAAATCTTCAATCTTAGATCCAGAATCTAAGAAATGGCAAAAAAAAATCATGAACGTCGAGATGCAATCTATGCGTGACAATCAAGTATGGGACTTGGTTGCGCTACCCCCCGAATGTCGGGCAGTAGGGAGCAAACGGATTTTCAAGAGAAAAACCGATATGCATGGAAATGTACACACCTATAAAGCACGTCTAATTGCGAAGGGTTTCACTCAAACTCAGGGTATTGACTATGATGAGACCTTCTCGCTCGTTGTTATGATCAAATCAATCAGGATATTGCTTTCTATAGCTGCATACTACGATTACGAAATATGGTAAATGGATGTCAAAACCGCTTTTCTTAATGTACATCTCTATGAAGATGTCTATATGGTTCAGCCTAAACATTTTATTGATCCTAAATATCCAACTAGGGTGTGCAAACTGAATAAGTCTATTTATGGACTCAAACAGGCATCTCGCAACTGGAATCTTCGTTTTGTTCAGAAGATCAAAGAGTTTGGTTTTGTCAAGAATGAAGATGAGCCTTGTGTTTATGGAAAGGCTAGTGGGAGCACCATATCATTCCTCATCCTTTATGTGGATGGTATACTAATAATTGGAAACAACATCCCTATGCTTAACGAAGTTAAACACTATTTGGGATCTAGCTTCGCAATGAAAGATCTTGGAGAAGTTGCTTACATTTTGGGAATCAAGATCTATAGGGATAGATCTAAGCGGCTTCTAGGGCTAAGTCGAAGTACGTACATAGACAAAATGATGACACGCTTTAAGATGGAAAACTCCAAGAAAGGAGGTGTTCCGATGACTAAAGGAATCGTGTTGAACAAATTGCAATCTCCTTCAACGGACATTGAATTTAAGTAAATGGAACCAGTTCCATATGCTTCAACGCTTGGTTCTATCATGTATGCTATGTTATGTAATAGACCTGATGTCTCGTATGCTTTAAGCATGACCAGTCGTTTTCAGTAAAGTCTGGCATTGCCCGTTGGACTGTAGTAAAGATGATTCTAAGGTACTTGAGAAGAACTAAAGATATGTTCTTGGTGTTTGGAGGAGTGGAAGAAGAGCTCACTATAAGGTGTTACACTGATGCTAGTTTCCAAAGTGACCGAGATGATTCTTGCTCCTAATCAGGATTCGCATTCATTCTCAATAGAGAAGCTGTCTGTTGGATAAGCTCCAAAAAAGTGTAGTGGCGGATTCAACCACCGAATCCAAATATATAGCTTCATCGGATGCTGCAAAAAGAAGCTGCTTGGATGAAGATGTTCATCACCGACCTCGATGTGGTTTCAAGTATTCAGAAACCAATCGAGGTGTTTTGTGATAACACAAGAGCCATTGCTCAAGCCAAAGAGCCCAGATCTCATCACAATGCTAAGAACATTCTAAGAAAGTTTCACTATATACGGGAAATACTTGAACGAGGATACATCATAATAAGCAAAGCAGACACATATCAAAACCTAGCAGACCCGTTCACTAAACCGGTAACTCAGGACAAGCATCACCAACATAGGAATGCTATCGGTCTTAGATTAGCTTACCATTTGTTTTGATTTAGTATTTAGATGTACGGACATTCAAACAGTTGTACCTTTGAATTCACTTTTAATTTTCTGGTTAAATGCAAACTTTGAATCTTACAACATTGTTCGATTTTAATATATTTAATCCATGAATCTTGTATTCTAAATTATCCGTAGTCGGTCAGACTCATGGGAACGACTCTGAATTAAGATTATTCTGACTTTGGAGTCAAGGAGTTGACTTCCAAACTCACAGACCTCATTATGAATGACGTTGGATGTAACTCGCATCAAATCATCTTCATGGATCTTAGTCATAAGATGATTTGATTTAGGTATACTCACTTAGTATCCTCTAACCTAAGATACATAATAGAACTCTCGTTTACTAAAGACTATTATTTGATCAGTGTCAACCACCATCGCGTAACTGGTAGTCATAAAGGCATTGGTTGGGAGTAGTTCTGAAGTTCCGTGGGAGTTGTATGTAGTCAAGATGGGATTTTATACTCTTACATTATATGTAATAGTTAGAGAACGTTGATTCAAACTGGTGAAGTGTAAGGCCTTACCCAAACTTACTGTGTGTTTGATTGGACCACTTTGATTTTTGAACAAGAACAATAATGATTGAACACCATGTGAGATTGAATCTGATCCATGTCTCATTGTTTAGTTGATGTCTTATACGGAAATGATAGATGGCAAGATTACCATAAGCTCATTGTCTTGTAACAGGATGTTCCGAGATGTTTTGGTTAATGACTTTAAAGAGTCATAAATTGTTGGGGGCATCCATGTTTAGCTAGAACGCTTCTTGTTGTCAGCGTTAAAGAACTTAATTGAAAACCATCCAAGTGGGAGACTGGTGGAAAAATGGACCGGTCCGATTAATAACGTGGTCGACCGAGTTATGACCCGTAAGAGTTATATTGTGGCAACGAACTAAAATCCACTTAATTGGTTTAACTGGTAATTATGAATGATGTGCGAAACGGATCATAATTGTAGTTATGATCATGAGCGGGTTTATATTATTAGTACTCGTTATTAATAATAATATAATTGTTTATCTTAACTAATAAACTTGTTGCGGGTATTAACTGAGAGACGGGTACATGGACCGGGTGAAACAGGTACACTCATCTCACCACTTGTCGCACATACACCAATGCTACGCCACTTGTCGCGCATGCACTCTTGTATCGCTACTAGTCGCACATGCATGAACTTCTCGCCACTTGTCCAACTTGGGCATGCATGTCCGTCACTTGGCAATCATGCATGCATCTCCATACTCGTATTGTATGGACTTGCTTTATTGGGTTAGAATTTTTGCAGAAGAAAACTCTCAAAAATACTCATAATCGGTCACAGCCTTCGCGCCGCCGCTCCGTCACCGCCGTCGCCATCACTACCCATGGCTATACCCGTGTTCCGTCAGTTCATGTCACTAGATGTGTTCGTTGAACATCGGTGTCTCGACCGATTAGTTATTAACCGAGGTATATCTTTCTCATTGGTAGTTAGATATCCTTATCACTGTGCTCTTATTTGCATGTAACCGGATTATGTCGGGTTTCATTTATTATTGATCACTTGTTTATTTTTCCGCAGTATTTTATTGATTAACTCGCTTAATTGATTGACTATTACTTATTGAATCGTGTTATGATAATTAAAATTTTTAACTAATCTCCACGGATACCCTACAATTTTGCAGGATACGCCAAGTATAGCAGCACATATATATATAGTTAACTAATATAAAAATACGTTAAGACAATTAAAAACAAAGCTATTGTTGCAGGGGCGGATTTAGATAGAGTGGTCCGGGTTCAGACGAACCCACTGCATTTTGAAATTTTAATAGAAACCAAATATATAATTTTTGAGCGAACCCATAAATAAAATATTGAATGAACCCACATGCAAAATTGTTGGTGGGTGCAAGTCGTAAGAGCATTCTGTTATGCATTTAAGGTCACTTGTTCAAATCCCACCTCATCCGTTTTTTAAACGTATGCAAATCATAAGCACTCCATTTTACATTTCTGAATGTTGAAATATTAAAGAATATTCAACACTTTTCTTCTAGAATTCAACACTTTTCTTCTAGATTGATTCACAAGCCTTTACAGTTTAATAAATTTGTTGGCGCAACTTCAAGTTATTTCTACAACATGCCATATTGCTATTATTTTTTTTTCTTTTTCTTAAATGTTATTATGTATTTTTTTTTTTGTAAAATATGTCTATCATTTTCGAAAAAAAGATCTAAAATTTAATTGTGAAACAAGTTATGATTGTGAGAATCGATCTATTCAAAATTGTAGAATGCTACTCGGTTAATAAAAAGTTTAAAGTGTATCTTTAGTAACATACAATGTTGTTTTGGTTATGAGGGGTTGATAACGTATAAGGTTAGGACTTTTAGGGAAAGAGAGCATAATTGTCTTAGTTATGGGTATAGTTGTCGTAGGATATTATGGTTATGATGACAATGAGACATAATATACCAAAAATATCACTTGTATAAAATTACTCTAGGACCATATTAACTTAGTTCTTCTTAACTTGAATTTTAGGGCTAATGTTAATGAAAATTTGATATGAAATTTAGGGTTTTATTATGTTCCGCGACTTGAAATGACCCGACCCAACTCAACTCAGTCTGAAAATCTTAACGTATGGTTGTGAAATTTGACCACTGAAACGTGGTCGAAAACCGGTGTTCGTATTGGTGTAACTTGATGTTTTTACATGGGTTTTAATTCCGAATAGCCTACTTTTAATTAAAATTGTGTTTTGCATGTTTGATGATGTTTAAGGAGCTATTCGGGAGCTTTACGGATTATCGGGACGAAAAACGGACCACCGGAACGCGAAACTGGTCAATCGGAAGCGAGAAACGCAAAAACAGAAAAATGGGTTTTCTGTGAGGCGTTGTCTACGCCACCAGGGGTGTAGGCGACGCCACCTCCTGATGCCTGAAAGGATTTTTGTTTTTTCTTGGTTGGTGACGAGTTTTAAAGCTTGTTTTGACCCATTTCAGGAGTTACACTTGGTTTTTGAACTTGGGAAGCATCTTGGAGCCAAAACCTATCATCTCTATCATTCCCAATCCATCCATTACACCAATCATCATCCGAATCATTGAAATTAACCATTCGATTCATCATCACCACCATTCTAAAACCCTAGTTCATCCATCACTCAAATTACTCACCTCCATCCTTCAACCCAAACCCTAACCTTCATCATTCACCATCCCAAGGTTTCAAGATGATCGGAATCAAGTTTCCAACATACAGTGATCAAGTTCTTTCGATCATGAGCAGCTAATTTCTTGGAGGTTCACCTCGATGTAGACTTTTGTAAGGTTCTAGGGTTTACTATTTGTTAAACATTTGGTTTGTGACTAATTGAATTGCATTTGATCATTAGATAATTGTCCTATGTTTGTATTGTATTTGCGAATTGACGAATGAGTTATGAAATTTGTCTTTGTGAAATGAATATGCGCACTTATGCTTTATCTTTTGATAGATTTTACTTGTCCAAGGTAACAAAGTGCATTGTGGTCCGTCGTCTATGACGTTGATAGCAATTGGCACCTAAACCTTGTGATTCTAAATCGTTAATGAACTAATTTGATTAAACTAAATTAAAACACGTAGTAACTCTAGGCATTGCAATTGTTGAACCGGGTGTGTACCGTCAAGAAATTAGCCGCTCATGATCGAAAGAACTTGATCACCGGATGTTGGAAGCTTGATCTCGATCATCTTGAAACCTTGGGATGGTGAATGATGAAGGTTAGGGTTTGGGTTGAAGGATGGTGGTGAGTGATTTGAGTGATGGATGAACTAGGGTTTTAGAATGGTGGTGATGATGAATCGAATGGTTAATTTCAATTACTCAGATGATGATTGGTGTAATGGATGGATTGGGAATGACAGAGATGATAGGTTCTGGCTCCAAGATGCTTCCCAAGTTCAAAAACCAACTGTAACTCCAGAAATGGGTCAAAACAAGCTTTAAAACTCGTCACCAACCAAGAAAAAACAAAAATCCCATCAGGCATCAGGAGGTGGCATCGCCTATGCCCCTGGTGGCGTAGGCGACGCCTCACAGAAAACCCATTTTTCTATTTTTGCGTTTCTCGCTTCCGATTGACCCGTTTCGCGTTCCGGTGGTCCGTTTTTCATCCCGTTAGTACGTAAAGCCCCCGAATAGCTCCTTAAACTTCATCAAACCTGCAAAACACAATTTTAATTAAAAGTAGGCTATTCGGAATTAAAACCCATGTAAAAACATCAAGTTACACCAATACGAACACCGGTTTTCGACCACGTATCAGTGGTCAAATTTCACAACCATACGTTAAGATTTTCGGACCGGGTTGAGTTGGATCAGGTCGTGTCAAGTCGCGGAACATAATAAAAACCTAAATTTCATATCAAATTTTCATTAACATTAGCCCTAAAATTCAAGTTAAAAAGAACTAAGTTAATATGGTCCTAGAGTAATTTTATACAAGTGATATTTTTGGTATATTATGTCTCATTGTCCTCATAACCATAATATCCTACGACAACTATACCCATAACTAAGACAATTATGTTCTCTTTCCCTAAAAGTCCTAACCTTATACGTTATCAACCCCTCATAACCAAAACAACAATGTATGTTACTAAAGATACACTTTAAACTTTTTATTAACCGAGTAGCATTCTACAATTTTGAATAGATCGATTCTCACAATCATAACTTGTTTTACAATTAAATTTTAGATCTTTTTTTTTTTTCGAAAATGGTAGACATATTTTACAAAAAATACATAATAACATTTAAGAAAAAGAAAAAAATAATAGCAATATGGCATGTTGTAGAAATAAATTGTAGTTGCGCCAACAAATTTATTGAACTGTAAAGGCTTGTGAATCAGTCTAGAAGAAAAGTGTTGAATTCTAAATGGTTAAGGTCTAATGTCATGCTCAGTTCAAACTTTTTACAATTTTCGACATATTTAGCAATAAATGATTAATCATGTAAAAATGGTTATGTAAGATTAACCCGCCCTTGAAACTCACAATTAATACATATCCTTCACAATGTTCACTCCACTCGGTTTACAAGTCGGCTAATTTTTATGATGTATTAGCACTTTTGAATGTAATCACTCAAAAACCGAATAGAGCTTGTACCCGCATAAGCTTGCAACTCAATCATTCTCCACCACCAATCACGAATACTAAGCACAAGTCAAAAGGTCTTTAAAAGGGTTGTAACGGGGCTAGGCTAAGGGTAGGAAATATGATATTTTAAAGTGTTTAAGGTGATGAAAATTTAATTTTTTATTACAAACGACTATGCTAAACAAGCTAAATATAAACATAAATCTAATAGGCAACGATTCTCGCCTTTTATTCAATAACTACTACACGAAAGGTTTAGGCTCAAAGTTGGCGACTAAGGGATAGATTTTGGGTAAGGATAGATAAATGGTGTAAAATAAAAAAAGTTTACCTAATGCCTTAATCATTCTCGTTCTTGTATTCGTTCAATGGTCTCAAACGTATCAAAAGATGCAAGTTCTATAATACATGACTAATGGTCTACTCAAACAATGAAATATATGTATATATAATGTATACAAGTGGCTCAAAATCTCACGTATAAGGGTATGGAATATGATATACCTAAACTGCATGTTTCTTAGGTGGATTATTCCCTAATAACCACCCACTAAATACCCGTTATGCTATTAATTCGAACTTGACCATGACAAAAGACCAAATGGGTTGTGTCATCCCTCGTTAACTTAGTTACTTGCGCTTTTAAGATCGCTTCAAACAAAGACATTTTGAAAAAAAATTGAAAATTTCCTCCCATCCCCACACTTGAGGTAAACATTGTCCTCAATGTGTAGTGTTTAATTGAACGGGTCAAAAATCAAAAAAACTTTTACTCCCCCATCTCCACACTTGAGGCAAACATTGTCCTCAATGTGTAAGAACTAGAGTTTTTAAAACGCACAAGGGATGTGACACGGCTAACTTCCCCAAAATTTCACCCCGGAAAATAAAATACAAATTATTATTCCACTTATTTGCTAACTAAAAACCAAATATAAAAAGAAACGTATGCACCTGGTTTTCCCTAGTTCCTCGTGTGCTCTTAATCTTTTCAACAAAGCGGTCGTCTTACGAACACATTATACCTACAAATCTCAACCCTTGTGTAGAAGCATGCTTCTCCAACCATTAAAACTTGTTAGTTACCAAGTTCTACCACTTTTATGAAAATATTACCAAGTCATACGTTAATTTACTTTGATTTATGTGGAAAAATAATTTACAACAACAACAAACCTAACTCACTTTCGTAGGAATCACGGTTGCATTTAGCGTATGCAACAAGCCCTTTTAAACCTCCCAATAGCTCGGGAGGACGAGTAGGTCTCGTGAGGGTTATAAAGGGAACACACCCACAAAGTTCATTTACCTAAGAAAGCAATAAAACTACTAACCACTACTAAAGAAACTAACCGAACTATCTAACGCAAACAGAATATACAACAACAGCAAAAGACATACCTCGCTCATCTCTAGTATCATTCATTTGGATCAACTGGCGGGTATGGTTATATGAGTAACCGGTGAGGGCTGACATTACCTCTTTCCAACTATAAAAAAACCCACTTTCCCCTTCAGCGGGTGGTTGCACATGTGGTGGGATGAAACTGGATCCCACGGCCTCGGGCCAGTGAGGAGATGGATCTGATGGATTGGAAGGTATAGGGAGGTCCTCATAACGGGTCCAACCCGAGTGCTCGACATATGGTAAACCGGCTAGGAAATCTCGATGATGTCTCTCCTGGTCATGAAGAGCCTTGGCATTGTTGAGTGCCAGTTCTTGGTTCGTACCCAGTACCATCCAACGACGATCTTCCAAGGCGTTTCGTTCGATTTGGCGGCGTTCTTGCTCCTCTTCCCATTCTCGCCTTCGAGCCACTTCTTGAGCCCTTTCTGACCGTTCCTGCTCCCAATGGGCTTGTGTTAATGCCCACATCTCTTCCTGTTTATTCCTCTACTCTTCTTCTGGTTTCATTCGCTTCTCTTCCCTCTCTCTTGCTTCAGCTATAGCCGCGGACACTTTATCATACACATCTTATTGTCCAAGGTTATAGGTTCTGAAGGCGTTCTTTCGTCGGTTTCGAATGAAATTGGCGACGAAAGCTGATATCTCTTTATGTTTTGACCGTCTTTGCCTACCGGGCTGCCTACATGGATCCTCTTCTTCCTCATTGCCCTCATCACCTTCATCACCTTCCCCCATCTCTTGGTCTTCACCCTCTTCTTCTGGATACATGTAACTAGACCCCGTATCCTTATCCGTGACTCGATACCTTTGCCCGACTTCCTCTACACATATCTTTGACCCCTTTCGCATTTGTGCAAAATCGAAACTATCAATAGCTTTAAGCACCCACAACGAGTTTTCCAGCAGCTGGTTTTGTTGTGCAATCATTGCAATGATCAGTCGGACGTGCAAGATCATCTTTCTCTTGCATTGATTCCTTGTATCCCAAATGTTCATCATGACGATATGCCGCCATGATAGCTTCGGCTCACCATATAGGAGTGCGTGGAGCACCCGTAAATCCCAAGCTCTTAACTTTCCCTTGTCTCCCAACCATACCATGATATTCTCTAAAGAGATATTCTGAAGAATCTTTCCTTTCACCGATAAGTGGCTCCGATTGTATTGTTCATCCTTTGTGTAGTTGGGCAAGGTTACATTCACCAAATCACCCGGATCCGCTTGAATCACATTGCTTTCCCAGAAATGTCGAATCTCATAGTGTGTATAACTGCCCTCGCTCAAAGAGTCGAAGTTGGCGATTCGGTTCATTGTTTGGAAAGACATGACCATCACCCTCTTGGATGTTTCCCCTTTCAACTTCCACCTCGATGGTTCTTCATCTGCGTGCTCTAATCTCAATGTAGCCAACCAATCGGTGACTTCCTTTAGATATACCTTTGGATTCGCGTCCTCAACCCAGTCAAGTACACGCTCCCACCCGTGTCGTTCAAACTTTTGTGTGATTCCAATTTGCTTGAACTCTTCAGCATTCACTAACCTTTCGTACACACATAGTTTATCGATTGGATTAGTCACCTTTAACATCTTGTATCTCCACAACTTCTTTTCGACTTGCTTGTTGTTAAATTTATGCAAAGATTTGTTTTGATTCTCATTCTAACGTGCACCGACATCTTCATCATTGAATCGAGACTAGTTCCAATTTTGTGAAAACAACCTATCCTCAATATCCAGTAAGGTGCATGGTTGCTCCCATTTTGCCAAAGCAACACCGGATGAAGATCCCTCCCTCGAAGTTTTTGATCTCTCTCGGCTATACATCTCTGCAAAATATCACAACAAACAATCAACATAACTCCTAAAATATCAATTCATCTTCAAACCCAAGCATGAATCATCATTTTGAACTTCCATTAACTTAAGATAAGAAATTAGTTCATTCTAAATTTTCAAAAATCGCACAATTTCATCATCAAAAATAAATTTGTTCATGTGAAAATCTTAACTATATAAGGTTTTCAACAATGTTCATCAATGGATTCATGCTTAACATGTAAACAACTTAGAGTAATTACGTCACCATAGATGTTGCAAGTTCAATCTAACCAATTTCAAAGCTTACATAACAATTTTCAAGTTATAACATCATACATTGTACTTAACAACCTCGTATTCAAACAAAAGCTCAAAAATTTTGGAAGAATTCGACAAACCGTATGATAATCAAGCTTGAAGTTATGTAAAATTCGTACCTTTGTGTTGTATGTCACACCCCGACCGCGTAAAACAACAAATCGCGGCGGAAACGTCGGGGAGTGTTGTAACAGAATCATTGTTTCACAACCATGGATTAAAAGTTTTATTTTATTGAATTATTGAACTCATTGTTTTATTACAATTCAAATAAATACAAATAATTGTCTCTCAAGTTTTAAAGTCGCTAAGGCACAAGTCCATCCTATGTGTAGCATGCATCAACAATCATCACATAGCAGCACCTGAAACATATGTGAAAATAGGTACGTCAGCATAAAAATGCCTGTGAGTAACATAGGATTTGTGAATTAGATTTACGGCTTTGGATAACACAAGAAAAGGTTTTATGTTTTCAAAATAGCCACGAATCCTTGTAAAAGTTTTGTTTCTAAAATGCGTCGTTTTGGTAAAACATTTATAGTATATACAAAAATATACTTTGGTTTTGAGATAAGCGGATGAGTAGTATATCTAAATATACTTTAGTTTTGACATAGTTAAATAGATAGTATATTAGAATATACTTTAGTTTTGGAAATAATAGATTCGGTAGTATATCACAAGTATACTTTGGTTTAAGAATGAAAAACATCAGTAGTATAACACATTATACTTTGGTTTTGTAAATAACATATCAACTTATGCTTTGGATTTGAAAATAGCACATCAACTATGCTTTGGTAGTATATTAAAATATACTTTAGTTTGTGAAATAACAAAATCGGTAGTATATCAACTATACTTTAGTAAGTAATATCACGTTGGTAGTATGTTGGAACATACCTAAATCGTGGTTTGGTAGTATATCAAATTATACTTTAGTAAACAATAGCATATCAACTATGCTTTAGCAAAATAGTATCACGTTGGTAGTATATCGAAATATACCATATATCGTGATTTGGTAATACATTCAAACCTTAGTGCATCAAACTACACTTTAGAGACTATAGAAATACCACAAATGCAAATTCTATTTGGTTAAAATTTTGGTTTCTGACATTCCATACAACAGGAATGGGGTGTCTAGTCCTATAGCGCTATATCGTACTACCCATCGGCTTGATCATTGTTAATGAATGTATAAATAATCGTATGAACAAACAAATAGTCATACAAACTTTGAAAATCAGTGTTTAAGTCATGGACAATTGTTCAATTCGTCAAAAGATAAGTATCATGCGTGTGTAATCATATAGTTGAAATCGTGAAAATAGCGTATCGGCACATATGAATCACCCCAAATCATTGAAAACAGTAAAAGAAGGGACTATGTACTCACTTGAGATTGTAAGTATCCTTGATTAAGTGTCCTAACAAAGCTCAGAAATCAAGGAGTCACGTGGCACCTAGTATGGAATCACTACATTAAACAATCGAATACCTAAATCGAAAGATCGGGTAGAATGAGGTCTCGTAAACTAAATGAGTATTGGAACTCACGTGATATGGTTTAACAAAGCCTACATTCTAAATCGGAACCTATCCTAAGTGCTTACGACCCGTTACGACCCATTAAGGTAGCTTACACTACTTTAACGCGTCGTTCGCGTGAATGCGCGTTCGAGGTGCCTAACTAGTCCTATGACAAGTATTATATGCCCTAACATGTTTAAATATGTTGCATAATCAGTTTAAGTGACAAAGATTAAGTTACATATGCTTAAAATTTAATTATGCATGAAAAGGGCATTTTGGTCATTTTCCTAAGGCATATAAACTACCTATCATACAACTAATTAAACTAAGTGACCATAAGGTATAACCTCGGAAGGTTATTCCCTATACAACTATGGTCACTAAATGTGCTTGGTCGGATCCTAACGATCGACCAAATGGGTCGGGTTTGAAAGTCTAAGCGGTTGTCAAAACCGCTTGACTTACGACCCTAAACAAGCACTAGACTAAAAGTGACAAGTTTAACATGTTAAAACATGTTTAACTAAGTTGGAAAACAGGCTTGATATCAAAACAAAGTGTTTTGATACCCGAAAATAGCTTCGACGCAGAATACGCATAAACACATATTTTGACCGAAACTTTGACTCGTCACTTCGACTAATCAACGTGGTAATCAGTAGGTATAGTCACAAGGGACTATAACCATCGTGATTACGCTCACGTTGCAAAGTTCAAACGAACTTTGTGTTGACTAATTCATGGTTAAAGCAGAAAGTCAAACACTGTTTGACTTTCATGCTTGAAATACATGAAAAGCATGAAAGAAGCTTACAAAAGGTCCAAGCAATGAAGATTTGAACCCAAAATTCTCAGGTATGAAGCTTCACAAGTGAGAGCTTCAACTAAGAGAATAATTGAGATCAAATTGTGAGGAATGAAGTGAAGAACCCACTTCTATTTATAGTAAGCTTGGATTCACAAGATCATGACAAGTGTTTTTGCAAGAATCAAGGTTCAATCCTAACCATACACATGTGGAACATGGTTTTATATACAATGGGAGCTCCAAAACTAGTTCATAGTATTGAGAAATTTGCACAAAAGACCCTCAAATTCAAGCTAGTTGTTGAAAAACAGGTTTTCTGTCAAAGAACACCCGTCGCGTCGCGCCACGGAACCACCCTTTGCTGTGGCGTGACGCCATCCCCTACCTGAACCAGAAAGTTTCACAAATTGGCAGAAATGGTCCCTGCAGCGCGTTTAAGCCATTTTCGATGCGTTTAAACCACGTTAACCCATTTTCAAGGCTCTACAAGGATGTTAAATCATAGGGGACTTGAAACATGCTTGAAATTATCTCGGATGTCGGTTCGTTTGGTCGTACGGTTGCGTTATTCGGTTAATTACGAAGAAACACGAACCGACACGAAAACTATCCAAATTTCACGACGAATGGTATTTTTGCATTCCAATCACTAAAATAAAATATTTTAATGATTACAAAAAAATTCGGATGTCCGGATATGTTCAGAACGTAAGATATGCGCGTAAATGCAAACTTATGCACTTTTTGACGCTTTTAGTCCCTGTTGATCAAATAAGTTTATTTTCGCATACCGAACCCCTCAAATCCTATTTCTAAGCTATTTAAAGGATGTTTAGGGTATGTTTAACTTATGATCATGTTCCGGAATGTTCATTACTGTACGAATCGGCATACTTTCATAGTTTGTCGTAAATAGTCCTTGCGACCGAATAAACTTGTTTTCGACACACCAAACCCTCCAAAACTTATTTCTAAGTTATGTAAAGGTTGTTCCGGAGTGTTTGTCGTGTTAAACTGATTACGTTTACACATCAGTTCACGTATAACTTTTCAAAAAGCGATTTAAAGCTTGAAATTGAACTAGGATTGATATGTGCAAAAGTCACATGTAATTGTACAAATCCCAAGAATGAAACACAAGATTTAATTGGATTTGCATTTGTATAATGGTCATAGAGACACAGGTGTCACATTGTAGAACAGAGAGAAACAATCAAAAGCTGAAAAATCAACTAAGTTGTAAACTACTCTTGAAAAACCCGAATATCCAAGTCTCAAAATCTTGCAAACAAGCAACAATTAATGAAAACCGTTATGGGGGTTTTGTTCCTCTCGAAATTTCACACAAAATAGACCCAAAAATCTCTGAGATTGGTTAAGTATTGAAAGAGTTATGAAGATGAGAAGTTTTAGGGTTCTTAGCAAGTTTTGTGAAGAAGATGAAGTATAGGTGAGAGAATGATGCAGGAAATCGATGGTTTTAATTGGGGTTTTGATAGTGTTAAGTTGGGTTCGGGTTATGTGAGTAATACGGACAGATTTAGGTCGGGTTTAAAGGGGTTCGGGTGACTTGGGTCTTAAAATTGCCTTTTAATACGCAACTAATGCTTTGAACTTGAATCTCATCTACTAACCGATCATCAGATTGACAAGATGCTTTAAACATATACACCTTTAATTTTTAAATCATTTGAATTAAAAAATGATGCCGACAAAATTTATTGTAGATAAAAAGAATCAAGCACACACATATATAGCTCCCCCTTTGAATTCCGTTCCGAACAGCCAAGGGCGCTGCCGTCAATCGTTTGATGTAAGGAAAAGGTTAACATATTTCTTAGGGTATGTGGTTGACTTAGGGTTACATATGTAATTAAAGGCATTCAGGTTGGTTTTTTTTAAAAGAAACATGTATCTGGGATCCCAAAAAAAGAAAAAGAAAAACAACACAACACTTTTCTGTCCCGTCAGCCATCTACCGCCGGCGTCGGCGACGATAAAGCCGGCGTCAGCGACGGTAAAGCCGGCGTCGGCGACGCCTAATGATGAACAAGAATTCCGTCGAAACCAATTGGGTCTGCCTACGGTACTTTTTCTTGACGCCACGTTTCAAATGTCATCGGCGACGCTGTATTCTTCGTCGTCGACGCTGCCTCGATCTCACAACTCTGCCGACGTTAAACTTCCCTATTTACGTGAGAGTTTATTGATGCCAACCATCACTCCACCATCGGCGACGGCAATGTGTACGTCGTCGACGCCACTGCACACCCAAAAAAATCATTGACGTGAAATCCTCCTGCCTACGGCTGAATCACCTCGACGCCAACATCAATTGGTCGTGGTCGACGCCGGAGTTCGCGTCGTTGACGCCGCCGCAATCTCAAAACTCCGCCGACGTCAAACTTTGCTGCCCACGCGACTTGTGCCTGACGCCAATCTTAAAACCACTGTTGACGATGCCGGAGTTGCGTCACCGACGCTCCTTCCGGCCACAATTTAACGTTTACGTTGATATCTGCATATCTTAGTTTGTTGGAGAAGATGATGAGGTCATGGATGACATCAGGCTGATGTCATGGCTGGCATAAAAGACTATTTTTTTTAAACATTAAGGTTTTTATAACCTATTGTTATATTTTAATTTAATTTAAAAACTATTTATTAACTTAATTTAACTCAAAACTAAATTATCAAAATCAACAAATTTTATTATATTTAAATTAATACTAAACTAACACTAAAATAAACTAAATACCGAATCGCGTTACGAATCATTCGCTGAATCGCTTAACGATCCTTACCAACCCCCCGAAAAGTCGTGTATTGTCCCCAATACACAAAGCAAGCTCAAAAACATACCTTTCTTCTTCAAATCTCGTTCGTGGTGTTCGGGACTTCACACATCAAACAAGTTAGTATGAAACGAAAATAATAGACGTAACAAATAATACGAAACAAGCAATGTAAATATACAAAACACTACAATGCACATTACTGGCCCTTTAGTTGACCTCATATGTTGGCATGCTTACCACGAAGCTTACCAACTCCACGTTTTCATCCTTTTTCTCTTCGTTACCATCGAGGAATGGATTGAGGCGGTGACCGTTAACCATTTGCTTCAATCCATCCTTCGGATCCTCAATGGTAACGTCTTCAAGCTTTCCGACCCGTGTAATCACGTACGGGCCCATCCATTTACTTTTAAGCTTCCCGGGGAAGTATTTAAGCCGTGAGTTGTAGAGCCATACCTTTTGACCCACTACGAACTCCTTCGGCTTCAACTTAGCATCATGTGCCCTCTTCATTCCATCTTTATACTTTGAGGCGCATTCATATGCTTCTTCCCGAAGCTCTTGTAACTCGCATAGCTTTAACTTCTGCTCTTTCCCTGCATCATCGTATTTCATGTTAACTTCTTTAATAGCCCACCATGCACGATGTACAAGCTCAACCGGTAAGTGACAATTCTACGGTAAACTAAGTGGTACGGTGTAGTGCGAATAGGTGTTTTATGAGCCGTTTGATAAGCCCATAAAGCATCATTCAACTTCGTCGACCAATCCTTTTTTTCCGGTCGAACGGTCTTTTGCAAAATTTCCTTTATTTGCCTATTGGACACCTCCACTTGACCACTCGTTCGCGGGTGGTAAGGGGTAGCAATTCGATGGTCAACGCCATACCGTTTCAATAGCTTACCAAAGTTAAAGTTCTTGAAATGAGATCCCCCATCACTAATGATTTCTCGAGGGATCCCAAATCGAGAAATAATATTGGTTGGCACAAAATTACAAACCACGGTATGGTCGTTTGTCTTGGTAGCGATCGCTTCGACCCACTTTGACACATAATCGACCGCCACCAAGATGTATAGATTACCATGCGAATTTGGGAATGGGCCCATGAAATCGATCCCCCAAACATCAAAGATATCTACAATAAGGATTGGTTGCATGGGCATCTCATCCTGTTTAGAAATACTCCCTAACTTTTGACACTCAACGCAATTCTTAGCAAAGTTAAATGCGTCTTTGAAGATAGTTGGCCAATAAAGCCCACTATTGAGCACTTTGTGCCCGATTTTATGACCACTGAAATGGCCCCCACAAGCAAATGAATGCAAGTGCATCAAGACACTAGGAATCTCATCATCCGGGATGCATCTTCTAACGACTTGATCCGGACATATCTTGAATAAGTCCGGTTCTTCCAACGTGTAGTACTTGATTTGTGAAAGAAAGTACAACATCCTCCTTCTATCCCAGTGAGCCGGCCAATCACATGTAACCAAATAATTCACAATGTTAGCATACCAAGGCAATACCAAAACTTCTAGAATTTGCTCATCTGGGAAGGTTTCATTGATCTCCACACGTGAAGAATCATCCTCCACCATTAATCGAGACAAGTGGTCCGCCACCACATTTTCACTCCCTTTCTTATCTCGGATGTTTAGGTCAAACTCTTGTGATAAGAGAACCCATCAGATTAGCCACGGCTTTGCATCCTTCTTGTCCATGAGGTACCTAACAGTAGAATGGTCAGAATAAACAATGACTTTAGTACCCCATATATAAGCCCGAAACTTATCCAACGCATATACCACCCCAAGTAGCTCTTTCTCGGTTGTTGTATAATTTAATTATGCATCCGAGAGGGTCTTCCTTGCGTAATATATGGCAACCGGTTTCTTATCCACCTGTTGACCCAACACGGCCCCTACCGCATAGTCGTTTGCATCACACATAATTTCGAATGGTAAAGACCAATTCGGTGATTGCAAGATTGGGGCCTCAACCAACTTTTGCTTCAAAATGTTAAAAGCGTCTTTTAACAATAAGTTGCATAGGGGTTTTGTTATATCACTAAAACCTTTTATAAACCTCCTATAAAACCCCGCATGTCCTAAAAACAATCTAACACCTTTAACACTTGTGGGGTAAGGCAAAGTGGATATGACTTGCACTTTTGCTCGATCCACCTCTATCCCATGACTCAAGACGACATGTCCCAACACAATCCCTTCTTGAACCATAAAATGGCTCTTTTCCCAACTCAAAACTAAATTTTTCTCAACACATCTTTTTAAAACCTTTTCGAGTTGGTCAAGGCATTCGTCAAATGATGATCCAAACATCGAGAAATCATCCATGAAGATTTCCAAAGATTCCCCCACCATATCTGAAAAGATACTCATCATACACCTTTGGAAGGTGGCGGGGGCATTACAAAGTCCAAATGGCATTCGCCTAAGTGCGAAGGTACCGTATAGACAAGTAAAAGTAGTCTTTGCTTGGTCTTCCGGATGTATAGCAATTTGATTGTAACCTGAATAACCATCCAAGAAACAATAAAAATTTTGTCCGGCCAATTTCTTGACAATTTGATCAATAAACGGTAAAGGGAAATGATCTTTAGAAGTAGCAGCATTTAACTTCCTATAATCAATACAAATACGGCACCCGGTTACCGGCCGAGTGGCGACCTTTTCACCTGCGTCGTTTGTGACGACTTGAATGCCCGCTTTCTTAGGAAGTGTTTGTATCGGGCTCACCCACTGGCTATCAGAAATGGGGTAAATAATACCCGCATCTAGCCACTTTAAAACTTCCTTCTTGACCACTTCCCGCATGTTTGGATTTAATCTCCGTTGTGTGTCGCGAGAAGGAGTAATGCCGTCTTCTGTGATGATCTTGTGCATCACCACTGAGGGATTGATTCCCTTCAAATCTATAATAGTCCACCTGATAGCGGCCATATAGGTGACCAACACCTTCATCAACTTCTCTTCTTGCTCCCCGGTTAAGTTGGATGCAATAATAACCGGGAGCGTGCTACCCTCACCCACATAAGCATACTTGAGATGCTTGGGTAGCATCTTCAACTGTACAACCGGAGGCTCTTCCAATGATGGCTTTAATTTAGTGTCGATATTTTCCGGAAGACTTTCCACTTGATGTGTCTAAGTGGGCCTTCCTTCCCTAGCCGCCATTACCTCCATTTCTTTCACCTCATCGTCTATGCTCTGGTTTATTTCCCTTTTATGACCTGTCAAACATGAAACATTCCTCTATTGTGTTTTCCTCTTCGACATTAATGTTGCATAGAGGTATACACTTGTCAACAATGTCCGCCAAATAGCATTCATTTCTGACTAGAGGATCCATCAGTCCTAAAAAGACATTTAACCGCAACCGACGGTTACCAAAAGTCATGTCGACCGTGCCCGATTTGCAATTTATTTAACCATTCGATGTTGCCAAAAATGGTCAACCTAGGATAACCGTTGGTTTCTTGGTTCGGTCCAAAGAAACATAATCAAGTACAAGAAAGTCCACCGGATAGTAAAAGTCCTCGACCTTGACTATTACATCTGTGACTATCCCGCGAGGTAGTTTAGGGGTCAAATCGGCTAACACCACGGTGGTGTTTGACGTTTGAAGTGGACCAAAATAATATTGGTCATATAAACTACCCGGCAAGATACTCACACTTGCTTCAAGATCCAAAAGTGCCCGGGTCATTTTAAATTCACCAACTTGTATTGAAATTATGGGTGCTCCAGGATCTTGAAGTTTTGGTGGAAGTGCACCCAAAAGAATTGAACTCACATTTTCAGTTAAATCAAGTTTCTTAGGAAACTTGTGAGTCCGCTTTTAGGTGCATAGATCTTTCAAATACTTCGCATATTAGGGTACTTGCTTGATTGCTTCCAAGAGTGGTAAATTGATTTTAACTTGTTTAAAAATTTCCCACATCTCTTCTTGTTGTGGGCCACGTTTGTTTACCACTTTCTTGGGCGGTCCCAATAAAGCTTCGGGATAAGGGGCGGTATTAACCTGCACACTCTTTTTCTTAGCCTTTGGGATGGGGATGGTCACATCGGGTGTGTTTTTATTAATTTTTGAATCATTCTTGTTTTGACCTGTTTGACCATCATTACCCTCATCATCACTAGCATCTTCCACCACCCCTTCAACAAACTTGCGTGGTGGTGACTCAACACCACTATCTATCACTCGACCACTACGTAAGGAAATTTTATTAATTGGTACCTCGTTGGAGTTCTTCGAGCTTGACCCTTGATGCTTAGGGTTCATGTTGGTGTCGCTTGGAAGTCTTCCTCCACTCCCATGAATTTGAGCCATCTCTTGGGTAAGTTGCCTCACTTGCTTCTCTACAGCCTTGTGTGATTTATCTCGTACTTCAAACTCTTTCTTCATTTCAGATTTAATCTCTTGATTTGAAGTAGTGAGAGCATTCATAATTGCGTCAAGTTTGGAGCTTAACGAATCATCACCACCCATTTGAGAGTTTGAAGCACCACCCCCATTTCCACCTTGGTTGTAACCACGTTGGTAATTTTCTTCACGGTTTTGATATCCTTGGTTACCCCCTTGATTGTAGTTCCTTTAATAACCCCCTTGGTTACCACCTACACGATTATGATAGGAAGAACCACCTTGCCTGCCTTGATTCCCCGATTGAAAATTCGGGTTCATTTGATTCGAAGCATTACCATACTGGAAATTTGGATGGTTTCTCAAACCCGGATGGTAAGTGTTGGAGTTCATGTCATACTGTTTTTGATCCCCATACACTTGATTTACCTCTTCGGTATATTCTCCCGTACCCATTTGGCATTGATCGGCCCGATGACCAATCTCCCCACAATCTTCACACACCGCAAATTGTACCTCACTCACCTCTTTTCGCTTCGCTCGAGCCAACTCTCTCTCCAATTGAGCAATTCGATCCTTAGAATTAGAATCGAGATCGGGAAGTGATCGAGAAATAGGGTGCTTTTTAGCTCGATCAGCCGACTCCTTAGCCTTTGATCTCTTGCTCATTCTTTCTAAGAACTCCCAATCGTCATCTTCATGATTGCTTAATAGAGTTCCATTGCTAGTTGACTCAAGATGATTCCATGTCTCCGCATCCAAACCTCTTACAAAACACTTTACCAACTCCCACTTTTCGATTTGATGATGAGGGCATTTTCGAATCAACTACTTATATCGAGTGAAAGGTTCATGTAATGGTTCACTCGATAATTTTTTAAATGATCGAATCTCATCACGTGCGTCATCGGTTTTGGCCATTGAATAGTATTCATCGAGAAAGGCTTGTTGCAACTCGACTCATGTGCGAATACTATTGTTAGGAAGTGTCAAAAACCATTGCTTGGCCTTATCCTTCAAATAAAACTGAAATAGACGCAACCGAACCTCATCTTGTGAAAAATTCCCACCCCAATGGTGCTACATATAGCCGAAAACTCCGCTAAATGTGTATACGGTTCGTCATTCGATCTACCGTTAAAATGAGGAAAGATATTGATGTAATTCGGTTTACAATCAAATGCCGCTCTACCCCTCAGTGGTGCTACAATTGTGTCACACCCCGATATTTCCACGTATTACCGGTGGGCCCGGTGGGGAGTATCGTGACGTAGTTGATATTATCATAGTCAAATATTCACAGTTATCGCATAACGGAAGTCTTGGTAGAAAATATTATTACAAACTAAAATGCAAAGTATAAATAAATATTATACAGAAGGTCATACGATAGGATCCACAGGCGGATCTAAAACGGAAATACAAAATATTGTTCAACAGACTTTAAGCGTTTAGAACTTGCAAGATTCTCTAACTAACACCCAGAGCTCCCAGCTAAATATTATAAGTACCTACCACTTAATCTTTTGAAAATACGTCAGTTTACACTGGTAAATACAATTAACTGACTTTTTTGAAAAGTGTTTATAAAATTTGGTTTAAATGCACAAGGCACAAACATTCTTTTATAACTTGGGACAATTATATTAATAACAATCTTGTATCATATTTACATGTTTGTCCAACATTTAAGGCCGGTATAAAAGCTGAACAAGATTAATCGACACACCACTAATATAATCCCACGGTGAGTAATCCTCAACAAATGGGTATATCTTTACATACGCGACTGTCAGGTGTATGCCTACACCCCGTGCTTAGTCGTGGCCATTTGCAATTCTTTAAATGAGCCGAGGATATCCAGGACACGGTCGTTAACCCCCAATGTTATTTGTTATCAAGCAACACTGATTAAAAACGGGATTATGCAATTTAACCATCTTCGATTAAAATGTTTCTACACCCGACCAAGCGGTAATATTTTACCGTATCCCAAGCCCGTTTAAAGGAAAATAAGTTAAAGGTATTTACGTGAGCTAAAAATGCAAATTTTGTATGCTCAGTCGTATAGTCTACACAAACAAGTGCAAATAACTTCTACCGGGGCTCTTAATCTGGAACGAAGGTTTTATTAACCTATTAGATTCCTAACGGGTCTTATTTAAGTTGTAACTTAAACCGGTTAGTTTAAAGAAAATGTTTACGGCACGAAACGCAAGATTAAGCGATGACCGGATCGGAATGTAATCTAGACCCGACAAGTATGGAGACTTGTATTATATGGGTAAACTAAATACATTCTGGAATTTGAAGTTAAAATGTTAAGTTTTGACCCATTTCGGCTAATTTATGCAAAACTAGTTACATAAACCGTACCGAATGCGTATATGCATAACGGGTAGCCGGATGAGTCATGTACAAGTTCCATAATTTATTATGCGGAAAAATTACAAGTTTTGTCCTTTATCTTTATACAACTTTTCAGGCGGTGTCCTTTTTAACGAATGTTGACAGGCGGTGTCCTTTACTAGGTATTTTGTTGCAAGTTTAGTCCTTTACACTCAACCCAGTTAAAAAACCCTGTTAGAAGTTAATTTCGCACGAAATAGGATAAGGGCACGATATTCGAGAAAACATGTTAGAAGTCTTGTATTAGATTAGAAAGATCAGGGCACGGTATTCGAGAAAACATATTAGAAATTGATTTCGCACGAAATAGGATAAGGTATTTCGCACGAAATGACTTTGTCATTTCGTACGAAATAGCCTGGCTATTTCGCTTGAATGATTTCGTGTGGAATACCCTGCCTATATATATGTGTCTTGTGATCTTCATTTGTAACTTTCCGGTTTCAATACCGAAGTGCTGCCGAAGTGTCTCCAGGCTGTAAAACGTTGTGTTTTCAATAAACGAGACAATTAAAGTGATTTCTTGTGTAATCCAGCTGAAATAACTCCGATATGTTTGTTTCCGCCTCTCATATTGGACGATTTCTCTTCTGATCGACTCGTTTGGGTCAGAAAACGATCCTGCAAAGATATCATACATATGTGTGGTTTACCATTTATGGCCAAACTATGCACCGTAGGGGTATTTTGGTCATTTCACATATGGTTTTAGGGACAAAATTGGAAGTCTGAGTTCATGACTTATGCCTACTGTAAAAGTATAAAAATTTAGTTACATATTCAGTAGGTAACACACCTTAGGTGCTAAATATGGTTTTAACCTATACTATGCACCTAATTAGCGTAAAAGTCGACAAATGATGATGTATGTGATGTTTATGAAGTTCTGAGATTTTGATCAGCCTCGAATGTTTAAAATATTTTATTTAACATATAACATCAGTAGGAAAAGGTTTGGCATGTTAATATGCAAATCTTCATTTATTAACAAAAAGGGTATTATTGTCATTTATCGAATTATACAAGAACTCAATTATATGGTCAGTTTATAATCTGACCCAATATTCCAAAAATCCTTAAAAATTATATAATAACAGTAGGTAATGAGTTTGGTGCCAAAATTTGGGTTTAAATATGATTTATGCTAAAAAAGCGTAGTTTAATTAATAAAAAGTTTTATTTTACGATATCTTACATATCTTTAGTTTGAGAGCAGAAACTGATGTCAAATTTATTTGATATGCTTATATATCAGTAACAAAGCTATTTGTATGCTCATATATTCAAAAATCCCGTTTTTATATTATAAGGGCATAATAGTCAATTTTAAGCAAATAACAGAACCATATAAATGAACTCTGATTTCTAAGGGACCATGTAGTATAGCCTCAGAGGGTTATACTAACATATAATATGGTCACAAAGGAACCCTAAGGCATAAAGATACTAAGCTAATTCGGGTCAGAACTGAAAGTCAAAGCAAAAGTCAACTTTTACGACTTTCGGTTGCGAACCGAGCCTAAACTCAGAATTGTCGGGTTGAACATGCCTAAACATGTTCTTATAATATTTACCAAGTTATTAAAGTTATAAAATGTATTTTATAGCCTCTACATTATTAGATATGAATTCTTTTATAAAAACTGAGTCGTTTGACTTTTCTGTTCATTACTTTGACCCAACAATTGACTAAGTAAATGTGATAATTAGGAGGTGCCCTTTTGAGGGATTATCACCTACTTAATTACCAACACATAGCCATATTCGTTTAGAACCATGGCTGGACCGTTTATGAATAATTTACAAGTCAAAGCAGAATTACGTTAACTTTGACTTTCGGTCCTTATACTAATAAAAATTGAACTACAGGAGCCAAGAACACTTACAAGGGTCCTTAGCACAAAGTTTAAACTTGAGAGAGCTTCCTTAATGATCAGGATGCTCCAGAATCAAAGCTTTAGAGAGAGGAAATTCTGATTTGAAATGAGCAAGTTCAACAATGAGAAGGAGGGCCGTTATATAGAGGATTAGGATGTTGTGAGATTAATCCATGTGTCCCAGATGTTTTATGATGCTCACAAGTGTCCAAATGGTTTTTAAAAACCATCAACATACAACTTTTTTCGTTGCAGAAGTGCAGAGAATCCATTGCAGATTTCAGGTTGCATGCTGGGCAGCTGCCAGTTCTGGCTGGAATTTGGTGTCTCCCGCGAGTCGCGACAAGTGTAGAGGATCCTGTCGCAACACGCCTGTGAAGCAAATTTTAAAAATTGTTTTCATATTTACAAGATCAGCCCCTGCACTTATATAACTCGTATAACTTTCATTTTCAGCATTAGGGGCCACATATTCAGGTTTCATATGATCTTGGGACTATAACCAAATATTGTTAAGTTCCGAATTTGCTAAAACGGTCTCCCATGAGTAGAATTATCGTATTGACACTTTCAACCCTTCTTTCTTGGAAATTGAAATTAAATCATATAATTATATCGAAACTTCACGAAATCATTATCTAACATTCGTGAGAATATAATAAAACATTACAAAGCCTCGGGATCGTTAAGAGGTCACTCATAGGTAAGAATTAACATGTTGACACTTTTAACCCCTGTATTTTGTAAACTTTTGATTTTTAAGCACAAACGGCTTCTTGCCTCTGATAATTCATTCATTATGGAATACGAACATCGTGTAAGGTCAATCAGAGGCACAAGTTTGGCATGTTGACACTTTTGACCCTTTTACAAACATCTTTTCACTGTTTGTCAACTTCAGTCCTTCTAAGTTAACTTTTTACATGATCAGGGTTTATGACACGTGTCATTACTTTATTGGACATGATTTTGCGAGGTGTTATATCCTCACCCCCTTAAAAGAAATCTCGACCTCGAGATTTACTGAAATAAATGAGGGTATTTCTGTCGCATCGTGGATTCAACTTCCCACGTATATTCTGGGACTCTACGGGCATTCCATTTCACCTTTACAATTGGGACATTCTTTCTTCGCAGATTTTTAACCTGTCGATCCTCGATCAACAAAGGTTTTTCAACAAACTTCAAGCTTTTGTCAATCTGCACGTCCTTATGAGACATTGCTAGCGATTCATCGGCTAGACATTTCTTTAAATTGCAGATGTGGAACACATTGTGAATTCCACTGAGATCTTCAGGTAGATTCAGTTTATATGCCACGCTCCTGACACATTCGATGATTTCGAATGGTATGATATATCTTGGGCTCAGCTTGCCCTTTTTTCCAAATCGCATCACCCCTTTCCAAGGCGACACTTTTAGTAATACTTTATCACCTATCTCAAATTTTAGAGGCTTGCGCCTCTTATCAGCGTAGCTCTTCTGCCTATCCCTGGCAGCTTTCAGACGATCACGGATCTGTACAATCTTATCCATCATTTCTAGGACTATCTCAGGTCCTGATAGTTGGGTTTCTCCAACTTTGGCCCAACAAACTGGCGTTTTGCACTTCCTTCCATATAAAGCATCAAAAGGCGTGGCTTGGATACTCGAATGATAACTACTGTTATACGAGAATTCAATCAAAGGAAGATGGTCATCCCAACTTCCGCCCAGGTCAATAACACAAGCCCAGAGTATGTCTTCTAGTGTTTGAATCGTACGCTCACTTTGCCCATCCGTCTGAGGATGAGAAGCAGTACTGAAATTCAAACGAGTGCCTAGAGATTGCTGAAGGCTTTTCCAAAAATGGGATGTGTATCTAGTATCCCTATCAGAGATAATAGATACTGGCACTCCGTGGAGAGATACAATCTCATCCACATATAGCTGGGCTAGTTTATCGGAACTATGCGTCTCTTTGATGGGTATAAAATGAGCTGACTTCGTCAGTCTGTTGACTATAACCCATATTGTATCGTTCCCATGTTTCGTATTTGGTAACTTGGTGATAAAATCCATAGTTACCATTTCCCACTTCCAAGTGGGAAGTTCAGGTTGTTGCAGTAAACCTGACGGCTTTTGATGCTCGGCTTTAACCTGTGCGCACGTCAGACATTTAGCCACATATGTGGCTATAGATTTCTTCAAACCTATCCACCAATAATTTGCCTTCAGATCCTGGTACATCTTATCACTGCCCGGGTGAACTGAATATTTAGAGCTATGAGCTTCTTGGAGGATCAAATCTCTAAGTCCTCCATGAATTGGAACCCAGATTCAACCATTTAATCTAAGGATTCCATCCTTGCCAACAGACAATTGATCAGCAGTTACACCTAATTTCTCATTTGGAAAGTTAGCTCCCGTTATAGCCTCTTTCAGTCTTTCATTCAGGCTGTTCTTTAGTTCAATACTCTTAGCATTAATCCGTATAGGTTTAATCCTTTCTTTCCTACTTAGTGCGTCGGCGACCACAATTCGCTTTGCCCGGGTGATAGGGAATTTCACAATCATAATCATTCAACGTCTCCATCCAACGACGTTGCCTCATATTGAGATCTTTCTGATTAAACAAGTGTTGGAGGCTCTTGTGATCTGAGTATATCACACATTTTGTTCCATACAGGTAATACCTCCAAAGTTTAAGCACAAATACAATGGCACCCAATTCCAAATCATGGGTGGTGTAATTCTTTTCATGCACCTTCAGTTGACGCGATGCATAGGCAATCACCTTGCCCCTTTGCATGAGCACACAACCCATACCAGTGTGCGATGCATCGCAATAAATAACAAACTCTTCTGTCCCTTCCGGCAATGTCAACACAGGAGCATTGCTCAATTTCTGTTTAAGAATCTTGAAAGATTCTTGTTTTTTGGGTCCCCAATCAAACTTAACATTCTTGAGAGTTAAGGAAGTCAAAGGTGCAGCAATCCTTGAAAAGTTTTCAATGAAACGCCTGTAGTAACCTGCCAAACCTAAGAAGCTACAAATTTCTATGGGCGTCTTAGGTGCTTGCCAATTCACAATCGCTTCAATCTTAGCGGCATCCACCTGGATACCACGATCGCTTACCACATGTCCAAGAAATTGGACTTCTCGAAGCCAGAATTCACATTTAGAGAATTTTGCGTAGAGCTTCTCTTGTTATAGAAGTTTAAGAATGCATCGGAGATGTTTTTCATGATCGGCTTGACTTTTTGAATAAATAAGAATGTCGTCAATGAAGACAATGACAAACTTGTCTAGATACGGCTTGCAGACACGATTCATGAGATCCATGAATGCTGCAGGTGCGTTAGTGAGCCCGAAAGGCATCACTAAAAACTCGTAGTGGCCATATCTTGTTCTGAATGCGGTCCTGTGTACATCTTCGGGCCTGACCTTCAACTGATGATATCCCGACCTCAAATTAATTTTTGAGAAGAAACTTGCCCCTTGAAGCTGATCGAATAGATCATCGATCCTGGGCAATGGATAGCGGTTCTTGATTGTAACTTTGTTCAACTCACGATAATCAATGCATAGACGCATTGAGCCATCTTTCTTCTTCACAAATAGGATAGGCGCTCCCCAAGGAGACGAGCTAGGTTGAATAAAACCTTTTTCTAATAAATCATCCAACTGCGTTCTTAATTCTTTCATCTTGGTCGGTGCCAAACGATAAGGAGCTCTTGCGACTGGTGCTGCTCCTGGTATAATATCAATCCTGAATTCCACTTGTCTGTCGGGAGGTAAACCAGGTAGTTCTTCAGGGAAAACGTCTGAGTATTCTGAAATAACAGGAATATCTTCTATCTTAGGCTTTGGCTCATCTATCATCACCTGTGCCATGTAAATGACACAACCTTTCTTCAAACACTTACATGCCTTAAGCATAGTTACTTGATCAGGCAATCCAAACTACGTATCTCCTTGAATAGTAAGTGATTCACCATAAGGGGTCTTGATAACAACTTGCTTTTTATCACAGGCAATTTGAGCTTGGTTAAGGGATAACCAGTCCATGCCTATAACTATATCAAAACCTGCCAATTTCATTGGTAACAAGGACAACGGAAAAGAGTGGTTCCTAATGGATATAAAACATCCATCTAGAATTGTTGAGGCAGTTTCTAAGGTACCATCGGCCAATTCTACCTCATATTTTATGTCTAGAGTTTTAACCGGCAGATTTAATAGTTTACAAAATTTATTGTCTACAAAGGACTTATCCGCGCATGAATCAAATAAAACTCTAGCATAAATATCGTTTATGAGGAATGTACCTGTTATAACATTATCATTCTGCACTGCCTCTCTTGCATTCATTTGGAACACTCGTGCGTTAGTCTTTTTAGCCTCACCGGCTTCTTTGCGAATTTCGGGCAGTTGGTCTTGATGTGCCCTTTTTCATTACAATTGTAACAAGTTGCAATCTTCAGATCTTTACATTATAAAGTCTTATGCCCCTTTGTCTTGCAAATTCCACAGAGTTTAGCCTGCGGATCAATCGTGCACTTTCCAGAATGGCGTTTCCTGCAGTTCTTGCACTTGGGCCTTTGATCAGACTGATTTGAGTTGTTTCTAAACTCAGACCCTTTCTTATGCTCGGAGTTACCCTTCTTTTTCTTATCAAAACGCCTCGAGTTATCATCATCATCTCTTTTTCTCTTCCCATCATCTGTGTTCGTTGCAGCCCTACTCCTGATTATATCCAAGGTTATAGATAAAGATAAATCTACTGCTGACCTGTATGTTGCAGGCCTTGAATCTTTCACATGACCTTTTACCTCTGGAGCCAATCCACCAATAAAGCGTGCAATACGCTTTGGCTCTGGTGTAACCAAATAAGGTACCATACGAGACATGGAGTTGAAGCTAGTGACATAAGATGGACAATCTAAGTTTTTCATAACTAGAGCTAGAAAGTCAGCTTCAACTTTCTCTATTTCATGCTGTGGACAGAAAGTATCTCTTATCAGATCAACAAATCTATCCCAAGACAGATTATAGAGCGGGATTTTCCCTGAGGCCTGTAACAGCGCCTTCCACCATAGTAAAGCTTCACCATTAAAAGACTGAGAAACGAACATAACAACAACCCGTTCAGCACACCCGCTGATGTCAACCACAGTTTCCATTTCTTCTAGCCATTCCATACAATCAATGGCACCTTTTTCACCCGTGAAATCCCTTGGCTTGCAAGAGATAAAATACTTGTAAGAACAAGTTTTGGAACGTGGTTCCTGATCAAATACTATTTTCTTTGATGGCTGACTTTTCTGATTTGACGAGTGCTGAGAATCGTCTTTCTTAGATGCATGAGATTTGGAAGGGGGCTTAATGTGAGCTGCTGATTGAGTCTTGGTGCGTGTAGCACCTGATTCTTTGTACATTCTGTCCATAACTTTTGTTACAGCATTGTCTATCATTGCCTGCAGATCAGCGCCCGTTACATTCATTCTGGTATTATCATTCCTTTCATTTGGATGACTATTAACTTCATCTGAGTCGGCCATGGTGAAGTTCGATTGCTATAAAACAATTTACAACAACTTGTTTAGTGATTTTATTATGGAGTCACCATTTTCGGTGATTCATTAACCATGGTATAAATAGACCATATTAGTTAATTTGTTAATCAGATTTATTTAAGTTTTTCATTATATTTATTCTCAGTTATACAAACATTTAGAGTATTTGGGGTGGGACAAAAGGCCTTGTCACAAGGATAATTTTTAATTTATAAGCCGTGATCTTCTAGGATCGAGGCATTAAGTTTTGAACATAGTTCATCACCTTTCTTGATAGGGAGTCATAGACTACAATTGTCATTTGTTATGTATCTGAAATAATTTGGCCCGAAGGTGAAGTAATGACATCGCATAGTGGATGCTTTAGTATGATCATCTTATTTGATGATATCAGCCATGATTTCTAGATCATTGGGCTGGATGGGGAAACAGGAAGAATCCAAATATTAGGATGACTAGTGTGACTTTCTCGAATCACATTTGTCAAGAGTGCTAACACGTTCTTAGGTGTTAACAAGGATTTATTATCTCAAGAAGGTGTTTACCATCACAACAATGTCTAAAATGACATATAGGCTAGGTTATACCTTTAAGATTTTTTTTTGAGAATTTATGGCAGACCAATTATAAATTGAAATGATAATTTGATTTGTGATATAATGTAGATATATATGTTTAATGATAATGTAATTGTAAAAAGGAAAGTTCTCATAATAAGTCCTAAGAATTACAATAATTGCCCTAAACGAGACTTTAAACAAACAAAATTGTCCACGCATGGACGAAAAAAAGAAATAAGTCCACGTAGGGACTAAATACTTAATTTAAATGTCCACGCAGGGACTTAATTGAAATGAAATTACAAAAAGATAAATAATAAGAGTCTTCAACGGTCTTTCTTATTTTTCCCCTTAATGAGGTTTGCCAAACCTTTTAGAAGACCGCGGCGACTTCTATGCTCTTCTTCTACCCTTTGTTCCACCTCATGCAACCTCTGGAGGATTTCTTGTTGCTGAGGTTGCTGGAGTGGAGGTTGCGGTGGCTGTTGCTGTTGAGGTTATGGAGGAGGCAGGTATTGATACCCATAAGTAGGGTACCCTGTAGGGTAAGCGGGTGGAAATGGCGAAGGGTAGAGAGCATTAAAGTTTGCTGCCTCGACGTATGGGTCGACGGCAGGTGCATTGTAGTGATAACCCGAGTAATCTTGTTGCTCATACGGGTTCTACCCAGGTGCATTTGGGTAAGCAGGAATTGGGTTTTCATAACCCATGGGTGATGGTGGTGGTGCAGGTGCGACTGGTGTAAAGTCGACTTCAGAAATGGCATTTGAAGGCCCACCCATTTTTGAGTCTTCATACAGCAGCGGGTAGTTGCCGGAGTGTTGGGGGGTGCTGAAATGAAATCCCCCACGCACGGACATCCGTGCACTTCTTCTTTGCCTCAATGATTCTGGAGGCGGTGGCTGCTCTGGCGCTGGTGGTGGCGGTGGCGTGACTACCTGGAAGCGTGGGTCCTCTGAGAGAGCCTGTTGGTGAGGTGGTGAGTTGTGGTGAGGGGGAGTAAACTCCCACTTATACGTGCTCCACCTTTCGGCCCATATATCCGGGCCTCTGCATGGCGAACCATGAAAAGATGATCCGCTGGAAATCTTGATGGGATGCGTCGGTGTCCCAGATGGTGGCATTGCGGGATCTGAATCTTCATCCATATCCATGTCCTGATACTCAGGAAAGTGGTCTGCGGGCCCTAGTGGGTTAGGACCCACTGGTTCTTCAACTTGGTTCATGATCATTCCTACCCCTCATCGGGGCTTTGCCTTGTCCACTTCTGCCTCTAACTCTTGGCGGCATGATTGAATGTAGTCATGTCAAAACAAAAATAAACAAAATATAAACCAAATAAGATCAGGATTAATCCTAGGTCGTTTGCCAAGACTCGGAAGTCAAGGAATGTGCAACTGTGTCATTGAGATTAAACGCAAAAGGCTAGCGTTTAATTCACTCAATGTTGGCTCTGATACCAACCTGTCACACCCCGATATTTCCACGTATTATCGGTGGGCCCGGTGGGGAGTATCGTGACATAGTTGATATCATCATAGTCAAATATTCATAGTTATCGCACAACGGAAGTCTTGGTAGAAAATATTATTACAAACCGAAATGCAAAGTATAAATAAATATTATACAGACGGTCGTACGATAGGATCCACAGGCGGATCTAAAACAGAAATACAAAATATTGTTCAACAGAATTTAAGCGTTTAGAACTTGCAAAATTCTCTAACTAACGCCCAGAGCTCCCAGCTAAATATGATAAGTACCTGCCACTTAATCTTTTGAAAATACGTCAGTTTACACTGGTAAATACAATTAACTGACTCTTTTGAAAAGTGTTTATAAAATTTGGTTTAAATGCACAAGGCACAAGCATTCTTTTATAACTTGGGACAATTATATTAATAACAATCTTGTATCAGATTTACATGTTTGTCCAACATTTAGGGCCGGTATAAAAGCCGAACAAGATTAATCGACACACCACTAATATAATCCCACGGTGAGTAATCCTCAACAAATGGGTATATCTTTACATACGCAACTGTCAGGTGTATGCCTACACCCCGTGCTTAAGCCGTGGCCATTTGCAATTCTTTAAATGAGCCGAGGATATCCAGGACACGGTCGTTAACCCCTAATGTTATTTGTTATCAAGCAAAACTGATTAAAAACGAGATTATGCAATTTAACCATCTTTGATTAAAATGTTTCTACACCCGACCAAGCGGTAATATTTTACCGTATCCCAAGCCCGTATAAGGGAAAATAAGTTAAAGGTATTTACCTGAGCTAAAAATGCAAATTTTGTATGCTCAGTCATATAGTCTACACAAACAAGTGAAAATAACTTCTACCGGGGATCTTAATCTGGAACGAAGGTTTAATTAACCTGTTAGATTCCTAACGGGTCTTATTTAAGTTGTAACTTAGACCGATTAGTTTAAAGAAAAGGTTTACGATACGAAATGATAGATTAAGCGATGACCGAATCGGAATGTAATCTAGACCCGACAAGTATGGCGACTTGTATTATATGGGTAAACTACATATATTCTGGAATTTGAAGTTAAAATGATAAGTTTTGACCCGTTTCGGCTAATTTATGCAAAACTAGTTACATAAACCGTATCGAATGCGTATATGCATAACGGGTATCCGGATGAGTCATGTACAAGTTCCATAAGTTATTATGCTCTAATTATGTTATGATATCAGTAGGATATCAACAATTATGCCCAAAAAGATTTTAAACCATATTAAGTCCCGTAAGGGTATTTTGGTCATTTTAAAGTTTATAAAAGAGGTTTTTATAGTAAACTAAGGTTCTGGTCTAAAAAATTCTCTAAAAACATTTATTTTATGATGTTGAATCAGTAAGATATCATACATATGTGTGGTTTACCATTTATGGCCAAACTATGCACTGTTGGGGCATTTTAGTCATTTCACATATGGTTTTAGGGACAAAATTGGAAGTTTGAGTTCATGAGTTATGCCTACTATAAAAGTATAAAAATTTAGTTACATATTCAGTAGGTAACAAGCCTTAGGTGCTAAATATGGTTTTAAACCATACTATGCACCTAATTAGCGTAAAAGTCGACAAATGACGATGTATGTGATGTTTATGAAGTTCTGAGATTTTGATCAGCCTCGAATGTTTAAAATATTTTATTTAACATATAACATCAGTAGGAAAAGGGTCGGTATGTTAATCATATGCAAATCTTCATTTATTAACAAAAAGGGTATTATCGTCATTTATCGAATTATACAAGAACTCAATGATATGGTCAGTTTATAATTTGACCCAATATTCCAAAAATGCTTAAAAATTATATAATAACAGTAGGTAATGAGTTTGGTGCCAAAATTTGGGTTTAAATATGATTTATGCTAAAAAGCGTAGTTTAATTAATAAAAATTTTATTTTACGATATCTTGCATATCTTTAGTTTGAGACCAGAAACTGATGTCAAATTTATTTGATATGCTTATATATCAGTAACAAAGCTATTTGTATGCTCATATATTCAAAAATCTCGTTTTTACATTATAAGGGCATAATAGTCAATTTTAAGCAAATAACGGAAACATGCAAATGAACTCTAATTTCTAAGGGACCATGTAGTATAACCTCAGAGGGTTATACTAACATATAATATGGTCACAAAGGAACCCTAAGGCATAAAGATACTAAGCTAATTCGGGTCAGAACTGAAAGTCGAAGCAAAAGTCAACTTTTGCGACTTTCGGTTGCGAACCGAGCCTAAACTCAGAATTATCGGGTTGAACATGCCTAAACATGTTCTTATAATATTTACCAAGTTATTAAAGTGATAAAATGTAGTTTATAGCCTCTACATTATTAGATATGAATTCTTTTATAAAAACTGACTAGTTTGACTTTTCTGTTCATTACTTTGACCCGACAATTGACTAAGTAAATGTGATAATTAGGAGGTGCCCTTTTGAGGGATTATCACCTACTTAATTACCAACACATAGCCATATTCGTTAAGAACCATGGCTGGATCGTTTATGAATAATTTACAAGTCAAAGCAGAATTACGCTAACATTGACTTTCGGTCATTATACTATTAAAAACTGAACTACAGGAGCCAAGAACACTTACAAGGGTCTTTAGCACAAAGTTTAAACTTGAGAGAGCTTCCTTAATGATCAGGATGCTCCAGAATCAAAGCTTTAGAAAGAGGAAATTCTGATTTGAAATGAGCAAGTTCAACAATGAGAAGGAGAGCATTTATATAGAGGATTAGGATGTTGTGAGATTAATCCATGTGTCCTAGATGTTTTATGATGCTCACAAGTGTCCAAATGGTTTTTAAAAGCCATCAACATACAGATGTTTTCGTTGCAGAAGTGCAGAGAATCCATTGCAGATTTCAGGTTGCATGCTGGGCAGCTGCCAGTTCTGGCTGGAATTTGGTGTCTCCCGCGAGTCACGACAGGTGTAGAGGATCCTGTCGTGACACGCCTGTGAAGCAAATTTTAAAAATTGTTTTCATATTTACAAGATCAGCACCTGCACGTATATAACTCGTATAACTTTCATTTTCAACATTAGGGGCCCACATATTCAGGTTTCATATGATCTTGGGACTAAAACCAAATATCGTTAAGTTCCAGATTTGCTAAAACGGTCTCCCGGGAGTAGAATTATCATATTGACACTTTCAACCCTTCTTTCTTGGAAATTGAAATTAAATCATATAATTGTATCGAAACTTCATGAAATCATTATCCGACATTTGTGAGAATATAATAAAACATTACAAAGCCTCGGGATCGTTAAAATGTCACTCAGAGGTAAGAATTAACATGTTGACACTTTTAACACCTTTATTTTGTAAACTTTTGATTTTTAAGCACAAACGGCTTCTTGAGTCTGATAATTCATTCATTAAGGAATACGAACATCGTGTGAGGTCAATCAGAGTTACAAGTTTTGCATGTTGACACTTTTGACCCTTTTACAAACATCGTTTCACTGTTTGTCAACTTCAGTCCTTCTAAGTTAACTTTTTACATGATCAGGGTTTATGACATGTGTCATTACTTTATTGGACATGATTTTGCAAGGTGTTACAAATTGGAGAGTCGTTCTCGGTAACCACCGGCCTAAAACCATCATTAACACCCCTTGGCGGTGGTTAATGATGACGTGGGCCATCGACCTCTTGATCCACCGGTCTTCGATTATCTCTTCTATCTCCAAATCGATCCCCACCTTGGATACCACCACCCACAAATTGAGGATCCGGTTACGGTTAGCATTGTTGTTATTGTTGTGGTAACCGTCATCCTGATTACTTTGATTGTTATTTCATGGTTGGCGGTTGTTTCCGTACCCATCATTTCGGACATTCTCATAACCATAACCTTCATTCCCCACATAGTTGGAGTTTTGATAGCCAAACTAGTCATTATTAAACCCCCTCACGTTGTAAGCGTTGTCCAAATTCACGTACCCCCAACCATCATCATCTACCCGTTCGTCATAATTCCCCCCCGTCATCCGAGTAATCCGAATGAATACTCACGTGTTCTGGCGATTGGTAACCGGGAACACTGTACGGCTCATCATCGGGGATGGCATTTCTCAAGTCGTCAATGTTAAAGAACGGGTCTTCATTCATGGGATTTTCGTGGTCTCGGTTCCCTCTACGATCGGAATTAACATTCCGATCATCAAGGTTAGTGGGTAAGGAGTTGTGTCGGTGAAGGTTTTGTTATGTAGGTGTTCTTTGATTATTATTTAGGCCTCGGTTTTGAAAAGGTGGTGTGGGTGGTCTTGAGTTGTTACCACCACCCGGTTAATCTTGAGGCATATTTTGTTGAACATTTTGGTTCAGGCGAAAGGTTCCTCGGTATTGAAATTGATGTTGGGTGTTTGGGTGATTGGAATTTTGGTGCTACATTAAATTAGGTTCAATGGATGGTGTGGATTGTGGATTTTGGGTGACTTGGTTAGAAACAATGGTTGCCTCTAACCGGCTTGCTAAACTCCTTCTTGCAACCCACTCGATTTCCGATTCGTAGACTAATGGTGAAGTCCTCCTGGAATTCCGTGTACGCATGCACTAGCTGTAATCTGCATAATTAACATAACCCGCGTAACAAGGAAAAAACAGGAGTATAAAAAGAACTAAGCAGTTTAAACAGTTAATCACAAAAATGCAAACAAGTATCCAAACACAAAGCGCACTAACTCCCCGGCAACGGCGCCAAAATTTGATCGGAGTGTCGCGCTCCGGTCAAAGATAATATTTATATACCCAAATTACCCTTAACAAATAGTTAGTGGTAGTAAGGGGTCGAACCACGAAGAGTATGTGGTTTGCGAATGCACTTGATTGATTTTATATGTGTGTCACTATTATGAAGCTTATTAGATTATTTTTACGTTTTTTGTTTGTTTTTGATAAGATGCTGACATGAATTAACAAGTTTGATTGGATTAGTTAACTACTAAGAATTGGATGATTGCAAGAAAACTGTGATTAATGATTATAAAACAAGATAGACAAACAGGGTACACACCCGGTTTAACAATTGCAAGGCCTAGAGTTACTACGTGTTTTAATTTGGTTTAATCAAATTAGTTCATTAACAATTTAGAATCACAAGGTTTAGGTGCCAATTGCTATCAACGTCATAGACAACGGATCACAGTGCACTTTGTTACCTTGGACAAGTGTAATCTATCAAAAGATAAAGCATAAGTACGCATATTCATTTCACAAAGACAAATTTCATAACTCATTCGTCAATTCACAAATACAATACAAACGTAGGACAATTATCTAATGATCAAATGCAATTCAATTAGTCACAAACCAAATGTTTAACAAATAGTAAACCCTAGAACCTTACAAAAATCTACACCGGGGTGAACCTCCAAGAAATTAGCCGCACATGATCGAAAGAACTTGATCACCGGATGTTGGAAGCTTGATCTCGATCATCTTGAAACCTCGGGATGGTGAATGAAGAAGGTTAGGGTTTGGGTTGAAGGATGGTGGTGAGTGATTTGAGTGATGGATGAACTAGGGTTTTAGAATGGTGGTGATGATGATTGGTGTAATGGATGGATTGGGAATGATAGAGATGATAGGTTTTGGCTCCAAGATGCTTCCCAAGTTCAAAAACCAAGTGTAACTCCCGAAATGGGGGAAAACAAGCTTTAAAACTCATCACCAACCAAGAAAACAACAAAAATCCCGTCAGGCATCAGGAGGTGGCGTCGCCTACGCCCCTGGTGGCGTAGGCGACGCCTCACAGAAAACCCATTTTTCTGTTTTTGCGTTTCTCGCTTCCGATTGACCCGTTTCGCGTTCCGGTGGTCCGTTTTTCGTCCCGATAGTCCGTAAAGCTCCCGAATAGCTCCTTAAACTTCATCAAACCTGCAAAACACAATTTTAATTAAAAGTAGGCTATTCGGATTTGAACCCATGTAAAAACATCAAGTTACACCAATACGAACACCGGTTTTCGACCACGTATCACATCCCCACACTTGTCGTTTTCTTGCCCTCAAGCAAATCTGTCTTTCACTTTCACGTGGGTCGAACGAGAAACACACTCCCCATTCCCGAGACAAAGGTTAAGGTCTAATGTCATGCTCAGTTCAAACTTTTTACAATTTTCGACATATTTAGCAATAAATGATTAATCATGTAAAAGTGGTTATCTAAGATTAACCCGCCCTTGAAACTCACAATTAATACATATTCCTCACAATGTTCACTCCACTCGGTAGCACTTTTGAAAATAATCACTCAAAAACCGAATAGAGCATGTACCCGCATAAGCTTGCAACTCAATCATTCTCCACCACCGATCACGAATACTAAGCATAAGTCAAAAGATATTTAAAAGGTTTGTAACGGGGCTAGGCTAAGGGTAGGAAATATGATATTTTAAAGTGGCTATGGTGATGAAAATTCGATTTTTTATTACAAACGACTATGCTAAACAAGCTAAATATTAACATAAATCTAATAGGCAACGGTTCTAGCCTTTTATTCAATAACTACTACACATCTTTTTGTGCTTTTCACGATGCTTTTTCATTTTTTTTCGCAACATTTTCTGAATTTTTGTCACTGCTAGTCGAAGTGTCGGAACAACCAGCTAGATTTGGTTAATTTGACAAAATGAGAGCATCTCGTTATTGGTCTCAAATATCTCCACGTCTTCTTTCTCCAAAATTACCACTGCTTCTATACCTTCCCCATCTGGAGTATCCATGAGCAAAAAACCAGTTGATTCAGCCGACTTTAGGAGTGGTACAACCGTACCCGTGGGCTTTCCCCACCCGAAATCTACTTTGTTAAACGCAAATCCGCAAAAACTAGAACACGTATATGCTATTTTTATTACATTCCCTACGTCTTTGTTTCCCAATTTGGAAAGATTCAACACTACGTTTTGAGCTGCATGTTGCACACTTTGGACTCCTTCAAGTTG
Organism: Helianthus tuberosus; assembly: GCA_030545235.1. Lineage (NCBI taxonomy): Eukaryota > Viridiplantae > Streptophyta > Magnoliopsida > Asterales > Asteraceae > Helianthus > Helianthus tuberosus. Next base: position 2,998,918 of record JARYGA010059765.1, on the reverse strand, counting down.
CAACTTCTCTTTTTGTATCTTAGAAACCAAGAAACTTAAAGATATTTCACTTGGATCCCTGGTGGGTACCATCATCGGGGAAACTACATTTCCTACGGTTGTTTGCGGCAGTTTTTCAACAAATTTCTTCCTGATATCCACTGGAGTTATCAAACACGACGGCTGAAAGCAACCGGATTTCTTCGCGGCTGATTCTACCGCGGTTTTATAAAGCAGAGAGGTCAGTACTTCGACGCGTGTGGGCGTGCTAATAAGTTGGCTAGATCCATCTGTCGACAAACGAGTGACCACGTTCTTAAGGGCACTTAGTTTCGAGTTGGGGAAAACGAATTTCTTCATTACCCAATTGTCGTAGCAATGATTGATGATTGGAGATTGAGATCCCGGCAGCAAAGAGCTGACAGGAAAGGAGTGGATGTAATGTGGGTTAAGAGGTACCTCTTTGTGGTCCGTGGAGCTATATCGGGCCACCGCAGCCCAATGGTTAATAAACGAGCCTAGAGTGCATGCGTCACCAATAGCATGTGACAGAAACCACCACCGCCACTCCCCCGCAAGCGAAATGATTGAGTTGAATCGCAACCACATTCGTGCTTTGCGGCGAGTTGCGACCATCCATATTCTCTACAAAAAGTTGGTCCATAGTATTATCTTCTTGGGTAATATGCTTGAATACGCTATCGATTTTCGCTTCAACAAATATAACTCCCTCGTCGTTACAAACGATGTAAGACGGTTTTACGGGTGTAGGTACTCGCCCAGCCAACGGGTAGTATTTTGTTAGGCTTCTCGACAAAGATTGCTTTAAAATGGTGGCTTTGTCGTGTGAGGTTAAACCGTGATCGCCATTGTTTGGGTACAACAGAAGTAGAGGAATATAGGTGTGATGCAACATTAGATCAAGCTTGGAGAGATTGTAAGTTTGGAGAACCGAAGGGGTTGGTGATGATGGTTTGATTCTTTCTCGAGAAATAATAGTGAGCTTTCCTGTCATCGTCTTATCTTTTACTTACAATTTCTTTCGAGCTCCGACACATGTATATATAGACCATACCATGGTTTCGGCCATGTGTAGTCATAAGGGGAGGGGGTGGTCACTAGTGATAAAATTTCATCACTTACAATATCCAATAATGTTCCGCCATGTCAGCAACCATTTTTCCATCACTCACAACCTTTTTTAGTGCGGGTGGTCATCACTCACCACCATACCCAACAATTTCCCCCCAACCAACAACTACCCTCACAACTAACATATATCACGGCGTTGAAAAAATCACGGAAACGTGTTTTCGTTAGTCTATCACGCGTTGATGTTATAGTGGCGGTGGAATAATTGTGCCATAACACGTAATATATTCGTTTTCGTGATATTATCACGCACCGCCCCGGGCGGCCTAAAGCCCCTTTGGGGGCGTTATACACAGTGGCGTCTCTGTGAATTCGCGTACCCTGTTCGAGCTTGAAAAATGGGCCCATATGCTCAATTCAATAAGATACGTAATCGATGTTCAATTAACAAGAATACTCAATTCAATAAGATACGTACGGGCAGATACGGGTTCAATCAACAATTATGTTATGAAGTTAACAATAACAACAATTAACGGACTAACAAAATTACACAATCGGACCTGCAAACAGCCGTATGATGTTGTTCGATTCATATTAGTATTGGGTTGGGCCCAATAAACCTAATATATTTGGGCTAAATTATAAAACATAAAAAGGTAATTGATTATGGGCCTCTATATTGGATTTGATATGTATTTACATTTTTTTTCAGTAAACTGCCATTTTAGTCCCTGAGGTTTGTCCAAATTTGCCATTTTAGTTCAAATAGTTTTTTTTTCTCCTCTGGGTCCCGGAGTTTTCCTTTTTGTTGCCATTTTGATCACATACCCTAACTTCGTCCAAAAACCCAGTTATAACAGGGGTACTTTTGGCATTTTCAATAAAAACTTTTTACTTGTTATTTTAGTTCAAACCTATAACCCAGTATATATTAAAATATATAAATACATATATACACACAAGTGACACACTTTCTCACTCTATCACTCCTATTTCTCTCTATCTCTATCTAGAAAACCACCACCACCACTCCTTCGTAACCTCCGCCGCCTTCACCACCCTCACAATAACCACCCACCACCACCATCTTCCCCACCTCCCCATTCCCATCGCCAGAAAACGAGCAGAAACCTCTGTTGCCGACCCCTTCTCTGCTCAAGAACAGCTCCCTCCACCACCGTCCCTACCTCCGTCGCCATTGCCGCTGCAGTTCTGCAAACCTTTATAGCACCCTAAGAAAGACCTACCTCCGTCGCCACCCTTTGCATTTTTCCGATGACTAGTCACCACCGCAGCACCCCATTGCCACCGTTACTTACGTAGGGAACTCTCACCTTTCTGGATCTTGGTATACGTATGGATTAGCGTCTGTCTTTGAACTTCATATTTCAGTTGATAAGGAGAGAATGAATAATTGAATATCTTGAACATAATTTTTGGAAGAGATGATGCAGCAGAACTGTGCTCATATTATGTTCTGTTTATTCTTTTTAGAAATGAATTTTGTGGTCAGAATTGATTGATGTGGAAGTGAAGTGTTTTAATCTTTTATTTAATAATAATAATAATAATAATAATAATAATAAGCTCACTGGAAGTGAAGAGATGATGCACCCTCTTCGTCACCGGAAACTTGAGCCACCACATTGAAGAAGCTCACTGGATAATCCAATCGAAAACCCTAGCCTCCATGGCTGGCGACAGCTAGGTCTTTTAAGCCGGCATCCCCTCTTCTCTGTTCAATGGTTCTGTCTCTAGTGTTGCGGTGGTGGTCTTTTGCCCCAATTTCACCAATTCATCTAAATCTAAATCTGATTTGGGTTTAATAGATGTGGTTGCTAAATGGTGGTAACAGGTGATGGAGGTGATCACTGGTGGTCCACGGTAGAGGTTGGTTGGGGGTTAAGGGCGGAAGGGAGGTGGTGGCAGGGTGGTGGCGGTTGTAGGGATGGTGGTGGGGTTAAAGGGTTTCTTTTATTAAATAGTTTATTTATATATATTAATTAATTATTAATATTTTGTTTTATGTTTTTAAATAATCAAAGGGTTTTCCAAATCAGAAATAGAAAAAAAAAATGGATCAAAATGGCATCTAGAAAGATTTAAATTGAAAATCCCCAAAATATCCCTGGTTAAAAATGAGATTTTTGGACGAAGTTAGAGTATGTGATCAAAATGGCAACAAAAGTGAAAACTCAGGGATCCAGAGGAGAAAAAAAACTATTTGGACTAAAATGACAAATTTTGGACAAACCTCAGGGACTAAAATGGCAATTTACTCAATTTTTTTTTATAAAACAACATATATATATATATCGAATTTTTTTTAAAAATCCTGTGCCCCTCGAAATCGCGGGCCTTGTGTGGAAGTCCTCCCGCACACCATAAGAGCCGCCCATGGTTATACGACAAGTGGCATGTCACATCATAAAGGGACGTTATATCACTAGAGTCCGTAATCATAAAGCCACTAACCATCATTACCTAATTATTAATTTTTTTATATAACAACATATATATATATATATATATATATATATATCGAATTTATTTTTAAAAATCTTGTGCCCCTCAAAATCGCGGGCCTTGTGTGGAAGTCCTCCCGCACACCATAAGAGCCGCCCATGGTTATACGACAAGTGGCATGTCACATCATAAAGGGACGTTATATCATTAGAGTCCGTAATCATAAAGCTACTAACCATCATTACCTAATTATTAATTTTTATTTTTATTAATTATTTAAAAAAAACACTTTTCTATTTTTTTCCATTTAATCTCTAAATTATATAGAAAAACACTTTTATTAAATTTTAAAAACATTACAATAAAAATACCAAATTGACAACACCACCCTTGCCTACATAAAACCATGCCCCTTGTAGAAAGGTCAAAACAGTAAATTATCCAAAAAGAAACAAGCTCACTTATAAAACAGAGCTTTCGTTAAGAACTAGGGTTTGGGGCAAATAAAAAAACTCATACAACATAGAAACGAGGCGGCGGTGGTAAGGTTTCTGAAGGGTGGTCGCCGCCTACGCCGTCGATGACTTTCATTTTGCCCCCAAATCGACAACCCTTCCTGTCTGTGTGTATATACAGACATATATATGAGTTAAAACGGTCAAACCCAGGTTTTGAAAACCATCTTCCTCATGCCGCGATGAGCATAATGGGGTTTCTCATTCAGTGGTTTAAATTGGGGATCTATTGTGCGAGGGGGCTCTCTAGCACGGACTCGTTTAGACAACGTATGCTAAACCTCCCGACATTTGCGAATAATTCACACCATTAAAAAACCGAAACAATTAACATAATTTAATTTTCTTATTTTTGCAATTTCCCGATCATAAGATAAATGTTTTGTCGTTCAAAAAAAAATAAGATAAATGTTTTGGTTTGGAGAGCGGAATTTGGCAGGATCCCAACTTGAGACGCCTTGTTGAAACGAAGAATTAGCATTCACACTACTTGTTGTCCGATGTGTGAAGCGGATGAAGAAAGCCTGGATCATCTTTTTATTGGGTGCGGTTATGCATATGGAGTATGGAGCTTTATATGTTAGTGGTGTAATTTGGAGCCTGTCACACCCCAACCGATGGCGGAAACATTGGAGTGAGACGAACGAGATTGCTCAAAGACTTCATAACATTATGTGACAATAAATTTATTCAAATCCGATATCATTCATAACAATAAATTGTCAAGTACGTCATAGAAAATTCAAATACAACATTGAAAAGACAAATACAACAAGTTTAACATAACAAAATAATTAAATCTAGTATTTCGAGCGTGTTTCTAAGTCATCCCTACTAGATCCGTCACGAGCATCATCGTCAACCTGTAAATTGTTAAAAGTATAGCTCAACGCAAAGGCATTGGCGAGTACGCAAGTTTTAAATTACATAGCATAAGTATAAAAAGAATTACTTGAATCCAACATGGCAATTTTGTATACAAGGTTAACTAGCATGCAATACTAAAAGTCAAACCCGAGTGTCCACGAGAATTATATGCATCCCTCGCCACAAAAGTGAACGAGACCGTTTATGTATAATATGTCACACCCCAACCGATGGCGGAAACATCGGGATGAGACGAACAAATTGCTCAAAACTTCATAACACTATGTGACAATATGATTTAAATTCAAATTTCATAAATTGCTAAAAATGGCATACAAGAATCAACATGAACAACATTGTTTCAAACATACATTGACAAAATAAATTAATCTAAGTGTGTTTCTAAGTCCACCTAAATTTTGTTTCTTCACTTAGCATCGTCTTGTCTATCAACCTGCAACATGTATTACAATACGATCAACAAAAGTTGGCGAGTATACAAGTTTTCATACACAGCATAACATAGATTAAAATAGTTTAACGTGCTCATATCCAACATGAATAACAATATGCAAGTTACTAATATGCTGAAACGGTGCAAACTATATGTTCAAACCCAAGTTTCCAACGCGTTAATATTGCCTATCCCAAGAGAGTAACGGGAGGTTAACATGTTTAACTTAACAATACCCCAAGACTCGTGGGCGATGCATTAATCCTATAGCGCTATAATTGTTGAGGTAGGCTTGTATAAAATTAATGAGCATATAGACACGAAAAGTTTACATAGCATACGAGATTAACAAGCATCATATATTTTCATGTTTAAACGAGGATAAAGTGTGATTAAAATAGTTTTAAGTGTTTTCGTGTTTTTATATTGAATACATGTTGCACCCAAAAGTGTTTAAAAGTAAAAATTGGTTCGAGTATACTCACAAAATTGCATGTGCTTTCCGATTATCCAAGTGTTGACGAGTAATGAGATTAGGATATCGAATTTAAACGGATTAGAGTTCATGGTATGCTTAAGGTTGGAAATTCGAAATTAAAGTATAACAAAGCAAATATACAAGAAAGTAATTACTTGGACTTAGCACTCGTTCTTGACACTATGAAAACCCATAGGGTTTGAATGATTTCATGGGTGCAATACCCATTAGAATCGTAATGAGAAAACTAAATACTTAGGGGATGTAACATACTTACTTGACAAATAACCACTTGGTTATCATCAAGTGTTAAGTTTCTTACATGTATTATATATCTTATATAGTTTATTTTTGTAAGGACCTGCAAAAATGTCCCAAAACGACCCGTAAGTAAAAAGTCAGACCCCTGAAACCCTAATGTGCATGAAAAACCAAGAAATCAAGAAAATTGGGTTTCACGCGGGCCGCGTACACAATAAGAGAAGCTTACGCGGGCCGCGTCAACTCATAATTTGACCGGATACGCATTCCCGCCACCTGTCGAACACCTGGCAACCCTACTCGTGACACATATGCCCTACACGTAGACTAGGTGGCCCTCGCGGGCCGCGTAAACTCTTATTAAGTTTTACGCGGGCCGCGTAAAACTCATTTTTCTGCTATAAGTAGCCTGTGCATGGGACTTGAATCTGTGTTCGAAAAATCAGTTTCAAAACGAAGTTTACTACTCAAAATCGAATTTCCAACATAGAGAAACGCTGCTATGATACAGGGTATTAACTCGATCGCTGCTACGATTTAATGTCCGATCGATTGAAACCAATCCAATGGATGCTTAAGTGCTGCTCAAATTAGGGCTATAATTTGTCATTCGTCGTGAATTAGATGGATGTTTAAGTATTGCACTTTGTCATTCGTAGTGAGGGTTTTAATCTCGTGAGTTGTCGTGAATGTTGTATTAAGTTACTGACCTAGTTCGTATGCATTGTCATTTAATTTAGGTTACAAGGCATATCAGTAGGCTAGACTCTGCCCGTTTAAACTTGCAATGTGAGTCATTCTCTTTTCTCAAAAAAGTGTTTTACAATACTCTACTTGTTTTCAAAAGTTATAATTACAGGGATTAAGTCTTGGTTATCTTAAATCACTGACAAGTGGGGTATTGTGCACATTACTAATTTCTCACGGTTAGGTAAACAAACCTAACTGTGATAGTCATCACTACTTGGGTGAAATGACCCAATAGTGGTATGACCATCGTCACCAGGGTGTGACACGGCGCCAGATAAAAATAAGATAGTAGCCATTGTAATCGCTCTTATGCTGTAATTTATAACTAATGTGTCGTTTTGTTTAACCTGAATGACTCACCAGTATTTCCCCGCTAATAAAATATTTTTAAACATGTTTCAGGCGACCTGCTGTGAATCAAGGAAAAGTGCTACGGAGCACTAATAAAGCTTGAAGTGGTGGCTCAGTTAAATAAATAAACATGTTTTGTAAAACAGGGAATTTCCTCGTGAAATTCCTCTATTGTAAATTACGGGGTTTGTCCCAAATTATGGAAATAAAATAATCGGGCATTTTCAAGTTTAAAAGATCTTGTAAATCTTCCGTTGTCAACTCAATTAATAAATACCACGGGATTTCTGTTTCGCGGCTCCTGGACCGGGTAAAACCGGGACGGGGGCCGTGACAGAAAAAGGTGGTATCAGAGCCACTGATTTAAGCCAATTAAGTATTTAGAAATACTTAATTTTTCTGATTTCCATTCTGTGATTATGTGAAAATTCAATTTACAAAATTTTAACTTAGAATTTTGTGTGTTTCTTCATGTATGCTAACAGCATGAATGAACTATCAGAAGTACTTCAAAACTTTACTATCCATACCACAGATATGGATACCACCAGTACTTTTACTGGCTACCAGGCTGATACTGAAGAGCCAATGGTATTCCAAGCCCAACCTCAAGAAAAACCTAAACCGAAAAAGAGAAGAAGACTCGTAGGCTGGAAGCGTGTGCGTAGGAAGAAACCAGCAACACAGAAAGCTATAAAGACTGAGGATCCGAAGGATAAAGGCAAAGGAATAGAGATCGGAGAAAATTCAGGGCAAGCCCAGGAAATGCCACCCTGGGAGGAGCTGGACCACCAACTGGCAAATAGTGACCTCATCGGACCTGCCGTTGAAAACCTCTTCGATTTCCCAGCGGAAGTACAACTTCCAGTTAATCTGGAACCTGCTATCCCAGATCCTATTATCCACCCCCGACCTCTAGGAGAGCTGGAAGAATGGTGGACCACTGACTAGCAATTTCAAAATCTTTTGAATAACCCTAATACCTTCTTCCCTCAGTTTGACCCCGAGCCTCCACTACACCCACCTATGAGCACAGAAAAAACATGGCTGAACTCCGCCATTATGGCGAGGAATTGGTGGACGCAGGAAATCGAATCCGGGAGGTGGGGGAACGAATATCATGGAAATACAACGAGAGGGAACGTCGTTTTTAAAATGCCAGCTGACTGTGGTTGTGTGGTTGTGGGAGTATGTGTTTAATAATAATATCATAATAAAAATATAATCATATAACATAATTAAAAATAAAACTTTTGTAATATATTTAGTGTGTACGGATGCATACTACAATATATAAAATGGACGTCGCAAAGTCGACAATTTTGGTTATATGTGTTGACGTGATTATGTGCAATTATTTTATTGTGTTTGGTTGTTGTTTATTTTATGCTAATCACTTATATATATTAATTACCAGATGGAACACGCTGATAATGAACCAGTTAATGAAGTTAACCAATCTGAACAAAACAATGAAGATCACTTTCTTAACCGACAAGATATAGAAAACATCGTTGCTCAGGGAATAGCCAATGTTATTCCAGCAATCCTTGCTGCTGCCCGAAATCCAGTTGAACCTCAACCAATTATTCCCAGCAAACGTACTCACGGCGACAACTTCAGTAATAGTGTCAATGGAGGCGGCAACAATAACAATAACAATAATGATGATGTGATGCAAGCCCCACTTCCTAAGAAAATGAAAGCTGCAACGCCTGGTTGCACTTACAAGGAACTTCTTGCCTGTAAACCGATTGAATTTGCAGGCAACGAAGGGGCGACTGCTGCACTGCGTTGGTTAGAGAAAACCGAAGCAGTAATTAAAATAAGTAAATGTGCCGAGGAAGACAAAGTCATGTACGCGTCAAATCTTTTTAAAGAAGGGGCACTAGAATGGTGGAACACGATACTACAATCCAAAGGAAGTAATGTGGCTTATGCCATGAATTGGGAAGAATTTAAAACTCTGGTAGAAAGAAAATTTTGTCCCGAATATGAAAAAGAGCAAATGGCAAATAAGTTCTTGAACCACCGGATAGTGGATGTGGACTGTCGAGGGTATACTTTGACATTCCTCGAATATGCTAGAGTTATACCTACCCTGGCTTCGCCAGAACCGGTACTTATTTCTCGCTATATTTGGGGTTTGATTGGCGAAATCCGTGATATCGTTAAAGCAGCGAGACCTCGCACAATTGACGATGCAGTGGAATTAGCCAACACTTTGACCGATGGACTGGTACGTACGCGAGAAGAAAATAGAAAGAAGGAAGTAGCCCAAAAGATTACCCAAGGATTCCGTGTGGGTAACAGCAGCAATTTCAAGAAAAAGGGAACCGGGCAACCTCCCACTGCTCCATTCTGCGGTACCTGTAAAAGGAAGCATTTTGGAAGATGCAAAGGGTATTGCAATTTCTGCAAAATTCCAGGGCACCAAGAAGAAGATTGCAGGAGGAAGAAATCAACAATCTGCTTCAACTGTGGAGAAGCTGGACATTTTAGGCCAGACTGCCCGAAACTGGTCAAACCAGCTGACAACAATGCTAGACCTGCAGAAGGAACTACCAAGAAAAACGCAAGAGCCTTCCAGTTGACTACCCAGGAAGCAGAGCTAATCCCCGATGTGATAGCTAGTACGTTCCTAGTTCACGACGTTTATGCAAAAGTAATATTTGACTCTGGTGCAAACCAAAGTTTCATAAATACTTCATTCTGCCAAGCTCTTAAATTACCCTTAACCAAACTTAGGCAGATTTTTACGGTAGAAACCGCAGATGGTAATTCTGTTAACATAGATAAGGTTTTGCAAGAAGGAAAGATAGAACTCTTAGGCCATAAATTTTCTGCAAACCTGTTACCTATGGATTTAGCTGGATTTGATGTTGTGTTAGGAATGGATTGGTTAGTGCCCAACCATGCTCGAATTCTCTGTAATAAAAATTCCATAGAAATTCATACACCCACATGAGAATTAGTGGTGATTACAGGAGATAAGCCACGTAAGCCACTGAAATTCGTTTCAGTAATGAAGTTGGTCAGTTATTCAAGAAAACAAGGAATAGTGTATATGATTTCGGTAATCATTAGCACTAAGGGTAAGGAACTTAAGGAAATTCCAGTAGTATCAGAATACTCGGATGTATTTCCAGAAGAACTACCTGGATTACCACCCGATAGGGAAGTAGAATTTAGAATTCATCTAATTCCTGGAACTACACCGATAGCTAAGGCACCTTATCGGTTAGCACCCACCGAAATGTTAGAATTGAAAAAGCAGTTAGATAAATTGTTAAGCAAAGGATTTATACAACCTAGTTCATCCCCTTGGGGAGCTCCGGTGTTGTTTGTGAAGAAGAAAGATGGATCGATGCGAATGTGTATCGATTATAGGGAATTGAATAAGGTTACAATTAAGAACTGATACACATTGCCTAGGATTGATGATCTTTTCGATCAACTTCAGGGAGCTAGATATTTTTCTAAGATAGATTTACACTCCGGATATCATCAGCTGAAAGTACAAGAAGAAGACATACCTAAAACTGCTTTCAGAACTAGGTATGGTCATTACGAGTTTACAGTCATACCCTTTGGATTAACAAATGCTCCTGCAGCATTCATGGACATGATGAATCGGATCTGTAAACCGTATTTGGATAAATTTGTAATTGTCTTTATCGACGATATACTTATTTATTCCAAAAGCCAGGAGGAACATTATGAGCACCTGCATGTACTATTAACTTTGTTAAGAAGAGAAAAGCTTTATGCCAAATTCTCATAGTGTGAATTTTGGCTGCAAGAGGTACAATTTTTAGGACACATGGTGAATCACGAAGGTATTCATGTAGATCCCTCCAAAATAGAAGCGATCACCAAATGGAAGGTCCCGCAATCAGCTATGGAAGTTAGAAGTTTTATAGGATTAGCCAGATACTATAGACGCTTTATTAAGGACTTTTCCAAAATAGCTGTACCATTAACTAAGCTAACATGTAAATCAGTTAAGTTTGAATGGGGACCCAAGCAGGAAGAGGCCTTTAAGATTTTAAAGCAAAGATTAACAAACGCCCTAATTCTTGCCTTACCAGAAGGAACAAAAGATTTTGAAGTTTACTGTGATGCTTCTAAGCTAGGATTAGGATGTGTGCTGATGCAACGCAAGAAGGTAATTGCGTATGCTTCAAGACAATTGAAAAAGCACGAAGAAAACTATACGACTCATGATTTAGAATTAGGAGCCATAATTTTTGCCCTTAAAATTTGGAGATACTATCTGTATGGAAGTAAGTTTACTGTCTATTCAGATCATAAGAGTTTAAGATACATATTTGGGCAAAAAGAATTAAACATAAGGCAAAGAATATGGATGGAAATTTTAAGCGATTACGACTGTGATATTCAATATCACGAAGGAAAGGCAAATGTAGTAGCAGATGCCTTAAGTCGTAAGTATCATGAAAAGCAAAAGCGAGTTCGTGCTCTTAGATTAAGTTTACAATTAGACTTAATGGAACAATTGAAGAATGTTCAAGAAACAACAATCAAGGATGATGCTGAAGGGATGAAATGACGGATAAAGGAATTAGAACAAGGGGTTGATGGAATTTGGAGATTCCATAAGAAAAGGATTTGGGTACCTAAGCAAGGAGATTTAAGAAATAAGATTTTAGAGGAAACCCATAAATCTAGGTATACCATGCATCCTGGTAATAATAAGATGTACCAAGATTTAAGAAATAATTTCTGGTGGATAGGAATGAAAAAGGATATAGCTAGATATGTTTTTAAGTGTCTTACTTGTTCACAAGTTAAGGCAGAACACCAGAAACCCTCAGGTCTACTACAACAATTAGAAATGCCGGTATGGAAATGGGAACTCATAACCATGGACTTTGTTACTAAGTTGCCTAAAACCAGAAAAGGTAATGACGCGATTTGGGTAATTGTGGATCAATTAACCAAATCAGCTCATTTCTTACCTATGAAAGAAACCTTTAGCATGGAAAGGTTAGCAAAGTTGTACGTAGACGAAGTAGTATCCTTACATGGAGTTCCACTCTCCATTGTATCGGATAGGGATAGTCGTTTCACTTCACATTTCTGGACAAGTTTCCAGGAAGCCATGGGGACCCAATTAAACTTAAGTACAGCCTACCATCCCCAAACCGATGGACAAAGTGAAAGGACGATTCAAACCCTGGAAGACATGCTCAGGGCATGTGTGATAGATTTTGGTGGAAACTGGGATAACCACCTACCTTTAATTGAATTCTCCTATAACAATAGTTATCATTCGAGTATCGAAGCTGCCCCATTCGAAGCACTGTATGGACGAAAGTGTAGAACTCCAGTTTGCTGGGCAGAAATAGGAGAAAGCCAACTATCAGGTCCCGAAATTGTGCAAGAAACCACCGACAAAATCACTCAAATCAAGGAAAGATTAAAGACGGCTCGAGATCGCCAGAAGAGTTATGCAGATAATCGACGCAAGCCACTAGAATTTCAAGTTGGAGACAGGGTACTCTTAAAAGTTTCTCCTTGGAAAGGAGTGGTTCGGTTCGGTAAGAAAGGAAAGCTAAGTCCAAGATACATAGGACCATTCCCAGTAATCCAGAAAATAGGACCAGTCGCCTATCGCTTACAATTACCAGAAGAGCTAGCTGGAGTACATGACGTATTTCATGTATCCAACCTCAAGAAATGTTTATCGGACGAACCGCTAGTAGTTCCTCTTCAAGACATACAGGTAAATGAAAATTTGAAGTTCGTGGAGAAACCACTTCAAATAGAAGACAGAAAGATCAAGTTTCTCAAACATAAAAGATTGATACTAGTCAAAGTCAAGTGGGATTCAAAAAGAGGACCATAATACCCCTGGGAGCTGGAATCAGAGATGAAGCGAAAATATCCTCACTTATTTCAGTAAATCTCGAGGACGAGATTTTAATTAAGGTGGGGAGAATGTAAGGACCTGCAAAAATGTCCCAAAACGACCCATAAGTAAAAACCCGGACCCCTGAAACCCTAATGTGCATGAAAAACCAAGAAATCAAGAAAATTGGGTTTCACACGGGCCACGTAAACCATAAGAGAAGCTTACGCGAGCCGCGTCAACTCATAATTTGACCGGATAAGCATTCCCGCCACGTGTCAAACACCTAGCAACCCTACTCGTGACACATATTCCCTACACGCAGACTAGGTGGCCCTCGCGGGCCGCGTAAACTCTTATTAAGTTTTACGCGGGCCGCGTAAAACTCATTTTTCTGCTATAAGTAGCCTGTGCATGGGACTTGAATCTGTGTTCGAAAAATCAGTTTTTAGTGCTCAAAATCGAATTTCCAACATAGAGAAACGCTGCTACGATACAGGGTATTAACTCGATCGCTGCTACGATTCAATGTCCGATCGATTTAAACCAATCCGATGGATGTTTAAGTGCTGCTCAAATTAGGGCTATACTTTGTCATTCGTCGTGAATTCGACGGATGTTTAAGTATTGCACTTTGTCATTCGTCGTGAGGGTTTTAATCTCGTGAGTTGTCGTGAATGTTGTATTAAGTTACTGACCTAGTTCTTATGCATTGTCATTTAATTTAGGTTACAAGGCATATCAGTAGGCTAGACTCTGCCCGTTTAAACTTGCAATGTGAGTCATTCTCTTTTCTAAAAAAGTGTTTTACAATACTCTACTTGTTTTCAAAAGTTATAATTACAGGGATTAAGTCTTGGTTATCTTAAATCACTGGCAAGTGGGGTATTGTGCACATTACTAATTTCTCACGGTTAGGTAAACAAACCTAACTGTGATAATCATCACTACTTGGGTGAAAGGACCCAATAGTGGTATGACCATCGTCACCAGGGTGTGACACGGCGCCAGATAAAAATAGGATAGTAGCCATTGTAATCGCTCTTATGCTGTAATTTTAACTAATGTGTCGTTTTGTTTAACCTGAATTACTCACCAGTATTTCCCTGCTGATAAAATATTTTTAAACATGTTTCAGGCGACTTGCTGTGAATCAAGGAAAAGTGCTACGGAGCACTAATAAAGCTTGAAGTGGTGGCTCAGTTAAATAAATAAACATGTTTTGTAAAATAGGGAATTTCCTCGTGAAATTCCTCTATTGTAAATTACGGGGTTTGTCCCAAATTATGGAAATAAAATAATCGGGCATTTTCAAGTTTAAAAGATCCTGTAAATCTTCCGTTGTCAACTCAATTAATAAATACCACAGGATTTCTGTTTCACGGCTCCTGGACCGGGTAAAACCGGGACGGGGGCCGTGACAGAAAAAGGTGGTATCAGAGCCACTGATTTAAGCCAATTAAGTATTTAGAAATACTTAATTTTTCTGATTTCCATTCTGTGATTATGTGAAAATTCAATTTACAAAATTTTAACTTAGAATTTTGTGTGTTTCTTCATGTATGCTAACAGCATGAATGAACTATCAGAAGCACTTCAAAACTTTACTATCCATACCACAGATATGGATACCACCAGTACTTTTACTGGCTACCAGGCTGATACTGAAGAGCCAATGGTATTCCAAGCCCAACCTCAAGAAAACCCTAAACCGAAAAAGAGAAGAAGACTCGCGGGCTGGAGGCGTGTGCGTAGGAAGAAACCAACAACACAGAAAGCTATAAAGACTGAGGATCCGGATATAGGCAAAGGAATAGAGATCGGAGAAATTCAGGGCAAGCCCAGGAAATGCCACCCTGGGAGGAGCTGGACCACCAACTGGCAAATAGTGACCTCATCGGACCTGCCGATGAAAACCTCTTCGATTTCCCAGCGGAAGTACAACTTCCAGTTAATCTGGAACCTGCTATCCCAGATCCTATTATCCACCCCCAACCTCTAGTAGAGCTGGAAGAATGGTGGACCGTTTAGGAACCTCTTGTGTTTCACCAATGCACAAGTTGTCATAGACAACAAGGATGGTCATGAATACATACAATAAGGAAGTGGAAATACATACTATCTAACTAAGAAATCATCAAGTGATGTGTGGATTGAAGGTAGGATAGCCCAAGCCATCCAAATAATCACATAACTTCAAGTGTAGGACTTGTTCATTACTTGTAGGTCAAAACCTTATCAAAACAGAATGCTTATGGTAACTAAACCTCTAGATTTACATGTCACAACCTTGTTTTTAAGCCCAACTAACCATAGATTTGATTATTAGCATAAGGACATAGGAATGTGTGTGAGAAACCTCAAGTTTAAGTGAGTTAATCAAGTGTTTAATCAAAACAAAAAGTTTGTTGCACTTTGGAGTCTTATATGGTGATATTCCAGCGTTGGTTTTCCATGGAAAACCTGTGGAAAACATACCTAAGGTTGTTCCAAGTGTTTAGAAAGAAGAATCATTGAAAACGATGAAGAAATGAGGAAGTTATGCTCACTTTTGTGAGTTGATACAAATCTGACTTTGCTTCTGTTTTCTGCTGCATTTTGAGGGTTTGAGAGTGAGTTTCGAGTGTTTGCACTACAACAAAAATGGCTCTTTAGGACCTTTTCTGTGGAACGCTTGTAAATGAGGGTCCTAAAAAAACTATTTAATAGGATGGATGATTTTTTTGGGTCCTATTATCATATAATTTAATAGGACATTTAAAATGTAGATCCTAATAAAGTACTTTATAAGACATTTAATTGTTAGTATCCCGTTATGGGGTATTGTATTAGGACACTTGATCATCTGGTGTCCTATTATAACATAACTTAATAGGACACGTTGTAGTTAAGTCATAAGTGTTCAGTGTTATAGGACCTTTTCTAGTCGAAGTCATATTAGAACTTAACTTAATAGGACACTTGACACTTGGGTCTTATAACTTTAAACTTTATAGGACGCTTAATCATTGTGGCGTTATTATAATACAACGTAATAGGACACTTGATACTTGAGTCATAAAACATTAGTTTTAGAGGACGCTTATTCGCTAGAGTTTTATTATAATATAACTTAAAAAGACACTTGACACTTGGGTTTTATAAATTTAACCTTTATAGAACGCTTAATCATTGTGGTGTTATTATAATACACTATAACAGGACACCTGATATTTGAGTCATAAAACATCAGTTTTATAGGACGCTTATTCACTAGAGTTCTATTATAACATAACTTAATAGGACACTTGACACTAGGGTCTTATAACTTTAACCTTTATAGGACGCTTAATCATTATGGTGTTAATATAATACACCGTAATAGGACACTTAATATTTGAGTAGTAAAACATAAGTTTTATAGGACATTTATTCGCTACAGTTTTATAATAACACTAGGTTATTGACCCGTGATTACACGGGATGGTAGTAAACAAACAATAATTTTGAAACTAAAGTTTCATCATTCATCCTGCTACATTCATTTCCACATTGGGTTGTGGTTTTCTCTGGTTGAAAGTGGAACACAAACTCAATCAAAAGTATTTTTTAATGTCCAACTCAAACTTTCATTCACAAATTAAAACCGAGAAAGGTGTTGGGGTATACACCATCCAAACCCTACGCACTACAAAAAAAAGCCATCTAGTGGCATACATATTTAGTGGCATATAACTTTTATGCCATTAGTTTATGTTTTTAATGGCACTTTACGTATGCCATATTTGTTTGACACACACTTTTAGTGGCATTTAGGTGTTATACCACTAATTTATGCTTTTAATGGCACTCTTGCGCATGCCATAGTTGCATGACATGCACTTTTAGTAGCATTTCATTTTTTATGCCACTAATTCACACACTGTTAGAAAAAAAGAAAATGAGGTTAATGTAACTTTTGTAACTTTTTTTTATTGTGTTGCATTTTACTCTAATTTAACTTTTTTCAACATAAAGATTGCATTTAAAAATTTAATCATTGTCAGAAAATGAGGCTACTACAACCTTTTTCAGTTGTGTTACATTAATTAGACTCTAATGCAATTTTGTTCAACTTTCTTTTCTAAGTTGTATAAATTGTAGATGAACTTATAATATATATATATATATATATATATATATATATATAAAGGTTCCTGTAAAAAAAGACCAAAAGTGTGAGAAGGGTAAGAAAGAATCTACACCATTAGATCTTTGATCTAATGGTTGAGATTAATAGGGACCAAATTGTAAAAAAAATTTTGACTGAATTGAAAATTATAGGGGTAATAAAGTCTTTATATCCATTCAAAATAGGAAACTGTAAGTCAAAATCCCTACAATTTCGATCTCTCTCTCTACATCCCACGACCAGATGATCTCTCTCTACAATTTCGATCTCTCCCTCTCTCTACATCGCATTGGAGCGGTAGCGGCAATGGTGGTGCCAGAGCGGCAGGGTGGTGTGGCAGTGGTGGTGCCGGAAGTTGCAGTGGTGGTGGTCGTGCGATCTCTCTCTCTACATCGCACGACCAGATGATCCCTCTCTCTATACGACAACGGCGGCAGAGCGGCAGTGGTGGTGCCGGAAGTGGAGAAGATGATACAGATATGTAATGATTATTGAATGGTATTATATATGTGTTGAATGGTGTTATATAATTTATTGAATGGTGTTATATATGTGTTGAATAGTGTTATATACTTTAATGTATGGTGTTATATACTTTATTGAATGGTGTTATATATGTGCTGAATGGTGTTATATACTTACTGAATGGTGTTATATACTTGCTGAATGGTGTTATATACTTACTGAATGGTGTTATATACTTGTTGAATGGTGTTATATACTTACTGAATGGTGTTATATCCTTGCTGAATGGTGTTATATACTTACTGAATGGTGTTATATACTTGCTGAATGGTGTTTATTGAGATCTTTAAAAAAAAATCCAGTTCCTATAATTAAGGTGGCGGTTATGGGAAGTTTTTAATTAATTGAATTAATGATAAATTACTTCTTTACCATTTTGAATTAATTTAGATTTAGGACACATGTCATCTCCACAATATTTCTCACCTTTCTCACACTTTTAACCTTTTTTACAATAACCTTACCCTATATATATATATATATATATATATATACTACTTTAATAAGCATATAGGAAGGACAGAAATGGTCATTTGCCACTTTACAACCATTTGAAGCCCATTGTACAACCTTTTAAGCACAAAGGTGTTGAAAAATCCTTCAACACATGCGGAGCAGCTCATACAAACTAACCGGATCTCTTTGACCCGTTTTACCCAAATGGATCCAATATATACCTTCTTTCACTAAATCTAAACCCTAATTCATTTCATTCACATCCGCCCCCATCCTTCTTCTTCTTCTCTCTCTCTCTCTCTCACCAGACGCGGATCTAGGGTTTCAAAACCAGGCGCTCCAAGATCAAGATCTAGGGTTTCTCTGTGATGAATCCAACACCAGATCGACTTCCTCATTATCATCACCACCATTTATAGGGTTTCTTTACCAGTCGCTTCAAGATATACGCTTCCTCAGCGATGAATCTCTCTAGATCCAACACCAGATCGACTGGTGTGACCGCTCGGTATCTTTCTTTTTACAGTATCTTTTTTTTTTTGGTTATTTGAATCGGATATGTGTAACATTTCAGAGATGCCACCATTTCTAGGGTTTCTTTACCAGTCGCTTCAAGATATACGCTTCCTCAGCGATGAATCTCTCTAGATCCAACACTAGATCGACTGGTTTGACCGCTCGGTATCTTTCTTTTTACAGTATCTTTTTTTTTGGTTATTTGAATCGGATATGTGTAACATTTCAGAGATGCCGTTGAGTTGTTCATGTTAGGGTGCACCGGAATAACCAGATGTGGTATGTGTTCTGTAGTTTAGTTTTTTTTTCTTTAAAAAAGTTTGTATTTTTAATTTGAAGTTGATTATTGATTATTGTGTTTATCTTGCAAGGTATTGTTTGAGCCGTAGCTTTTTTATTCTGCGAAATGTTTGTTTGTTTACTACTGGATAACCAGATGTGGTATGTGTTCTTTACTTTAGGTTTTTTTAAAGCCCATTGTACAACCTTTAAAGCACAAAGGTGTTGAAAAATCCTTCAACAACACGCGGACCAGCTCATATAAACTAACCGGATGCATTTGACCCGTTTTAATCAAATAGATGCAATATATACTTTCTTTCACTAAATCTAAACCCTAATTTCATTTCATTCACATCCGCCCCCATGCTCATATAAACTAACTGGTATGTTTGTAGCTGATTATGTTTGTTACAAATCTGGTATGTTTGTAGCTGATTTACATGCTTATGTTACTGATTATGTTTGTTACAGATCTGGTATGTTTGTAGCTGATTATGTTTGTTATAGATCTAATGTTACTGTTAAGATTCAGTTTTGCTTTTACAGTTGCCGGAGGGTGGTAAAGGAGTTGTGTACTCCGGATTTTGTGTTCTTAATCTGTCTGAACTGAAAGTGTTTGAGGCTGTGATGCACAAGCTGAGCTTGGGTTCTTAATCTGTCTTAACTGAAAGTGTTTGAGGCTGTGATGCAAAAGTTGAGCTTGTGTTCTTAATTTGTCTGAACTGAAAGTGTTTGAGGCTGTGATGCAAAAGCTGAGCTTGTGTTCTTAATCTGTCTGAACTGAAAGTGTTTGAGGCTGTGATGCAAAAGCTGAGCTTGTGTTCTTAATCTGTGTGAACTGAAAGTAACAATTGTTTTAAAGTAATGAATCAGGTTAAAACTCTAAACAGCTTTGCACTTGTATCAAATTATAACTCTTTTTAGTAAACTTTTTGAATTTAAAGTTTTTGAGGCTGTGATGCAAAAGCTGAGCTTGTATTCTTAATCTGTCTGAACTGAAAGTGTTTGAGGTTGTGATGCAAAAGCTGAGCTTGTGTTCTTAATCTGTCTGAACTGAAAGTGTTGAGTCTATGATGCATAAGCTGAGCTTGTGTTCTTAATCTGTCTGAACTGAAAGTGTTCGAGGCTGTGATGTAAAAGCTGAGCTTGTGTTCTTAATCTGTCTGATGAACTGAAAGTGTTTGAGGCTGTGATGCAAAAGCTGAGCTTGTGTTCTTAATCTGTCAGAACTGAAAGTGTTGAGGCTATGATGCATAAGCTGAGCCTATGAGGTTACATATGTGTTTAAAACACTTGTACATCATGCTTTAAAGGTTGTTTAAGTTTAGTGGCAAATTACTCTTGTACATCATGCTTTAAAGCGAGGTTACATAACACAATAGACTGTGATGATGATTGTATTTTGAGGGTACATAGAAGATCCGAGTAGCATCTTGGCGGGGCAATATCCAGGTTGCATAGTTCTCACTCTGCAATCGTGTGTTGCAGCCATGGCTTTAACCGTAGTTGTGTTCATCTCTCAATTACATGTCTGAGTCTTCTAGATGTTTTGAAAGAAAGTATATATTGGATCCATTTGGGTAAAACGGGTCAAATGCATCCGGTTAGTTTGTATGAGCTGGTCCGCGTGTGTTGAAGGATTTTTCAACACCTTTGTGCTTAAAAGGTTGTACAATGGGCTTCAAATGGTTGTAAAGTGGCAAATGACCATTTCTGTCCTTGCTATATGCTTATTAAAGTAGTATAGATATAGATAGAAGTATAGATATAGAGTATAGAGTATAGATATAGATATAGATAGATAGATAGATAATGTGCTTAAAATGATTTTAGCCTTTATGTTTGTTATAGATCTGGTATGTTTGTAGCTGATTTACATGCTTATGTTACTGAAGGTTTTAGTATCTAAGTTGAGTGCTTGTAGAGTTGTGATGAATTGTGATGAATGTAGTTGAATTTATAGACTTCCAAGCATGCTTCCTTTCTGACAAATCCGAACAGTGTTTGCTTTTACAGCTGTATTTGAACAGTCATCGTCAGTAAAAGAATTCAAAAAGGATGGCAGTAAAATATTTTGGATTCTGAAAGGTTGTCAACTGTTAAACTGTAAAATCAGGAGTTAGGTTTCTGAAAAAGGTTTCGAAAGTCTTTCTGACAGGTTACTGTTCAATTTTTTGGTCATAAAAAATTACTAAATCAATTTTTACTTTAAATTCAAAAAGTTTATTAAAAAGAGTTATAAATTAATTCAAGTGCAAAGCTGTTTAGAGTTTTAACCTGATTCATTACTTTAAATCAATTGTTACTTTAAATTGCAAAAGCTGAGCTTGTGTTCTTAATCTGTCTGAACTGAAAGCATGGTGTACTATGATGCAAAAGCTGAGCTTGTGTTCTTAATCTGTCTGAACTGAAAGTGTTGAGGCTATGATGCATAAGCTGAGCCTGTGAGGTTACATATGTGTTTAAAACACTTGTACATCATGCTTTAAAGGTTGTTTAAGTTTAGTGGCAAATTACTCTTGTACACCATGCTTTAAAGCGAGGTTACATAACACAATAGACTGTGATGATGATTGTATTTTGAGGGTACATAGAAGATCCGAGTAGCATCTTGGCGACGCAATATCCAGGTTGCATAGTTCTCACTCTGCAACCGTGTGTTGCAGCCATGGCTTTAACCGTAGTTGTATTCATCTCTCAATTACATGTATGAGTCTTCCAGATGTTTTGATAAGCGAATGAGCAGGTTATGATGCATAATATGTCTGAACTGAAAGTGTTGAGGCTATGATGCATAAGCTGAGCCTGTGAGGTTACATATGTGTTTCTTGTGCTTAAAACACTGGTATGTTTGTAGCTGATTTTCAGGCTTATGTTACTGATTTAAATCCCATTGTACAAGCATTTAAGCATGAATGTGTTGAAACTTTCTTCAACACGCGGAGCAGCTCATGGATACTAACCGGATCTCTTTGACCCGTTTTACTCAAATGGATCCAATATAAACTTTCTTTCACTCAATCTAAACCCTAAATTCATAAGCTGGGCTGAAAGTTTTGAGGCTATGATGTTCAGGCTATGATGCATAAGCTGAGCCTGTGGGGTTATGATGCATAATATGTCTGAACTGAAAGTGTTAAGGCTATGATGCATAACCTGAGCCTGTGAGGTTATGGCGCATAAGCTGAGCCTGGCGGGGCAATATCAAGGTTGCATAGTTCTCACTCTGCAACCGTGTGTTTGCAGCCATGGCTTAACCCGGTTTGTAGCTGTGTTCATCTCTCAATTATATGCCTGAGTCTTCCAGATGTTTTGATAAGCAAATGAGCAGGTGGTGTATCGAAATCAATCTTCCTCTTAGGCGATTTAGCCCGTCGCAAGGATTCGGTTTGGCAGGAGTTTTCTTGTTATACGGTTGTGGACCAGCTCAATGTGAATGCTGGAGTACTTTAGAAGTCAAGTTGGGTCCAAGGCTTGGAAGAAGGTGGGAGTTGTGGCTTTCGCTACGATATGGAGACTTTGGACGAGTAGAAATGAGAAAGAATTTAATGGCAACAACATTCCGATCGCTAAAGTGTACCAATTTTGTTTTGATAGTCATTATGTATGATTTCAGAAGCTTTGACCATGTTGATATGTGTATTTCAATTTGTTGTATTTATGAACACATATTGTATTAAGAAAAAAAGAGTTATTTTTGTATTGTGTAATCATCATCTTCTTAGAGTTTTGGCGTGGTTTGATTTCATTCTTTGATGCACAATGGAAAGAATCTTACTTTCACTTATACTGGTAGCATTCATACACGAAAACTGAAAACTGACAGGTGTCGCCTTTAGACAAAATGTATATTTTCAAAGCAAAACAAACATGAAGAACCCTCTGTTTTTTCACAAGCAAAACAAACATTAAGAACCCAAAATACCCAAATACCCAAATAACATGATGAAACCCTCTGTTTTTTCATCGAATCAAACTATAAATCAAAATGAGGAACACATCCAAACCATCTATTTTTTCATCGAATCAAACCAAAAATCAATGAGGAACACATCAATCCAAAACTGATCCGATCAGTTCTTTTTAAACAGTTCTCAAACAACCAGGGGTAAGACCGTCTTTTGGCATGAGTGAAATATCAACCTGAGCCCCTAAATTCATTTTTTGCTTTTTTCTTATGAAATCTAAATCAAAATGAGGAACACATCCAAACCATATTTTTTCTTATGAAATCTAATAATTCAAATTAACTCTTTTATTTTTAAATGTATAACAAATTATTAAAGCCTAAACTGTATATTAAATGTAAACTTTTAATACATACAATACAGAGACAAAACGTCATACCAACTTCGTAGACTTGACGGAACTTACAGACTCGATAACAAAAGACCGTAACATACAATACAGAGACAAAACGTCAAAGATCCACAAGCAATTGTGGATCTTTACTGACGGGTGCACTTCGGAATGACGCAGATATGAATGAATATAACCTCAGTGTAGGTAATTACATATCTACCACTGGGGTTATATTCATTCATATGAATGAATATAACCCCAGTGGTAGATATGTAATTAGCGAGCTCTGGAATTTCAAGGAAAATCGAAGAGCTACACTGGGGTTATATTCATTCATATTAATCACTTCCTTATGTGCACCGCGCCATCTTCTAGGAGGTTGTCAAGTGTTCTCGCCTTCGTAGTTGGTGTTTTGTGTATCTTTACATCCGCAGCCATTCTGTACAACAAAACACATTCAAATGAGGAACACATTCGAATCAAACCAAAAATCAATATGAGGAACACATCAATCCGAAACTGATCCGATTAGTTCTTAATATGAGGAACCCAAATCATGCAATCAAACCAAAAATCAATATGATGAACACACAAGAATCAAAACCAAAACACATTAAAAACCACTGATCCGATTAGTTCTTAATATGAGGAACCCAAATCATGCAATCAAACCAAAAATCAATATGATGAACACACAAGAATCAAAACCAAAACACATTGAAAACCACTGATCCGATCAGTTCTTTATATGAGGAACCCAAATCATGGAATCAAACCAAAAATCAATATGATGAACACACAAGAATCAAAACCAAAACACATTGAAAACCACTTATCCGATCATTTCTTAATATGAGGAACCCAAATCATGGAATCAAACCAAAAATCAATATGATGAACACACAAGAATCAAAACCAAAACACATTGAAAACCTCTGTTTTGATACCCTAAACCCACAAGAATCAAAACCAAAACACATTGAAAACCTCTGTTTTGATGCATTTTGAACAATATACTCAGTTGATACATCAACCCTCTGTTTTTTCAAAATCAACCCTCTGTTTTTTCAAAATCAACCCAAAATCATCGAATGGATACCAAAATCAACCCTCTATTTTTTCAAAATCAACCCAAAATAATCGAATGGAACCCAAAATCAAACCAAAAATCATCGAATGGAACCCAAAATCATCGAATGGAACCGAAAATCAACCCTCTGTTTTATCAAAATCAACCCAAAATCATCTAATGGAACCCAAAATCAAACCCAAAATCATCGAATGGAACCCAAAATCAAACGAATGGAACCCAAAATCAACCCTCTGTTTTTTCAAAATCAACCCAAAATCATCGAATGGAACCCAAAATCAAACCCAGAATCAACAATCTGTTTTTTCACAATATAAACACATTCAAATCATCGAATCAAACCAAAAATCAATATGAGGATGAAGATGAACCTGATATGTTCGATGATGAAGATGTTCGATGAAGATGATGAAGATGATCTGTTGATCTGTTCGATGAAGATGAAGATGATGATGATGATCTTGGGAGTTAGGAGAGATATTGGGAGTTGGGAGAGCTGTTGATGATGATAATGAAACTGGAGGTCGGCTATTAAGTGTAAATTGTCGCCACACTAGGACCTGTTTGCACAAAACAAAACCGTAGCATACCAATTTTAATCCGAATTCAACCAATTCAACTAACATGCGTTACCTTTTCTAACACATAAAATTAATAAAGTTGAGCCATGATGCATGTGTGTTAGTATGTGTATTCATAATTCATAATACCATGTATATGCATTTAAATTTATGCCTGAATCATACGTGTTTATGCTATTAAACGAGTTTACCGAGTTACATATTTGTTGCAACTTATGTTGACGTTCTTGAACACCCTCAAGTCGACGCTTTGAATGTCAAATATAGATCAGAAATTATAGGCGGATTGGTTTGAATACTTTTGAGCTTATGGTTGTGCTTTTGTTGGCTTGGCGCAGTTCGATTTGTTTACATCCTTGTAAAACTCTTTAAATCCCCATCACCAGTTTTGAAGTACCTTAACTGAAAATTTAGATTTTAGTTATGACCCATCTGAACTGAACCTTCTCATGCACACCCTTAGAATTACTAAGAAGTGATTTGTTTTCCTTTGCATCGCGAATTTGGTTTTGGTTATGGCTCAAAACCGAACTGCCCTAAGATAGCCCTAAACTCACTAACCTAAGTGATATGTTTCCCGCCGCATCGCGCGGGTAAAAAACTAGTATATATATATAGGATAAGGATCATGTGAGAAGTAGTAGGCTATTTGAGAAACTTGAGAAGCATTCTGGACCACACATTTTCCCTAAGCAAAAAAAAGGTAAAAAATGCAATTTTTTTTGTGGAAAAATCGCAGTTTTTTCTTTAAGGATTTAATTTTTTATTTTTAAAAAAAAATTTGGGATTTATACACATGTGTATGTTGTTAATCTTTTAACTATACATATATGTATATTGTCAATTATACATATATGTATATACATGTTTAAAATTGAAAAATAGGTGTTATTTAGGGTTTAGCATTAGTATTTAAGGTTTAGCATTAGGGTTTAGGGTTTAGCTTTATTGTTTAGGGTTTAGCTTTAGGGTTTAGCATTAGGGTTTAGCAATAGTATTTAGAGTTTAGCATTAGGGTTTAGCTTTTGGGTTTAGCATTAGGGTTTAACTTTAACTTTTGGGTTTAGCTTTATCTTTAGGGTTTGCATTAGGGTTTAACATTAAGGGTTTAGCTTTAGGGTTTAGAATTAGGGTTTAGAATTAGGGTTTAGGGTTTAACATTAAGGTTTAGCTTTAGTGTTTATGGTATAAGGTTTAGGATTTATAACACATATTTTTTTTTAATTTTAAACATGTATATACATATATGTTTAATTGACAATATACATATATGTATAGTTAAAAGATTAACAATATACACATGTGTATAAATCCAAAAATTTTTTTTTAAAAATAAATAAATAAAAAATTTAATCCTTAAAGAAAAAGCTGCGATTTTCCAAAAAATAAATAAATAAATAAAAAATTTTTGCATTTTTTTCACCTTTTATTTTTGCATTTTTTGCTTAGGGAAAATGTGTGGTCCAGATTGCTTCTCAAGTTTCTCAAATAGGGTGGACTTCTCTTAGGATCCCTACCCTATATATATATATATATTAGAAATTCTATATGGCTTTATTTTATTAACATTATATAACTTCATTTTATAATTATATTAATTTCCTCATAAATTTGTTTGTGCGTACCTATTCCTGCTATCCTTAAACTTTTTGCTAAATTTATTTCTCTCATAATATTTCCTCACAAAAATTATAGAGGCAGACATCATATTTAATTTTAGGAGGAAAATTGGTGAAAATTAGAGTTTTTAGGAGGGAAGTAGTAATTGGAGGGAAATACTAGTTTTAAAAGGAATTTGAAATAATTAGTCACATAATTAAATTAGTTATTAAATCTATATTCAAATCTATAAATAAATTATAAGTTGAGTGGAAACTAAGATACTTTATAGACTTTTATATTTTTATTATATAGACTAAAAATAGCATATAAGCGGTCATACATATCTTCATGGATCATATTAGTTAAGTTTGACTTTATTTGACTAATATAACTTGTAATGCGAACTATTAATACACATGTGATCTATTATTAATCATTATGATGTAGTATGACTCAGTAATATAACTTAATACATCCTTCTAAATACGTAGTCTGACCCAATAAAGTCCACCATGACCCATTAAGAGCTAAAAGACTTAGTAAGGCCCAATATAGTTCACGAAGATGTGTATGATCAATTATTAAAAATTGGGGGTTTATTGGGGTTTACTACAACCCAACTCACCCTTTAAGGTCTAACGAGACCCAATAAAGTCTACCATGGTCTAATAAAAGCTACAATACTATTACAGCCCAATATGGTCCAATAAAACGTGTATGATCATTTTTTTTCCATTGTGATCTAGTATAACTCGCTACAACACATCCCACCTCTTTCAAATCTAATGTGAACCAATAAAGTCTAACTTGGTCCATTAAAAATATAAAAACTACAAAGGCCCAATATAGTTCACTAAAACATGTATGATCCTTTAAAACAACGTGTATGATCATTCAACTTTATATATATATAGATATCTATACTATTATATAATACAAATTGGAGAGAGAACTTAAAATTAAGGATTTTAGGGTGAGCGGAGTGGGGTGGTAAACCCCATCAGTACCGATCCCCCATCCACTGCCAACCTTTTTACCGCCAGGATGTTACCGAAACGGGGGGCAAAATCGGTGAGCCTTCACCGAGTTAGTGAGAGGGAGGGAAAGGGGAGAGAGATGAGTGTGTGGTGGGGTCCATTCCTTCTCAACCAATCACACATTTTTCTTTTTTTTTAAATAGTTTACCTAAACCCCATTAGGTAAACCACCGCCAACGTTTTTGAGCATTAGGTAAACAATTTAGGTGAATTGACGTGACACTGTCTGATTGGGTGAATGGGGAGTTTACC
The DNA here is from genome assembly GCA_030545235.1 of Helianthus tuberosus. NCBI lineage: Eukaryota > Viridiplantae > Streptophyta > Magnoliopsida > Asterales > Asteraceae > Helianthus > Helianthus tuberosus. The sequence goes on along the minus strand of JARYGA010059765.1, from coordinate 2,971,034 downwards.
TATTCCAAATAGGTAACCACTCCCTTCACCCTTACAAGTTACTAAGCCCAATGTACTGCCTTTGTATGCATCTTTGTAAAGTGAAACCAACGTCATGTTCCATCCCCTCACTGAATCAAAATGTGGCGATCCGGGTGAAGAACTCTGATTGGATCTCCTCCTCTGCTCTGCTCTGTCCACAGTGATTGTATTTTTGACATCCCGCCTAAACTCAGACCACCAAATTTTGAAATTACTTCCACCGCTCAAAAAATTTTGCACATTGTTTAGCTTTATCATCAGACTTTCCTCTCTCTCTCTCTTAGATGCTGAATAAGTCGATGGTCTTTAACGCCATCAATTGGAAACGCCGGAGCATGGATTTCGTCCTCTAATTTCTGAACTAAGGTACGATGATCTCTTCTTCTTCGTCTGATTCAGTTTCCCCAACCCTAAATCACTAAGATTTTGTACTTTTAGGGGATTTCGTGTTGCTTTGTAGGGTTACGAGCGTTTGTGGCCATGTTGGTTTCGTGTTCCCTTGGATAGATACGTTACTGTTTATTATCTCCGATTATATTAGGTTGTTGTTAAAATATTTTTTTTTTGGACTAAAGGGGTTAAACTAGTTAAACCACATGGGTCAAAATAGTAATTTACTCTTATTATTTATTGTTGTTGTTGTTATTTTCGTTTCACTGCATGAAAAATGTTCTATAACCACAAATATGCCCAAACCGGCTTTAACACGGTTGAATAAATGTTTGACCAAAGGTTATTTATAATATTTTATAACACTTTTAGCCACACAATTTATTATTGATATGTTCATTGTATAAAAGTTCAAAACCTATAGCCACATATTTTATTATTAATATGATCATTGTATAATAGCTCAAAACATTTAACCACACTTTTAGAAGACACTATGACATTTATTAGCCACAACTTGAAAAGTATGATCAAATATAACCTATTGCCACTTTGTTTGTTTGATTTCTTGATTCATGTAACGAAAACACATCTCTTTGAAATGTGACAATCACTAGCTACAGTAGAAAAGTGTGGCCATATGTAACTATCTGCCACAACTGGTTTTTAATGTAGTGGCTAAAACAAAATACATATCACCACTTACAAATTTGTGTGACCAAATATGACCAACTGCCATGGTATTTGTTTGATTATATATGTGGCTAAATGGGTGAAATCATCACGGTAAAGTGTGTTTGTGTGGCAAAAGGTAGTAAATGGACACCGTAAAATTTTAATATGTGACCGATCATTCCAAATTCCCGCCAATTTGAACTAGGGTAGTTCGTCTTCCCCAACAACGATCACACGTTTCCCTAGTTTATATAAATCCCTACGATCAGAATTAGGTCTTCTCAAGCTACTACTACAATTATCTTACATTAATTTCCCCCCTTTACAAAAAATTTAATCGGCGGGCTGGAGAATTCAATCAGCAGGTAAAGAAGCTCCAGACTACGGTAAGTCTCATTAACATCTTCAACCGGTTGCAATATTTAAGCCAAATATTAATATTTGTTATTTATGCATTTTAGGGCAAAATGAGCAAAGGTATTTCACATTCAAATTCCATCATAAAGAAGCTATATATCAGGACCGGACGGCACATAATGCGTGGGAGGCAGTGTGGATTATGTGGGCTAATAACGAAGGTAAAATCTTGTAAGTTCAAAATCCCGGATCAAAAATATTAGTAATGTTTCTCAACAGGATTCAGATCTGTAACGTCAATCAGTTTAATGTTTGACCCGAAAATGATAGAAAACTAAGTAAAACCGTTTAAAAACTATAAGAAACAAGAAGAAATCTAATAGAAGCTTTGATTATAGTCGAGAATGATTTACAAAAATGGATCCGACTTTGCTAAGATAGAGCTAAAAATACACACACATAAAGTGGAACAATTAACCAAAAGCCTAACCTCGGAATGGAAAACAACCAACTATTTATAGGCTTGCAATTAGGGTTTAAGGCGCCACTAACTATCACACCCCAACCGATGGCGGAAACATCGGGGCATGGCACTGAGCAAAACAGATTGTCCATGAGTATCCATAACAACTATTCATTACCAGATAATTAAAACGTCATGTCCCATACCACAACATATCCAAATAAAAACAGTTATTACAAATAATTATCTCATAAACAAATACTGCTCCGACGACTCAGATTTAAGCATGACATAACTAGACCCCTAGCTTGATTAATCAAAGCACATCAAATCCCTAGCATCTTAAGCACCTGCCACATACATTAAAATAAAGGTCAATACACATAGTGTAAAGGTGAGCATACAAGTTTGATAATAGCATAATAGAGTTTGAAATCGTTTACGCATAACCAGCATGTATAACGTATAATGTGAAGCATGTAAGTTATCGACAAAGATCCTATCAATACCAATGACTGCGAGTTGACTGCGAATAGCGAGTGCGCAACACATCTCCACCACTGTGAACACGTGAAGTATTGTCCTTAACAACCCCTGAGTGAACAGGTGCTGAGTCCAAACTTTAGTACTATTGTTGCTAAGGCAGGTAGACAACAATCAATGTGTTAACATAACAAACAGGCATTCATCGAGTCACGTATAACATGCATTAAAGGTCAATGTATAAATAGTGTTTGTGTTGTGTGATCGATGTGATTTAGAATAAGTAATGTATGTAACACCCAAAAGTGCATAAAGCAAAAAAGGATCGAGTATACTCACAGATAGCGTTTAACTAAATAAACACTGCCTTGGATTGAAGGGAGCGCTGAGAGAAATTAGCCTGAACAGTTAACGATAGCATAACGATGAGCGGCGCGTAAAACGATGCAAGTGTACCAAGGTGCAGATGGTAATCCGATCAGATGGCCAGTCGATCGGGTGGCAATCCTTTCGGATGGTCATCCGATCGGATGGCCATTCGATTGGATTGACACCTCGTTTGGTGAGGATGTGTTTGTGTATGATGGTTTGTCCTTTGAAGTTTTCGTTGTATCATTTTAAAAATAGAGAAGTATCTCTACCCTTCAGGTCGGTCGATCGGACGACGATCCGATTGGCGAGGCTTCTCAGTTGAGAACAAGTTCACAGCAGGACGGTCACTCGATCGGATGGCTATCCGATCAGGTGGCAATCCGTATGCATTGAACATGTTGAAAATTGACTAAGTATCAAGGTCCCAGATGTCACTCGATCGGACGGTCGTTCGATCGGATGGCAATCCGATCGGACAGCAATCCGTTCGACATTCAGAGCCTTGGAAGTTTGAATGAAAAGTTTAAGTGTGGAACCAAGTGCAACCCGATCAGATGGCCGGTCGATCGGATAGCAATCCGATCGGACGGGAATCCGTCCCAATGATCTGATCATCTTGACACTTGATTCTGTTTGAAGTTTTTGTAGTTTTGAACGAGACGTTTTGATATCTTGCTTGAACAACAGGAACCCCATCTCGACCCAAGTGATCCGACCGAACAGGAATCACCCTAGTCCGACCGGTTCACGGTTCGAGACGGTTATTCATGTTCAAACTTGAAATCAATCATCTCTCGGATACAATTCAGATCTTGAACTAACCCATCACTAAGAAAGAGTAGAAGATCAGAACGAGCTCCGATTCTATCGCGTTTGTGTGCATTGAGTGTAAAAGAGTTGAACGAAAGTTGGAAAACCTTCTTTTCAATCCTTTCAACCATGAATTTGGGTAGATCTATGCGAAAACATTGATTATTTATGTGGAAATCCTTCAGATCTAAGTTGTTCTTGGTGGAATGAAGCCAAACTTTGAAGTTCATAGGAACTCCATGATGACACCTCAAATCCGGTGATTTCACGGTTAAAAGTTGAGATTCAAAGGTGAAAATAGTGTAGAAGTGTGTGTAGATCATAAAAGTACAAGATTTAGGTTGGAAACTTACTAGAATTGAGAGAAATCGAGAGAAATAAGAGCTTGAAGTTGGCTGATCGAACAAGGGAGCTGTCACATCACAAATGATGTGACAGGTGGGTATTTATAGGGTTTCCCAAAAAGGAAAGTGGGGAAGGTGTCGGCCGATCGGGTGGCAATCCGATCGGGTGGCAGCCCGATCGGGTGACAACTCAATCGGATGACAATCCGATCGGATGGCAATCCGATCGAATGGCTACTCGATCGCATGGCCACTCGATCCTAGTGTTCGGCGAGACGAGTTTTGTCGTTTCGATTCGATTCGCGTGTTGAGCGTTGTAATGCAATTCAAGAGAGCGATGCGGTAGTATTACCCATTAGTTACACAAATAACATGACTACTATATCTAACATATAATCACTATAATTAATTGGCGTTTAGCGTTTGCGATGCGATAGATTTGCGATTGTGATTAACACCTCAACATAAATATAACACGCGCAAGTAACACATAAATAGCACACACACGTAAAACAATATCCAGAACACATAATTCGAGTTGCGAATGCGATAGCGATAAGCAATAAGTCGATTAAACATGCGATTAATATGCGATTAAACCTCGATTATTAATAGATACTCAACATAATACAACTAAAGCAAATAATTAAATGGATTTGATTACAAGTCAAAGAAGTCAAAACAGTAGTTGACCAAGGAGTGACATATCGCAATTAGCAATCTTTTCTTCCTTTGACTTCAATCTTGACTTTGACTTTCGAAACACGGGGTGTTACAGCCTCCCCTACTTAAGGGAATTTCATCCCGAAATTAGGCTTTAGCCGTAACGAACAACTGCGGGTACTTCGCCTTCATGTCGCTTTCGAGTTCCCAGGTAAACTCGGCACCACGTTTTCCTTCCCAGCGAACCTTCACAATGGGAATGCGTGAGCGTCCGATTACCTTGGTTTCTCGTCCCACGATCTCGACAGGCTTTTCCACGAAGTGTAATGTTTCATCCACTTGTAGATCCTCAAGAGGGACATGTAATCCCTGGTCGGCCAAGCACTTTCTAAGGATCAAAACGTGGAAAGTCGGGTGGACATTACTCAGTTCGTCTGGTAGTTCGAGTCTGTAGGCCACTTTTCCAATCCTTTCCAGAATCTTAAAGGTCCAACATATCGAGGCGCGAGCTTTCCTTTCTTGCCGAATCTGATCGCCAACGTCAAATTCAAGGGGCTTGCGGCGTCTATCAGCGTAACTTTTCGGTCGGTTCCGAGCTTTCAATAGATTGTCTCGAATTTGGAGGATTTTGTCTGTCGTTTCTTGCAACAGCTCGGGACCGGTAATTTGCGCGTCTCCGATCTCGTCCCACACAATAGGCGATCGACATTTCCTTCCGTATAAAGCCTCAAATGGTGCCATTTGTATGCTAGAATGATAACTGTTATTATACGAGAATTCAACCAAAGGTAAGTACGCGTCCCAATTACCACCGAAATCTATGACACACGAACGGAGCATGTCTTCAAGGGTGTGAATCGTTCTTTCAGTCTGACCGTCGGTTTGGGGATGGAAAGCGGTACTTAGATTAAGAGTAGAACCGAGAGCATATTGAAACGTTTTCCAACAACGTGAGGTAAACCGACCGTCACGGTCAGAGATGATGTCACGAGGCGTCCCATGTCGACTAAGTCCACCTAAATCTTGTTTCTTCACTTAGCATCGTCTTGTCTATCAACCTGCAACATGTATTACAATATGATCAACAAAAGTTGGCGAGTATACAAGTTTTCATACATAGAATAACATAGAATAAAATAGTTTAACGTGCTCATATCCAACATGAATAACAATATGCAAGTTACTAGTATGCTGAAACGGTGCAAACTATATGTTCAAACCCAAGTTTCCAACGCGTTAATATTGCCCATCCCAAGAGAGTAGCGGGAGGTTAACATGTTTAACTTAACAATACCCCAAGACTCGTGGGCGATGCGTTAATCCTATAGCGCTATAATTGTTGAGGTAGGCTTGTATAAAGTTAATGAGCATATAGACATGAAAAGTTTACATAGCATACGAGATTAACAAGCATCATATATTTTCATGTTTAAACGAGGATAAAGTGTGATTAAAATAGTTTTATGTGTTTTCGTGTTTTTATATTGAATACATGTTGCACCCAAAAGTGTTTAAAAGTAAAAATGGGTTCGAGTATACTCACAAAATTGCATGTGCTTTCCGATTATCCAAGTGTTGACGAGTAATGAGATTAGGATATCGAATTTAAACGGATTGGAGTTCATGGTATGCTTAAGGTTGGAAATTCGAAATTAAAGTATAACAAAGCAAATATACAAGAAAGTAATTACTTGGACTTAGCACTCGTTCTTGACACTATGAAAACCCATAGGGTTTGAATGATTTAATGGGTGCAATACCCATTAGAATCGTAATGAGAAAACTAAATACTTAGGTGATGTAACATACTAACTTGACAAATAACAACTTGGTTATCATCAAGTGTTAAGTTTCTTACATGTATTATATATCTTATATAGTTTATTTTTGTAAGGACCTGCAAAAATGTCCCAAAACGACCCGTTAGTAAAAACCCAGACCCCTGAAACCCTAATGTGCAAGAAAAACCAAGAAATCAAGAAAATTGGATTTCACGCGGGCCACGTACACCATAAGAGAAGCTTACGCGGGCCGCGTCAACTCATAATTTGACCGGATAAGCATTCCTGCCACGTGTCGAACACCTGGCAACCCTACTCGTGACACATATGCTCGCGGGCCGCGTAAACTCTTATTAAGTTTTACGCGGGCCGCGTAAAACTCATTTTTCTGCTATAAGTAGCATGTGCATGGGACTTGAATCTGTGTTCGAAAAATCAGTTTCAAAACGAAGTTTACTGCTCAAAATCGAATTTCCAACATAGAGAAACGCTGCTACGATACAAGGTATTAACTCGATCGCTGCTACGATTTAATGTCCGATCGATTGAAACCAATCCGATGGATGTTTAAGTGTTGCTCAAATTAGGGCTATACTTTGTCATTCGTCGTGAATTCGATGGATGTTTAAGTATTGCACTTTGTCATTCGTCGTGAGGGTTTTAATCTCGTGAGTTGTCGTGGATGTTGTATTAAGTTACTGACCTAGTTCGTATGCATTGTCATTTAATTTAGGTTACAAGGCATATCAGTAGGCTAGACTCTGCCCGTTTAAACTTGCAATGTGAGTCATTCTCTTTTCTCAAAAAGTGTTTTACAATACTCTACTTGTTTTCAAAAGTTATAGTTACAGGGATTAAGTTTTGGTTATCTTAAATCACTGGCAAGTGAGGTATTGTGCACATTACTAATTTCTCACGGTTAGGTAAACAAACCTAACTGTGATAATCATCACTACTTGGGTGAAAGGACCCAATAGTGGTATAACCATCGTCACCAGGGTGTGACACGGCGCCAGATAAAAATAAGATAGTAGCCATTGTAATCGCTCTTATGTTGTAATTTATAACTAATGTGTCGTTTTGTTTAACCTGAATGACTTACCAGTATTTCCCCGCTGATAAAATATTTTTAAACATGTTTCAGGCGACCTGTTGTGAATCAAGGAAAAGTGCTACGGAGCACTAATAAAGCTTGAAGTGGTGGCTCAGTTAAATAAATAAACATGTTTTGTAAAAGATGGAATTTCCTCGTGAAATTTCTCTATTGTAAATTACGGGGTTTGTCCCAAATTATGGAAATAAAATAATCGGGCATTTTCAAGTTTAAAAGATCCTGTAAATCTTCCGCTGTCAACTCAATTAATAAATACCACGGGATTTCTGTTTTGCGGCTCCTGGGCCGGGTAAAATCGGGACGGGAGCCGTGACAGAAAAAGGTGGTATCAGAGCCACTGATTTAAGCCAATTAAGTATTTAGAAATACTTAATTTTTTTGATTTCCATTCTATGATTATGTGAAAATTCAATTTACAAAATTTTAACTTAGAATTTTTTGTGTTTCTTCATGTATGCTAACAACATGAATGAACTATCAGAAGCACTTCAAAACTTTACTATCCATACCACATATATGGATACCACCAGTACTTTTACTAGCTACCAGGCTGATACTGAAGAGCCAATGGTATTCCAAACCCAACCTCAAGAAAAACCTAAACCGAAAAAGAGAAGAAGACTCGTAGGCTGGAGGCGTGTGCGTAGGAAGAAACCAGCAACACAGAAAGCTATAAAGACTGAGGATCCGAAGGATAAAGGCAAAGGAATAGAGATCGGAGAAAATTCAGGGCAAGCCTAGGAAATGCCACCCTGGGAGGAGCTGGACCACCAACTGGCAAATAGTGACCTCATCGGACCTGCCGATGAAAACCTCTTCGATTTCCCAGTGGAAGTACAACTTCCAGTTAATCTGGAACCTGCTATCCCAGATCCTATTATCCACCCCCGACCTCTAGGAGAGCTGGAAGAATGGTGGACCACTGACTAGCAATTTCAAAATCTTTTGAATAACCCTAATACCTTCTTCCCTCAGTTTGACCCCGAGCCTCCACTACACCCACCTATGAGCACAGAAAACTTGGCTGAACTCCGCCATTATGGCGAGGAATTGGTGGACGTAGGAAATCGAATCCGGGAGGTGGGGGAGCAAATATCATGGAAATACGACGAGAGGGAACGTCGTTTTTGAGATGCCAGCTGACTGTGGTTGTGTGGTTGTGGGAGTATGTGTTTAATAATAATATCATAATAAAAATATAATCATATAACATAATTAAAAATAAAACTTTTGTAATATATTTAGTGTGTACGGATGCATACTACAATATAAAAAATGGACGTCGCAAAGTCGACAATTTTGGTTATATGTGTTGACGTGATTTTGTGCAATTAATTTATTGTGTTTGGTTGTTGTTTATTTTATGCTAATCACTTATATATATTAATTACCAGATGGAACACGCTGATAATGAACCAGTTAATGAAGTTAACCAATCTGAACAAAACAATGAAGATCACTTTCTTAACCGACAAAATATAGAAAACATCGTTGCTCAGGGAATAGCCAATGCTATTCCAGCAATCCTTGCTGCTGCTCGAAATCCAGTTGAACCTCAACCAATTATTCCCAGCAAACGTACTCACGGCGACAACTTCAGTAATAGTGTCAATGGAGGCGGCAACAATAACAATAACAATAATGATGATGTGATGCAAGCCCCACTTCCTAAGAAAATGAAAGCTGCAACGCCTGGTTGCACTTACAAGGAATTTCTTGCCTGTAAACTGAATGAATTTGCAGGCAACGAAGGGGCGACTGCTGCACTGCATTGGTTAGAGAAAACCGAAGCAATAATTAAAATAAGTAAATGTGCCGAGGAAGACAAAGTCATGTACGCGTCAAATCTTTTTAAAGAAGGGGCACTAGAATGGTGGAACACGATACTACAAGCCAAAGGAAGTGATGTGGCGTATGCCATGAATTGGGAAGAATTTAAAAGTCAGGTGGAAAGAAAATTCTGTCCCGAATATGAAAAAGAGCAAATGGCAAATAAGTTCTTAAACCACCGGATGGTGGATGTGGACTGTCGAGGGTATACTTCGACATTCTTCGAATATGCTAGAGTTGTACCTACCCTGGCTTCGCCAGAACCGGTACTTATTTCTCGCTATATTTGGGGTTTGATTGGCGAAATCCGTGATATCGTTAAAGATGCGAGACCTCGCACAATTAACGATGCAGTGGAATTAGCCAACACTTTGACCGATGGACTGGTACGTACGCGAGAAGAAAATAGAAAGAAGGAAGTAGCCCAAAAGATTACCCAAGGATTCCGTGTGGGTAACAGTAGCAATTTCAAGAAAAAGGGAACCGGGCAACCTCCCACTGCTCCATTCTGCGGTACATGTAAAAGGAAGCATTTTGGAAGATGCAAAGGGTATTGCAATTTCTGCAAAATTCCAGGGCACCAAGAAGAAGATTGCAGGTGGAAGAAATCAACAATCTGCTTCAACTGTGGAGAAGCTGGACATTTTAGGCCAGACTGCCCGAAACTGGTCAAACCAGCTGACAACAAAACTAGACCTGCAGAAGGAACTACCAAGACAAACGCAAGAGCCTTCCAGTTGACTACCCAGGAAGCAGAGCTAATCCCCGATGTGACAGCTAGTACGTTCCTAGTTCACGACGTTTATGCAAAAGTATTATTTGACTCTGGTGCAAACCAAAGTTTCATAAATACTTCATTCTGCCAAGCTCTTAAATTACCCTTAACCAAACTTAGGCAGATTTTTATGGTAGAAACCGCATATGGTAATTCTGTTAACATAGATAAGGTTTTGCAAGAAGGAAAGATAGAACTCTTAGGCCATAAATTTTCTGCAAACCTGTTACCTATGGATTTAGCTGGATTTGATGTTGTGTTAGGAATGGATTGGTTAGTAGCCAACCATGCTCGAATTCCATGTGATAAAAATTCCATAGAAATTCATACACCCACAGGAGAATTAGCGGTGATTACAGGAAATAAGCCATGTCACGGCCCCAGCCCCGGTTTTACCCGGTCAAGAGCCGCGGAACAGGAACCCGTGGTATTTATGATGTGACAGCGGAAGATTTTCGACAGGATCTTTTAAAACTCAAAATGCCCAAATATATTTTATTCCATAAATTGGAGATAACCCCGTAATTTACAATAAAGGAATTTAACTAGGAAATTCCCTGATTTATTAAAACATGTTTATTCATTTTTAACTGAGCCACCTCTTCAAGCTTGATAGTGCTCCGTAGCACGTTTTCCTTGATTTACAACAGGTCGCCTGAAACATGTTTTAAAAATATTTTATCAGCGGGGAAATGCTGGCGAGCCACTCATTATACTTAAAATGACACATAGTTATCAATTACAGCATAAGAGCGATTACAATGACTTCTATCTTATTTTTATCTGGCGCCTTGTCACCCGTGTGACGATGGTCATACCACTATTGGGTCCTGTCACCCAAGTAGTGATGATTATCCCTGTTAGGGCTTATTAGCCTAACCCGTGAGAAATTAGTAATGTGCACAATACCCCACTAGCCAGTGATTAAGATAACCATGACTTAATCCCTGTAATTATAACATTTGAAAATGGAGTATTGTAAAATATTTTGATAAAAGAGAATGACTCACATTGCAGATTTAGCGGGCAGAGTTTAAGCCTACTGTTTAGCCTTGTAACCTAAATTAATAACATGCACACGAACTAGGTCAGTAACTAATACAGCATTTACGATAACTCACGAGATTAAACCCTCACAACGAATGACAAAGTGCGATACTTAAACATCCATCGAATTCACGACGAATGACAAAGCATAACCCTAATGTGGGCAGCACTTAAACATCCATTGGATAGTTTCAATCGATCGGACATTGAATCGTAGCAGCGATGGAGTTATTACCCTGTTATCGTGGCGGAACTTCGAGATTATGTGTGTTTTGGGACTGTTTCTACAATATCTCAGTGTACGTTTTGAGTTTTAACGACGAACGAACGCCAGAAACCAAGTGCCAATGCCCTCTATTTATACTGGAAAGTGGGCTCCCTCGCGTGGCGCGAGGCCCTGTCGCGTGGCGCGAGGGGTACCCTACTACCATAGGGTAGCCTCGTGTCCCAGTAGCTCAGGTGAGTTGGTCGTTCGTTCGAATTCTTTTTACACGTAAAACTGTTTAGATAATACTAACGGGAATTTATCCCCCCCTGAGTTTTAGGGGCCCTGATCCTGATTCCGATTGTTCTGAAATTTTTAGGGTTTATGCAGGATTACTTGAGGGTCTCAATTAGGGTTTTCTATTGGACAAAATAAGATAATAATTAGGACTTTTGATGAGAGTTGTTACATTCTCCCCACCTTAATAAAAATCTCATCCTCGAGATTTACTGGAATAAGTGAAGATACTTTCGCTTCATCTCTGATTCCAGCTCCCAAGTGTACTCAGATCCTCTCTTTGAATCCCACTTGACTTTGACCAGCACTAACCGCTTGTGCTTGAGAAACTTGATTTTTCTATCTTCTATTTGTAATGGCTTCTCAACAAATTTTAAGTTTTCATTTACCTTTATATCTTGAAGAGGTACTACCAGGGACTCGTCAGATAAACATTTCTTGAGATTGGATACATGAAATACGTCATGTACTCCAGCTAACTCTTCTGGTAGTTGTAAGCGATAGGCAACTGGTCCTATACGTTGGATTACTGGAAATGGTCCTACGTATCGTGGACTTAGCTTTCCTTTCTTACCGAATCGAACTACTCCTTTCCAAGGAGAAACTTTCAAGAGTACCCTATCTCCTACTTGGAATTCCAACAGCTTCCGTCTATTGTCTGCATAACTTTTCTGACGATCTTGAGCCGTCTTTAGTCTTTCCTTGATTTGAGTGATCTTGTCGGTAGTTTCTTGTACTATTTCAGGATCTGATAATTGACTTTCTCCTATTTCTGCCCAGCATACGGGAGTTCTGCACTTTCATCCGTACAGTGCTTCGAATGGGGCATCTTCGATGCTTGAATGATAACTATTATTATAGGAGAATTCAATTAAGGGTAGGTGATCGTCCCAGTTTCCACCAAAATCTATCACACATGCTCGGAGTATGTCTTCCAAGGTTTAAATAATCCTTTCACTTTGTCCGTCTGTTTGAGGATGATATGCAGTGCTCAAGTTCAGTCGGGTTCCCATTGCTTCCTGGAAACTAGTCCAGAAATGGGAAGTGAAACGACTATCCCTATCCGATACAATGGAGAGTGGAACTCCATGTAAGGATACTACTTCATCTACATACAACTTTGCCAACCTTTCCATGCTAAAGGTTTCTTTCATGGGTAGAAAATGAGCTGATTTGGTTAATCGATCCACAATTACCCAAATTGCATCATTACCTTTTCTGGTTTTGGGTAACTTAGTAACAAAATCCATTGTTATAAGTTCCCATTTCCATACAGGCATTTCTAGTTGTTGTAGTAGACCTGAGGGTTTCTGGTGTTCTGCCTTAACTTGTGAACAAGTAAGACACTTAGAAACATATCTAGCAATGTCCTTTTCCATTCCTATCCACCAGAAATTATTTCTTAAATCTTGGTACATCTTATTGTTACCAGGATGCATGGTATACCTAGATTTATGAGCTTCTTCTAAAATCTTATTTCTTAATTCTCCTTGCTTAGGTACCCAAATCCTTTTCTTATGGAATCTCCAAATTCAATCAGCTCCTTTCTCTAATTCCTTTATTCGCCCCTTCATTCCTTCAGCAGCGTCCTCTATTGCTTTTTCTTGAACATTTTTCAGTTGCTCCATTAAATCTAATTGTAGATTTAATCTGAGAGCACGAACTCGTCTTTGGTTCTCATGATATTTACGACTTAAGGCATCTACAACTACATTTGCCTTTCCTTCGTGATATTGAATATTACAGTCGTAATCACTTAGGATTTCCATCCATCTCCTTTGTCTCATGTTCAATTCTTTTTGCCCAAATATATATTTTAAACTCTTATGATCTGTATAGACAGTAAACTTACTTCTATACAGGTAATGTCTCCAAATCTTAAGTGCAAAAATTATGGCTCGTAATTCTAAATCATGAGTCGTATAGTTCTCCTCGTGCTTTTTCAATTGCCTTGATGCATACGCAATTACTTTCCTGCGTTGCATTAACACACATCCTAATCCTAGTTTTGAAGCATCACAATATACCTCAAAATCTTCTGTTCCTTCGGGTAAAGCTAAAATTGGAGCATTTGTTAACTTTTGCTTCAAAATCCTAAAGGCTTCTTCTTGTTTAGGTCCCCATTCAAACTTAACTGATTTACAGGTTAGCTTAGTTAATGGTACAGCTATCTTGGAAAAATCCTAAATAAACCGTCTATAATATCCGGCTAACCCTATAAAACTTCTAATTTCCATTGCTGATTGCGGAACCTTCCATTTGGTGATCGCTTCTATTTTAACAGGATCTACGTGAATACCTTCGTGATTCACCATGTGTCCTAAAAATTGCACTTCTTGCAGCCAAAATTCACACTTTGAGAATTTGGCGTAAAGCTTTTCTTTTCTTAACAAAGTTAAGAGTGCATGCAAGTGCTGACAGTGCTCTTCCTGATTCTTGGAATAAATAAGTATATCGTCAATGAAGACAATTACAAATTTATCCAAATACGGTTTACAGATTCTATTCATTATATCCATAAATGCTGCAGGAGCGTTTGTTAAACCAAAGGGCATGACTGTAAACTCGTAATGACCATACCTAGTTCTGAAAGCAGTTTTAGGTATGTCTTCTTCTTGTACCTTCAATTGATGATATCCAGAGCGTAAATCTATTTTAGAAAAGTATCTAGCTCCTTGAAGTTGATCGAATAGATCATCAATCCTAGGTAATGGGTATCGATTCTTAATTGTAACCTTATTCAATTCTCTATAATCAATACACATTCGCATTGAACCATCATTCTTCTTTATAAACAACACTGGAGCTCCCCATGGGGATGAACTAGGTTGTATGAATCCTTTGCTTAGTAATTCATCTAACTGCTTTTTCAATTCTAACATTTTGGTGGGTGCTAACCGATAGGGTGCCTTGGCTATCGGTGTAGTTCCAGGAATTAGATGAATTCTAAATTCGACTTCCCTATTTGGTGGTAATCCCAGTAGTTCCTCTGGGAATATATCTGGGTATTCGGATACTACTGAAATTTCTTTAAGTTCCTTATCTTTAGTGTTAATAATTACTGAAATCATATACACCATTGCTTGTTTCCTTGAATAACTAGCCATTTTCATTACTGAAATGAATTTTAGTGGCTTTTGTGGCTTATCTCCTGTAATCACTACTAATTCTCCTGTGGGTGTATGAATTTCTATAGAATTCTTATCACAAAGAATTCGAGCATGGTTGGCTACTAAGCAATCCATTCCTAATACAACATCAAATTCGGCTAATTTCATCGGTAACAGGTTTGCAGAAAATTTATGACCTGAAAGTTCTATTTCTACATTTTGCAAAACCTTATCTATTTTAACTGAATTCCCATCTGCCGTTTCGACTGTAAAATTTTGCCTAAGGTTGGTCAAAGGAAAATTAAGAGCTTGGCAGAATGAAGTATTGATAAAACTTTGGTTTGCACCAGAGTCAAATAATACTTTTGCGTAAACGTTGTAAACTAGGAACGTACCAGCTATCATGTCAGGGATTAGCTCGGCCTCCTGAGTAGTTAACTGGAATGCTCGAACATTCTTCTTGGCAGCTCCGTCGGTCGTCTTGGCTTTGTTGTCTGCGGTTTTAACCAATTTAGGGCATTCTGGTTTGAAATGTCCTACTTCTCCACAGTTGTAGCAGACTATAGCTTTCTTCTTCCTACAGTCTTCTTCTTGGTGCCCTGGAATCTTGCAAAAATTGCAAGATCCCTTGCATCTTCCAAAATGCTTCCTTTTGCAAATATTGCAAAATGGACCAGTGGAAGATTGTCCGGTTCCCCTTCGTTTGAAATTGTTACGGTTACCCATACGAAATCCTTGCGTAATCTTTTGAGCTACTTCCGTTTTTTCTATTTTCTTCTCTCGTTCGTACCAGTTCATCAGTCAGTGTGTTGGCTAAATCCACCGCTTCATCAATCGTGCGGGGTTTCGCAGCTTTGACGATATTACGGATTTCACCAATCAATCCCCAAATATAACGGGAAATAAGTACTGGTTCTAGCGAAGCCAGGGTTGGTACTACTCTTGCATATTCGAAGAATGTCGAAGTGTACCCTCGACAGTTTACATCCACCATCCGATGTGTTAGGAACTTATTTGTCATTTGATCCTTTTCATATTCGGGACATAATTTTCTTTCTACAAGACTCTTAAATTCTTCCCAGTTAATAGCATACGCCATCATCCTTCCTTTTGATTGTAACACCGTGTTCCACCATTCTAGCGCCCCTTCTTTAAAAAGATTCGACGCATACATGACTTTGTCATCCTCAGCACATTTACTTATCATAATTACTGCCTCGGTTTTCTCTAACCAACGCAGTGCTGCAGTCGCCCCTTCGTTACCTGCAAACTCAGCTGGTTTACAAGCAAGAAATTCTTTGTAAGTGCAACCAGGTGTTGCAGCTTTCATTTTCTTAGGGAGCGGAGCCTGCCGTGGGTCATTATCGTGATTAGTAGGATTACCGCCTCCGTTTACGCTATTACTGAAGTTATCTTCAGAAATACGTTTTCTAGGAATGATTTGTTGAGGTTCAACAGGTTTTTGGGCAGCAGCAAGGATTGCTGGAATAGCATTGGCTATTCCTTGAGCAACAATATTTTCTATATCTTGCTTAGTCATAAAGTGATCCTCCTGGTGTTGCTCAGATTGGTTAACCTCGTTAACTGGTTCATTATTAGCGTTTTCCATCTGATAATTAATATATATAATTTATTAGTACAGAATAAATAACAATTATGCACAAAACAATCATACAAATTTCACAACAAATATATATATATATATCCAAAATTATCGATTTCTCGATTCATTTTTATATATCCTATTATGCATCAATACACACCATTATCTTACAAAGTTTTATTTGTAGTTATTTTACAAGATTATAGTTTACTATTATTATTATTACACAATCACAGTTTCACAACCCCACTATCCCTCGTCAGTTGGTACTTCAGTAACGACGTTCCCTTTTGTCGTATTTCCAGGAGATCCGTTCTCCTACTTCCCGAATCCTATTTCCTGCATCCACCAACTCCTCGCCAAAGTGGCGGAGTTCAGCTAAATTTTCATTGATCATTGGTGGGTTTGGTATTGGTTCCGGGTCGAACTGAGGGAGAAAGGTATAAGGATTGTAAAGGAGGTTTTGAAACTGCCAATCATTAGTCCACCACTCGTCCATTCCTAGAGGTTGGGTATGGATTATAGGTTCTGGGATTGCTGGTTCCAAGTTTATTGGAAGTTGATTTTCGGCAGGATAAGGGTAGAGGTTATTATTAATAGGCCTAACGATGTCACAGCTCGCCAAGGCGCGATCTAATTCCTCCTGAAATGGCAACTCCTCGAATTGCCTAGAGCTTTCCCAAATTTCCATCTTGGTTTGCCTAGAACCTTCCCCAATCTTCATTTCTGTCTGCCTAGAACCTTCCTCGATTTCAATCCCCTTTCCTTTGTCTATGGGATTTTCTATTTTGGGAATCTTCCTAGTTGCGGGTTTCCTCCTGCGCACACACCTCCATCCTACAAATCTTCTCCTTTTCTTAGGCTTGGGTTTCTCCGGAGGTGGAGCGTTGAATTCCATAGGTTCTTCTATATCGGGTATATAACCAGTAAAATCTTTGGAAACTTCTATTTTCACCGGATAGAGGTTGAGATTTTGAAGGGCTTCAGATAAGTCATTCATGCTGTTTAGCATATATGCAAAAATACACAAAAAAATGCTACGTTAAAATTTTTTATAAAATTGCATAGATAACCATTCAAATATTATTGCATACCGTGTGACTAATTTAATACAAAGGACAACTGACAATTAAAACACACTAGGTTTTAATGTAAACTTATTTATTTACTGGATAAAGTTTCTGGCTTGTAGGTGATAAGGGTGCTAAAACTTGGGTCAGGTGTATTTAAAGATTTGCATTTACTGCTACAGTGGCTAGTATATAGAGATCCGTCCATTTTTCATCTAACTTGTCTTCCCATGGTGGGTTACTGCCTAGTTCTTGGGTTTTCTGATTAACTCTTTTTTCCTTTGGTTGTAATTTCCTTATTTTCTCCTGACTTTTCCTAATAATCAAACTTCTTTTATTAGGAGAAAGTGGTTCCTCATATTGTGCTTTTCGAACAAATATTCCTTCTTCAGGAATTGCAAAGTGATTTGAGGATGATGATCCTTTTTCTTTCGGTGTAGTATCTAATTTATGATAGATAGCCGAAAGTCTTTGTTTACCCATACTGTAAATAAATATTCAAGTAATAAAACATATAATCATAAAAATAGCAATCAGAAAAATTAAGTATTTTCTAAATACTTAATTGGCTTAAATCAGTGGCTTGATCAATGTGGCTCTGATACCACCTTTTCCTGTCACGGCCCTAGCCCCGGTTTTACCCGGTCAAGAGCCGCGGAACAGGAACCCGTGGTATTTATGATGTGACAGCGGAAGATTTTCGACAGGATCTTTTAAAACTCAAAATGCCCAAATATATTTTATTCCATAAATTGGAGATAACCCCGTAATTTACAATAAAGGAATTTAACTAGGAAATTCCCTGATTTATTAAAACATGTTTATTCATTTTTAACTGAGCCACCTCTTCAAGCTTGATAGTGCTCCGTAGCACGTTTTCCTTGATTTACAGCAGGTCGCCTGAAACATGTTTTAAAAATATTTTATCAGCGGGGAAATGCTGGCGAGCCACTCATTTTACTTAAAATGACACATAGTTATCAATTACAGCATAAGAGCGATTACAATGGCTTCTATCTTATTTTTATCTGGCGCCTTGTCACCCGTGTGACGATGGTCATACCACTATTGGGTCATGTCACCCAAGTAGTGATGATTATCCCTGTTAGGGCTTATTAGCCTAACCTGTGTTAGGGCTTATTAGCCTAACCCGTGAGAAATTAGTATTGTGCACAATACCCCACTAGCCAGTGATTAAGATAACCACGACTTAATCCCTGTAATTATAACATTTGAAAATGGAGTATTGTAAAATAGTTTGATAAAAGAGAATGACTCACATTGCAGATTTAGCGGGCAGAGTTTAAGCCTACTGTTTAGCCTTGTAACCTAAATTAATAACATGCACACGAACTAGGTCAGTAACTAATACAACATTTACGATAACTCACGAGATTAAACCCTCACAACGAATGACAAAGTGAGATACTTAAACATCCATCGAATTCACGACGAATGACAAAGCATAACCCTAATGTGGGCAGCACTTAAACATCCACTAGATAGTTTCAATCTATCGGACATTGAATCGTAGCAGCGATCGAGTTATTACCCTGTTATCGCGGTGGAACTTCGAGATTATGTGTGTTTTGGGACTGTTTCTACAATATTTCAGTGTACGTTTTGAGTTTTAACGTCGAACGAACGCCAGAAACCAAGTGCCAATGCCCACTATTTATACTGGAAAGTGGGCACCCTCGCGTGGCGCGAGGGGTACCCTACTATCATAGGGTAGCCTCATGTCCCAGTAGCTCAGGTGAGTTGGTCGTTCGTTCGAATTCTTTTTACACGTAAAACTGTTTAGATAATACTAACGGGAATTTAACCCCCCTGAGTTTTAGGGGCCCTGATCCTGATTCCGGTTGTTCTGAAATTTTTAGGGTTTATGCAAGATTACTTGAGGGTCTCAATTAGGGTTTTCTATTGGACAAAATAAGATAATAATTAGGACTTTTGATGAGAGTTATTACAAGCCACATAAGCCACTGAAATTCGTTTCAGTAATGAAGTTGGTCAGTTATTCAAGAAAACAAGGAATAGTGTATATGATTTCGGTAATCATTAGCACTAAGGGTAAGGAACTTAAGGAAATTCCAGTAGTATCATAATACACGGATGTATTTCCAGAAGAACTACCTGGATTACCACCCGATAGGGAAGTAGAATTTATAATTCATCTAATTCCTGGAACTACACCGATAGCTAAGGCACCTTATCGATTAGCACCCCCCGAAATGTTAGAATTGAAAAACAGTTAGATGAATTGTTAAGCAAAGGATTTATACAACCTAGTTCATCCCCTTGGGGAGCTCCGGTGTTGTTTGTGAAGAAGAAAGATGGATCGATGCGAATGTGTATTGATTATAGGGAATTGATTAAGGTTACAATTAAGAATCGATACCCATTGCCTAGGATTGATGATTTTTTCGATCAACTTCAGGGAGCTAGATATTTTTCTAAGATAGATTTACGCTCCGGATATCATCAGCTGAAAGTACAAGAAGAAGACATACCTAAAACTGCTTTCAGAACTAGGTATGGTCATTAAGAGTTTACAGTCATGCCCTTTGGATTAACAAATGCTCCTGCAGCATTCATGGACATGATGAATCGGATCTGTAAACCGTATTTGGATAAATTTGTAATTATCTTTATCGACGATATACTTATTTATTCCAAAATCCAGGAGGAACATTGTGAGCACCTGCATGTACTCTTAACTTTGTTAAGAAGAGAAAAGCTTTATGCCAAATTCTCAAAGTGTGAATTTTGGCTGCAAGAGGTACAATTTTTAGGACACATGGTGAATCACGTAGGTATTCATGTAGATCCCTCCAAAATAGAAGCGATCACCAAATGGAAGGTCCCGCAATCAACTATGGAACTTAGAAGTTTTATAGGATTAGCCAGATACTATAGATGCTTTATTAAGGACTTTTCCAAAATAGCTGTACCATTAACTAAGCTAACATGTAAATCAGTTAAGTTTGAATGGGGACCCAAGCAGGAAGAGGCCTTTAAGATTTTAAAGCAAAGATTAACAAACGCCCCAATTCTTGCCTTACCAGAAGGAACAGAAGATTTTGAAGTTTACTGTGATGCTTCTAAGCTAGGATTAGGATGTGTGCTGATGCAACGCAAGAAGGTAATTGCGTATGCTTCAAGACAATTGAAAAAGCACGAAGAAAAATATACGACTCATGATTTAGAATTAGGAGCCATAATTTTTGCCCTTAAAATTTGGAGACACTATCTGTATGGAAGTAAGTTTACTGTCTATACAGATCATAAGAGTTTAAGATACATATTTGGGTAAAAAGAATTAAACATGAGGCAAAGAAGATGGATGGAAATTTTAAGCGATTACGACTGTGATATTCAATATCACGAAGGACAGGCAAATGTAGTAGCAGATGCCTTAAGTCGTAAGTATCATGAAAAGTAAAAGCGAGTTCGTGCTCTTAGATTAAGTTTACAATTAGACTTAATGGAACAATTGAAGAATGTTCAAGAAACAACAATCAAGGATGATGCTGAAGGGATGAAATGACGGATAAAGGAATTAGAACAAGGGGTTGATGGAATTTGGAGATTCCATTAGAAAAGGATTTGGGTACCTAAGCAAGGAGATTTAAGAAATAAAATTTTAGAGGAAGCCCATAAATCTAGGTATACCATGCATCCTGGTAATAATAAGATGTACCAAGATTTAAGAAATAATTTATGGTAGATAGGAATGAAAAAGGATATAGCTAGATATGTTTCTAAGTGTCTTACTTGTTCACAAGTTAAGGCAGAACACCAGAGACCCTCAGGTCTACTACAACAATTAGAAATGCCGGTATGGAAATGGGAACTCATAACCATGGACTTTGTTACTAAGTTGCCTAAAACCAGAAAAGGTAATGACGCGATTTGGGTAATTGTGGACCGATTAACCAAATCAGCTCATTTCTTACCTATGAAAGAAACCTTTAGCATGGAAAGGTTAGCAAAGTTGTACGTAGACGAAGTAGTATCCTTACATGGAGTTCCACTCTCCATTGTATCGGATAGGGATAGTCGTTTCACTTCACATTTCTGGACAAGTTTCCAGGAAGCCATGGGGACCCAATTAAACTTAAGTACAGCCTACCATCCCCAAACCGATGGACAAAGTGAAAGGACGATTCAAACCCTGGAAGACATGCTCAGGGCATGTGTGATAGATTTTGGTGGAAACTAGGATAACCACCTACCTTTAATTGAATTCTCCTATAACAATAGTTATCATTCGAGTATCGAAGCTGCCCCATTCGAAGCACTGTATGGACGAAAGTGTAGAACTCCAGTTTGCTGGGCAGAAATAGGAGAAAGCCAACTATCAGGTCCCGAAATTGTGCAATAAACCACCGACAAAATCACTCAAATCAAAGAAAGATTAAAGACGGCTCGAGATCGCCAGAAGAGTTATGCAGATAATCGACGCAAGCCACTAGAATTTCAAGTTGGAGACAGGGTACTCTTAAAAGTTTCTCCTTGGAAAGGAGTGGTTCGGTTCGGTAAGAAAGGAAAGCTAAGTCCAAGATACATAGGACCATTCCCAGTAATTCAGAAAATAGGACCAGTCGCCTATCGCTTACAATTACCAGAAGAGCTAGCTGGAGTACATGACGTATTTCATGTATCCAACCTCAAGAAATGTTTATCGGACGAACCGCTAGTAGTTCCTCTTCAAGAAATACAAGTAAATGAAAAGTTGAAGTTCGTGGAGAAACCACTTCAAATAGAAGACAGAAAGATCAAGTTTCTCAAACATAAAAGATTAATACTAGTCAAAGTCAAGTGGGATACAAAAAGAGGACCAGAATACAACCGGGAGCTGGAATCAGAGATGAAGCCAAAATATCCTCACTTATTTCAATAAATCTCGAGGACGAGATTTTAATTAAGGTGGGGAGAATGTAAAGACCTGCAAAAATGTCCCAAAACGACCCGTAAGTAAAAACCCGGACCCCTGAAACCCTAATGTGCATGAAAAACCAAGAAATCAAGAAAATTGGGTTTCACACAGGCCGCGTAAACCATAAGAGAAGCTTACGCGGGCCGCGTCAACTCATAATTTGACCGGATAAGCATTCCCGCTACGTGTCGAACACCTAGGAACCATACTCGTGACACATATGCCCTACACGTAGACTAGGTGGCCCTCGCGGGCCGCGTAAAATCTTATTAAGTTTTACGCGGGCCGCGTAAAACTCATTTTTCTGCTATAAGTAGCCTGTGCATGGGACTTGAATCTGTGTTCGAAAAATCAGTTTTTACTGCTCAAAATCGAATTTCCAACATAGAGAAACGCTGCTACGATACAGGGTATTAACTCGATCGCTGCTACGATTCAATGTTCGATCGATTGAAACCAATCCGATGGATGTTTAAGTGCTGCTCAAATTAGGGCTATACTTTGTCATTCGTCGTGAATTCGATGGATGTTTAAGTATTGCACTTTGTCATTCGTCGTGAGGGTTTTAATCTCGTGAGTTGTCGTGAATGTTGTATTAAGTTACTGACCTAGTTCGTATGCATTGTCATTTAATTTAGGTTACAAGGCATATCAGTAGGCTAGACTCTGCCCGTTTAAACTTGCAATGTGAGTCATTCTCTTTTCTCAAAAAGTGTTTTACAATACTCTACTTGTTTTCAAAAGTTATAATTACAGGGATTAAGTCTTGGTTATCTTAAATCACTGGCAAGTGGGGTATTGTGCACATTACTAATTTCTCACGGTTAGGTAAACAAACCTAACTGTGATAATCATCACTACTTGGGTGAAAGGACCCAATAGTGGTATGACCATCGTCACCAGGGTGTGACACGGCGCCAGATAAAAATAAGATAGTAGCCATTGTAATCGCTCTTATGCTGTAATTTATAACTAATGTGTCGTTTTGTTTAACCTGAATGACTCGCCAGTATTTCCCCGCTGATAAAATATTTTTAAACATGTTTCAGGCGACCTGCTGCGAATCAAGGAAAAGTGCTACGGAGCACTAATAAAGCTTGAAGTGGTGGCTCAGTTAAATAAATAAACATGTTTTGTAAAACAGGGAATTTCCTCGTGAAATTCCTCTATTGTAAATTACGGGGTTTGTCCCAAATTATGGAAATAAAATAATCGGGCATTTTCAAGTTTAAAAGATCTTGTAAATCTTCCGCTGTCAACTCAATTAATAAATACCACGGGAATTCTGTTTCGCGGCTCCTGGACCGGGTAAAACCGGGACGGGGGCCGTGACAGAAAAAGGTGGTATCAGAGCCACTGATTTAAGCCAATTAAGTATTTAGAAATACTTAATTTTTCTGATTTCCATTCTGTGATTTTGTGAAAATTCAATTTACAAAATTTTAACTTAGAATTTTGTGTGTTTCTTCATGTATGCTAACAGCGTGAATGAACTATCAGAAGCACTTCAAAACTTTACTATCCATACCACAGATATGGATACCACCAGTACTTTTACTGGCTACCAGGCTGATACTGAAGAGCCAATGGTATTCCAAGCCCAACCTCAAGAAAATCCTAAACCGAAAAAGAGAAGAAGACTCGTAGGCTGGAGGTGTGTGCGTAGGAAGAAACCAGCAACACAGAAAGCTATAAAGACTGAGGATCCGAAGGATAAAGGCAAAGGAATAGAGACCAGAGAAAATTCAGGGCAAGCCCAGGAAATGCCACCCTGGGAGGAGCTGGACCACCAACTGGCAAATAGTGACCTCATCGGACCTGCCGATGAAAACCTCTTCGATTTCCCAGCGGAAGTACAACTTCCAGTTAATCTGGAACCTGCTATCCCAGATCCTATTATCCACCCCCAACATCTAGGAGAGCTGGAAGAATGGTGGACCGTTTAGGAACCTCTTTTGTTTAACCAATGCACAAGTTGTCATAGACAACAAGGATGGTCATGAATACATACAATAAGGAAATGGAAATACATACTATCTAACTAAGAAAACATCAAGTGATGTGTGGATTGAAGGTAGGATAGCCCAAGCCATCCAAATAATCACACAACTTCAAGTGTAGGACTTCTTCATCACTTGTAGGTCAAAACCTTATCAAAACAGAATTCTTATGGGAATTAAACCTCTAGATTTACATGTCACAACCTTGTTTTTAAGCCCAGCTAACCATAGATTTGATTATGAGCATAAGGACATAGGAATGTGTGTGAGAAACCTCAAGTTTAAGTGAGTTAATCAAGTGTTTAATCAAAACAGAAAGTTTGTTGCACTTTGGAGTCTTATATGGTGATATTCCAGCGTTGGTTTTCCATGGAAAACCTGTGGAAAACATACCTAAGGTTGTTCCAAGTGTTTAGAAAGAAGAATCATTGAAAACGATGAAGAAATGAGGAAGTTATGCTCACTTTTATGAGTTGATACAAATCTGACTTTGCTTCTGTTTTCTGCTGCATTTTGAGGGTTTGAGAGTGAGTTTAGAGTGTTTGCACTACAACAAAAATGGCTCTTTAGGACCTTTTCTGTGGAACGCTTGTAAATGAGGGTCCTAAAAAAACTATTTAATAGGATGGATGATTTTTTTGGGTCATATTATCATATAATTTAATAGGACATTTAAAATGTAGATCCTAATAAAGTACTTTATAAGACATTTAATTGTTAGTATCCCGTTATGGGGTATTGTATTAGGACACTTGATCATCTGGTGTCCTATTATAACATAACTTAATAGGACACGTTGTAGTTAAGTCATAAATGTTCAGTGTTATAGGACATTTTCGAGTCGAAGTCATATTAGAACTTAACTTAATAGGACACTTGACACTTGGGTCTTATAACTTTAAACTTTATAGGACGCTTAATCATTGTGGTGTTATTATAATACAACGTACTTGATATTTGAGTCATAAAACATTAGTTTTAGAGGACGCTTATTCGCTAGAGTTTTATTATAATATAACTTAAAAAGACACTTGACACTTGGGTTTTATAAATTTAACCTTTATAGAACGCTTAATCATTGTGGTGTTATTATAATACACTATAACATGACACCTGATATTTGAGTCATAAAACATCTGTTTTATAGGACGCTTATTCACTAGAGTTCTATTATAACATAACTTAATAGGACACTTGACACTAGGGTCTTATAACTTTAACCTTTATAGGACGCTTAATCATTATGGTGTTAATATAATACACCGTAATAGGACACTTGATATTTGAGTAGTAAAACATAAGTTTTATAGGACATTTATTCGCTACAGTTTTATAATAACACTAGGTTATTGACCCGTGATTACACGGGATGGTAGTAAACAAACAATAATTTTGAAACTAAAGTTTCATCATTCATCCTGCTACATTCATTTCCACATTGGGTTGTGGTTTTCTCTGGTTGAAAGTGGGACACAAACTCAATCAAAAGTTTTTTTTTAATGGCCAATTCAAACTTTCATTCACAAATTAAAACCGAGCAAGGTGTTGGGGTATACACCATCCAAACCCCACGCACTACAAAAAAAAAAGCCATTTAGTGGCATATATATTTAGTGGCATATAACTTTTATGCCATTAATTTATGTTTTTAATGGCACTTTACGTATGCCATATTTGTTTGACACACACTTTTAGTGGCATTTAGGTGTTTTACCACTAATTTATGCTTTTAATGGCACTCTTGCGCATGCCATAGTTGCATGACATGCACTTTTAGTAGCATTTCATTTTTTATGCCACTAATTCACACACTGTTAGAAAAAAAGAAAATGAGGTTAATGTAACTTTTGTAACTTTTTTTTTATTGTGTTGCATTTTACTCTAATTTAAATTTTTTCAACATAAAGATTGCATTTAAAAATTTAATCATTGTCAGAAAATGAGGCTACTACAACCTTTTTCAGTTGTGTTACATTAATTAGACTCTAATGCAATTTTGTTCAACTTTCTTTTCTAAGTTGTATAAATTGTAGATGAACTTATAATATATATATATATATATATATATATATATATAGATAAAGGTTCCTGTAAAAAAGACCAAAAGTGTGAGAAGGGTAAGAAAGAATCTACACCATTAGATCTTTGATCTAATGGTTGAGATTAATAGGGACCAAATTGTAAAATTTGTTTTTTTTTTTTTTTTTTTTTGACTGAATTGAAAATTATAGGGGTAATAAAGTCTTTATATCCATTCAAAATAGGAAATTGTAAATCAAAATCCCTACAATTTCGATCTCTCTCTCTACATCCCAAGACCAGATGATCTCTCTCTCTACAATTTCGATCTCTCCCTCTCTCTACATCGCAGTGGAGCGGCAGCGGCAATGGTGGTGCCAGAGCGGCAGGGTGGTGCGGCAGTGGTGGTGCCGGAAGTTGCAGTGGTGGTGGTCGTGTGATCTCTCTCTCTACATCGCACAACCAGATGATCCCTCTCTCTACACGACAGCGGCGGCAGAGCGGCAGTGGTGGTGCCAGAAGTGGAGAAGATGATACAGATATGTAATGATTATTGAATGGTGTTATATATGTGTTGAATGGTGTTATATACTTTATTGAATGGTGTTATATATGTGTTAAATAGTGTTATATACTTTAATGTATGGTGTTATATACTTTATTGAATGGTGTTATATATGTACTGAATGGTGTTATATACTTACTAAATGGTGTTAAATACTTGCTGAATGGTGTTATATACTTACTGAATGGTGTTATATACTTGTTGAATGGTGTTATATACTTACTGAATGGTGTTATATACTTGCTGAATGGTGTTTATAGAGATCTTTTAAAAAAATCCAGTTCCTATAGTTAAGGTGGCAGTTATGGGAAGTTTTTAATTAATTGAATTAATGATAAATTACTTGTTTACCCTTTTGAATTAATTTAGATTTAGGACACATGTCATCTCCACAATATTTCTCACATTTCTCACACTTTTAACCTTTTTTTACAATAACCTTACCCTATATATATATATATATATATATATATATATATATATATATGATAAGGATCATGTGAGAATGTTGGTGCATGCGTCTGTCGACTTCGTCTTGTATCGAGTCTTGTTTGTTTTTAGATAGATCAGGGCACGCAATACGAGAAAAATGTCAAATATAGGGTGAAGGGCAACTTCAAACAGAATTAGAAGTTGTAATTCCGTTTGAAAGTGACAAGACAAGTTCAAACGAAATTAGCTAATTCCGTTTGATTGTAAATTTCGTTTGAAGCTAGTTCAAGCGGAATTAGTTGCCTATATATAGCTGATGTCTGATTCCGTTTGAGAGAAGTTCTGAAATTCTGGTTGAAACAACGAAGTGCTGCCGAAGTGTCGTCTCGCTGTAATTTGTTATTAAATCAATCATACGACAGTTTAAAGTGTGTACCTTGCTGTATTGACCTCAGTACGTCTGTTTCCGCCTTTCGTACTGAGCAAAAACTCTTCTGATCGACTCGTTCGGGTCTGAAAACGATCCTACAAGTGGTATCAGAGCTCAGGAGGAAGAGTTCATACCAATTCAGCTGCAAATTCTGATTTCTACACCTTCTTTTCAAAATTTATCAACTTTTCACGGTTAAAATCGGCTAAAATTCACACATCATGTACGCAACAATGTTTTAACAAATCCTTGAGAAAATTGGACCTTAATTTGTTCAAAATCTTTTAAAATTTGTAATTTCGTTTGAAAATCAGCTCGAGATGATGATGTCAGCAGCATTTCATACGAAATTAGTCCTTAATTCCGCTTGAGTGATCTCGTTTGAAAACAGCTATTCCGCTTCAGATTGTGATTCCGTTTGAACCGTTTCAAACGAAATTAGATATTCCGTTTCAAAGTGGTATTTCGTTTGAAGTTGTATTGTTGGTGATTCCGTTTGAAGTTGATTCCGTTTAAACAAGTAATTTTGTTTGAGAACGTAATTCCGTTTGAATGACTGTTTTGTGAACTTTGAAAAACCGAATCATGGAAGAAGAATTTTACAACGCATTTGCTACTCCGGGTACCCCGATTACTCTTGCACAGAACACAATGTTGGAAAATGAAACGGGGACTATGCAAAAACCGCCTAAGCTAATGAACATCGAGGAGTATAAAGGTTGGGAAGGACGGTTTGAAAACTGGGTTCAAGCAAATTATTTGGATGCTTGGGAATGTGTTGAGACAAAATATGTTAGACCGACGAATGATGACGAAGAGGAAGTTGCAATTAAAGATATGAGTGCGGATGATAAAAAGAAATACAAAAATGAAAAAATGATGTTAAGTCTTCTACAACAAGCTGTGAAAGAAGATATCTTGGTTTTATTGCAACATAATGGAAGTGCTTATTCGATTTGGAAAGCTTTAAAATCAAAGTTTGTTGGAAGTCAAGAGATGGTTAAAAAAAAAGTCACTTCTGAAGAAAGAGTTTGATCTGTTTCGTGGGTTGAAAAATGAGAGCACAAAGCAAATCATAGAAAGATATTGCAATCTGTTAGCAAACATGAAGAGATTAAGCATCAACAAAGAGAATGAAGAGTTGATTGAATAGCTAGCTGATGCGTTGCCACATGAGACTTGGGGCACATATCTCATGATGCTAAGGAACAAGAAAGGATTTAGTAGTCTAACACTGAGCAAGTTTATTGAAAAGATTGAGGCTCAGGAGATGGAACGGAGAAAAGTCTTAAGAATGAAAGATTTTGATGGTGAACAGGACATTGGGCTTTATTATAAAGCAGGGTTGAATGACAAAACCACCAACATATCACCAAAGGTTGAGACTGCATTCAATGCAAAGAATTCATCAGGAAGTTCATCCAAAGGATCAAACAGCAACACAAGTTTTTCATCATATCCGTCATTTGATCCAAACATGTCAGCAACCAAGAATGGCAGAAAGTTACAATGCAACATTGTATTGAATCTTGATAATGATCAGGATTATTCTGAAGAAGTTGCGAAAAGTCACATGTCTTTGTTGGGGACTGTGTTGGAGTCTTATGGTAGTTTTGTTGCAGGTCGGATCGGGAATCCAAAGGTTACAAAAGAGGATTACGATCAGATTGATGCTGAAGAGATGGAGTTCATGGATATAAAATGGTGTTTGGCTAGTGTGTTGAGGAGAGCTGAGAAATTCAAACAGATCACAGGAAGAGATGATTTCCTCGATGCATGTGTTTCTAATTTGGGTTTTGATAAATCTAAAGTCACTTGTTTTCGTTGCAGGGAAAAAGGACACTTCAAGAGGGAGTGCACTAATCGCGAAGCAAGTGGAGCTCAAAATCCGTTCAACAACAATGATTACTACCGGAAAGCTATATATCATCAAGTTGCTCAACAACAACAAGAACCACAAGTGGCTCATGGTAGAACAATAATAGAGGAGTCTTCAAAGAGAGCATGTTTGGTGAACCAAGAAGATAAAAAAATCATCAAAAGATTTCAATTGGGACAAATATATTTCAGCTGATAGCAAAGCATGTTTGATTAATCAAGATGATGAAAAATTATCTGAAGACTTTAGTTGGGAAAATTTCAGTTGGGATGATTATTGTCCAGATAAAGAAATGTTAAAAGCTAAAGCTTTTGTTGCTCGAATTGAAGAAGAAAGTGATGATGATACTGATTTTTATGCAAAAAGAATGGCAGCTCACTTGAAAATGATGGAGGAAAGTGACAGTGAAGATGAAAAAGCTAAAAAGAAAAAGAAAAAGATCAAAACACCAGTCAGCAGTGATCATGAAGAAGCTCCAGTGATCAAAAGAAAGGTGAAAGATGTTCCAAAGTTCAAAGTTGATGAAGAAGTTGATGCACGAAAGATTCCAATGAATTGTGAAACCTGTGAGGTTATGAAAAAGAAGAAAAACAGTGAACTGATTAACAACATGAACAGATTGAAGGAATCTTACGATGTTTTGAATAAAGTAATGAATCAATACAATCAATCCAGTGAAGAGCAAGCAACAGCAATGAAAACACTTCAAGGAGCTTTTGTGACAAAGCAGAAAGTGGTGAACAATTACATTGAGAAGTGTGTTGTGCTAGAACAAAAACTGGAAACTGAAAGAGTTAATCGATTATTAAAAAGTTACTCATGTACTTCTTATGTCATTAATAGGATTTATCCAACTGTTGAAGGCATGAAGGCTTTTGATGAAGAGGAAGTTTCTGAAGACAAGAGTTCTGAAAAGAAGAAGGATATTAAAATGAAAGATTCTGGTAAGAAATACAGTGCCAGTTACAACAAGTGTCCACCCCCGGTTGAAAATGGATATTCACCACGAAATCCAAATTCAGAAAGAGTCAAAAAGGCAACAAATTTACAGTGGGAGTCGGAGTCTTCAGTTAAACTACCAGAAAATATTGATGTTACGTTTACATCGTCTGACACTGATCAACAATCTCAATTGATAAAGAAAAGTAGTGGATAATGTGTTAGATAACGATGAAACTGAGGAGTCAAATTCTGAGTCCAGCACTCCGAGTCAAACCGACAAACAAGGCAAAAGAGTTTACAATAAAGATTTTCTTCTATCAAAATCTAATTTGAATGACGAAACATTCAATATTGCATATACATTGAATGATTCCGACAAATTATATTCTGATGAGGAATTTCCAATAAGAGGTGTTAAACCAGAAATGATCAAAAAGGTTTTCAAACTAACAGAAATTAATATTTCTGAAATAAGAGATGTAAATCTTTCT
Source organism: Helianthus tuberosus (assembly GCA_030545235.1). Taxonomy (NCBI): domain Eukaryota; kingdom Viridiplantae; phylum Streptophyta; class Magnoliopsida; order Asterales; family Asteraceae; genus Helianthus; species Helianthus tuberosus. Next base: position 2,939,924 of record JARYGA010059765.1, on the reverse strand, counting down.
GAAAAACCTAAAAAGTACACCTCAAGAATTCAACAAAGAGAAAACAAGAAAAAAGGTTACAGTTCTGTTTCAGCTTATCGAAAGAAACCAAACCATAACGGTAATTTCAAAAAGAAAGGCTTGGGATTTATTCCACCAGAAAATTATAAAAATGAAAAATATGTTCGAGATTTTAAATCAAAAATGATATTTGTTTCAGGTACATCTTCTGAAGAGGAAAAAGAAAATTTGTTCAGAAAGCAGTCGAACAAAGAATTCCTTGCAAAGAAGCAAGAAGAAATGGAAAAGATGGTTGATCAAAAGAAGAATGAAATTCGAACCTATTTCAAATGTGGAAAAAGTGGTCATGTTGCCATGAAATGTTCACAGGCAAATCAAACTAAACAGGGAGTTTCTAAACTGAAAGATAAAAAGGTTGTGTTTGAACCACCAATTGAGAGAACTAAACTTTTCAAAAATTCAAAATTTGAAATTGGTGAATGTTCAAAGAGGTTTTACAAGAAAAGAGCAAATCTTGACAACCAAAAATGGGTTGTTAAGAAATCTGATGATGGGTCTAGCAATGATTCTGATTCGTCAAAATCAGAGGAACTATTATCGGGCGATGAATCTGATTCCACAAAATCAGAGGAGCCAAGTGTTGAGATAAAATTGGAAACATCAGTACCTCCAATGGATGATGCAAATTTTCCACAATTGAGGGCTGAAAATTTTGAGCAAAAAGTTGGTAAAGTTGAGATTTCTAATCAATTTTTCTCTGAAAAGAAAGAATTTAATGTTGATAAAGCTTTTAACCCCACTGTGAAACATATTTTTGGTAAAATGGTTGACAGGAAGGTCAAAGGGGTGAAGGAGTTTTATGAGAAAAAATTGAAGAAACCAGGTAAGAGTGTTTCATCCCAGGTTTGTGACTGGGATGGAACATATTATGATCAGTAAAAAGTATGACTTGCCGGAGCTCCCAAGTAGGTAATCGCGGAGCATGAATCGGCATCATTCTTCAAAAATTGTTTTTGAATAGGTTGACTTGCCGGAGCTCTCAGGTTGGTAAGTGAGGAGCAGGTATCGGCATCTTTCTTGAGAAATTCACGAAAGTGATTTTGTCTTACAAGTGATTATTGGTTGGTTACTTACAAGTGGTAAATCAGGGACATTAAGTTGTACTTGATTTTCTACAAGTGGTTAGTGTTTGAAATTAAAATTGTTACATTTTTTCAAAGTGGTTGAATGAACAAAGCGATGAATCCCCTAATCTACAAGTGGTTTTATAAAATCAACAAAACTAATTTTCCGGAAAAACCATTGTGATTAAAACAAACTTAAGTGTTTTGAAATCAAATGGGAAAATGGTTTGTTGTGAGGGGGAGTTCTGATTGTTTATGCCAAGTGAATGGCGAATTGAAGTGATTTGATATCAGTTGTTATTTTACTTGTACAGTTTGTTTTCAAATTTTTGAAATGTGTTTGCATTTTAGGGGGAGTAAGAATTTCTGAAAATCCAAAAACATTTGAAAATTTGAAAAAGCCAAAAACATGATAAAATAGAATGAGTTTTGTTGTGAAAAAAAGGAAATGATAGTACATCAGTGGACTATCACAACATGCTAAAGAATTGGAAAGTCAAAATGTGATAAACAGTCTCATTGATGATATGCCAGTAGGTTTTTACACATTTAGTAGATTGTGACGAGATATAAACCTAAATTTCAAACTTACTTATATCGTGGGGAACATCTCTCGGGTATATGGGTAACCCCCGAAATCTTGTTTGAAAGGTCCCTCTTTCTGAGATACTAGGTCTTTATACTTAGTGATATCTGGGGTATTATCCCGGGACTTCTGATTTTGCGGAAGCAATGGCCTAGTCCTCGTATAATACTTTCCGCTTGCTTGAAATATAGCACCACCCTCAGCATAAAAAATGATGAAACATTGAAAAATGCTAATCATGTGCTGTTGAAACAAAAGATCCTCTAAAGGGGACACACCAAAAGTCGAAGCCGTCATCTCTCTGCTGAACGGAAGTTCTGACCTAAGCTCTCACGGCCCTCACAATTTAACCCTTTACAGATATCATCTGTGGTATACTCACCTGTAAGACTGAATATTGGGATCTGGATACGGGAGTATATTCAAGTGGTGGGACACATGAATAAGTTTAAGTGCTTAAAACATTAATCTCGTATCTCGAAACAATTGAACTTTGTGTGAGAATTTAAGTGGATCAGTATACTGACAATCTAAGTGAATCGTTTAGAACTGAAAATGTTTAAAGCTTAACGGTGTTGGTGATTTGTCTCATAAACTGATATGATCCTCTTACACAAACTCACAAAAATATTGTCTGTAAATATTTCTTTACTGCATTTCGTTTAAATTCAAAATTCCAAAAAGATTTTCAATGTGTTTTAGCATAAATTTTGAAAAATTCCAAAAGATTTTCGACAACTGATGTTGAAGAGCTGATTTTCAAAATTCCAAGTGCTAAACATGATGACAATAAGTGAGGGGGAGTCTGTTTAAATTGAGAAATTTTTTTTGAATATCTTTCCTACAATTGGTCATCAGAAGTTTGTAAATGTTAAATCATGATATTTTTACAAGTGGTTCATCAGTGATTAACATTGTAAAATCTGTTGTGTTTGTATTTACAAGTGGTAAGCAAAGAATAAATTTGGTAAAATGTTAAATTTGTGAAATTTATTTCTGGGTTAAGTAGTTGTGCAGGATAGCCAGGTTCCTAATTCTGGTGAGCCAGGTTTCGATCCTGAAACTGCTGATGTTGATGATCTTAAGGAATCAAGAGATCTGATCAAGAGAATGTAAGAGCCAGCTACAGATCTTGGGAAGATTATGAGAAGAGCCAGATTGCATTTCTAGGAAGAAGAGAAAGATTTGAGGATGCTTTAAAATGTCAGATACTTCAAAGAAGAGCCCAAAGACTGATAAAGACTGAAGATGCGAAGACTCGACACTGAAGACTCGTCAACATTCGAGGGGGAGTCTGTTGGTGCATGTGTCACACCCCTAAAATACCACCTAGGGAATGTCCTTGTTAGGCGTGTAATGTACCAACAACGAGCCACTAATTACATTGAACCCATACGAGTTTCCAAATAAAATCCTCAATTGTTAATTAAAAATATCATCAACAAGTTTGAATGAAAGCCAACAGGTTCAGCGGAAGCAAATAGTAACCCAAAGTTAAATTGTTCACAACCAATGTATGATAACCATAATCAATCACATAAGCCCCTCCAGACGACCCATGACCACTCCAGCTACTCCAAACAGCAAGTTCCCAAATCCAAGATATCTAACGACCTGCGAGCATGCAACAAGTGTATCAGACAAGGCTGGTGAGTTCATAGTTTTACGAAAACGTTGGTTACCAAGTGTTTAGTTAATCCATTGAATTTAATTCCGAAAGTAATGTTGATAATATCTCGATACTGAACAAGACGGCTCCTGATGTATGTTTTGCCCTTTCCCCAGTGCTCCTATCAAAGCACTGGGCCCGACTGGGTCATTAGTTCACAACCGTCCTCCTCGGTACGGCGTGAGGGTGCCAAACCTAAGTAGCGCTACCAACTAATACCCCGCTACCACCCACGATAGCAAAAGATGGGACTTAAGATATAGAGAGTGAGAATATTATCCAACATTCCAGTTTTACCCAAAAGATTCATCCCTCCCCGGGATACCCACTGACTGTCCCAAACCACCGGGACGCATGCTCAAAAGTAATGAACTCACCTTCGATTGCTCGGTATGTTACTTTACACTACCCATTCCATGCTGGTCAACCAAACCCTACCGTGGTTACCAAAGATTGTCACTTTCGCATACACATAGTTCACGTATTTTTTTTCACATAAAATGCACATGTAGTGTACACATAAATCACATATCATTAGATAGGTTGAAATCAAGAGATCATGTAACACACAGTTCATCGTGGTATACCACTAAATTACCCGCACCCTCGGGTAAGGATGATGCTCAGTGCATTGCAGAGTTGGAATTTGAAAGCTGAAAAGATGTCCTCCTGTTTCGTCTTTCACAAACACAGCACCCTGCTGTGCTAAAGAGATTTAAGTTGTTCGACCTTCGAAAATCCTGTGAGTGAGCTGCGAGATTATCTAGCGAAACCAAGGAATTGCTGCATCCCTAAAGGAATATTTGGTGTCGATCAGCTCTTAACAAGATGCATCTTAGCGAGATCTACGTGTATTCCCACTTCGTTGGTTACATGATCAAAATGCATCTCTCGAATCTAAATGTGACATTTAATCAAGACTTCGCACGTAATGGCTCCTCCCACAGGAGCGCTAAGATAGGATACATATGTCGCCTATGGTGTTCCTTTCTCCTGGAATGATTCAACATGTCGTCAATAAGCATGGTCGATTCATGTGATCCATACAGCTGCTGATGTGATGATTAGCTCGAAAGTCTTGGAATACAATGTCGAAATGGCCGTACTACGCTTGGTATGCCATTGCAAGCACATTCTCCCCTTAGACTACCTTCTGACAATAGCTCGTTTGTTATTCAAACCTCGAATGGAAGATCGACCCCCGCAACTGGTCGTCAGGTTGTCAATATATGGTCGTGGCAAACGGTTCTCAACTGTCACCTTATTAAGTTCTTGAAAATCAGTACACATACGAAAAGGCTTATCTTCACGGATATAGCCGGGGCTCCCCAAAGCGAAAAGCTAGGTCCGAAAAAACTCTTGTCCAACAGTTCCTGCAGTTGATAAGACAGCTCTTGCAACCCTCCTGGTGCAAGACGGCAAGAGTGTGTGTAGTCAGGGCTGCCTCTGGCACGAGATCAGACTGAGATTTCGCCTAACAGTTGTGGAAGTAAACCCAAAAGTTCCTTGGGTAGCATACCGAAAGGAATCACGAATGATTGGTGGATCCTCGATCCTCTGTTTCCTTAGCCCCAACATCAGTAACGGTTACAAGTATAGCGGAGTAATCCCTCCGTAGACACTCCTGGCCTTCATAGCTGAAATGGCGCTAACCTTTGCACCACTCTGACACTTTAGAACAAATAACGATTCTCCACACAAAATTTTCTCCTCACTGGCGTATCTGCGCGATCTCTGGATAACCAATCCACACTAACTACTGTATTGCAACCGTCAAGGGTAGTGGAAGAAAGGTCGAAGTCGAACACCTGTCCCCCAAGGTCGAGTTTGCATCCCAGTGAACATATAAGGCTCCAATTGACTTGCCATCAGCCAATTCTACAACAAGTTCGGTTTCGAGAAGCATCAGGGTTAAGCATGACAGAGACGAAGCGTTTAGCTACTCATGCTAGCTACCATGTTGCTAAAATTCCGGCGTCGCTCACGCCAATCCTAAATGCCCTTTCATGAGTATCATTTCCCGTATGGTTGTACTTGTTCCGAGAATTTCCAGTACGGCCGTCGTTTCCTTGGTTGTTGTCGTTTTGATTTAGCAACAGCCACTCCATGTCGTAGGCACCTTCATTTCTATACTGTTGGTTGCCATTTCAAGTACCTTGATGTTGCCGTGACTGTTGCCTCCAGTGCTGTTGTTTGAAACGGAGTCCTACGATCTCTCACCAACAGGGTCCATCTTGTCACATTTCCGTGTCGCGTCCTAGGCGTTACTCATTGTGACGGCTGCTTCACGTTCCATACCATGGTCAATTGTCATCGTTTATGTCCCGATTAATCCGTAAAAGTTGACTCCCATGAGTCGCTGGCTGGGGTTAAGGATTCGATTGGAGTCAAATCACTGACGTTCGTTACCGGTAACCAGGGTCGTCCAAATACTGAAGTCGGTAAGGCACTACGTTTACCCTCTTGTCCATCGTTCTTGCAAGTTGACCGAGTGATACACGGTATGTCGCGAGAGTGTTGCAGAAGTGATCGCACTTCGGGGTCTAAGGCGTCAACACGCTAAGTTCCAGCAAACAAACATAAGTGAAGGAAGTATAGTCCAATCATTTGACGCTGAGCCATCCAACTCAGGGACGTTCGTACTAGCACCTAACATTCTACACAGTTCGCTTGGCGTTCAGATGTGTGATCAGAGGATACTCGATAGCATCGAGATTCGTAAGGATTCAGAAAGGGGTGAAAAGATCATGTTCGAGTAGGAGACAATCACTGTTATGACTCCTATAGACTGCTGAGTTCTAACATAACATCAATTAACAGAGCGGAACCCCTCTCACACTCGTTAAGCCTCACTAGGACTCACATGCACCCCACATTATTATTATGTGTGCACCCACAATAATATTGTGATTTGCATGCTCATATCAGTTCCTCCTAACTCATGTCAAATGGTTCCCCAAACTCGAGTGCCAAACAGAGGTTATCAAAATGATAAGATCACAGAAATCCCAAGACTATGACATACCACCAATGCATCATAATATAAGCAAGCAATTCATGTAATCGTTCTATAGTGACAAGTGTGTGTCCGTATGCTATGTCATAAACAAATGTGTACCAGCCATGTAATGTATGCAACAAGTGAGAAAGACGAACCTTGCAATCTGGAGCTGAGTGTCATGGTCGTATTCTTGTTTTCTGAACTGTTCGGTTATAGTCTGGTTTTATAAAAACGTTTTAAAACCAAGTTCACTATAACCAGTGGCTCTGATACCAAACTGTCACACCCCCAAAATACCACCTAGGGAATGTCCCTGTTAGGCGTGTGATGTACCAACAACGAGCCACTAATTACATTGAACCCATACGAGTTTCCAAATAAAATCCTCAATTGTTAATTAAAAATATCATCAACAAGTTTGAATGAAAGCCAACAGGTTCAGCGGAAGCAAATAGTAACCCAAAGTTAAATTGTTCACAACCAATGTATGATAACCATAATAAATCACATAAGCCCCTCCAGACGACCCATGACCACTCCAGCTACTCCAGACAACAAGTTCCCAAATCCAAGATATCTAACGACCTGCGAGCAGCAACAAGTGTATCAGACAAGGCTGGTGAGTTCATAGTTTTACGAAAACGTTGGTTACCAAGTGTTTAGTTAATCCATTGAATTTAATTCCGAAAGTAATGTTGATAATATCTCGATACTGAACAAGACGGCTCCTGATGTATGTTTTGCCCTTTCCCCAGTGCTCCTATCAAAGCACTGGGCCCGACTGGGTCATTAGTTCACAACCGTCCTCCCCGGTACGGCGTGAGGGTGCCAAACCTAAGTAGCGCTACCAACTAATACCCCGCTACCACCCACGATAGCAAAAGATGGGACTTAAGATATAGAGAGTGAGAATATTATCCAACATTCCAGTTTTACCCAAAAGATTCATCCCTCCCCGGGATACCCACTGACTGTCCCAAACCACCGGGACGCATGCTCAAAAGTAATGAACTCACCTTCGATTGCTCGGTATGTTACTTTACACTACCCATTCCATGCTGGTCAACCAAACCCTACCGTGGTTACCAAAATTGTCAGTTTCGCATACACATAGTTCACGTATTTTTTTTTCACATAAAATGCACATGCAGTGTACACATAAATCACATATCATTAGATAGGTTGAAATCAAGATATCATGTAACTCACAGTTCATAACTTTAGCACTATAATCGAAGAATTTACATCGAGATAATTGGTAAACGGGCAACAAGTTGCGCCGCTACCCCTTTTTGAATAGCAAAACTAAGCCTTTTAAAAACTACGTTCATAGATCTCGGGGTCATAACATTACTATGCATGACCCTTTGAACTCGACTAAGTAAGTCCACAGCCTCTGGCGCCAGAAAACCAAAAGTATCAAAAGCAAATGGGATAAACACGTGCTGGTTGTCAAGGCACGCTTTCTCATGCTTGATCACTTTACCCGAAGCAGCCTTTAAAGCAGCATGGCCCACTGTGAAAGCACTACTCCCTAAGCCCACAAGCGGGGAAACCCCTGTTAAATCCACACAGGCGTGTTTTCCCGCTACCCATCCAAAGACCAGAATGTCGGCTGGTCGAAGGGTAGATCTCCCTTCCAACGGGTCTGTTAAGAAATTAACGGGAGCCTCTTTCTTAACAGAAATACCAGCGCACCTGAATATGTCAAAAAGGACATCCCTAACCAAATCATGTCGGTATTTGAACCCCGGGAGCTCTCTACAATGAACAGCATGCTCACCAAAAGAATCCAAACACGCCTTATGACAAACTGGGCATACCTCATCAACTGGGAATAAAGGAATCATGAGGCGATACTTAAGGATAGTACGGTACTGCACCGGCGACATATGCTGGCCTAACCCATCTATAGGTATAGCAAGAAGAAAATCTTGTGCATGTGGTGCTCGGAGACACTCGAAAACGGCTTTTTGTCTAACGGTCAAGTCAAACTGCACTTCGATTTCGTGAACAATTTTACTAAAAAGAGCACTCGCCAATGCATGTTGGGCTTTAGGGGGGCGGTGTCCTTATTAGTGAAACCGCTGAAGTCAAAGCTTGGAATCGTATCACGAAGACAAGCCAAAGCACAAACATAATCAGAATCAGAATCCATACAGCATATGCCACTGTCTCTTAAGATGTGGTCCTGTAGCACCCACGATTGGGCCCTCGAGGCCACAAAAGCGTAGGATGAAGCCTCTACAGCCGAATACAACCCCAAACCTCCAAACCTAATAGGTAAAGAAGCAAGTCGCCACTGGAGGTCTCCAAAGAAAGGACCTCCACAAACCACCAATTCCTCAATCGCCTCACGCAAACCTTTGTCAAACCATCTCATGCAGCAAGTAACAAGTATTCGAGTCCTGTGTAAAGTTTACATCTCATGCAACCACTTTGACAGCTCAAACCATTAAACACTTAAATGGGCAATTTTATATCCGATCACTTGAACCATTCGGCCCAATTGTGTGTTATATACATGTGTGTGTGGGCGGCCCATTTGTACCAGCCCAAAGGAGGTGTGCGACATAGTGTATGTGTGCGATTCATGACTGGCCCAGCCCACGGCATTCCCCCGGCCCACCTTAGCGTATTAGTGATTAAGTTTTCAGCCCAACAACCTACAGCCCACTATGACTAACTCAATTATTGTGTATATCTCAGATCCTCTACTAAGTGGTCCAATCAACAAACAACTTGCAATCCACTATATCAAGAATTTCAACAAACAGTCAAATGGATCTTGTGGTCCAATTATATTCATGGAATATGGATATCTCAGCTCCTTTAATTCAAAGAACCGATTACATGTGAAGAATTCAAGTGTGTCGGCCATTTCCATTTTTCAAATTTATCAAACCTTAACAACCATTTAACCCCAATTCTATTGGACCGTTAAGCCACTGTTACATCAAAATCATATGTTTGTTACATGCACTTGTCAATATCACACACCCATAATTATTCAAAAACTAATAATTTGACTCCCATACTACACACCCTAATCATTTGACAGTAACCTTCATCGTGATTAACAATATTCAAAACCATGCAAACATCCATCAATACAACACAACATCGACTAACCTTTATTACAGTTAACATCATTCACCTCTCTTCTAGCATTTTTGTGAGTGTACAGGATCTTTATCATATGTGTGACCCAAAACAATTTAAATACTAAGGTGATACTCAACACATGTCTCAAAACATACCAACACCCCTACTAATCGGTTATCATACCACTGTATTCTTAACCCATATCGCACACAAAGATCATATCATCACATAACCATTTTAGTTACACACCGATTAACACACCAAAATCTTATAGTTATCAGGTTTTAACATCAATAATCAGTACCAACATTTAACGGATCATCAAGAGTTCTAACCTAGTGAACAGCTTGCAACAAAACATAATACCCATACATATGATTAGTATATTCAGCATATAACCAACAACAACTAAACATTCACTACCACACAAACATGTAATTTAATAAGTGAGAATTACTAACCGGGAGTCTGATTAATCAAGATGTAAACACGAACAGGGGGGGCCTTGCTACTGCCGTCGATGATCTTTTTGAGAACAATAGGGTTTGCAAAAACGGTTGTGTGCTCTTAAAATTATTGTACGTAAGTAATAGATAGAAAAGGTGGGCTTAGTTTGGGCTTGTGGTAACATAAGGGCCATATACACTATTAAATGAGCATAAGGTGACCGGCCCAAGTTCCTATTATGATCTGATATATGTACGACTTCAAAAGGGTTGTGTAACTTTATCTCATGCACTCACATAAACAATTAATAAGGAAATGGGCTAGGGGTCGGTTGGGCTTAGGGAGACTGGCATGTGAAACAATTAAAGAAGTCCAAGCTTAGGATAATGAAGGAGCCGACTTTGTGGCATGTGATGCCCATGAATTCTGTTTCCACAAAGTATTATTTGGATAAGTATTGTCTGCACATGCCCACATGGTTGCTCTCATAATAATCATATGTTTGCATATGAGGAATTACTAATGAAAGTCACATGGTCCAACATAGTGATTCCTTAAGTATCTCCTCCGCGGTCAGGGGTACCATGCATCTACCCTTTTTTAAGTATCCACTATAGTTATTATAATAATGGTGGTCAGAACTTACGATACAAGGGTCTGCACATGATAACTTGTTTAAAGGTATCCGAATTTGAGCCGAGAACAAGCAACAAGCGCAAAGGTGTGGCCCGGTTCCAGCGGTTCTAGTGTGCGACTAAGGTGGTATGCGGCTAAGCTTAACCAATCCCGCAATCACTTAATAACACTAAATCTCACATAACCAATCAAGTAGGAAATCAAGTATGTTCACTAGAATCACACAATGAATACACGTAACAGTACCAGTTTAAATATCATGGAATTAGGTAACAATAATCACGAAAGCATAAAAGTTTGGGTTGTCACATCATCCCCAACTTAAAAGAAATTTTGTCCCGAAATTTGACGAGTAATCCAAAACAACAAGATGTTAACTCAGGATGACTGTGAATTTTCCGCGGGTACCACATCATGCGTCTGTCGACTTCGTCTTGTATCGAGTCTTGTTTGTTTTTAGATAGATCAGGGCACGTAATATGAGAAAAATGTCAAATATAGGGTGAAGGGCAACTTCAAACGGAATTAGAAGTTGTAATTCCGTTTGAAAGTGACAAGACAAGTTCAAACGAAATTAGCTAATTCCGTTTGAATGTAATTTCGTGTGAAGCTAGTTCAAGCGGAATTAGTTGCCTATATATAGCTGATGTCTGATTCCGTTTGAGAGAAGTTCTGAAATTCCGGTTGAAGCAACGAAGTGCTGCCGAAGTGTCGTCTCGCTGTAATTTGTTATTAAATCAATCATACGACAGTTTAAAGTGTGTACCTTGCTGTATTGACCTCAGTACGTCTGTTTCCGCCTTTCGTACTGAGCAAAAACTCTTCTGATCGACTCGTTCGGGTCTGAAAACGATCCTACAGAGAAGTAGTAGGCTATTTGAGAAACTTGAGAAGCATTCTGTACCACACATTTTTCCTAAGCAAAAAAATGCAAAAAAAAAGGTAAAAAAAAATGCAATTTTTTTTTTTTGTTTTTTTTTTTTTTTTGGAAAAATCACAGCTTTTTCTTTAAGGATTTAATTTTTTATTTTTAAAAAAAATTTGGGATTTATACACATGTGTATATTGTTAATCTTTTAACTATACATATATGTATATTGTCAATTATACAAATATGTATATACATGTTTAAAATTGAAAAATAAGTGTTATTTAGGGTTTAGCATTAGTATTTAGGGTTTAGCATTAGGGTTTAGGGTTTAGCTTTATGGTTTAGGGTTTAGCATTAGGGTTTAGCAATAGTATTTAGAGTTTAGCATTAGGGTTTAGCTTTAACTTTTGGGTTTAGCTTTATCTTTAGGGTTTGCATTAGGGTTTAGCATTAAGGGTTTAGCTTTAGGGTTTAGTTTTAGATTTAGGGTTTAGCATTAGGGTTTAGCTTTAGGGTTTAGAATTAGGGTTTAGCTTTAGGGTTTAGCTTTAGGGTTTAGCATTAGGGTTTAGAATTAGAGTTTAGCTTTAGGGTTTAGCATTAAGGTTTAGCTTTAGTGTTTATGGTATAAGGTTTAGGATTTATAACACATATTTTTTTAATTTTAAACATGTATATACATATATGTATAATTGACAATATACATATATGTATACTTAAAAGATTAACAATATACACATGTGTATAAATCCAAAAAAAAAAAGTTTTTTAAATAAATAAATAAAAAATTTAATCCTTAAAGAAAAAGCTACGATTTTTCCAAAAAAATAAATAAATAAATAAATAATTTTTGCACGTTTTTTCACCTTTTTTTTGCATTTTTTGCTTAGGGAAAATGTGTGGTCCAGATTGCTTCTCAAGTTTCTCAAATAGGGTGGACTTCTCTTAGGATCCCTACCCTATATATATATATATATATATATATTAAAAATTCTATATGGATTTATTTTATTAACATTATATAACTTCATTTTATAATTATATTAATTTCCTCATAAATTTGTTTTTGCGTACCTGTTCCTGCTATCCTTAAACTTTTTGCTAAATTTATTTCTCTCATAATATTTCCTCACAAAAATTATAGTGGCAGACATCATATTTAATTTTAGGGGGAAAATTGGTGAAAATTAGAGTTTTTAGGAGGGAAGTAGTAATTGGAAGGAAATACTAGTTTTAAAAGGAATTTGAAATAATTAGTCACATAATTAAATTAGTTATTAAATCTATATTCAAATCTATAAATAAATTATAAGTTGAGTAGAAACTAAGATACTTTATAGACTTTTATATTTTTATTATATAGACTAAAAATAGCATATCAGCGGTCATACATATCTTCATGGATCATATTACTTAAGTTTGACTTTATTTGACTAATATAACTTGTAATGCGAACTATTAATACACATATGATCTATTATTAATCATTATGATGTAGTATGACTCAGTAATATAACTTAATACATCCTTCTAAATACGTAGTGTGACCCAATAAAGTCCACCATGACCCATTAAGAGCTAAAACACTTATTAAGGCCCAATATAGTTCACGAAGATGTGTATGATCAATTATTATACATTGGGGGTTTATTGGGGCTTATTACAACCCAACTCACCCTTTAAGGTCTAACGAGACCCAATAAAGTCTACCATGGTCTAATAAAAGCTACAATACTATTACAGCCCAATATGGTCCAATAAAACGTGTATGGTCATTTTTTTCCCATTGTGATCTAGTATAACTCGCTACAACACATCCCACCTCTTTCAAATCTAATGTGAACTAATAAAGTCTAACTTGGTCATTAAAAATATAAAAACTATAAAGGCTCAATATAGTTCACTAAAACATGTATGATCCTTTAAAACAACGTGTATGATCATTCAACTTTATATATATAGATATATATATATATATATATATATATATTGTAACACCCTTGTTATTATTTTAACATTTTCGTATAGTTTACAGAAATAAACACGTAATTATGATTACATGTACTTTGAAAAAATACGGTTAATTTAAAACTTTTACAATTTAAAAGTTTATACAAGTTAATGTAATTGAATTCGTCGTTTAAAAGATACGACGAAACGCTGCGCGGAAGCTTGCATTTTATCGTGTTCGGTTCCTCATCGAGCTTGATCTTCATCCGGGCACTCTTGGCATTCACCTATGATCAAAACCAACTTGAAAGTTAGTTTTGATAGTTAAATAATAAGTTTAAACAAGTTCCATGGGTCAAACAAACAAAAAATAACATTTTTCCGGAATTTGGGGGCGTCGCGTGACGCCTAGCCCCCTTTTCAGCAGAATGTTGTTAAACAGTTGCTGTACATTCCCAGCAATACCCGATTTCACGGAAACGAGCATAACTCTCTCGTTTTTAATCCGTTTTACCCGATTCTTTTTCCTAAGCGTCCGTAATTTATTTCTCCATCTTATGGAGTTAAAATCCGACACCCGGATTAATATAATTTCAGACTTTTAAGTCTTCGGCTTACTACCCTTTTTACCAAATATTGACCCGCTCATGATTTTATCACACCAACATGTTTAATTGACCTTTAAACTCATGAAATTCATTATTTCAATATCTTCTATCATATTAATCTCAATTCACGGGTTTCTTACTTAATAAAATCCCGTTTACGCTTAAATGCTTGTTTTGACCCGTTAAGGGTATTTATGTACTTTTAAGCTTAATTTACGCTCGTCCCTTGTATGCAACATAAGTCCACCCATTTATTTTGAATAGTCTTCCACCACAATTATAATTGCGGTGGATTTAACGTACTAAATACTTATTCCAAATTTTATCCCTCTGATATGTCATTTTACGGCAAGACGCACTTTAAGGCGTTTAACCCTAGAAAGTTTATTCCTACAACTTTTATGCGCACCCAAGGGTTGCATGGTCATAATATAAGTTTCTAAACAACCTCTAAGGGTCGTTTGCCCGGTTGACCCATCAAGGGCTTTTTGGTCGATTCTAGTCCTTCAACTTGCGATGAAGGACTTTCACTAAATACTTGACCAATCATTGCACTTTCAACTATAAGACTATATATGCGTACCTGGCCCGGGTCGAAAAATAGACCCGACTTATACCTTGCTTTAATTAACCAATATTCTATGGCGTCGCGATTATCCAAATTGCTAATCGCTCCTGATAACATACGACTTAACAATCACATTAGTCGATATTGTCAAATGGTGTTATCATCACCATTTGACCCGTTTGGACTATAAGACCAAAGATAAAAGCATGATTTTAAATTTCCAAATTCACCCAATTGCCCCATTTACCATAAACCATGGTTTTTATCATTTACACTTGTTCCGAATTGTGTCAATCGTGTCGGAACCCTTATTTTGGATATTACACCATTCGCATTTATAGTTTATAAAACAAACACGTGTCCTACAAAAGGGTGTAAGTTTTACTTACCTCGTATCCACGCTACACTTTTCTTTTCCTTCTTGATCCGTTTGACCCGCTTTCTCCCCAAGCTTCACCTAGCTTGTTAAGCGCCAACTATTATTCATCATTCGCAAGGTGGTTAGTTTAATCATGACTTAATACGATTATTCCACCTTACGCAATTCTATATCTAATTATCATTCATCATATCGTAAGTCAGTTTGACTTTTTAAAAGTCAAATGCCCATTAGTATACTAGATGCATATTCGAGTTCATCAACTAGTTTTTGCATTCTTTAATTACCCGGTAGGCGTTATCTTTAGGCCACCGTTTTAACCAAAGTTCAAACCACGTTTATCACATTTCAATCACTTTAATTAGTTCAAGCGATTATCAAAAACTAATTTATTCATTCATTTCACAAGAACAAAGGGTTCTCATCTATAAGTGAGACCCATTCATCATATCACTAGGATTCATCCCAACACCTTATATAATCAAGTTCTTCATATGAACTAATATACTACACGATTTCATACACCAATTTATATGAACGAAATTACCAATTTCATCATAACATACAAAAACCCACTTCAAGTCATGCATGAGCTTTCACTCAAACTTATAATTTGTTCAAGTATCTTGCATCAACTATCACTTATGATGATTTCTAACACAAACATATCATCATCTTCATTATTAAGTCAAAACCCACTTAGCACATAATAGGGTAATTATCAAATCCCTAGTTTTGACACAATTCATCAAATTTTCTACTAGGGTTTGTTTCTAAACCAAGATATAATCACAATAACACTCATAGATTCAACATTCATTCCAGAATTTCGATTATGATTGTTCATCATAATCTCAAAGTATCACCAAATCATAAAATTCAACATACCTTGTAATCCCCATGACTAGGTGATCACGAATTTGTGTTCATGCATTGATTTGGCTCTTGATTTGGGCTTCAATTTGCTCAATTTGTTGAAGTTAGGGTTTGAGCTCTCCTGAGCTTTCTCCTGGTCGATCAGAACACGCACACACACACCTAGTGTGTGTGTTGTGTTTAATTTTAATAAATCAAGTTTCAATTCTTCCCTTTTTAGCCCCTCTAGTTTGTAGCTTTATAAAAAGGGTTGATACCCATGTTTTCTTCATTGTTTTAAGGCACCTACTTAACTAGGATGATATTCCTAGTTACTTGGTGGGTTTGGGGAAGTTTATGACCAAGTTTGTTTTAAGTTCCGTTAACTCGGGCCTTTTATCCATTTTTTCCCTTAAAAGCTCTTATTCACTTTTTATTCAATATTAGGATTATTTATTTAAATCCTAATATTTACCGGGTTACTTTTACCACTAACGGTACTTTACCCGTCCTTTGGTATTAACGGGGTTTGGTTACCAAACCCGTTTTCGGGGTGTTACATATATATATAGATATCTATACTATTATATAATACAAATTGGAGAGAGAACTTAAAATTAAGGGTTTTAGGGTGAGCGGAGTGGGGTGGTAAACCCCATCGGTACCGATCCCCCATCCACTGCCAACCTTTTTACCGCCAGGATGTTACCGAAACGGGGGGCGAAATCGGCGAGCCTTCACCGAGTTGGTGAGAGGGAGGGAAGGGGGAGAGAGATGAGTGTGTGGTGGGGTCCATTCCTTCTCAACCAATCACACATTTTTCTTTTCTTTTTTTAAATAGTTTACCTAAACCCCATTAGGTAAACCACCGCCAACGTTTTTGAGCATTAGGTAAACAATTTAGGTGAATTGACGTGACACTGTCTGATTGGGTGAATGGGGAGTTTACCTATTCCAAATAGGTAACCACTCGCTTCACCCTTACAAGTTACTAAGCCCAATGTACTACCTTTGTATGCATCTTTGTAAATTGAAACCAACGTCATGTTCCATCCCCTCACTGAATCAAAATGTGGCGATCCGGGTGAAGAACTGTGATTGGATCTCCTCCTCTTCTCTGCTCTGTCCACAGTGATTGTATTTTTGACATCCCGCCTAAACTCAGACCACCAAATTTTGAAATTACTTCCACCGCTCAAAAAAAATTGCACATTGTTTAGCTTTATCATCAGACTTTCCTCTCTCTCTCTCTCTCTTAGATGCTAAATAAGTCGATGGTCTTTAACGCCATCAATTGGAAACGCCGGAGCATGGATTTCGTCCTCTAATTTCTGAACTAAGGTACGATGATCTCTTCTTCTTCGTCTGATTCAGTTTCCCCAACCCTAAATCACTAAGATTTTGTACTTTTAGGGGATTTCGTGTTGCTTTGTAGGGTTACGAGCGTTTGTGGCCATGTTGGTTTCGTGTTCACTTGGATAGATACGTTACTGTTTATTATCTCCGATTATATTAGGTTGTTGTTAAAAGATTTTTTTTTGGACTGAAGGGGTTAAACTAGTTAAACCACATGGGTCAAAATAGTAATTTACTCTTATTATTTATTGTTGTTGTTGTTATTAGAGTAAACTGTTATTTTCGTTTCACTGCATGAAAAATGTTCTATAACCACAAATATGCCCAAACCGGCTTTAACACAGTTGAATAAATGTTTGAGTCATTTATAATATTTTATAACACTTTTAGCCACACAATTTATTATTGATATGTTCATTGTATAAAAGTTCAAAACCTATAGCCACATATTTTATTATTAATATGATCATTGTATAATAGCTCAAAACATTTAGCCACACTTTTAGAAGACACTATGACATTTATTAGCCACAACTAGAAAAGTATGATCAAATATAACCTATTGCCACTTTGTTTGTTTGATTTCTTGATTCATGTAACGAAAACGCATCTCTTTGAAATGTGACAATCACTAGCCACAGTAGAAAAGTGTGGCCATATGTAACTATCTGCCACAACTGGTTTTTAATGTAGTGGCTAAAACAAAATACATATCGCCACTTACAAATTTGTGTGACCAAATATGACCAACTGCCATGGTATTTGTTTGATTATATATGTGGCTAAATGGGTGAAATCATCACGGTAAAGTGTGTTTGTGTGGCAAAAGGTAGTAAATGGACACCGTAAAATTTTAATATGTGACCGATCATTCCAAATTCCCGCCAATTTGAACTAGGGTAGTTCGTCTTCCCCAACAACGATCACACGTTTCCCTAGTTTATATAAATCCCTACGATCAGAATTAGGTCTTCTCAAGCTACTACTACAATTATCTTACATTAATTTCCCCCCTTACAAAAAATTTAATCGGCGGGCTGGAGAATTCAATCAGCAGGTAAAGAAGCTCCAGACTACGGTAAGTCTCATTAACATCTTCAACCGGTTGCAATATTTAAGCCAAATATTAATATTTGTTATTTATGCAATTTAGGGCAAAATGAGCAAAGGTATCACATTCAAATTCCATCATAAAGAAGCTATATATCAGGACCGGACGGCCCATAATGCGTGGGAGGCAGTGTGGATTATCTGGGCTAATAACGAAGGTAAAATCTTGTAAGTTCAAAATCCCGGATCAAAAATATTAGTAATGTTTCTCAACAAGATTCAGATCTGTAACGTCAATCAGTTTAATGTTTGACCCGAAAATGATAGAAAACGAAGTAAAACCGTTTAAAAACTATAAGAAACAAGAAGAAATCTAATAGAAGCTTTGATTATAGTCGAGAATGATTTACAAAAATGGATCCGACTTTGCTAAGTTAGAGCTAAAAATACACACACATAAAGTGGAACAATTAACCAAAAGCCTAACCTCGGAATGGAAAACAACCAACTATTTATAGGCTTGCAATTAGGGTTTAAGGCGCCACTAACTGTCACACCCCAACCGATGGCGGAAACATCGGGGCATAGCACTGAGCGAAATAGATTGTCCATGAGTATCCATAACAACTATTCATTACCAGATAATTAAAACATCATGTCCCATACCACAACATATCCAAATAAAAACAGTTATTACAAATAATTGTCTCATAAACAAATACTGCTCCGACGACTCAGATTTAAGCGTGACATAACTAGACCCCTAGCTTGATTAATCAAAGCACATCAAATCCCTAGCATCTTAAGCACCTGCCACATACGTTAAAATAAAGGTCAATACACATAGTGTAAAGGTGAGCATACAAGTTTGATAATAGCATAATAGAGTTTGAAATCGTTTACGCATAACCAGCATGTATAACGTATAATGTGAAGCATGTAAGTTATCGACAAAGATCCTATCAATACCAATGACTGCGAGTTGACTGCGAATAGCGAGTGCGCAACACATCTCCACCACTGTGAACACGTGAAGTATTGTCCTTAACAACCCCTGAGTGAACAGGTGCTGAGTCCAAACTTTAGTACTATCGTTGCTAAGGCAGGTAGACAACAATCAATGTGTTAACATAACAAACAGGCATTCATCGAGTCACGTATAACATGCATTAAAGGTCAACGTATAAATAGTGTTTGTGTTGTGTGATCGATGTGATTTAGAAAAAGTAATGTATGTAACACCCAAAAGTGTATAAAGCAAAAAAGGATCGAGTATACTCACAGATAGCGTTTAACTTAATAAACACTCCCTTGGATTGAAGGGAGCGCTGAGAGAAATTAGCCTGAACTGTTAACGATAGCATAACGATGAGCGGCGAGTAAAACGATGCAAGTGTACCAAGGTGCGGATGGTCATCCGATCGGATGGCCATTCGATTGGATTGACACCTCGTTTGGTGAGGATGTGTTTGTGTATAATGGTTTGTCCTTTGAAGTTTTCATTGTATCATTTTAAAAATAGAGAAGTATCTCTACCCTTCAGGTCGGTCGATCGGACGGCGGTTCGATCGGACGACGATATGATTGGCGAGGCTTCTCAGTTGAGAACAAGTTCACAGCAGGACGGTCACCCGATCGGATGGCTATCCGATCAGGTGGCAATCCGTATGCATTGAACATGTTGAAAATTGACTAAGTATCAAGGTCCCAGGCGTCACTCGATCGGACGGTCGTTCGATCGGATGGCAATCCGATCGGACGGCAATCCGTTCGACATTCAGAGCCTTGGAAGTTTGAATGAAAAGTTTAAGTGTGGAACCAAGTGCAACCCGATCAGATGGCCGGTCGATCGGATAGCAATCCGATCGGATGGCAATCCGTCCCAACGATCTGATCGTCTTGACACTTGATTCTGTTTGAAGTTTTTGTAGTTTTGAACGAGGCGTTTTGATATCTTGCTTGAACAAAAGGAACCCCATCTCGACCCAAGTGATCCGACCGAACAGGAATCACCCTAGTCCGACCGGTTCACGGTTCGAGACGGTTATTCATGTTCAAACTCGAAATCAATCATCTCTCGGATACAATTCAGATCTTGAACTAACCCATCACTAAGAAAGAGTAGACGATCAGAACGAGCTCCGGTTCTATCACGTTTGAGTGCATTGAGTGTAAAACAGTTGAACGAAAGTTGGAAAACCTTCTTTTCAATCCTTTCAACCATGAATTTGGGTAGATCTATGCGAAAACATTGATTATTCTTGTGGAAATCCTTCAGATCTAAGTTGTTCTTGGTGGAATGAAGCCAAACTTTGAAGTTCATAGGAACTCCATGATGACATCACCCTAGAACGCCTCAAATTCGGTGATTTCACGGTTAAAAGTTGAGATTCAAAGGTGAAAATAGTGTAGAAGTGTGTGTAGATCATAAAAGTACAAGATTTAGGTTGGAAACTTACAAGAATCGAGAGAAATCGAGAGAAATAAGAGCTTGAAGTCGGCTGGTCTAACAAGGGAGCTGTCACATCACAAATGATGTGACAGGTGGGTATTTATAGGGTTTCCAAAAAAGGAAAGTGGGGAAGGTGTCGGCCGATCGGGTGGCAATCCGATCGGGTGGCAGCCCGATCGGGTGACAACTCGATCGGATGACAATCCGATCGGATGGCAATCCAATCGGATGGGCACTCGATCGGTTGGCCATTCGATCCTAGTGTTCGGCGATACGAGTTTTGTCGTTTCGATTCGATTCGCGTGTTGAGCGTTGTGATGCGATTCGAGAGAGCGATGCGGTAGTATTACCCTTTAGTTACACAAATAACATGACTACTATATCTAACATACAATCACTATAATTAATTAGCGATTGCGATTAACACCTCAACATAAACATACCACGCGCAAGTAACACATAAATAGCACACACACGTAAAACAATATCCAGAACACATAATTCGAGTTGCGAATGCGATAGCGATAAGTCGATTAAACATGCGATTAATATGCGATTAAACCTCGATTATTAATAGATACTCCACATAATACAACTAAAGCAAATAATTAAATGGATTCGATTACAAGTCAAAGAAGTCAAAACAGTAGTTGAGCAAGGAGTGACAGATCACAATTAGCAATCTTTTCTTCCTTTGACTTCAATCTTGACTTTGACTTTGACTTTCAAAACACGGGGTGTTACAGCCTCCCCTACTAAAGGGAATTTCGTCCCAAAATTAGGCTTTAGCCGTAACGAACAACTGCGGGTACTTCGCCTTCATGTCGCTTTCGAGTTCCCAGGTAAACTCGGCACCACGTTTGCCTTCCCAGCGAACCTTCACAATGGGAATGCGTGAGCGTCCGATTACCTTGGTTTCTCGTCCCACGATCTCGACAGGCTTTTCCACGAAGTGTAATGTTTCATCCACTCGTAGATCCTCAAGAGGGACATGTAATTCCTGGTCGGCCAAGCACTTTCTAAGGATCGAAATGTGGAAAGTCGGGTGGACATTACTCAGTTCGTCTGGTAGTTCAAGTCTGTATACCACTTTTCCAATCCTTTCCAGAATCTTAAAGGGTCCAACATATCGAGGCACGAGCTTTCCTTTCTTGCCGAATCTGATCACCCCCTTCCAAGGTGCAACCTTTAGGAGTACGTGATCGCCAATGTCAAATTCAAGGGGCTTGCAGCGTCTATCAGCGTAACTTTTCGGTCGGCTCCGAGCTTTCAATAGATTGTCTCGAATTTGGAGGATTTTGTCTGTCGTTTCTTGCAACAACTCGGGACCGGTAATTTACGCGTCTCCGATCTCGTCCCACACAATAGGCGATCGACATTTCCTTCCGTATAAAGCCTCAAATGGTGCCATTTGTATACTAGAATGATAACTGTTATTATACGAGAATTCAACCAAAGGTAAGTACGCGTCCCAATTACCACCGAAATCTATGACACACGAACGAAGCATGTCTTCAAGGGTGTGAATCGTTCTTTCAGTCTGACCGTCGGTTTGGGGATGGAAAGCGGTACTTAGATTAAGAGTAGTACCGAGAGCAGATTGAAACGTTTCCCAACAACGTGAGGTAAACCGACCGTCACGGTCAGAGATGATGTCATGAGGCGTCCCATGTCGACTAATGATCTCGTTGGTGTAGATTCGCGCTAATCTTTCTACCTTAAAGTCTTCTCGTATTGGCAGGAAGTGAGCTGACTTGGTTAAACGGTCAACCACAACCCAAATGCTATCATGACCAGATTGAGTACGCGGAAGTTTCGTTATGAAGTCCATGGCTATACTCTCCCATTTCAACATGGGGATCTCGGGTTGAACGAGTAAGCCAGAGGGACTTTGATGCTCAGCCTTGACCTTGGAACAGGTCAGGCATTTCGAAACATAGATATTGATATCCATTTTCATGCCCGGTCACCAGTACTTGTAACGCATGTCCTGGTACATCTTGTCGGCACTGGGATGAATAGAATATCGAGATTTGTGGGCTTCGTCCATCAGAAGTTGTCGCAAGATCGTACGCTTGGGAATCCAAATTCGGTCCAAGTAATGAAAAATACCATTCGACTTATTCTCGAGTTGGACGCCATCGTTTAGAATTCTTTCCTTCTTCAAAGTTCGCTCGGTAAAACAATCATGCTGCGCATCACGGATAAGAGCTTCAAGGTTAAACTGGGCTTGGGAGTTACGAACGCTAACCAAGTAGCTTCGTCGAGTGAGAGCATTGGCAACGACTTTTGCTTTGCCTGGATGGTAACGAATCTCACAGTCGTAATCGTTGAGTAGTTCTACCCATCGGCATTGACGCATATTCAGTTCCTTCTGGTCAAAGATATGTTGTAGGCTCCTATGATCGGTGAAGATCATACACTTGGTACCATAAAGGTAGTTTCGCCAAATCTTTAACGCAAGAACAACTGCGCCAAGCTCGAGGTCATGTGTGGTGTAGTTCTTCTCATGGATTTTGAGCTGTCGAGAAGCGTACGCGATAACCTTGTCTCGTTGCATGAGAACACAACCAAGACCCAGGTTCGAGGCATCGCAGTAAACTACGAAATTGTCATTTCCGCCGGGCAGTGAGAGCACGGGAGCATTGCAAAGCATGGTTTTGAGGGTTTGAAAGGCTTCCTCCTGTTTGGTTCCCCAAACAAAAGGCTTGTCCTTGTGCGTAAGAGAGGTAAGCGGTACGGCAATCTTGGAGAAACCTTCGATAAAACAGCGATAATAGCCTGCCTGTCCGAGAAAAGAGCGGACTTCAGATGGATTCTTGGGTGTAACCCAACTCTTAACAGCTTCGATCTTCGCAGGGTCAACATGGATACCCCGACTATTGACAATGTGACCCAAGAATTGAACCTCCTCTAGCCAAAATTCACACTTGGAGAACTTGGCATAGAGACGGTTTCCCTGGAGTAACTCAAGAACCAAACGTAGATGCTGCAAGTGTTCGGCTTTTGATTTGGAATAGATCAGGATATCGTCGATGAATACGATTACGAAGCGATCAAGAAAGGATTTGCACACTCGATTCATTAAGTCCATGAAGACTGCAGGAGCGTTAGTCAGACCAAAAGGCATGATAACGAACTCATAATGACCATAGCGGGTTCGAAAAGCAGTTTTGGGAATATCCTCCTCTTGAATGCATAATTGATGATAGCTTGAGCGCAGATCGATCTTAGAAAAACACATAGCACCTTGTAACTGATCAAATAAATCATCGATTCGGGGCCAGGGTTAGCGGTTCTTGATTGTTAACTTGTTCAACTCCCTATAGTCGATGCACATCCTGAACGAACCATCCTTCTTTTTGACGAAAAGGACAGGCGCGCACCATGGAGAGGTGCTAGGGCGAATAAAGCCTTTATCAAGAAGTTCCTGGAGCTGACTCGAGAGTTCGCGCATTTCAGAAGGAGCGAGACGATACGGCGCTTTAGCAACAGGGTTGGCTCCAGGAATGAGGTCGATTCGGAAATCGATATCATGAGCGAGTGGTAAACCTGGTAGCTCATCGGGGAAAACGTTAGGAAATTCACATACCACGGGGACATCATTCACTCCCTTAACTTCCTTTTTCTCCGCTACTACAATGTGCACCAAGAAAGCTTGGTATTCCTTGCGGAGATACTTGCTAGCCTGGACGCACGACATGAGTTGGAGTTTCTTTGACGCGACTTCACCGTAAACACAAAATTGAACACCATTAGCGAGCGAGAATCGAATCATCTTATCGAAGCAAACAACTTCAACATGGTTTTCACGAAGAAAGTCCATGCCTACTATGACGTCAAAACTACAGAGCTGCATCAGAATAAGGTCGATAGGAAAGACGTGATTGTTGAGCTCGAGAGTACAATCACGAAGAATGGAATTGACGGCGACGGTTCTTCCGGTGGCAACTTCAACATCGAACGTCGACGGGAGATGAGCGCGCTTACGATTGAGGAGCTTTTCGAATTCAAACGATACAAAACAGTTATCTGCTCCAGTATCAAATAAACACGTAGCATATATACCATTCACGAGAAACGTACCATTGACCACATTGTTATCGGCTTGGGTCTGGCGGGCGTTAATGTTGAATGCACGTCTGCGTGCTACTGGCTGTTGCTGAGGCTGCTGCCGTTGTGGCTCTTGCTTGACCACTCGGTTCTGGCACATGTTGGCGAAGTGGTTGGGATCACCACACACATAGCAAGCTCTAGCATTGACCGCGGGTGCATGAGCCACTTGATGGCCTTGTGGAGCAGCAATGAGAGCTTGTTGAGCAGGAGCTTGACCTTGGGTTTGAGCAGGGTTTTGACACGGATCTGTACGGTAGGTGGCGGTGAAATAGTCGTACATGTTACAATGCGCACAGTATCTGCAAGAGATTCCCACTGGGTGGTGATAAGTACATGTAGGGCAAGCCGGGTGAGGACCAGTATATGCACGCTTTGACGGCGGTGCATTGGTAACAGGGGCTGCTACTTGGCGGTGTTGATGTTGCTGAGGAGCTGGAACTGATTGGAGCGGGGCAGCATTGGTCACAGCGCAGGTCTTGTTGCTGGAACTGCTGTTGTTCTTTCTCTTGCGTCTCGAAAGCTTGGACGACTGAGGAGCGGTGGCGGTTTCAGCGGTTGAAGCAGTGGTAGCTTGATGCAGATTTTTGGGAGCTTTATCCCAGACACTAGACTTGACTCGCTTGTCGTTGATCTCAGCAGCAAGCAAGTAGGTTTCTTCGATCGTTGACGTCTTTGCAGCTTGAACAAAATTAGCCACGCAATCCGGGAGAGCACGAATATACTTCTTAATGGCGATTTCGGGTGTCTTAACTTGATCCGGACAGATAATACTCAACTGCTTGAAGCGCGCAGTCAAACCAGCGTTGTCACCATCTTTCTGCTTAATGTGCCAGAATTCATCCTCCAACTTTTGGCGCTCATGGGGAGGGCATAACTCTTTCATCATCACGTCCTTCAAGTCATCCCATGATAGCCCGTAAGCTGCATCATTTCCGCGTTTGTTTCTTTTGGCCGTCCACTAGTCTAAAGCGCAGGACTGGAAGACACCAGT
The DNA here is from genome assembly GCA_030545235.1 of Helianthus tuberosus. Taxonomy (NCBI): domain Eukaryota; kingdom Viridiplantae; phylum Streptophyta; class Magnoliopsida; order Asterales; family Asteraceae; genus Helianthus; species Helianthus tuberosus. Next base: position 2,914,160 of record JARYGA010059765.1, on the reverse strand, counting down.
TGCGTTGAGAGTACGGAGATTTCGATAGAATCAAACCATTGGAACATGGTCGTAGGACCATCTTCACCAGTAAACTTTTTCGGTCCGCAGGCTTTGAACTGCTTGAAGCTAAAAGCAGCTTTTGGCGAATCAGTTCGGGACTCTTCAGAAGACTTTCTTGCATTCTCGTTTAGTTCACTCACGATCTGGGGAATGACTTTAGCGATTTGGTTGGCGACGAGAGAAGCAAGTCGCTTGCCGGAATTGTCACACCCCCAAAATCCACATGCGGAGTACCACCGCTTGGAGGCGTGACTGACCAGGATCAAGCCACCAATCATATTGAACATATAAGTAAATAGTAAATGTCATTCAGCAATACGATAGGTGTTTTCAAAACCAAACATAAACAAGTGCGTAGCGGAAGTAATAATGTAAAAACCCAACATAAGTATTAAGTTGAAATGTCATAAAAGAGTTTATCATAAAATTCACAATCCGTGCCCACAACGACCGCGCCTCCCGTGCAAGCTCCATGGATACCTATGGTCCTGCAAGGCATGTAACAGAGAGTCAACAACTAGTTGAGCGAGTTCACAGTTGGTTGTTCAGTTATAGTAATCGTATTGTAAATCGTATGTTCATCTAGTGAACCATGTTTCGTATGTATTTGCATCGCGGCCCTCTAGGCATGTTGGCGAAGATTAGTGGGGGGTTTCCCATGTTTTCTAGACTAGGTATATTTTGTATCGCAGCCCACCCGGCATGTGTGCGAAGTTTAGAGTATGGTTCGCAGCCATTCCAGGCATGTGTGCGAAGATTAGTTCTATTATCGCAGCCATTCCCGGCGTGTGTGCGAAGGTAAGTATATGTATCACTAGTCTAGCAGTACCTACCAATAACCTTCCTCTCCCGAGGCCTATGGTATGTAATTCCGACAACAATTTAAGCATAAGTAATCATCCGAACCCATTCCCAACCCCGGGAATCCCATGCCTTGGTAAGTGTGTGAACTCACCTTGGTTTGCTCGGTATGCTAAGTTAAGTGCTCACAAGAAATCAATCAAAGCCTAGAGTATGCATGTATTCACAGTCAGTACATGTTTGTAAGGTTTCACATGCAATCAATGTCACGAAGTGTGTTTAAGCAATTATCATGTATCATAAAAGCAGTTACCAATTTCATGCAGTCCATACTTCATGTAAGGTCTTTCACAGTTTATTCTAATATAACAATCCAATCATACACTTAACAGAGTTGGCATTTAGCAGAACTAGCAACTAACTGAGTGAGTAAAGTTAACATAATTACTCCCCTTATTTTAACAGAGTTAATAGCTAGTAATGTTATATACTTCAGAATTAACAAAGTCAACAAGCTTAACAGAGTTACATGCTGAATAGAACTAATAAAGTTAACAATTAATGGATTTGCAATCTAGCTGAGTTAACCACTTTACAGTCATAACAGAGTTAACAAGTAAATAGCTTACTGTGCCACTGACTTAATAAGGTTAACAACTAACAGTATTCAACAAACTAACAGGGTTTAAGTAATTAACAAAGTTAACTAGCTAACAATCGTTATTGTGCAGAAAGCTAGGCGAAATCCCATAGTGGCGAAATCACTAGTGTTTTAGTTTCTTTAGTGTTTTCGTCGGCCCATCATCATCATTAATAACAGCAATAACTTAATCATTACTAACCATCTTTGACAGTTTAAACCAAGCAAATCGATCAATCAAGACTATCATCATCAACAACATGTGGTATTTGATAAAAGTTGAACTCTCATTGGACCATAATCTGATCGTGGACTGCATCAAGATGCTAATTCAAATATTCATGTGAGCCTCAAGTATTTATTTGTTTTATATGGGTTTTCATTAAGATCGATGCACCCAGACATTCACATGGTTACTTGACAACCATTGGACCTAACATTACATACTAATCGACTCAATCACATGCTCACCATCATTGCACACTAACCTTTAATTCAAGAAGTCAAATAATCAAATGATTTAAATCAAGTAATCATAAATAATCAGACTACTAACCTATGAAGGAAAGGTAGTACTTCGATCGACGTATGAGACTCGTCGTTCCAAACGGCCGTAGGGTTTCACAAGATAGCGAGAGAGAGAGTATGAGAGATGATTAGGGTTTTCTCCGTTATCGATTCCGTATACAGAATAGAACAAGTCCTATATTTAATTGATACTGGGCCAAAGCCCACTTGTGATTTCGTTGGCCTCACGTGGACGAAAACACTTTGTGTTTTCGGTCATGGGGTGTTTTCAGGTGGCTTAGGGTATTGGCCAAGGTTCTATTGTTTTGTTTATAAAACATAAATTAACACCACCATATTTTAAACATACACAAATGTTGCACGTCAAATATATATATAAAGCACAATCAACACCCATCATGTGAAACATACCAACTACAATACGATCTTACATATAACAACGTGTCCGGTTGTGAAACAAACAAGTCGTGTATCGGACAATCTAAACAATTAACGTGCAATAGTGCGACACTGGAATCTTGGAAACTCGAGTTGTCACAGGCGTGTTTACGCCTAGCAGCTCGTGAGTGTAGGGATCCAGATGACGACATTGTCTGCAACAGACAGCGCCATAGGATTCAGAACACTATTCGATCATTCCTAGTATAGTCTAGCGATTCAAAATAAAGCGCATGAACACATCAATCATATAAGCACATAAACACATAATCACAGAGTCACATAATTCGTAGGGCACAGAAACATGTAAGGCACAGAAGCACATAAGGCAGTCAGAATACAAAAACCTAACTATATGTTGCACGTATTCCCTATCCTTCGCAGCACGTTTAGCGATTAATTACAGCGATTGCGAGTATCGAACAACGATTGTGAATAATGACCAGTGATTTGTTAGCGTTGTGTAGTGTGTTGTGTGTGATAAGCGGAGCAAAAAGCGTTAAATCGAAACCATCGGTACCCCAATACGCTAACAAATAAATAATCCACATAAAACACATAAAATCTACATAAAATTGACAAATATCAGTGTCAGCAATTGCGGGCCTGTGATCTGACTATCACCCACCTCTGCCCAACAGAGAGGTGATCGGCATTTACGCCCGTACAATGCCTCGAATGGAGCGGCTTTAATGCTGGTGTGGTAACTGTTGTTATACGAGAACTCCACTAACGGGAGATGTTTTTCCCAGCCGTTGCCGAAATCGATTACACATGCATGAAGCATGTCTTCTAAAGTTTGAATAGTGCGCTCAGACTGCCCATCCGTCTGAGGGTGATAAGCTGTGCTCATGTCTAAACGAGAGCCAAAAGATTTGTGCATTGCTTGCCACAGTTCTGAAGTAAAACGTGCGTCACGATCAGAGATAATAGAGGTTGGCACCCCGTGCCTTGAAACCACTTCTTTTAAGTAGATGTCTGCTAAGGTAGAGAACTTGTCTGTTTCCTTAATAGCCAGGAAGTGTGCAGACTTAGTGAGTCGATCCACGATCACCCAAATAGTATCATTCCCACGTTGAGATATAGGCAGGCCAGTAACAAAATCCATGGAAATTTGCTCCCATTTCCATTGTGGTATCTCAGGTTGTTGGAGTGGGCCTGAAGGTTTCTGATATTCGGCTTTGACTCTCGCACAAGTCAAACACCTGCTGACGTAAGTTGCTATGTGAGCCTTCATGCTAGGCCACCAGTATGTAGTTTTCAAGTCGTGGTACATCTTATCCGAACCAGGATGTACTGAGTAGCGAGACTTATGAGCTTCATCCATTACAAGCTCGCGTAAGTTACCATAGAGTGGGACCCAGATGCGTCCTGTTACATAGTAGGCGCCGTCTGCCTTTTGTTCTAACCGTTGTCTTGAGCCGCGTAGAGCTTCAGCCCTGACGTTTTCTGGTTTCAATGCTTCTACCTGAGCATCTCGTGTCTGTGCAGGAAGACTAGACTGAATAGTGAGTTGTAACGCTCGTACACGCCTAGGTGTGGTATCCTTTCGACTGAGGGCGTCAGCCACTACATTGGCCTTGCCCGGATGGTACTTTATAGCACATTCGTACTCGTTCAGTAGCTCGACCCATCGACGCTGACGCATGTTCAATTCTTTCTGCTTAAAGATATGCTCAAGACTCCTGTGATCGGTGTAGATGGTGCACCTGGTACCATACAGGTAATGTCGCCATATCTTGAGCGCAAAAACAACAGCTCCCAGCTCTAAATCGTGTGTAGTGTAATTCCGTTCGTGAATCTTAAGTTGGCGCGAAGCATAAGCAATAACTTTATCCTGTTGCATCAACACACATCCAAGACCTTGGATGGATGCGTCGCAGTAGACTACAAAATCGTTCGTGCCTTCAGGCAATGAGAGGATAGGTGCGCTACAGAGTCTATCCTTTAAGTGCTGAAACGCTGTTTCCTGTGTATTACCCCAATGGTAAGCAACCCCTTTCTGTGTCAGTAGTGTAAGCGGCTGTGCAATCTTTGAGAAGTCTTTGATGAACCGTCTGTAATAACCCGCCAAACCCAAGAATTGGCGTATTTCGGTTGGTGTGCGAGGTGCAGGCCAGTTCTTGATCGAATTTACCTTGGATGGATCAACATGAATCCCATCCTTGTTTACCACGTGGCCTAGGAAGTGGACTTCACGAAGCCAGAAGTCGCATTTTGAAAACTTGGCGTACAGCTGTTCTGCTCGAAGGAGTTCCAAAATGAGTCGTAAATGCTGCTCGTGTTCCTCCTGACTCTTCGAATAGATCAGGATGTCGTCAATGAAAACAATAACAAACTTGTCAAGATAAGGTTTGCACACCCTGTTCATAAGATCCATGAAAACCGCAGGCGCGTTCGTTAATCCGAATGGCATGACCAGAAATTCGTAGTGACCGTAGCGTGTTCTAAATGCTGTTTTGGAGACGTCCTCGTCCCGGACTCTCAATTGATGATAGCCTGACTTCAGGTCAATCTTCGAGTAATAGCTCGACCCTTGCAACTGGTCGAATAAGTCGTCGATGCGTAGAAGAGGATAGCGATTCTTCACGGTCACCTTGTTCAGTTCGCGGTAATCTATGCACATGCGGAAGGTACCGTCTTTCTTCTTCACAAATAATACTGGAGCTCCCCAGGGTGAAGAGCTAGGACGTATGAAACCCTTTTCCAAGAGTTCTTGCAATTGCTTAGACAGTTCTTCCAGTTCAGTTGGAGCTAAGCGATAAGGTGCTCGAGCTATAGGTGCTGCTCCTGGAGCTAGCTCGATCTGAAATTCGACCTGGCGATGAGGCGGTAACCCAGGTAACTCTTCAGGAAACACTTGAGGAAAGTCGCGTACAACAGGAATATCCTCTAACTTCTTCTCTTTCGTCGATGTATCTGTAACGAGTGCTAAAATAGTTGTGTGGCCCTTTCGCAAACACTTCTGTGCCTTCAAGAAGGAGATGATGCCACTCACGACACCACTCTTGTCGCCTTGAACTTCGAGAGGTTCTTTTCCAGTACGGGGAATGCGAATGATCTTCTCCTTGCATAGGATCTCTGCTTGTTGAGATAACCAATCCATACCAATGACGATGTCGAAACTACCCAGAGTTATAGGAATGAGATCGATAGAGAAAGTCTGACCAGCGAGGATAAGATTACAACCCTGAACTATGTGTGTGGCCTCTAGACTTTTACCGTTAGCTAACTCTACGACATGTTTGGTGTTCAAAAGTGTTGGTGCGCGTTTAAGCATTTGATTAACTTTCAGAGACATATAACTGGTATCCGCACCCGAATCAAATAATATAGTAACATAAAAGTCATCGAGAAGAAACTTACCCATAACCACATTAGGATCGTTCCTTGCATCACCCCGACCAATCACAAATGCACGACCCCTAGCACCATTGTCGTTGTTGTTTCCCCCATTGTTGTTCCCATTGCCCTGATTATTGTTGTTGTTATTCTGATTCTGGTTTAACTGGGGGCAGTCCCGCTTGAAGTGGCCTTCAGCCCCACATTGAAAGCATCCCCTATTGCCTCACTGTTGTTGTTGTTGCTGCTGGTTTCGTGGAGCTGGTGGCTGTTGTTGCTGGTTCTGATTCGCAGGCCTTGAGCTCCTGCAATCTTTAGCTTCATGACCTATCTTGAGACATCTCTGACAGGGGCCCTTGCGACACTGACCACTGTGGTGTCTGTTGCACCTGTTACACAGTGGGTGAATTCCCCGATATCCACCCTGCCCCTGCCCACCAGAAGATTGCTGACTTGGACTCTGGTAATCATGAGTCTTGCGCTGCTGCTGTGCTTGAGACTGAACGGTAGCTGAACCCCGGCTGGAATCCCCCTCCCATTTCCGCTTGTTGTCACTGGGAGCAGCAGGATTAGCTGAAGTGGTAGCGGTAGTAGTAGCGCTGATACGTTTAGGCAGCCTGTTCTGTTCCACTGCCTGATCGGTGAGGCGATGAGCTAACTTGACGATCTGCTGAATGGTGCCAAGATTCGCTGAGGTTACATGACTTTGAATCTCCGGCACCAGACCCTTGAGATACAGTTCGATACGCTTAATGGGAGGGTCTACCATAGTAGGACACAGAATAGCCAACTCGTTTGACCTTTTGGTGTATGCTTCAATCTCCGACCCCGTCATCTTCAGATTGTAAAATTCTACCTCTAGCTTATGAATGTCATCACGGCTACAGTATTCCTCTTTGATCAATTCCTTGAAATCGTTCCAAGGGGTGGCGTTAGCAACAGCCAACCCTAACATCTGAACTTGCGCATTCCACCAAGTCAGCGCAATGCCTTCTAGAGTACCAGTGGCGTACTTCACCCTGCGAGCCTCAGGGCATTCACACATCTCAAAAACGGACTCGAGCTTTTCAAACCAATGGAGGAGTCCAACTGCTCCTTCCGTGCCACTAAAAGTAGTAGGACGACAGTCCATGAAAGTCTTGAAGGTGCAAACAGGTGGCTGACCTGTTGGGTATAAGAATCAGGACAAGATTAAACACAAGAGTTGGTTTAGGAGTGTAGGATCTAAAGATCCTAGTGTGAGTTACAACTGCAGGGTATACCTCCTGCTTGTGCGGCTGCAAGTGCCGCAGCAACTCGTTCATTAATAAGAGCCGTCAACTGGGCTTGTGTCATGTTAATGCGTCCAGCCATGATCTTCATAGCAAAGATAACATAAGTAAGAGAGGTTCGCGAATAGTGCGATGACAGAAGAGAGTGAGCACACAAGTATTCTCAAGCAATAGGGGTTATGTGTATCTAAGCATACCATGAGCAAAGTTCTATGTAATTCTAGCAAGTAGGCAATAAAACATATACCATATTACCTAGAATGTTGAGTCTTGCACGTGGAGCGAGGCGTCGTTGTGGATCGTTGAACACTGTACAGGTTATAGTCTGGTTTTAATAAAAACGTTTTCCCCATATTAAAACCGAGTTCTCTATAACCAATGGCTCTGATACCAATCTGTCACACCCCCAAAATCCACATGCGGAGTACCACCGCTTGGAGGCGTGACTAACCAGGATCAAGCCACCAATCATATTGAACATATAAGTAAATAGTAAATGTCATTCAGCAATACGATAGGTGTTTTCAAAACCAAACATAAACAAGTGCGTAGCGGAAGTAATAATGTAAAAACCCAACATAAGTATTAAGTTGAAATGTCATAAAAGAGTTTATCATAAAATTCACAATCCGTGCCCACAACGACCGCGCCTCCCGTGCAAGCTCCATGGATACCTATGGTCCTGCAAGGCATGTAACAGAGAGTCAACAACTAGTTGAGCGAGTTCACAGTTGGTTGTTCAGTTATAGTAATCGTATTGTAAATCGTATGTTCATCTAGTGAACCATGTTTCGTATGTATTTGCATCGCGGCCCTCTAGGCATGTTGGCGAAGATTAGTGGGGGGTTTCCCATGTTTTCCAGACTAGGTATATTTTGTATCGCAGCCCACCCGGCATGTGTGCGAAGTTTAGAGTATGGTTCGCAGCCATTCCAGGCATGTGTGTGAAGATTAGTTCTATTATCGCAGCCATTCCCGGCGTGTGTGCGAAGGTAAGTATATGTATCACTAGTCTAGCAGTACCTACCAATAACCTTCCTCTCCCGAGGCCTATGGTATGTAATTCCGACAACAATTTAAGCATAAGTAATCATCCGAACCCATTCCCAACCCCGGGAATCCCATGCCTTGGTAAGAGTGTGAACTCACCTTGGTTTGCTCGGTATGCTAAGTTAAGTGCTCACAAGAAATCAATCAAAGCCTAGAGTATGCATGTATTCACAGTCAGTACATGTTTGTAAGGTTTCACATGCAATCAATGTCACGAAGTGTGTTTAAGCAATTATCATGTATCATAAAAGCAGTTACCAATTTCATGCAGTCCATACTTCATGTAAGGTCTTTCACAGTTTATTCTAATATAACAATCCAATCATACACTTAACAGAGTTGGCATTTAGCAGAACTAGCAACTAACTGAGTGAGTAAAGTTAACATAATTACTCCCCTTATTTTAACAGAGTTAATAGCTAGTAATGTTATATACTTCAGAATTAACAAAGTCAACAAGCTTAACAGAGTTACATGCTGAATAGAACTAATAAAGTTAACAATTAATGGATTTGCAATCTAGCAGAGTTAACCACTTTACAGTCATAACAGAGTTAACAAGTAAATAGCTTACTGTGCCACTGACTTAATAAGGTTAACAACTAACAGTATTCAACAAACTAACAGGGTTTAAGTAATTAACAAAGTTAACTAGCTAACAATCGTTATTGTGCAGAAAGCTAGGCGAAATCCCATAGTGGCGAAATCACTAGTGTTTTAGTTTCTTTAGTGTTTTCGTCGGCCCATCATCATCATTAATAACAGCAATAACTTAATCATTACTAACCATCTTTGACAGTTTAAACCAAGCAAATCGATCAATCAAGACTATCATCATCAACAACATGTGGTATTTGATAAAAGTTGAACTCTCATTGGACCATAATCTGATCGTGGACTGCATCAAGATGCTAATTCAAATATTCATGTGAGCCTCAAGTATTTATTTGTTTTATATGGGTTTTCATTAAGATCGATGCACCCAGACATTCACATGGTTACTTGACAACCATTGGACCTAACATTACATACTAATCGACTCAATCACATGCTCACCATCATTGCACACTAACCTTTAATTCAAGAAGTCAAATAATCAAATGATTTAAATCAAGTAATCATAAATAATCAGACTACTAACCTATGAAGGAAAGGTAGTACTTCGATCGACGTATGAGACTCGTCGTTCCAAACGGCCGTAGGGTTTCACAAGATAGCGAGAGAGAGAGTATGAGAGATGATTAGGGTTTTCTCCGTTATCGATTCCGTATACAGAATAGAACAAGTCCTATATTTAATTGATACTGGGCCAAAGCCCACTTGTGATTTCGTTGGCCTCACGTGGACGAAAATACTTTGTGTTTTCGGTCATGGGGTGTTTTCAGGTGGCTTAGGGTATTGGCCAAGGTTCTATTGTTTTGTTTATAAAACATAAATTAACACCACCATATTTTAAACATACACAAATGTTGCACGTCAAATATATATATAAAGCACAATCAACACCCATCATGTGAAACATACCAACTACAATACGATCTTACATATAACAACGTGTCCGGTTGTGAAACAAACAAGTCGTGTATCGGACAATCTAAACAATTAACGTGCAATAGTGCGACACTGGAATCTTGGAAACTCGAGTTGTCACAGGCGTGTTTACGCCTAGCAGCTCGTGAGTGTAGGGATCCAGATGACGACATTGTCTGCAACAGACAGCGCCATAGGATTCAGAACACTATTCGATCATTCCTAGTATAGTCTAGCGATTCAAAATAAAGCGCATGAACACATCAATCATATAAGCACATAAACACATAATCACAGAGTCACATAATTCGTAGGGCACAGAAACATGTAAGGCACAGAAGCACATAAGGCAGTCAGAATACAAAAACCTAACTATATGTTGCACGTATTCCCTATCCTTCGCAGCACGTTTAGCGATTAATTACAGCGATTGCGAGTATCGAACAACGATTGTGAATAATGACCAGTGATTTGTTAGCGTTGTGTAGTGTGTTGTGTGTGATAAGCGGAGCAAAAAGCGTTAAATCGAAACCATCGGTACCCCAATACGCTAACAAATAAATAATCCACATAAAACACATAAAATCTACATAAAATTGACAAATATCAGTGTCAGCAATTGCGGGCTCAGAATCGAAACACATAGAAAACGAGAATAGATTGTCTACGGCTAGATAGACGTTGACTGTCCAAAGTGATTCGACTATTCACAAGGACTCGTAAGTGCACACCTTGACCTTCGGGACTGTGCTCTCGCTTTGATTCGAGCGATCGGCACGCATCCTTCCAATTACAGTGTGACTTCAAGTCGTTGGAGTCCGTAGAAACCTTGGTGAGAGTTTTGTAAAACCACATTAGAGAGTAGAACAAGTCATCAAGGTTCGGGTTTCACCCCTAACTTAGCGACTACATTCATGTTTGTGTGATAAATCACGAGATAGATAAGGAGGTATGCGTCGAAGTATGGATTTCACTCCTGATTCAACGCAAATTCTCTTGTTTACAGTAAAAATAACAATTCGAACGAGTAATCTGGTCGAGAGTTTGCGCTTTTCACACCTAATCTTAACCAGATCATTCATTTGTGTGTGTAATCAGCCTCAGGAAAGGCTGACCTTGTGCGGAACTGTAGTATACGATGTTCGCGCAAGTGTGTAGTGTACAGTGAGTTCGAGTGAGATATAGCGAGTAAGCTCGTACAAAACCCTACTGGGCATGCACAAATCGGTCTGTTGGTACTTAGACTATAGACTAGGTCGTTCTAAGACATCGACCCGGACTAGGTCGAGTCTTGCCTAATTCCCAATAGTTATGGCTCTGATACCAATCTGTCACACGCCAACCGATGGCGGAAACATCAGGGCATGGCACTGAGCGAAACAGATTGTCCATGAGTATCCATAACAACTATTCATTACCAGATAATTAAAACGTCATGTCCCATACCACAACATATCCAAATAAAAACAGTTATTACAAATAATTGTCTCATAAACAAATACTGCTCCGACGACTCAGATTTAAGCGTGACATAACTAGACCCCTAGCTTGATTCATCAGAGCACAGCAAATCCCTAGCATCTTAAGCACCTGCCACATACGTTAAAATAAAGGTCAATACACATAGTGTAAAGCTGAGCATACAAGTTTGATAATAGCATAATAGAGTTCGAAATCGTTTACGCATAACCAGCATGTATAACGTATAATGTGAAGCATGTAAGTTATCAACAAAGATCCTATCAATACCAATGACTGCGAGTTGACTGCGAATTGCGAGTGCACAACATATGTCCACCACTGTGAACACGTGAAGTATTGTCCTTAACAACCCCTGAGTGAACAGGTACTGAGTCCAAACTATAGTACTATCATTGCTAAGGCAGGTAGACAGCAATCAATGTGTTAACATAACAAACAGGCATTCATCGAGTCACGTATAACATGCATTAAAGGTCAACATATAAATAGTGTTTGCGTTCTGTGATCGATGTGATTTAGAATAAGTAACGTATGTAACACCCAAAAGTGCATAAAGCAAAAAGGGATCGAGTATACTCACAGATAGCGTTTAACTTAATAAACACTGCCTTGGATTGAAGGGAGCACTGAGAGAAATTAGCCTGAACAGTTAACAATAGCATAACGATGAGAGGCGCGTAAAACGATGCAAGTGTACCAAGGTGCGGATGGTAGTCCGATCGGATGGCAATCTGATCGGATGGCAATCTGATCGGATGGCCAGTAGATCGGGTGGTAATCCGTTCGGATGGTCATCCGATCGGATGGCCATTCGATTGGATTGACACCTCGTTTTATGAGGATGTGTTTGTGTATGATGGTTTGTCCTTTGAGGTTTTCATTGTAGCATTTTAAAAATAGAGAAGTATCTCTACCCTTCAGGTCGGTCGATCGGATGGCGGTTCGATCGGACGGCGATCCGATTGGCGAGGCTTCTCAGTTGAGAACAAGTTCATAGCAGGATGGTCACTGGATCGGAAGGCTATCCGATCGGGTGGCAATCCGTATGCATTGAACATGTTGAAAATTGACTAAGTATCAAGGTCCCAGACGTTACTCGATCGGACGGTCGTTCGATCGGATGGCAATCCGATCGGACGGCAATCTGTTCGATGTTCAGAGCCTTGGAAGTTTGAATGAAAAGTTTAGTGTGGAACCAAGTGCAACCCGATCAGATGGCCGGTCGATCGGATGGCCGGTCGATCAGATGGCAATCCGATCGGATGGCAATCCGTCCCAACGATCTGATCGTCTTGACACTTGATTCTATTTTAAGTTTTTGTAGTTTTGAACGAGACGTTTTGATATGTTGCTTGAACAACAGGAACCCCATCTCGACCCAAGTGATCCGACCGAACAGGAATCACCCTAGTCCGACCTGTTCACGGTTCGAGACGGTTGTTCATGTTCAAACTCGAAATCAATCATCTTTCGGATAGAATTCAGATCTTGAACTAACCCATCACTAAGAAAGAGTAGAAGATCAGAACGAGCTCCGATTCTATCGGGTTTGAGTGCACTATGTGTAAAAGATTTGAACGAAAGTTGGAAAACCTTCTTTTCAATCTTTTCAACCATGAATTTGTGTAGATCTATGTGAAAACATTGATTATTCATGTGGAAATCCTTCAGATCTAAGTTGTTCTTGGTGGAATGAAGCCAAACTTTGAAGTTCATAGGAACTCCATGATGGCATCACCCTAGAACACCTCAAATCCGGTGATTTCACGATTAAAAGTTGAGATTCAAAGGTGAAAATAGTGTAGAAGTGTGTGTAGATCATAAAAGTACAAGATTTAGGTTGGAAACTTACAAGAATCGAGAGAAATCGAGAGAAATAAGAGCTTGAAGTCGGCTGGTCGAACAAGGGAGCTTTCACATCACAAATGATGTGACAGGTGGGTATTTATAGGGTTTCCCAAAAAGGAAAGTGGGGAAGGTGTCGGCCGATCGGGTAGCAATCCGATCGGGTGGCAGCCCGATCGGGTGACAATCCGATCGGATGGCAATCCGATCGGATGGCCACTCGATCGGTTGGCCACTCGATCCTAGTGTTCGGCGCGACCAGTTTTGTCATTTCGATTCACGTGTTGAGCGTTGTGATGCGATTTGAGAGAGCGATGCGGTAGTATTACCCATTAGTTACACAAATAACATGACTACTATATCTAACATACAATCACTATAATTAATTGGCGTTTAGCGTTTGCGATTCGATTGCGATGCGATAGATTTGCGATTGCGATTAACACCTCAACATAAACATAACACGCGCAAGTAAGACATAAATAGCACACACACGTAAAACAATATCCAGAACACATAATTCGAGTTGTGAATGCGATAGCGATAAGCGATAAGTCGATTAAACATGCGATTAATATGCGATTAAACCTCGATTATTAATAGATACTCCACATAATACAACTAAAGCAAATAATTAAATGGATTCGATTACAAGTCAAAGAAGTCAAAACAGTAGTTGAGCAAGGAGCAATTATCAATCTTTTCTTCCTTTGACTTCAATCTTGACTTTGACTTTGACTTTCGAAACACGGGGTGTTACACTAACAGCATGTGGATTGTAACAACCCGAATTTTCGGATTGTTATTCGTTTAAAACTTGCTTCGATTTGTAACCATCTAGTACTCTGATATTTGATATAAATAAAGGGTTATGTTGTACTAAATACATTTTCATCACACTGCACCGCTGCATGCTTAAACGCTTTATATTCACAAACGCTCAACGCTAACGCAACACGAATTACATAGAATTATGCTATTTAAATTACCGAGTGTGTTTATTTGTTCGTTAACCACTCTCGCTTTCGCACTCGCTTATCGTGCTAAATCGCAAACGCTGTTAGTAGTAGTAATGTTATGTTGTGTGTTCTTTATGCGTTATTTGTGTGTGCTTTATATGTTTATGGATTATACTCGCAACGTGATTCATCGCATCACAACGCAATGCAACGCAACGCAACGCAATGCAACACTACACTTAAGCCCTCGCTAAAATACTTAAAGTACTTGCACTAACTAACGCAACAAAACATATTAAACGAGCATCCTACACGCGAAATGGGAATTTTCCCACTCAAAACAGAACCTTCGAACGAAGCCAACTGGCCTCGTACAAAGGCACTTCCTTCGTACGAAGGAACCTGCTTCGAACGAATGCTCCCTGTTCGAACCCAGCTCCTCTATAAATACCCAGCTCCTTTCTCCATTTCATTCACTTGTTGATTTGGTACCGAAACTCTGCCGAATTGTTGTCCGACCATTTTCAAGTAAGATTTATCAGTTTTGTGTGATTACACAACGTTTTTCCACTACGATTTTCCATAAGAATCACTTCGATTTCATCTAATCTCTTATGTTTTCCAACTAAACTTCATCTTTTTACTTGAACTTCATCTTTTTTCATCATAACTTCGCTGTTTTTACAAAACCCTTCATCTTTTTCATCAAATCTTCTTCTGTTATCACTGATCTACACTTAACCGGGTGTATTGGGTCTAACTTTGGTTTCCCAAGTTAGAAATCTGCTGATTTCACACTTCCCAAGTGTTAGATCTAAGTCAAAAACCTCTAAGAACTCTTTTAAACTTGATTTTCACACTAAAACGAACCTAAAACAGCATGTATTTCATTCACTGAATAGTGGAACGAGGTAGTGTCAAAACCTTCTTGATTGGACTCGAAAATACATCCGATTCAGGCGAAAACACAGCTCTGAATGCCAAGAACAGCCACGAATGCGAGCTGGACTGTTCTGTGTGAAGCCTGGCATTGTACGAAGGCACTAGGTTATACACATCACAAACCGACTCTCATTTAGTGACTCAGAAAAAGACCACTCCAACTCTAAGTTTAATCAGTAGCTTAAGGTTGGAGGGATGAACACTCGATTTTCCGAAGACAGACGTGAAGACACTCGATTTGGACAACGGAAGCTGCACATGTGCGAAGACCCACCTTCGTACGAAGGCACAGCTTTGTACAAAGCTTCAGTTTCCCACCGACACTCCCATTTTCGACCGTTTCAGCACCTTGGAGGACTTACGCTTCTGTTCCCGTACGCAGGCTGATCCAGCGCTCCCTTCAATCCATTCTCAGACCGTGTTTATTCGTTAGACACGCACTGTGAGTATACTCGAACCCTTTTTAACTTAACATACTTTTGGGTGTTACATACGTTCTCTATCAAAAACACAACACACAACGCAAACACTTTTAAACGCTAACCGCTCCCGCATGCTATACGTGATCAGTTGAATGCTTGTTGCTATGCCTATACAGTGATTACTTACCCGACCACCTTTAGTAATGATAGTACTATAGTTTGGACTCAGCACCTGATTTGTCAGGGGTTGCTAAGGATTACATACTTTACTTCACGTGTTCGCTTCGGTAACATGTGGCGTGCATACTCTACTCGCAGTCACGTGGTTAGGATGTATCATTGTTGGTAGTTTACATGCTTCGCCCGTTACGTGTTACATGCTGGTTATGCGTAAACGCTTTTTATACTATATCTATGCAAACTTGTGTACTCACCTTTACATTATTGTATTGACTTTTATTTTAACGTATGTGACAGGTTGATTGGATGTTTGCTGCAAAAAGGATAGGAAGTCTAGAAATTTGTCTAATAAAATCTAGGTTATCAGATCTGTTTTGTTTGAGAGATTTTGATATCTGTATGACTGTTTGTGGATATTTTGTTTGATAGTATGGGATATTAAACGTATTAAAAATATTGTCACATAATAGTTGTTATGGATTCTCTTGAGCAATCTGATTCGCCTAGTGCTACGCCCCGATGATTCCGCCATCGGTTCGGGTGTGACATATTGGTATCAGAGCCATAACTATAGGGAATTAGGTTATGTCGTGTAGAACAGACCTAGTCTATAGTCTAAGTACTTAAACAGACCCTTCATGCGAACCCACTTGGGGCTTCATACGAACCCACATGTGATACTCCCTGTTCGAACTTGCATGTGCTACCTTCAAACGAACTCAAGACATTGCACCTTCGTACGAACTCAGCAGCTTCGTACGAAGACAACCTTTACTAAGGCTAACACAATACACGTTTTTGAAAATGCTCGTATAACACAAACGAGTGATTGTGTCGAGATTAGGTATGAAAACCAAGAACTCTCGATAAGATCACTCACCCCGCGTATTTTTACTCTCAGCACGAGAATCTCCGTTAAGTTAGGAGTGATATCCACATCTCAACGGAAATCTCCATTTCTATCTCGTGGTAGTTTAACCACAGTTAGGAGTGAAGTTGTTAAGTTAGGGGTGAAACCTGCATCTTAATGACCCGTTCCACTCCCTACTTTGATTTTAAAGATCTCACCAAAGTCTCGACCGTCCCAATGGTTCAAGCCACGTAGTAACTGGAAGGATGGATGCCGTTAGCCATATCACGGTGAGAGCATAGTCTATTAGGCCAAAGAGTGTGCTCGAACTCATTGGGAATAGTTGAATCACTTTGGGCAGTCGACGTCTAACACCCAAGGCACTCTATTTCATTTTAAGCCCGTAATCGCCGATTTTACGCGTCATCGATTTCATTATGTTTATTGTTTTGAATTTATGATTCATGGTTTCGATTTAACGCTTCTCGCTCTGCAAAACACGCACAACTTGCACAGCTCTCGTAATCTAAAACGCTAACTAATCGCGAATAAACTAAGAAGCCTCATATGCTATACTACTCGCTTATGTTACTCGTTATCTCTCGTAACTCTCGCACGCACTACGCGTCCTTGAAATGTAGGTGAATGCGTGTAAAATATGTAGGTGAATACGTGCAAAATATGTGTGTACATGGATTATGTGTTCATACGTACTTATGTGTATACGTGCTTACGTAGATTATGTGTATACCTGAATATGTGCCTACGTGTTCCTGAGCTTTTCAAACATAACCTAATATAATTGAATCTCATCTAATCCCTTGGGATGATATCTGCTGCAGAACTCACACTTGACGATGTCTTTCTTTGGCTCTCATACTCGCCAAAACGTTCAAAGGAACAATGCTAACAAACGAATCGCCTCCCTCGTGGCCAAGGTGATAACCCAGATCGTCAGTGAAATCAATGCTGCCAGCAGTACTTCCTCTGTGGATTCCAAGAATGACGCGCCAAAAGCTCCATTCAGCTTCAAGCAATTCAAGGCATGTGGTCCAATGAACTTTACTGGCGAAGATGGACCTAGCGTGATGTTTCAATTGTTCGATGCGATCGAAGTTACCTTCAGGCAAAGCGGATGTCCCTAGAATCTCCGCACTGTGAACGCCACTGGAGTCTTTCAGTCAAGGGCACTTGATTGGTGGACCACTGAGTGCAACAGGCGCGGTAATGATGCAGCTTATGGTCTCACATGGGAGGAGCTCAGGGAGCTCATGATGAAGGATTTATGTCCTCCCCACGAAGTCCAGAAGCTGGAGAATGAATTCTAGAACATCAAGCAAGATGGAGGTGATAACGCTGGTCTCACCGCTCATTTCAAACAGTTGAGCATTATCTGTCCCAGTCAGGTGGACACTCCTGATAAGAGCATCAAGAAGTATATTCGACCTCTTCCTGATTGTGTAGCTGATTTTTTCCAAGCCGCGAGACCTGCAACGATTGAGGAAACTTATTAGATTGCAGCCAAGATTAACGACAAGCGAGTCTTGGCTAGCGCTTTCAAAACCTCAACCAAGAGTCTCAACCAAGCTACTGCAGTGTCAGGTGCTAAATCTGCAGCATCTCAAGGTTCAAAGTCTAGTCGTCAGAATCGCAAGCGGAGGAACTCCAGTAAGAACAATGCGGTAGTCACAGCACCGCCCAACAACCAGACTCGACAGGTCACCACAACCAACGCACCACCTGCTAAGAGTGCGTATACTGGTACTCATCCATTGTGCCCTACTTGCACTTATCATCACCAGTGGGAGTGAACTGCCGTTTCTGTGTAAACTGCAATCTCTATGGGCACTTTACAGCTAACTGCTGCTCAGGCCCCCGTTAGCAAGCTCCGCAAGCTCTTCCAGCACCGTCCGCTCAACCTCTTGCTCCTCAGGTTAACCAAGGAGCTCCTGCACCCACTGTTCACGCATGACCTTGCTACACTTGTGGTGACCCGAACCATTTTGAAAATGTCTGCCCTCAGCGCGTTGTGAAACAAGAGCCGCAGCAACATCAACCACAGCAACAGCAGCAGCCACAACAAGCAGCCAGCGGAAGAACCTTCAACATCAACGTATGCAATGCTCAGACTGACAACAATGTTGTCAATGGTACGTTTCTTGTCAACGGTATTTATGCTTCTTGCTTATTTGATACTGGAGACGATAACTGTTTTGTATCGTTTAAATCCGAAAAGCTCCTAAAACGTAAATGCGCTAACCTCCCAACGACTTTCGACGTAGAAGTTACCACCGGAAGAACCGTTACTGTCAGCTCCGTTCTCCATGATTGCACTCTCGAACTCAACAATCACATTTTCCCTATCGATCTCATACCTATGCAATTAGGTAGTTTCGACGTCATAGTAGGCGTGGATTTTCTTCGTGAGAATTGCTCTGAAGTTGTTTGTTTCGAAAAGATGATTCGTTTCTTTCTCTCAAACAGTGATCAACTATGTGTCTATGGCGAAGTATCCTCAAAAGAACTGAAGCTTATGTCGTGTATTCAAGCGAGTAAGTACTTACGCAAGGAGTACACCGCTTTCTTGGCCCATATTGTAGTAGCGGAGGAAGAAAAGAAAATTGTGAAAGACGTTCCTGTTGTTTGTGATTTCCCTAACATTTCCCCCGATGATTTACCTGGTCTACCCCCACTCGTGATATCGATTTTCGTATTGATCTTATTCCTGGTGCTCCACCTGTTGCAAAAGCTCCTTATCGCCTTGCTCCATCCGAAATGCGTGAGCTATCCAGCCAACTCTAGGAGTTGCTTGATAAAGGCTTTGTACGCCCTAGCACATCACCATGGGGCGCACCTGTCCTTTTCGTGAAAAAGAAGGATGGATCGTTCCTAATGTGCATCGATTACAGAGAACTTAACAAGCTTACCATTAAGAACCGCTTCCCGCTACCATGAATCGACGACTTATTTGATCTACTCCAAGGCGCTACGTGTTTCTCCAAGATATATCTACGTTCTGGCTATCATCAGTTGCGTATCAAGAGCAAGACATTCCGAAAACCGCTTTCCGTACCCGTTATGGCCATTACGAATTCGTGGTCATGCCTTTTGGTCTCACAAACACACCTGCGGTCTTCATGGATTTGATGAACCGTGTGTGCAAACCCTTCTTGGACCACTTCGTTATTGTGTTTATCGATGATATCCTTATCTACTCGAAGTCGAGAGCCGAACATGCGCAACATCTCCGTTTAGTTCTCGAGCTTCTCCAAGGAAATCGCCTCTACCCCAAGTTCTCCAAGTGTGAAATTTGGCTCGAGGAGGTTCAATTTCTCGGTCACATCGTTAATCGTCAAGGAATTCACATCGACCCTGCAAAGATCGAAGCAGTAAAGAGTCGGATTATGCCGAAAACTCCGTCTGAAGTCCATTCATTTCTCGGATTGGCGGGTTATTACTGTCGATTCATCGTTGACTTTTCTAAAATCGCCGTACCTCTTACTGCTTTGACACATAAGGAAAACCTTTTGTTTGGGGTTCCAAACAGGAGGAAGCCATTCAAACTCTCAAGCGTATGCTTTGCAATGCTCCTGTACTCACTCTTCCCGGTGGAAACGATGATTTCGTTGTTTATTGCGATGCCTCTAACCTAGGTCCCGGTTGTGTTTTTATGCAACGAGACAAGGTTATCGCATACGCGTCTCGACAACGCAAGGTCCATGAAAAGAACTACACTACCCATGATCTCGAACTCGGTGCAGTTGTTTTTGCGTTAAAGATATGGTGACACTACCTTTATGGTACAAAGTGTACGGTCTTCACCGACCATAAGAGCCTGCAACACATCTTGAACCAGAAGGACTGAACATCCGCCAACGCAGATGGGTTGAACTTCTCAACGACTACGATTGCGAGATACGTTACCGTCCAGGCAAGGCAAACATCGTGGCCGATGCTCTCAGCCAACGAAGCTATGTGTATAGTGTTCGTAATGTCCAAGCCCAGAACAACCTCGAAGATCTAATTCGTGACGCCCATCATGCCTGCTTCATTGAGAATACCTTGCAAGAGGAAATGAAGTGTGGGGCTGAAACTCAGCTAGTAACTAAATCGAACGGTATTTATCACTATCTCGACCGCATTTGGATTCCTAGCTGACATAATCTCCGAGAGATATTGATGACTAAAGTCCACACATCTCGATATTCCATTCACCCCGGTGCCGACAAGATGTACCAGGACCTTCGTTCCAGGTATTGGTGGCCAGGAATGAAGAAGCATATCGCTCTGTACGTTTCAAAATGCCTGACTTGCTCGAAAGTTAAGGCCGAACATCAACGTCCCTTTGGCTTACTCGAACAACCAGAAATCCCGATGTGGAAATGGAAGAGTATTGCCATGGATTTTATTACGAAACTCCCTCGCACACCTTGTAGCCACGATAGCATTTGGGTTATTTTCAATCGTCTTATGAAATCTACTCATTTCATTCCGATACGAGAAGACTTTAAGGTGCAACGATTAGCACGAATTTATACCGACGAAGTCATTTGTCGACACGGGACACCTCGTGACATAATCTCTGACCGTGATGGTTGTTTTATCTCACGTCTCTGGGAGACATTCCAGTTCGCTCTCGGTACGACTCTCAATCTCAGTACCGCATTTCATCCCCAGACCGACGGTCAGACTGAGCGCACGATCCGCACCCTTGAAGACATGATTCATTCGTGCGTTATAGATTTTGGTGGTAATTGGGATTCACATTTACCTTTAGTATAATTCTCGTAAAATAACAGTTATCACACTAGTATACAAATGGCACCCTTTGAGGCACTATACGGTAGAAAATGTCGATCGCCTATTGTATGACATGAGATCGGAGACGCCTAAATCACTGGTCCCGAGTTACTACAGGAAACGACAGACAAGATTCTCCGAATACGGGATAACCTCTTGAAAGCTTGGAGTCGTCAAAAGAGCTACGCCGATAAACGCCGCAAGCCCCTAGAGTTCGAAGTTGGTGATCACGTACCCCTAAAGGTTTCACCTAGGAAGGGGTAATCCGATTCGGCAAGAAAAGGAAACTAGCGCCACGATACATGGGTCCCTTTAAGATTCTGGAAAGAATTAGTAAAGTGGCCTACCGACACGAATTACCGGTGGAACTCAGCAACATGCACCCGAATTTCCATGTCTCAAACCTCAAGAAGTGTCCAGCTAAAGAAAATCTTCATGTACCTCTCGAAGACTTGCAAGTGAACGAGACCCTACACTTTGTGGAGAAGCCAGTAGAAATCATGGATCGAGAGACCAAGAAACTTCGACGCTCTCGCATTCCTATAGTGAAGGTTCGCTGGGAAGGCAAACGCGGCGCCAAGTTCACTTGGGAACTCAAAAGTGATATGAAAGCTAAAAATCCGCAACTCTTTGTTACGTCTACTACCTAGTTTCGGGAAGAAATTCCCTAACGTAGGGGTGTAACAATCCGACTTTTCGGATTATTATTCGTTTACTACTTACTTCGATTTGTAACCATCTTGTACTCTGAGATTCGATATAAAGAAAGGGTTATGTTGTACTAAATACATTTTCATCACACTGCACCGTTGCACGCTTAAACGCTTTATATTCGCAAACTCTCAACGCTAACGCAACACGAATTACAGAGAATTGTGCTATTTAAATTACCGAGTGTGTTTGTTTGTTCGGTAACCACTCTCTCTTTCGCACTCGCTTATCACGCTAAATCACTAAATCGCAAACACTGTTAGTAGTAGTAATGTTATGATGTGTGTTCTTTTATGCTTTATTTGTGTGTGCTTTATATGTTTATGGATTATACTCGCAACACGATTCATCGCATCACAACGCAATGATACACTTAACCCCTTGCTAAAATACTTAAAGTACTTGCACTAACTAACGCAACAAAACACATTAAACGAGCATCCTACACGCGAAATGGGAATTTTCCCACTCAAAACAGCACCTTCAAACTGCCTTCGTACGAAGGCAGCTGCTTCGAACGAATGCTCCCTGTTCGAACCAAGCTCCTCTATAAATACCCAGCCCCTTTCTCCATTTCATTCACTTGCTGATTTCGTACCGAAACTTTGCCGAATTGCTGTCCGACCATTTTCCAGTAAGATTTATCAGTTTTATGTGATTACAGAACGTTTTCCACTACGATTTCCACAAGAATAACTTCGATTTCATCTAAACTCTTATGTTTTCCAACTAAACTTCATCTTTTTACTTGAACTTCATCTTTTTCATCATAACTTCTCTATTTTTACAAAAACGTTCATCTTTTTCATCAAATCTTCTTCTGTTATCACTGACCTACACTTAACCGGGTGTATTGGGTCTAACTTCGGTTTCCGAAGTTAGAAATCTACTGATTTCACACTCCCAAAGTGTTAAATCTATCTGAAAACCTCTAAGAACTCTGTTAAACTTGATTTTCACACTAAAACGGACCTAAAAAGACATGCATTTTGTTCACTGAATAGTGGAACGAGATAGTGTCAAAAGCGTCTTGAGTTGGACTAAAAAATACATCCGATTCAGGCAAAAAGACAGCTCTGAACACCAAGAACAGCCACGAATGCGAGCTGGACTGTTCTATGCGAAGCCTTGCTTCGTACGAAGGCACACATAGTTTCGTACGAAGGTACTACCTTCGTACGAAGGCACTAGGTTTTACACATCGCAGACCGACTCTCATTTTGTGACTAAGACAAAGACCTCTCCGATACTAAGTTTAATCAGTAGCTTAAGGTTGGAGGGATGAACACTCGATTTTCCGAAGACGGACGCGAAGACACTCGATTTGGACAACGAAAGCTGCATAAGTGTGAAGACCCACCTTCGTACGAAGGCACAGCTTCGTACAAAGCTTTTGTTTCTCACCGACACTCCAATTTTCTACCGTTTCAGCACCTTGGAGGACTTACGCTTCTGTTCCCGTACGCAGGCTGATCTGGCGCTCCCTTCAATCCATTGTCAGACCGTGTTTATTCGTTAGACACGCACTGTGAGTATACTCGAACCCTTTTTTTCTTAACGCACTTTTGGGTGTTACATACGTTCTCTATCAAAAACACAACACACAACGCAAACACTTTTAAACGCTAACCGCTCCCGCATGCTATACGTGATTAGTTGAATGCTTGTTGCTTTGCTTATACAGTGATTACTTGCCCGACCGCCTTTAGCAACGATAGTATTATAGTTTGGACTCAGCACCTGACTTGTCAGGGGTTGCTAAGGATCACATACTTTACTTCACGTGTTCGCTTCGGTGAACATGTGTTGCGCATACTCTACTCGCATTCATGTGGTTAGGATGTATCATTGTTGGTAGTTTACATGCTTCGCCCGTTACGTGTTACATACTAGTTATGCATAAACTCTTTTTGTACTATATCTATGCAAACTTGTGTACTCACCTTTACATTATTGTATTGACTTTTATTTTAACGTATGTAACAGGTTGATTGGATGTTTGCTGCAAAAAGGATAGGAAGTCTTGAAACTCATCTAAAAAATCTAGGTTGTCGGATCTGTTTTGTTTGAGAGATTTTGATATCTGTATAACTGTTTGTGGATATTTCGTTTGATAGTATGGGATATTAAACGTATTAAAATATTGTCACATAATAGTTGTTATGGATTCTCTTGAGCAATCTGATTTGCTTAGTGCCGCGCCCCGATGATTCCGCCATCGGTTGGGGTGTGAGATGCATAGCCATTAGTGGTGGTCTGTCGTCGTGCATAGTCGCCAGTTAGACAACCATCACTTAAGTGATGATTGAAAACTGATCATCTAACACTATTATCAGCTAATCCAAAAAACATAATACAAGACAACAGGCGCCATTGCAGCGACACCAGGAGTGACTCCTGGAGCAAAAACATATTTTCTTGAGATCTTGATCTTGTACGGTATGCGATAGTCTTTTTAGTTCCAACAAATATTGATATCTTCCAAGGAAACAAGGGCTTTTAACACTGGAATGTTGTTAACGTCTAGTAAAACAAAAAACAAGTTTTCTAGAAAAGGTTTTATAAATAATACAATGTAAATAAAAAGTTAAATAAATTCAATAAAATTAAAGATCCATCTTCAACAAGTGATGCGAAGGGGTATGGTCCCAAAAACCTCCACCGACCAATCAGGTCGCGCGCAGGACCATACTCCTATTATACTAAGCTGGCAACTTTCTCAACCCCGCGCTGACCAATCTGGTGAAACCTAGGTCACGCGCAAGGTCTAGGCAAAGACAAGACCAAATTTCACACTTAGCTTCCTGGATAAAAGCCCTCACTTCCTGGATCTTGCGCCGGCTAGATGGGATCTACCCAGGGATCGCGCAGAGGACATAAGCGCAGGTCATCTTGGGAGAAGTACAAAGGTACAAGTGGTAGAGCAGTGGACCAATCAGCATCCGACAGGCTGTATCCTATCGTGCTCCACAATTAGCAATCATACAGGAGACAGGAAGGTACAAAAGGACGCATACGTGACACCAATCAGCATGCGCCGACATCTGTTCCACGATCTCCACTCAGCTGCTGATAGCAGAGAGACAACAAGGACAGCGGTCAGGATACGTGGATCCATTCAACGTGCGCCAACTCCATCCTAACCCGGAAGCACTAACGGTTGTTGCAGAGGAGACAAGACGGATATTCCTTGTTGTCGACTCCAGGCCCAAGGCCCATCAGCCTATCTCCTTCCTCACCACTCCGGCTATAAATAAGTGCCTTCACCTACAAGTTTAACCATTGTGTTCCCAGCTCTCTAACTACTAATCACACACTTATTTCCTCAAAACATATACTTATTCTCATGCCGGAGAGTGGTTAAGAGGAGAATCCCCCTCTTCCCCTCCTCTTAACAAGCTTAACGGGGTGTTGAGTGTTTTGCAGGGAGATCATCATCACGGCTTGGAGAAGACAAGAAGATTAACCTTATTTGGCGAGACACATACCACAAACTAATCACCAGATTTTTTTGGTGTTTCTTCATTGGCGCCCACCGATTTTTTACAATCACTACCATCTTCTTTCTCTGAGCTGTTCTGTTCCCTCGATCGATGGCTGATCAGGGAATCCCCATTCCACCCTTCGAAACACACCCTCGGGAAGGTGTAGTAGAGGACATCTTGCACGTCTAAAACTCACCTACTGATGGGTTTACCAAAGGGCAAGGCACAAACATCGGGGTTATCTGCGCAAGTGGTGTTCGCACCACCCAAACGGTAACCCCAACAAGTCATGGTGCAGGACCGTCAACACCAGAACCACTAAACATGTTCACACTGCTAGGATTACCAGAGGGGGAAACTCTCGCCTTGTGGTATGCAAAAAATCTAGTAACCTTGAATCTCATTTATGCACAACTGAGCGCGCAGCAAGCTCTAATCCAAGCTCAGGCACAACCATCTGTGTTGGTAACACTTGCTCCAACACAGACTATCATGTGACACCATCTCAAGAGCGCACGCAAAGACAACAGCACGAGAGACCCTCGTCGCCAAGAAGACAGACTGTGCGCGACACTCATGGGGAAACTGGACGTTATCGCGAAACCCCCTCGAAGGGCAACAGAATGGTCCATTGAGAAACCGGCTTGGGCCACGCAACATCAATGACGAGTGGGAACAAGAGACTGATGAGAACGACTACACGTACCAGCAAGAAGAAAGTTCGTCAGTCTTCAACCGTTTGCAGAAGAACCATGAGTCTTATAAACCAAAGTCGCGCATAACTTACAATGAAGCTGCAGAGCACGACTTTAGTTTGGTCTACAGACCAGCATCGGTAGCTGAGCATTCCAAATTCATCAGGAGCATCGCTTTGGCTCCTTTGGGAAAGACAAAACTTCCACAGACTGTGGGTAAGTTTAATGGATTAACTAATCTAGATGATCATATTCAGCTTTTTATGAGCGTTGGTGTAGTGGGCGGATGGACCATGCCCATGTGGTGCAATCTCTTTGTTCAAACACTCACCGGGCTGCTCGAGCATGGTTCGACAGCCTCCCCGCTGGAAGAATCAAATCATGGATCAATTTCCAAGAACAGTTCCTGACCCACTTCAGCCAACAGAGGAGATACAAGCGCGACACTTCTGAGGTAACAGATATCTGGCGGTGCAACAATGAAGGTTTGGAAGACTTCATCACTCGCTTTAACAAGGAGTTTTTAGAGATCAGCTGCGTAAGAGAAGACTTGATGGACGCCCACTTCAAAAAGGCGATCCGTTGTGATAGTCTAATCTGGACTATCACAGGCAGAGACGGCATGCCTAAAGAACGTGATAAACTTATGGCAACAACCAAAGTAGTTGCGCAAACGGAGGAATCATTAACTGGCCGCAACTCCAGTTATTACTCAGAAGGTCGATACTCGAGAACCAGCACGCATGAGTCAAGCAGGCACAAAAGGAAAAACAAGAACCCTGGCTGGAAGTCCAACCAGTCCAGCGGTTACGAAGAGAGGCCTCGCTACAAATAAGACACGCGTGAGACAATCGACCAAATTGGTTATCGCAAAGTAATCAAGAACGAGAACAGGGAGAAACACTGCACTCCATTAAATAAGACACCCAAAGAGGTTCTTATGACGGAGAACCATGATTTCAAAGCTCCAAAGCCTATGTCGAACAAGAAGGATCAAGACCCTAATCTATATTGTGATTTCCACAAAGACACAGGCCAACTGACAGACGACTGTATCAGCTTGCGCCAGGAAATCGAGAAGGCTCTCAAAAGGGGAAAGTTGGGTCACTTAGTGAAGAATGTGCGCAAAGAAACGCGCCAGATACAGAGAAACGACGATGGAGGTCAGAAGAAAGTCTGTCGATTAGAAACACACATGGTCGACGGACCAAGAAGAAGAATGAAAAGCAAGGGCAAACGCCCATTCGAACCATCGTGGCAAGAGCAACAAGTAATTTTTCCAATGGTGCGCGGGGGCCCCACGCAACACGCCCTGTCTTCATCACCGGCATCATTGGCCACTACGAGATGGACTATGTCTTCATCGACCCGGGGATCACAGCTGATATAATCTATGAGCAATGTTTTAATCAATTCGACCCTAAAGATAAGGCACGTCTAGAACCAGTTGACTACCCGTTGTCTGGTTTTTGTAATGAAACGGTATTTCCATTGGGTTATATCAGCTTTCTAGTTACGCTATCTGATGGAAAACATTCAAGAACAACCCATGTCAATTTCATGGTCATGCCAGTTAAATCTAGACATGATGTCTTGATTGGAAGAGAAACACAGGGTGAAATGAGCATGGTGATATCCACCCCACACTCGGCTATTGGTTTCCCAACGAAAACGGGGGTGGCAATTATCTACTCAAGAAAAGAAGTCATGGCAACTGATGAAGCTCGGCCAGCGAATGCCAGCAAGGTTACACCTCCAACAGAACCAAAAAAAAAGTGGATCTTGAATCGCAAGTATCCAGAGCAAACAGTGACGATCGGTCACGCGATCTCTCCAAACATCAGGTCACATTTAAAGCAACTGCTAATCAGGAATATGGACATATTCGCTTGGACACTGTCAGACATGATCGGTGTCCCGCACGAGATTATTGAGCATTGCATAAATACTTTCCCATCAGTCAAGCTGAAAGTGCAACGAAAGCGCAGCCTTGGGTCCGAGAAGACCAAGCTATGAATGAATAGGTATGCACGTTGTTGAAGGCCGGTATCCTGCGCGAAGTGCGCTATCAAACCTGGGTTGCGAACCCAGTTATGGTCGCGAAGTCTAATGGAGGGTGGCGCATGTGCGTCGATTATAAAGATCTTAATAAAGCATGCCCAAAAGACTGTTACTCCCTCATAGAAATAGACAAGAAAATAGACTCTCTCACGCCATTCCGCTGGAAGTGTTTCTTGGATTGCTACAAGGGTTACCATCAAGTCTAGATGGCCCTAGAAGACGAAGACAAAACCGCTTTTCGCACAGAAATCGGTATTTTCTGCTTCAGATAAGGCAGTTGGCTCAGTTTTACTTATAGAGAGGGAGGGAGTGCAGACTCCAATTTATTATGTGAGTAGAATGCTAACCGACCCGGAAACACGCTACTTAATAATGGAAAAGTTAGTCCTCGCACTTGTGCATGCTTCGAGGAGGTTGCGCAGATATTTTACAGGTCATGTAATCACTGTCCTTACCAATTTTCATATTGGTAACATTCTTAAAAACCCGAGATCTCGGGGAGATTGGCAAAATGGGCAATTGAACTGGGGGGCCACAACATCGTCTACAGGCCGCGCCCAACAATTAAAGGTCAAGTTTTAGCTTATTTTGTCACTGAAGTTCCCGTGGACAAAATACAAGAGTGTGAGGCAGTTGAGAAGCCCTCATAAGAAACATCAGATGAACTCTGGTTGCTATTCACCAATGGCGCATCAAATGAAGACGACGCAGGTGCAGGTTTACACTTGGTCAGCCCCGAGAAACATGAGTTCACTTACGCAATCAGGTTGGATTTCAAAAACAGCAATAATGAGGCTGAATATGAAGCATTCTTGGCTGGCATGCGCCTAGCCATCAAGATGGGCGCAAAGAATTTACAAGCGCATGTAGACTCTCTTTTGGTCGCCGGCCAAATCAACGGGTTGTATGATGCGAAGGGTGAAGTGATGGCGCTCTATCTTGACCAGGCGAAAGCGTTAATCCAGCAGTTCCATTCGTTCAAGGTTGTTCACATCAACCGCAGCGAGAACAAACCGGCCGACGCGCTCAGCAAATTGGCTTCAACAGCATTTCAGCATCTAGCAAAAGATGTTCGAATAGATGTCCTGAAACACCTCTGTCCTGTTGTGCTAAGTCAGCGTCATAGAAATAGGGTCATCCTCATGGATGACACCTATCATACAATATTTGCAGGCGGGGATCCTCCCGGAGAACAAAGCAGAAGCTCGAAAGATTCAAAATAAGGTGTTGTTTTATCAAATGGATGGGGGCATCATATACAGAAGGTCATACTTGGGTCCATTGTTGCGCTGTGTGGACCCACAAGATGCAAACTACCTAATCTGGGAGATTCACGAAGGTATTTGCGGAACACACGCTGTGCCGCGCATGGTCGTGGCAAAAATTATGAACGCGGGATATTATTGGCCGGGCATGCATGTGGATACCATGAATGAATTGCGCAAATGTGATGCCTGCCAAAGGCATGCGCCAAAAACTCTACGGCCAAAGAACGACTTGATCCCACTTTCGACGGCATGGCCCTTCAAGGAATGGGGCATTGATATGGTGGGACCTTTCCCTGAGGCACCTGGTGCGGTTAAATTCATCATTGTAGTCATTGATTACTTCACAAAATGGGTGGAGGCAAAGGCCTTAGCTTCAACATCGGTAATGATTGTGCGCAAGTTCATTTGGGAGCACATCATCTGCTACTTTGGTCTTCAACTCAAGATAGTAACAGACAACGGCATGAACTTTGCCTTTGAAGATCTCCAGCAGTGGATGCAAGAGCTAAACACATAACACACTTTCTCCTTCGTTGTGCACTCTCAAGGGAACGGTGAGGTTGAAAGCGTCAACAAGAGCATCGTGGAAGGGATCAAAGCCCGGCTGGGCACGAAAAGAAGAGTGTGGGTCGATGAGCTCCCAAGCATATTATGGGCTCATCGCACCATGCCCAAGACAAGCAATGGCAAGACTCCTTTTAGCCTGGTCTATGGCTCGGAAGTCGTCATCCCGGCTGAAATCGGCCTCCCCTCCCCACGCTTAACAGCTGCTAACGCAATCAACAACGAGGCGGAGCACCGACTGGACTTGGACCTACTCAAAGAACGGCGCAAGAACGCAACCATAAAGAGGCCAAATACAAAACTCAACTGGAAAAGTACTACAATGCGAGGGTGCGCATCGGTACGTACAACCTAGGAGAGTATGTGTTCCGGGATAATGAGGCCTCTAATGCTGAGCGCCCTGGAAGACTAGCACCTAACTGGGAGGGTCCTTACCTTATCCACAAAGTGTTAGGCAAAGGTGCATACAAACTGCTCACCTTAGACGGTCATATCATCCCGCGAACTTGGAACGTGCAACAACTGCGCAAGTGCTATATGTAACACAACTTTTCATGTACGATGTGGCCACGTGCCTTATGAATCATTAATGCAAGAGTTGTTTACATCTTATTTCTTGATTATTCGCTATGTTTATTTCAAGTTACAAATGCATGTTACACTTTTGATTAGCACGAAAACACTTTAGTAAATTACGAGCTCTTGAGTTAAGCTTCCAAGGTCCCTGTGATCACAGCGCAGAACCGGGATACAATGCTCAACACGAGCCACACTTACATTCATTCATGCTAACCTAAACAAAGTTTCTAACAACAATGCAATAATTATAACCTTGACAACGAATAAAGTAATAACTGAATTTCATATATAAAGCGCAATAGCGCATCGTTTACAAGCATAGAAACGCAAAAGATTACTAGGCATCAAGCCTAACTATCAAAAAGCATAAAACTATCACCAGCTTCACTCTGCACCATCGTCAAGTGCTTCGTCTTCCTCATCCGATAATTCGACTGTTTCTAGAGGCTCAAAAATAGACCTCAAGCGCGAAACGTAATCGTCATGTTTTAGGGCTTCGGTAACCAAGTCCATCACTGGAAAGGAGAGGTTGTCATAATTCTCCTTAGCTTTAAGTAACATATCCTCTGCTTGGTCACCAATGGAGAAATGGCGCGTACCGAATTTTTGTTTCAGTGCTTCTTCAACATGCATGGTGCATTCCACGTATCCAGCACGGTGGCCTGTAGCCCGCGCAACCATTGTCAGCGCTGCCATACCTTATTAAGCTCGGTGGCATTCAGAATAGAGTTGGAAATCTGGCAAAAGGATAGACAAATTTAACAAAAGTTGCACGAATCTATGACAAGGAAGAAAGAAGCAGGTACTTACATGCGTAACTCCGTGATGTTGCATCCAGTCCGAGTTAGAAAGCAATGGTTCCACGATAGATTGCACCTCAGCATAATTTGTCTGTACAACATTCAAAGCGTTAAGGCTGACCTTACGTGCTTCCTCGGCGGTGTCAGCCCTAACCTTCTCCACAGCTAGATCAATCTCCATGGACTTTTTTTCTGCTGCTCCGCCTCCAAGCCTTCTTGTGCCTCGCGCAATCGATGCTTCAATGTTGCAATCTCCGCATCCTTCCTAGCTAAATCCCTATCCTTGCTGAAGATTTGGTCATTCAGATCAACCTACAATTTTTTGAAGAAATAAAAGACAAGTTAGAAACTAACTTCAACTAAAGCATCTACAAAAACAATAAGGAGGCTAGCCTGAAGAACCTCAACACGCTCCCTGTGAGATTTAGCTTCTTCATACTTCTCCTTGAAATTAGCCTCAGATTTCTTTAACCCTTCGACTTGCGCTTCAAGATTGGTTATCTTAGTATGCGCAGCAAACATCTTCTTGTTCTCATTGTCACAGGCCACACGCCATTTACGACGCTCATCAGCAAGGGTATCCTCGTTGGCCTGGAGTTTCTTCTTTAAACCCTGAAGGCCCCATTCTTCAGACTTCTTCTCCTTATCAAAAGCAGCTTTATCTTCTTGAATCTTAATCTGCACCTGCTCGAAGAGTTGGGCTTCAGCAGCCAATCGCTCACGATGTTTCTCCCAGGCAGCGCGCTCTAGATGCATTGTTCGCCATTCGCGAACAATCTGGTGACCAGCAGAAGAAGCGTTTGCTTGGCCCAAAACATATGATCGGTATAGGTTATCGTGCCCACGATATTTTTGGCGATGCACTTCAGAGGAAAAGCTCCCATCATCCACTCCCTGCAAGCCCCGAACTCAACAAGGGTATCACTATGTTTCAAGTTCCAGACAGGGGTATGAGGTTCGCTGGCGCGACTTTCCTCATAAGACTTGTATTAAATATCGCCCAACGTATCCTCCGCACGGATCGGTGTAGGTTGCCTTGGCTTCTTCCCTGAAGCACCTTTCCTGGCATCCGCGCCCGATCCACCAGCATCTCCACCACCAACAACAATGTCTTTAATAACACCCTTCACATGAACACCACTAGCAGACCCCCCAGCAGTTGAAGTTTTTATCGTTTCTGTTTGAATGGGGCTAGTGTGCTGCGCGGTGGGGTTCTGGGCATGCGCCACAGGATCAATGCGCTCAACGGCAGGTTGCTCACCACCTGTAACCTTCACCAACTCCGGAGTATTTGTGACCTCCAGAGTAATGTCAATAGGCTTTTTTCTAGCCTTATCAGAAGCAGTTTCTTTCTCAACCGTTCTCTCCACCCCACCAGCTTTCCCCTCAACAGCAGTGGTCTTGGGAGGAATAATGTTGATCTTTGGACGAGACGGTGCTTTCTTTACCTCCACCTCTAGTTTCTTCACAACAATCTCTGGAATGGAGAAAAAACATTAACAAACGACTAAGGAAAAAGGGGAGAATCAAAAAGTGAGCACACTTACCCGGCGAGACATCAGAATAATGACTCCTCAACTTCCCCTTCTTCCCAAAGGGCTGATCAGTGGCAATCTTTTTCGCTGGGGGGTAGTTACATTCGTCGTCTCTGCGCGGGCCCTCTTGGAAGTATTTTTTCTTAACAAGCTTTTCAGCCTCTACTTCTGCTTCAGCTTCTTCAACATGAATGGAGGAAGGGGTCACGCCTGACTCGGGACCTTTCGATCCTGCGCTCCCATAGCTCCTAGCCGCAGCCGCCGCACTGCCCTGGGGTTTTTCACCTATATCATGCAGTTCCTCTAGTGAGTCAGCTATGACAATAAAATCTTAAAGATTACTCTGTCGAAGGCGGAGACTACCTTTCTTGGACGCACCATCAGATGTTGAGCGGGTGGGTTCAACCCTCTTCCCCGTCGCCCCTCCTGCAATGGTAACTTTCTTCTTAGCAGCCTTCTTCAGTTTCTTCTCCTCATACTCGATCCCCAGATCACGCAACACACATGCAAACACATCATCCCATGGTCTGAACTCATGATCTGATGAAGCTACAGACTCCTCGCTGGAAAGATAGACAATCTCTTTCCCAGCAGGAGTCATGGCCCGACATGGCCTAGGTTTTGGATAGCGCACACCTATGGTTTCAGTAGGAGGAATAGGAAACAATTCCGCCCTAGCATAAATGAAATTGGGCTTTATCTGCTCAAACCAATATTCTTCGCCGCCACGTAGGGCCCTCACGCCCATTTTTCTGGAAAAATTGGGAATGCACTTTGATAAAGCGCAACCTCTGCGTTTAGAGACAATGAGTGATTAACATATTAAGTTTCCATACAAGAGAAACAACAGAAGGAAACATTTTACCTTCACCATCAAGAAGCAAAACAGGAAGATCTTTGCTACGCGCCGGCCACTTATCGCTTATTTCGGCCGCAACCAATACTTGTTCCCCAAACACTCTGTTTGGCAGCGCCATTACCTTTTCATACCAGGCTTCCCCGCGCGGGACCTTCATATCTTCCTTGGGTATCGAGCCAGATTGACGAAATTCCATAGCAATCGGAATGACTTCTTCTCGAATGAAGAAGAACTTCATCTTCTAATCGTGGAAGCTCTTGGGGGGCTAATAAATATTTTCTTCATGTTGCGGAGGGCAAAAGAGAAAAACCCTAAGGTGCTTTGCAACTTATAGAAAACTCTAAACTTCTCGACAGTCGGTTCCAGCCCTTGCGATCTGCAAACGAACTCGAAGTGACAGACTCTCACCATACCCATGGGACTCAACTGAGAAATATGGAAGGCATAATGATGTAATATGGCAGCCATGAAATGGGTCGCCGGCAGCCGGAAGTTGCCCTCCCCAAAGAAATCGGCATATAAAGTGATAAAACTTGGTGGTGCATCTGCTGTTGTTTGTCCTTGAGAGGGATATCTGGCATCCCATTCAGCCAGAAATTGTTGAGCACGAATAACTTGTTCAAATAATCCTTGATCCCACTTCAACACCGGCAAAGGACCACCGGTTTCTTTGATCATTGTCACATCCTCCGCTGACATCGTGATATACGAATCGAAGACTTTAAGAACTTGATGAAGATTCAAGAAAATTTTGGAAAAAACTTGAAGATCTGAAGAACACCTTGAAGAGTTGAAGATCTTGAAGAGATAATCAGAGAGAGAATGAGAGAATTCAAAGAAACAGTGATCGTTATCTCTTCTTCTCTGACTATTTATACTCATCACATTTAATGTGATGGGTAATCGTGTCGGACGCACCGCGCGCGTATCCAATGGGGAGTCGACACGTAAGGCAGGAAATACAGAGTGACGGTTACAACGCGCGCGTGGACCTCACTCGCCTAACACCAGACGAAAAGGTGCAGCTGACACAGTGACAGCATGATCGTCACTTTGTCAGCAGTCAACTCAACCGTCACCATCAGCGACGAATCGCACCAACTTGTCAGATTTCAAATTTCAAGAATTTTCCCGTGCAAATTGAAGTTTCTTCAGCAACAAGCTAAGAGAGTCACGCCGTGTGCTTGAGTTTTTTTTTACACACGCGCGTCACCTTCTCTATCATAGAAGAAAATCAACATAATATTTGTTCTGCGCAGGGTAGCATAACTCTTCAACAGCAACCTGGCAGCTGCGCCGTAGTAACTGTATCACATTACACACGCGCCAGCTTCCTGGTCTTAGAAGATTCTTACAAAAGCCCAAGCAAGACCAAGCTCAACTTGTTATTTTTTCTAGTCCAGAGCTCCAACCACTTGCCTTGCGCACGAAAGCAGCACTGGACTGGGGGGACTTGAAGGGGTATGGTCCCAAAAACCTGCGCCGACCAATCAGGTCGCGCGCTGGACCATACTCCAATTATACTAAGCTAGCAAATTTCTCAACCCCGTGCCGACCAATCAGGTGAAACCTAGGTCGCGTGCGAGGTCTAAGCAAAGACAAGACCTGTGGCAACTGGTCAAAACCGGTAATTTCCGTACTATTTTATTAATTAATTATTCCTGCAATTATGTGCTTAAACGTCAACACTAAGTGCATACTTGCTTTACATATGAATCCATGCATGTTTTATACTTCAAATATTGCCTTGTGCATTACATTAAGCGTTGCGTCAGAAGTACTAGTAAACTTACCGGTAAGACACACTGTGTTAGCACTTCCGCAGAAAACAGTCAGACAATAGATTTAGGGCCTACGAGTAGGTCCAACATCAAAAATACATTAAAACCCTAGTGTGGATACAAGGGTTAACATATACACTTTCCAGAAACTAAATTATGCACTAAAAGACACCCGAAACTCATTTTAAATGCTGAATTCTGCAAAATTCAGCAGAAAATCAGCTAAAAACAGCAATTTAGCACCAAAATATTATGCAGAATTGATGTTTTAGTGTCCAGAATGACTTACAAAGTGTCGGGAATTGCACCTGTCACAAAAGGTACTGATACCTAGTAAAACTGCGCAATTTAGCACTTTAACGAACCGTTAACGAAACGAATAACCGGACACTACCCAAAACATCAAAATTAAACTAGAAGCTTTGTTTTTATGATATTAAGCTAGTATTGGTGATAGAACACCTTAAAAATCATAAAAACACCTAAATCTACTTAAACTAACCTAAACCTTCTAGTTACACTTTAAACCCCCAACTTCCAAGAATTTACAAAATACCCCCTTCTTCCAACCGTCCCCATAGGGACCCACACCACTTTTTATTATAAAATTTTATATGTGTCCTAGATATTGGACACATTAACTCTTGGATAAAATTTTGTTGGAAATAAGCTTATAAGGACCATTAGTGAATGAAGCAAGATCATTTCTCACTTTCAAAACATCATCATCCTCCTTCCCTCTCTTCTTACCTACGGCCAACAACACACACATATACATATCCATTTTCACTTCAAATCAAGGCAATCTAAGGTGATACAAGGGTGCTAGATGTTGTATAAAGAAGGTGTGAAGCATTGGAAGGTGAAGGACCTTGCTAAGGAGCTTTTATCCACTTGATTTCTTCATTCTTCTTCTTCTTCTTGGTGTTCTTGCCACTTCCCTAGCCAATAGAGCTAGTTGTAAGCCTCATAACCACTATTTTAGTTCATGTTTATGTTATGTACAAGTCACAACATCTAAGAAACTAAAATGAAGATGTAAGAATCTAACATAATCATGAAGAAAACAAGTAATTTTAGTGATTTTTAGTGTATGTGATGAAGTTGTTGTTGTTGTTGAATCTTGTGTGTATGCTTAGATCTAGTATGTTAAGCTTGTTAGAAGCTTAGATCTAACAAGTCTAAGCATGGATCTTGAAACATGGTTAAACTTGAAGATGAACTTGTGAAATATTTATGTGAACTTGAAAAATGATTTTTGAAACATGATCTTGTGTTCTTGAACTCACAAAGTGTATGTAAAACTAACTTTTGAAACTAAAATCCATGAAGAGTTTGTTAAAAGTTCATCCTGAAGCTTGTTAATGTAAGATTTAAAGATGTTAAGTATGAATCTTAGAGGATCCATGATGAAACAAGGTTTTAAACATAAAGATCTTTCTAATGAAAATAAAAATGGTTTTTGAACATGATTTTCAAGACTTTGAAATCATAAAACACATGGATGGATTGATTAGTAAATTAAAGTTTCCTAAAAAGTTTGTTTAAAATTTACAAGAATACTTGATTTTGAAAGATCGTGGTATATAAAGTGTAGTTCTAAAAGACTACACATTTTTAACAAAAATCAAGTTCACCATAATGTTTCACATGAAGAAATTAGTGTATGTTACTAATGAAAATTGTTGGAAATTGTTTTTGGTATTGAAAAGAAAATAAACACATGTTTTGAAAACATGGGAAACCTCCAATTTTAGGGGAAACTATGTCAAAAATTTTATAAAATTTTGACACTTAGAAAAATATAAGTTTTGGCGAAACTTATTCCTCAAAAATTCACCTAAAAATATTTATCAAAAGTTTTCTAATTTTTGTATGAAATTTCAAGTTAAGTAATGATGATTTCTTCAAGTTAAAAGTAATATTAAGTATGTATATTTTTAGGAAAAATATATATATATATTTAGTGATCACCAATTTTTGTGCTAAGTGTATATTATGTGTATTATATATAGTAGTGTATTAGGAGCATAAAGAAATACACGAAATACTCCCAAGGAGTATCGCCAACAAAATACACATAACAAATACATAACAAATACCCAATATTACTCATGCAAAATAACTTATGAAAGGGTATATGGACGAACACAAGAAAATATATTTGCATAAATATATTGGACGATTCGGACAATGGACACCTTGGACAAAATATATAAATATTCCGGAAATTTAACTCGTATCTTGACAAATTTGGTAAACGATACTCTCAAAACCGAACAAACGACAAGTATGTATTTTTACAATTATTATGAAAATATATCATGTTTTGTCAACTTGAAAATATATTATTTTGGAGTGTAAGGAAATATATATTTTCATAAACAACTCAAGAATATATTATTTTGGTGGAAACTAAAAATGTATATTTTCTAACTTTGATCTTAAAAATAGATTATTTTTAAGATATATGGATACATACATATTTTACCAAGTCAAATTATAGATATTTTTTTTCTATAAAATTTTCTTAAAATATATATATATATATATAGGGTGGGAGTTGGCTACAAAGTCTATTTTTCTTACAAAGTGTAAAAAGTCATAAAACACCATCATGTCAACCATAAAACACACTCAAAACCCACAAATAACAAAGTGAAGATTACTAAAACGCCATATTTGTGGGTTTTGTGTTGTGTTTTGGATGATAAGGCTTTGATTAGCGAATGACTAACATTAGTGTGTTTTATGTTGATTATCATGTTGTGTTTTATATTCTCAGTTCTACGATGGTGTTTGAAGTTTTTATGGACTGTTAGGTTTTGGATATTGTGTTTTAGTGATCTTATCTCTGTTATTTATGGGTTTTGAGGGTGTTTTATGGTAGAAATTGTGGTGTTTTTTGACTTTGTACACTTTGTAGGAAAAATGGATTTTGTAGCCGAACCCCACCCTATATATATATATATATATATATATATATATATATATATATATATATATATATATATTAAGCATATAAAAATGGTGATTTTAATAATTCAAAAACAATATTCCGGAAAATTACACCTAAATTAAGTATGAAATACTTAATAAATACAAGAAAATATGTATTCCTATACGTATAAATACATACCGACATACACTACCAACACTTAAAATGCCCATAAACAAGTATTATGCATAAATATGAGAATACAAAATAACATACTCAAAATACAAGTATACTTACCTAAGTATACTTACACAAAATAATATTGAAAATATTGTTTAACAAATTACTTATACTTATTTTTGGGAAAATAATATAAGTAACATATTTGGAACAAGTTAAAAATATAGATTATTTTTAACACCTATTGTTTGTCAAAAATTTCATAAACAAATATATTTTCGGGAGTAAAATATATATATTCACAAGCAGACAATACCGAATTCAAAGTACGATAACCTAACAAACAAGGGCACGACCCTCATAAATGTTGAACATACAAAAGACGAATGCATAAACTTAAGATGGTGACTTATACTCGTTTGTTACAAGTCTAGTGATTAACGTACATAGTACACATATAGGTTACGAGGCCTACAAAACAAGCCAGTGAAGTCTACGACGCAAGTTACGCAAAACCATGAGTTCATGTCCCCCTTTTTCTCTTAACTGTTTTCAGATTTATAACTCTCGGGGGTGAAATACATGTTTCAATGGTATGGTTTAGCTAAGGAATGAACTGTTAGATCATGTGGATGGGTAGGAGCACTCTTAAGTACCATTATTCTAGTTAAGACCAAGGGGCAGGAGTGGTAGATCTATCGGGTGTAGCGAGCCCCACTCATGGGCCCTTGTGTGGCTGCATGTAGTGACTATGTCGTTCCAGCCGGGTGGACCGAAGGAAATTCGCTAGGTTTGGATACTTCCTACGCCGTCACACACATATTAATGTCCTTGCAAAACATTAATGATCTGTTCATAGACGCTTTACATACCTGTTATCAAAAGAATCTCTCAAATGTTTACAAGTTTATTTGGAGCTCATACAAAACGCATGAACTCGCTCAACTTTTGTTGATTGTTTTCAAACTTACATGTATTTCAGGAAACTAGATGGATCTTTGGCGCTGGGGTTGTTTTCAAGCTGTAAATTTCAAGTTTAGATGCCATCCAATTTCGAAGGGTTGATTTGTATATCTTATCCTTGATGGGATATATGAAGCAAAGCCTTGTGAAACTAGTCTTTTGTCAAAGAAGTCCTTTTTATGGAACTACTCATCTTTTGATGGATTGTAACCTGAACTTAAACAACTTGTGTTTGTAATGTTTTAAACTTATGAATGGATGAACATCATTTTAGTCATATAGTTGTTTATTATAATCGAATGCAATGAAAACGAATCAAGTCACACGTATACGCTTCTGCAAAAGTCAAGGTGTGACAAGACCAGATTTCACACTTCGCTTCCTGGAAAAAAGCCCTCACTTCCTAGATCTTGTGCCGGCTACATGGGTTCTCCCCAGGGGTCACACGGAGGACAGAAGCGCAGGTCATCTTGGGACAAGTACAAAGGTACAAGTGGCAGAGCAGTGGACCAATGAGCATCCGACAGGTTGTATCCTATCGTGCTCCACGATTAGCAATCATACAGGAGACAGGAAGGTACAAAAGGATGCATACGTGGCACCAATCAGCGTGCGCCGACATCTGTTCCATGATCTCCATTCAGCCGCTGATGGCAGAGAGACAACAAGGACAACAGTCAGGACACGTGGATCCATTAAACGTGCACCAACTCCATCCTCACCCGGAAGCACTAATGGTTGTTGCAGAGGAGACAAGACAGATATTCCTTGTTGTCGACTCCAGGCCCAAGGCCCATCAGCCCATCTCCTTCCTCACCACTCCGGCTATAAATAGGTGCCTTCACCTACAGGTTTAACCATTCTGTCCCCAGCTCTCTCACTACTAATCACACACTTACTTCCTCAAAACATATACTTATTCTCACGCCGGAGAGTGGTTAAGAGGAGAATCCCCCTATTCCCTTCCTTTTAACGAGCTTAACAGGGTGTTGAGTGTTTTGCAGGAAGATCATCATCACGGCTTGGAGAAGACACGAAGGTTAACCTTATTTTTCGAGACACATACCACAAACTAATCACCAGATTAGTTTGGTGTTTCTTCATGATGCAAGAACTATAGCCAAGAATGGCCATAATGATGAACATCATCAAAGTTGTATGAATACACATATAAAACAATACGATTGAATTGTTATAAATGTATGTTCTTACAATCTTGGATCCTAAGATATATCAAAACTCAAATAGAAGAACGAAAATGGTATAGGAGATAGTGGTGGATGGTGGTGGTGAGTGAGAGAGAATGGGTGCCAAAGGATGGGGAAAATTACAAGCTTGGGCATCTATTTATAGGCTAAACAGGGGAAGGGGCATGACCCCATCTCTAGTGAGACACTACCCATGTGGTTGACTTTTTGCATCCATTTATCTTTTGTGG
This sequence comes from Helianthus tuberosus, assembly GCA_030545235.1. Classification (NCBI taxonomy): domain Eukaryota; kingdom Viridiplantae; phylum Streptophyta; class Magnoliopsida; order Asterales; family Asteraceae; genus Helianthus; species Helianthus tuberosus. Next base: position 2,873,181 of record JARYGA010059765.1, on the reverse strand, counting down.
TAGAGTTCATACATCAACATGGAGGCGTGTGAGATGAGGCACGACCCAAGTCAACTTTGTAGGTCCCATTGCCTTTGCTTTGTCGTTACTTGAATGATGTGCCATGGGCGTGCTTAGTGAGGCACATGCCCGTGCGTGGTGGGAAATTTTGTCTTTTCTGAAGGGATGTGACATGGAGGCGAGTTTGATGAAACACGACCCCATGTGTGGTGGTCTTTTTTGTCTTCTTTTAAAGGGATGAAGCACGAGGGTGTGTGAGATAGGCATAGGGGTATGTGAATTTGACTGTCTTCTTGCAAAACTCTTGATTTTCACCACGAGTTTGCTTCTTTTGTTGTTTACAGCATTTCTAGTCCTGAAAATCAAACATAAACAAATAAATTACTTATTTAATAAATTCGTACAAGAAAACTCTCAAAACACGCTCCAGTTGATGTAAAAAACAAGTTAGGTTTTGCGCATATTAAAAAATGTGAAAGCATTCCTCTGAAGTTTTATTATGTTGACAATGGATGTGTAAGTTTCTTTTCTTTCAATGAAAGTAAGTTTCATGTTCATCCTTGACTTACTTCTATTGTTATAAACACGAATGTTCTTAGTAGTTGATAAGGAAGTTATAAAATGTAAAACTTGAGCTTTATCTTATTTCTTGTTCATATGGCCCTTGTTAAGATACACAATAGTAAATGTTAACTATTGTGAGAAGACATAGTTAATGAAGTTGGTTATTTTCATTGTATTTGGTACTACTTCTAAAAGTCGAGCGCACTAAAGTCCGTTATGTAGAAACCTACAGTCACTTTTGTCATCGTTAATTGTTATACATGCCCCCTTTTATAAGTACTAAGTTGTATCTATGCTATAATTCACACAAAGTTTCTTTTCCATATTGGATATATCTTACAAGTGATGGATGACATGGTGTATAAATGGAACATACGATAACCCTAGAAATTAACGTAATTTTATTTTTGCGGAGCCCAGTTCTGTTATAAGGTTAATATATACATATAATCACTTGCAAGTTGAAACTGGTAGCAACTGCTATATTCTGACCTCACACTCACTAAATAAATTCTTGGATATAATTTCTAGACACCTTCAAGTGTTTAACATTACACCATTTACAATGTTCTCGTGTAGGAAGCAGCCAATGAGAACACAAACATTGTTATTTTTAGATATTTAAGTCTTAAAGTAAACATTAAAACATGTTGATTAAGTGAATGATTTCATGATAGGGCTAAACCCATGTCGAATACTGGCGTCCCAAATTTTGTCGATGTTGAAAACTTCTTCCCCACACTCATTCACTTTCCAGTCTTCTAACCCGTGAAGTATCCCTGCAATTCTCCATGCACTCAATACCCTTCTTGGTAACCAATTCTGTTGAATGCATCAATATTAAGAATTACTATGTCAATTGGTTCAACAATGAAGAACAAAAGTTAATTGACCAACCTCACAAGAATCAACATTCTCAAGATATTTGGGAGTGAGCATTGATGGTGTGTTGTAGTAAACACAATCTTTGCGCACTTTCTTTGGAGGGAATTGAGAGTAAGGAATGATTATGGTTCCTTTTGATGCCTTCATTTGTTCTTCTTTGGTTAGTCCTTCTCCCACCAACCATGTCTTCACAAATCAAGTAACAAACACAAAAGACAAGTTTTCTCTCAAGGGTTTTGGTGCATTAAAAAAGACATGTACGGTAATTTACCTTGTGGGAGTAAACATGTGAAATGATCAACTTATCATGGTCATCAACCGAGTTTAGCTTGGATTTCAATGTCTCATAATCCTTCTCTCGAGATACAGCAACCTAAGTTGAAACAAAGTAAACTCAAGAAAATGTATTTTAGGGTGTAAATGTTTGGCTCCATGCTTTCATTTATCGTATTTGTGATATCAGTAAGGGAAGTTACTTGGATGCCCTTTTGACGTAGAGCTAGAGCAAGGTAGCAAGCAATTTTATTGAAGTTTCCTCTAAAAACTACTTGTGTGGTGCCTCTTGGAATGTTGTTTACGACCACTGCAACTACTAAACTGCTCCCATCCACCAACTTCACTTTTACTAAACTGCTCCCATCCACCAACTCCACTGTTATTAAATTCTTCCCTCTAAAAATTTATAAAACTACAATTAGTTTATATGTCAAAACCAAAATAATAATAATAATAATAATAATAATAATAATAATAATTAAACTAGTTTTAGAAACAAAAGAAAAGATGGAAATGGGTCTGTCAAATCATGCGAACAAGCAGTTCACTACTAGAAAATCTGAAACTTCTTACACCAGTTTTCGTAGGAAATGCATCACAAAACAGGCTTTCCCACGCATTTGTGACAAATACATGATGTAGGAAAACCTCTGGTAGGAAACTGGTTTCTTACGCATTTCCTACGCATTTTTCTAACCATTTCTGACAAAAAATGGGCTTCGGAAATTGCTACCCATTTTCTACCACTTTTCTTAATTATCATTTATATTTATATTATTTATAATGATAATACAATAATAAATATTTTTGATAATTTTTTTATTAGCGACACATTTCTGATAAATAAAAAGTTAAAATATAAAAATCTAATTTTTTGTGACGCATTTCCTACGAAAAAACATAAAAAATCATGTATTTGTTGTGACGCATTTCTGACAAACAAATTTTTTTTAAATCTATAATTTTTTGACACATTTCCGACAAAAAATTAGAAGTAAACTCTGTTATTTTTGTTACGCATTTCTGACGAACTAATCTTTTTAAACAAGAAAATAATATAATAAAATAAAATTAAAATCCAAATTTTCCTACTAAAATTAGCGGAAAAAATCTATAATAACTTAGAAAACGTATTTTACAACAATCACCTCAAATACAATAACATAAATCTAGAAATTAAACGTTACAAAGCAAGTTCTAATATGTTCAAACTACAAAACTAATACCTAATACAAGTGTAGCCAGATTTATGGCAGGGTTGTCTGGTTATAATATGTTCAAACTACAAAACTAATACCAAACACAAGATCTGACCCCCTCGTCCACTAGTTTCTTTGTAACCCGCACCCGAGCAGAGACCTGTACTCGAAACCGAATAACCACAATAGCCACCGCCGCTGTCAGATCGCCAGAAAACCACCACCACTGTCGCCTCTTCAACGGCTACCACTGTCAATTGAGACCCGAGTCGAGAAACAAATCGAACCAAGCATAACCTGACCCAAACTGAGCACCACGAACCACCCCTATTACCTTGTCGTCGCCGGTGCCGGTTCGTCTAACCGGTGCCGCTAGTTTTGTCATTAATTCTTTTGGGCCGCCATTTTCATAAGAGGAGACTTGTGGATTTCATTGACTTGGCCGCCAACAATAATCAATCATCCATCATCGAATAATACAATACACATATGAGATCATCACTTCATGGCAGCTTGGAAGAAAGGGGGGTTCACATGCACATGAGGTTTAAGAGAAAAGGAAGTCATCCATCATCAAAGGGGACATCACACGTGGAGCAAGAGAACTTGACTTCTTGGACGGCAGACTTCTAAAACCTTTGGCAACATCGAGTTTTTTTTTTCTAAAAAAACCTCAAATCATCATCATTCACTTTGACGGCAATTTTATTTGTGTGAGGATAAGTAGCAGGGAGAAAGATGGGAGGGGAAAAGAAATTTGTCTTTGTGTGTATGTGTTTATGTATAAAGATTTTGTGTTTCTTGAAGTTTAAAGTGTATTTTCATCCGTTGATTTAAAAGGATGTGAGCAATGGATCACCCTCGGATTGTGATCCATGTGATGGCTAACCAAGCATTTTGATTGGCTCACATGTTTATATTTAAAAGTGATTTATTTAACATATGCCTCCATCACATTCTTTTCGGTTGAAATTGGAATCTATAAGTTTTATTATTGTTATACATAAATTATCAATATATTTTATAAAACATTTTTTCAAACTATATATTTCAAAAATTGTATTCTATATACTATATACATGGACGAAGTATTTTTTTAAAATCTTATATTTATTATACAATTAAATATGTTTTCAATTCATGTTCATAATTTTTTTTAAATCTTATATTTATTATACGTTTAAATATTGCCATGTGTAAGGGCACTATTTCGACGTGAAGAAGCTTGATAACACTCCAACCCTGTCCTCTTGTGCGTTATAAGGGCATGAAGAGGTACAGGCATTTATATTATAATGTCAAATGAGGAGCAAATAAATTAGGAACGGTTTGGTTTACAGTTCCTATCGTATAAAACCAGACCGGACTGTAAGACTTAATAATACATATTATATTAATACTTCTCAATACATATATGATTACAGATTAGCTTGCTACCGAACGTACCGGTATCGAAAATCGCTAATATGGCTACCGGTACAGAAAATGTTAAGTATGGTATTATATGGTACCTTATTGACACTGGTATTTGAAAGTAAAATTTAGTAAAATATTGATACCTTACCGAACTGAAAGTACCGGTATTGAAAACGCCAAATAGCGGGTACCGAAAACAATCCGGTACAAATTTAAATATTTAAAATATGGTAATAATAAAACTAGTTAAATATTTAAATATAGTAATAAATTTTCCATAACAAATGCGTAGCAAGTTGCTACGCTTTTCCTACGCAGTAATTAATAATAAAACTGATCAAACATTAAAATATAATTTAAGTATAATAATAAATGTTTCGTCACAAATGCGTCATAAGTTGCTACACATTTCAGACACAATAATTAATAATAATATTATTTAAACATTTAAATAAGATCCGAATATAATAATAAACGTTTTGTCAAAAATGCGTAACAAGTTGCTACGCATTTCTGACGCAACAATTAATATTTAAATGAATTCAACATATAAATATAATTCCAACAAATAAATAATAGTTTCATCGGAAATGCGTAGCAAGTTACTACGCATTTTCGACGCAATAATTAATAACGACAATAATTAAACGTTTAAATATAAATCAAATACAAATATAATGCATCCGTCGTAAGTGTGTAGCAAGTTGCTACGCATTTCCGACGCAATACTTAGAATTAGTTTTTCTGTCGCTATTGCGTCACAAATTGGCCAAAAAATCAAGGCTTTCTTTCTGTAGAAAATGCGTAGTAAATGTGTTAGAATTTGTGACACATTTTTTTGCGTAGGAAAATTCTGTAACGAAATGACCACTTTTCTAGTAGTGGTTGTGACCCATTTTATGTCACTGTATGTTAGCGGTAGTTTAGAACTATATAATTTGTCTTTGGACCTTAGGATTCTGTGAAGTTTGGTTTGTTGTAGCATTAGTCATGCCTTAGTGTTGGTGTGGCTGTGTAGTCCTTTTTATGGGAGTGTATAAGTACTTACATATGGGTTCTTGCCCCCCTTTTTTATTGTCTATTTGCTATTTTATTTGTAGTTACTACATTTTACTCATCACTGTATATTAGATGTAGTTTCACTTACTATTATTATTGTTTATTTTCTTTGATTATCTTAGCTACATTTCATGCTATCTAGGTATCTAGATTACTATACTGTAAGCAAAAGGGTATTTGGAACCGAGGGTATCAACGGGAGCAAACTCTCTATCTCATATCAAGCTAAATCTTACCCATTACACCTTCTCTAGGTCCTACCAATAGTTAAAAATGATATAAATACTTCAAGAAAATTGTTATTACTTGGTTGGAGAACTGTGTTATAAGATATGAATTGTACAAAGTACAATTTTGTCAAACGCCCACAAGACACACACCTAGCAAAGCGAATGCATCACACCTAGACTAATATAAAATTGTGTATTTACTAATAAGATTATGCACTAACCTGATTAAGTAGACCAAGAGTTAAAACTTTCACATCCTTTGCCTCAGCATCTAGTATAGCATCCTCAATTAAGCCATTGATAATTTGTCTTTGCCCTTGCATTAGGTACTATAGATACAAGCCAATAAAAATCTTGAAAATTAAAGGAATGGAAAATAAATAAATAAATAAAAAGTACGCATACTTGTGTCCTGTATTTTGGTATGGTCCAAGTTTGTAATTTTATGTCTTTGAAGACATTTCTTTCAATGACGAATGTTTTCCCGTAAACCCGTGTAATCAACATGGACAAAAATGTGACAGGCGAAAGAATCCACAAATACCATTTGGAAGAAGTGTGTGGTTTAGATGCTAAGGATGCAAACCCGAGCCTCATGTGATAAATCGCCTCAGGGGTTGTTATATGTGTTAAATGCACGACATGTGGTGATTCTTCCTTTTGTTTTAGTGACTTCTCATACAACATGTCTGTAGATTTGTCCATCGTACCATAGATGTAGTCGTAGAATGGCATGAAAAGCGAGTAGTTTGTTCGAAATTGAGTATGGTGCAAAGAGTGGTACCTAGGTTGGAAAGAATGTAAAACATTTTTTATGTGCTTTCTTAAAATTTGTTATAAACAAGGAATTTAAAAAATACGATTATAAAACTATATAAGTAAAATATAAACTGCAGTTCTCATAATTAAACAAACTAAAATGTGATAAGCAAAATCACGAGACTAAATGTGTATACTAAAATAGCCATCAAATTTTTTAATTGGTTTCATTGTTATATATATTTCGGGAAACCAACTCAAACAAAAAATGTGGTAGTATTTGCACCACGTAGGATATTATTGTATAAAAATGATCAAGTTTTGCGTTAAGATATTCTACGTGTCTAATATTGACTGATTTTTCTTTTATTAAAATATTTGTAATGTTAATATTGATAAATTAAAAAAAATCGGAGTGTGACGTACGTTGGAGTATACATGATGTACTTGAGAGGAGGGAACATAATGAATAGTGATTTTGGAATGAATTCAAAGTTGCAGTGACCCATATTGTTCATTGCATCGATATACATCGCATACCCCGCAACCGTAGCCATAGATGCCTTACCGCACAGGACTACTGTCATCAACGGGATCGCAAACAGTGCAAAATATACAATGTGTTCCGCAAATGGATGAATCACGGCTGCAATCAATTGGTTAAACGACAATAAGATAATACAACAACTTGTGTACAATATGTAGTTGTACCATTAGGAATAGATTTTTTTGAATAGCATAGAAAGATATCTCTATCCCCCCCCCCCCCCCCTCTCTCTCTCTCTCTCTATATATATATATATATTATCTCCTACATTATATTAGTATTCACCTTGTTAAAACGTCATAGCAAAATCAAATTTTTATAAGACATCATATTTTAAATTAAAGGCTATAAGAGAAAAAAGAATAGTAAAAAGAAACCTTGAAAGAGCTTTGACAACTTGTATGTTTACGATTCTTGTATATTTATCATGCACAACTCGGTTTTGAATAAAATTCACATGGAAACGTTGGGCATCGGTCTATACCAAAGGTCGTTATGACATAACCAAATACGAACGTAAGACACTAGGTCCCCAACTTGGACGGGGATTAACTTTATCAGTTAAGTATATGTAAAATGATCAAAACTAGTATTAAGCACCCCTGCGTTGCGGCGAGGCCTCCAAGACTAAATTGATCAAGGACCCGCGCGTTGCGACGAACCAGTCAAACGGGAAAAAATAGACGATGTATAAACGTTGAACCACAAACACGTTGCGCCGTACTAAGTCGCAAAATTTAAAATGGAACGTAAAACGAAAAATTTGCGTAAGAGGAAAAGTAAAAGGGACCAAAGTTGAAAATACAAAAATTATGAGGTTAAATTGGAAAAGATGTAAATTTTAGTGTTATAAGTAAAAGAAAACATATAGTTTAAGCTTAAAAGTGAAAAATCAATAGCATGATGTATACACCTCTATACACACAAATATTGTAAATTTGAAGAATGTAAATGGTTATAAATAATAAAAAAAACTATTTTTAATTTAATAAATTGATTATTGAGGACCGGGGTCAATGTCAAATCTTTAAAAATGGCTAGGAGGTTTAATTTTTTTGAGGTGGCAAATTCTCTCTTTTGCAAAATTTTTCGAGATTCTATTTTCTTTGTTGGGGTTGTGTCAGGTGTCTACAAGAATTGCTTCGATTTTGTTTTAGTTGTCCATAACCTTATGTTCTGGGTTTAATTTCAACACCGATAACCGATTTGGGAGATGATTTTGAAGGTTGGAGGTAATTTTGGGCCAAAGATGAGGCGGTAGGGAGGCCATTTGTGTTACGTTCGTACATGCCATTGGAACTACACATATAATCCCTCATACTTGAGGAACCAATCTATAATGTGGGTATATCATAAAATCTATAATGTGGGTATATCATACATATCTTTTCGGTAATTTACTCTGTTTAAAAAGTTATAAGAGAAAAAAAGTGTATGAGTGGGCTATGTAAGGATGAGTTTGGTACCAACCCGTACCGAAAATCCTAAAAAATAGGTACCGGTAACAAAAATCTTAAAATATCAGTAATAAAAATACTCGGTACAGTATATTCGGTTCCGGTACGGACTGGTATTTGAATGTAAAAACCTGTAAATGGTACCGAATCGGTACCGTACCTAAATGCTATCGAAAACCCTAAATGTCGGTATCGAATTGATACAGAAAATATTTAGATTTGGGAAATTCGATACAAGTACTGGTTCTAAACAAGTACCTACCTGATACCTCATCTGCTTATCCCTAAGGTCATGTGATATAAAATGGTTAGTTAAAATTAGCATGATTGTAAAGGATAACTTTTTAAGAAAGTTAAATTGTAAGTTGTATAATTCATGTTTTAAAAACTTGTGCAAATGTACACACTTACCTATGATTTGATGTAGTGTGTAGTTGCCCACCGATCACATATTTTTAATAATAATAATAATAATAATAATAATAATAATAATAATAATAATAATAATAATATTATTATTATTATTAACTTTATATAACTAACGACCTATGTTAATTAGTGATGAAACTTTATATAAACGAATTTTCATTACCATGAAAATTGACCTATGTTAATTAGCAACACAATACTGAAATATCATGATAGCCCGTGTATTAATGATGAAGTTACGAATTATGTTACATATAATAGTGTATAAAAATAATATTAATTTTTATTATAGTGTGTCTCTTAAATATAACTTTTATTTAAAATAAATCTCTAAGGCCTCAATTCTATTTACAAAATTCATTATATAAGTTGTTCGTTTTCTCTCACCGGTAAGAAGCCAAATTTGTTGTTATAATGTAAATTAGATTTGTTATTCTTACTGATAATTGTTATGCGGATTTAATTAATAATTATTTATTATAAAGTTATGATATACATTAACGGTTTATATTTGATGAATACAATCTTTTCATTATCAAAGGTTAACTTACTATGTTCAAAAATGGGTAAAAAAGAAAATTAATAATATTAAAAGATGGTTAAGTTACTTTTTTCTACTTTTTAAAATATTTCTTTATTTAGGGTTACAAAGGGATTTAGGCGGGAAAAAACTGGGGTACGATTATATATATATATAGAAACGGGTTCAGGAGAGAACGGTGAAAAGTGTGAGAACGGTGAGAACGGATCCTGGCCCAACACGTAGCAGGGGGCCCAAATTTTTATGCGGGGGTACGATTGTCCTTTTATACGTTCCCTCCTTATTCGCGTTATAAATCTCTTTCAAATTAAAACTCCAAAGATTTATTGTTAGCTGTTACCTCCTTTGCAAGCTTTCTTAAATCTGTGGCGTTTAACGTGGATTCTGTTCGACAAAGTAAAATTCGTTGGCATTTTCTATTTTTCGATCCAGCAAATCATGCAACAGATATGGCGTTTTGTTCTTTTATCATTGTTCTATGGTGTTTTTTTGTATTATTATTTTTATAATGTGTGGTATGATTTTCCATAGCGTTATTCAATTATGCAATTTAATCGCGTTTTAATTGATATTTAATCTATTATTCATAACTGCAATTGGAGTTTTCGATATTAATTTTAATTGTCATTTACGTTCTTGTGTATTTGTTATGTTTTTACGATCATTGGCGTTTTTCGTCTATTTGAGTAGTTTTGAATTTTATTTAGTAGTATTTGTGAATATCAGTTATTACTATTTTGTTAATTTGTGTAAACATTAGTTTTGTTAATTTTGGCGTTTTCATTATGATGTTATATTTTGTTAATTATTTATGTTGTTAAGTGTTTTTAATTATTCATCTCATGATTTTTTTATCATGTCGTTTTTAAATTATGCGTTTATTATGTCTTGTTTATTATTCAATTAATGGCGTTTTAATGTATAATGTTATTACGAGACATCACTCTGTTTTTCTGATTTTTCTGTTTCTCCCTGTCTTTTCTCAGACGAAGTCTCTTCCTCGAGTCAAAGGCATTGCCCCAAAACTGGATTACCATTTATCATTCATGACATCAGTGAAGAATTAAAGACCAGAAAGGACATGCTATTCTCAAGCCTTGATGATTGTTATTCAATGTATGTTAAGTATGCCAAGTAGTGTGGGTTTTCAGTCAGGAAAGGGACTACAAAGACAAACTCTAAAGGTGTCTTACATATTAAGTATTTCTTGTGTACGAGAGCTGGGGTATATAAGGATAAGAAGGTTAATACGTTGGACCTCAATCAAAAGGAGCAAGGAGTGCGATCTAACTTTTCAAAGAGGACTGATTGTGGTGCACTGTTATGTGTAGAATTTGAGGATGGATTTTGGAAGGTGTATAAGTTTGTCGAGGAGCACAATCATGAACGTGTTGAACGTCCTGATAAGCATTTTCTTCCAACTGAATGACACCTCACTCAGCTCCAGAAACATGTTATACACAGCATGTCTAAGCTGAATTTGGGTCCTGTCAAGGCGTTTAATGTTATGAAGACTTGTTTTGGCGGTTTTGAAGACGTGGGCGCAAGCAAAGTTGAATTTAAGAACTATAAGAGGCAAATTAACTTGTTCATAGGGGAATATGACGCTGATATGGTTGTGAAACATTTGAATGAAAAAAAAAACATTCCTAGCCTAATTTCTCGTATGATTACATCACAGACGAAGACAATCGTTTGAAGGGTCTTTTTTGGTGTGACGATCAAGCTAAACGTAATTACCACGTGTTTGGTGATGTGATTTCGTTTGACGCCACGTATTGTTCCAACAAGTAATTTTTTATAATTCAACTTCTTTGTTTTTTGGCGTTTTATTAATTTACATGCATGGCGTTTTTATATTTTACACGCAATGGCGTTTTATTAGATTACATGCAATGGCGTTTTACTAGTTTACATTCAATGGCGTTTTATTATTGTTTCATTTCTCATGGCGTTTTCATATGCAGATACTCTATGGTGTTTGTACCGTTCACTGGTATAGACAATCATCACTGCAATGTTACATTTGGTGCAACATTGTTGGCATCGGAAACTGTTGATACGTATATTTGGTTGTTAAGAGTTTTTCTTAAAGCTGTTGGTTCTCAATCAAAAGTTGTTGTCACTGACCCAGATCCAGCGATGAAGAAGGCTATTTCTGCTGTATTTGTTGACACGAGGCATCGGTTATGCATGTGGCATGTGATGCATAAACTTTCTCTGAAGGTTGTTATGCTTTTTTTACCTTTGGCGTTTTAGTATACAATGCGTTTTAAGTTACATGGCGTTTTGTACCTTGTTACTGTTTTTTTAATTAAGTTTTGTCTTTTGTTTTTTTTATATATGCATGGCGTTTTCGTGTTATTTATAGGTTGGTGTTAGGCTATGCAATTCCACCAATTTTAAAGAACGTATATGTGGTGTTGTGTGGACGGATATTCTCACACCTGAAGAGTTTTAATCAGAATGGGAAACGGTTATTGCAGAATTCAATTTAGAAGATAATGACTGGCTATCTGATATTTTTTCACTTAGGGAATCTTGGATCCATGCATACTATAGAATGGAGCCTATGTCTGGTCTTATGCGAACGACATCCAGGTCGGAGAGTGAGAATCATTTTTTTGGTCAAGTGTGCAATTCGAAAGCTACTCTTGTTGAGTTCATGACGCATTATGAGACTGCAATAGAAGCACAGCGTCACACACATCGTAAAAATGATCATGAAACTCGATACAAAAGACCCCAGTTGAAGAGTAGTTACAAAGTGTTGGAAGGGCAAGCTGTTGATATATACACAAAAAGTATTTTTTGTGACGTTCAAGCTGAGCTTATTGGAGTTGCGGATTGCATAAATCAACGTTACGAAGATCAGCCTGATGGGTTTGTTAAGTTTTATGTAAATGACTTCCAACAGCTTTGTACATCCTTATTTGAGGTAAATAATGGCGTTTTGGTTTTTATGGCGTTTTCTGTTAATGGCGTTTTATCATATGCAATGTGTTTTTTTCTTTTTTAGACAAACATTCTTTGCATGGCGTTATAGAGATATTGTTTTTGGCGTTTTTCAGGTATTGTTCCGTAAGTCTGATTGCACATGCAGTTGCTCATGTAGACGTTTTGAACAGTTTGGTTTGCTATGTAGACATATATTCTATGTTTTGAGACTTATGGACATTATGGAATTTCCAAAACAATACATTCTGAATAGATGGCGCAAAGAGGCCTCCCCAAACTGCTATCCTGAATTCTCAATTAGTCGTGAATATATGACCGAGCTTGATCCTGATGTGCAAAGTATGATGCGAGATATTATTTATTCAACCGAATACACTTTGAATCGTTTATCTGGTAATAAAGATGAGCTATCCTTATACAAGGATCATGTTCAATCTTATATGAAGAAGGTTCAAGATATGCAGATTGTTGCTCCTCCCGCTAGTTCTAAGGATAGATTTGCCGAGATAATTGGTCAATATAAAAATGACAAGAATCTGATAAGAGTCCCTGTAGGTTATAAATCCAAAGGTTCTGGTTCTCGGAAGCGCCTGAAATCTAAACAGGAGATAGCAATTGACAAAAAGAAATCAAAGTCGAAACCCGGGGCCAAAGAAAGACAGTGTCAGAACTGCAAAGCCTATGGACACTAAGCATCAACATGCAAACAGGCCGTAATTAAAAGAAGATCGACAAGGTCTTCGAGAGCCAGTGAAGAGTAGTTTGGCGTTTTGTATTTGTCATTCTTACAGAACACATACAGATGGTCTTTGAGAGCCAGTGTAGAGTAGTTTGGCGTTTTTTTATTTCAATGCTATAGAACACAGACATTTCTCTGTTTGGCTTTTTTTTTTTTTTTTGCATCTTTTTCTTTTTTCTATCTCTTTGTTCATAACATGCTACTTCGAAGTTAAATAACAAACAATATAAGATCGGGCAAGGAAATCAAACGCCAAAAAAAAAAAAAACAATAACGCCACTAAATAAAACTTCCACAAACTTCTATTTTTGGTCGTGCTAAACTCAATAATGTTTTGCTGAACGAAATGGATAACATTGTTAATCCTCAGTCAAGAAAGATGTGTAACAATGTTATCCATCCCGTTTAGCTAAACTTTATAGAGAACAAAAACAGAATCTCCATGAAATGGCTTTTTTGAAGTTTTGTGGTTTTTGTATGTTTTGGCGTTTATATTGAGGATCTTGCTCATTGCATAGAGTGAAAGTTTATTGGGAAAATTGTGTATATCAAAGAAACATGGATTTGAATCTTTGATATTTTGGTTTTTTTTGGCGTTTATAAGATGAATGGTGTAGAGGAAAATATAGGTTTTTGTGGTTTTGGTTTGGATTTTAGTAATTCTGAGAATTTGTTTATATAGGAAATTTTTGGCGCGTATTTTAGGCGCGATTTTTATTGCAGTAAATGCTAGTAATAAAGTTCCGTCGTTTTAGTACTGTTTGTTCAGCTTTATCGGTTAAAAACAAAGTTTGGCGTTTTATATCTATGACATTATATTATGATGAAGTGTGGTATGTGTGTTGAGGCAGGATTTTAATAGCGTGAGTTTGGCGTTTTATGTTAAGTCAAAAGACCCTTTTACCCTTAATGAAGCGCGCCAGATTAATAAAAGTGATTTTATTTACGAAAATGCCACCGCGTCATCTAGTCCATAGATTGTTTTGATCTGACGATCCATAAGCGTTCTCTCCGTTCTCACACTTTTGAGCGTTTTCTCTAAATCCTGACCCTATATATATATATATAGGGGACCACTAGAATGAGAACCACCCTCGAGTTATGAGAACCGCGAGAACCATTTGATTCCGGGCGAGGTGGACCAAATTTTTTTTTCAAAAACGTAGGTGCATGTATTAGAAACACATTCGTAAAAAAAAATTTAAAAAAAAAACGCCGTGTGGGTAGTTTTTTACACCACAAAAACGTGGTTTACGAGTTCCGTATTGTGGTGTAAAAAACTACCCACACGACGTTTTTTTTTTTATTTTTTTTTACGAATGTGTTTGTGATACACTAATCTACGTTTTCGAAAAAAAAATTGGTCCACCTCGCCCCGTACGGTGTGGTTCTCGCGGTTCTCATAACTCGGTGTGGTTCTCATTCTAGCGGCCCCCTATATATATATATATATATATATATATATATGTTGTATCTGTAACCATGTAGGTGTGTATGAGCCAAGGTGGGTCTCGCCCACTTGGTATAGAAAAACTTGCCTCTTAAAGTAGAGATCTCAGATTTAAACATGAACAAAATGAATATTTTAGTATAATTAGTGTAAAATAGAGTAGAGTATCATTTGCCATTAAAAAAGGTACTCCAAAATATTATAGAGAACGTTAAGGTTTTATAATACCATTTTTTGCATATTTGGTGTAAAAATAGAGTAGGAGTATCATTTACCCGTTAAAAAAACTAAAATATATTGCATATTTTTTTAACTCTATTATACTGAAAACAAATTTATTGATCACCCAAATCGGTGTAGCTTTAAAATCTTAATATTCTCCCATCTATAAATTGAAAGGCCTCACATCTCTATAACTTCAAAACATTAAATTCTCTCCGTCTATAATTTTAAAACAGAGTTCAGTAAATTTTAGTATTTTTGCAAAATGTCCTCTCGGTTAGTTGCTCTTTTTTAGCTTTTATATATACATGAGAAAAACTCATATATCGATTTTATATATAATCTCATATATAGATGGCAGCTTTTTTGTAATTTATACTATTTTATTTGTAAGAAGTATTAAAATAATAGGTTTTAACTATAGATTATTTATGTATTTATTTAATGATAAATTAGAATTAGATATTATATTATATAATAATAATTAATATATTAAAGAATTAAACAAGAGAATGCCATGTGGCATTTATTAGATTCTATTAAATAAGAGAATGTCATATGGCTTTTATTGGATTCTTTTATTAGAATTAGATTAGATTATTAGATTATTATTATTATTATTATTATTATTATGCTTTGTTAATAGCTTTACGGCGAAAACAAGATTAAAGTGACGGAGCTTGAATGAAAAAATAGTAGGGTTTAGACTTTTAAAATCCAAATTAGTCGGGGCAACACTCTAAAAAATCAAATATTTTACACTACAAAAGAAAAGATAACATTAACACTATGAGCGAAAAATCGAAAAGGGCTAGGGAGCCTCAGACCACTAAGATGCTCCGCCAGTGCAAGATTCAACACTAAACACAATAGTTTAAATAGAAACCACTAAATAACTACAGTGTATTCAGTTAGGCTGAAGGGTTTGGGGGGGGGGGGGGGGGGGGGGGGGGGGCATGGGTTGGGTCATCAATTGACATGTAGGACCATTAATGGATTGCTATACTACTCCATTGCCTCATCCATCATGGTTCACATGGATTAAATCATGGCAACCATGAGTCTCATTTCCTTTTTCAATATTTCGTTTTCCTTTTCATAAAAATAAATTAAAATAAGAGAATAATGATTTGGGTCATGACAACACCCTTAGTGTAGTGGTGTTGGATGATAGATTAAAAGTGGATGACATGACGTTGATGTGGAGGGTCATGATGACCATGATAGTCATGACCACATCCTATAGCGTTTAAAGAATAATCAGAAAGTATTAATGTAATATATTCTAGCGGTTCTTATTTTTTATCTATATACACACTCGTATTTAAAGAGAGAAATTTACATGTGATTGGCTCTGTGGCTATGGAGGAATGATGGTGGGAATGGTAGCGATTGTAAAGGAAATGGTGGTGGAGAGCTCTGTGAAACCAATAATACAAAAATTCTACAGGTCCAACATGTAGCACAATAACAATGATAACCCCATCCAACCTCCATACAGGTAAGTGTTGAGCCCCTTTAAAATAGTAATTTACCAAATAATACAATAACGCAGTCAATATTATTTGGTCATCCCTGAAAAAAAAAACGTCAATGGCAGTTTAGTTATTGAAAAATATTTTTACGAATACATCAATAGATCTATTGATGTGTTCATAAAATTCGATCACTGACTTATCGGGGCTATAATGTTATAAGAAAAGGATAAGAGATAAACCAGTTTCTTTCACGATCAACTTGTTCCAACTCAATATTCTTGTCAACTATTCGGTTTTGACCTTTTGCAGTTTTGTATCGAGAGAAAGAAATCCAAATTTGATTATGAAGCATTCTTGTCAAGAGTAAAAGACAAATGAGGATAGTCGTTGAATCTCTTGTGTTTACATCCATTGTCATGAAGTCATAGACGCTCTTCACCACCCATGGCACCAATACGACATACTTTAATCGTTTCATAAAAAGCAATAAAGTTGTTAATAGACGATGAAAGAAATATAGGAAGCATTTATTAGTAAGTTAGTAAATACTAAATTGACACAACTTACGACTCGATTACGGTTGTGGTGTAGAGGATAAAGGAGGTTTCTTTTCTTTGGTTATGTAGCCGATCTATGTTTAAGAACTTAGAGCATTCACACACTCCATCAAATTCTCTGTGTGGAGTTTTTATAATATAAAGACTATAAAAAGTGGTTGTAAGTGGAGGAGAGAGAAAATGTTACTGTTCATCTGTATATTTGGGGGACACTGTTCACCTCCTATAATTTTTTAATATATTTTGAAAGTGGTTGTGAGTGGAGGAGAGAGAAAAAGGTAATGATAAAGATATAAAAAATATTATTTAATTGAAAAGGAGAGAGAAAATGTTGTGTTTTTAGTGTAATTTATAGTGCAAATTTGGTGGAATGGGATGTGAATACTCGTAGATTGGGGTATTTTAATATCCGTGACATTGTGATGTAATGGGTTCCAGTTTCTGGCTGGTCCATTTATTTCTATATTTTTATAGAAGTTGGCTGGTCCATTTATTTCTAAATAGATGAGTGAGCTATGAGCTATCTAGTTTTAAGCACTATTAAAATTTTCAAGTTAA